>CANTUV010000015.1:22500000-23750000 GCA_947685225.1 Garcia nutans | reverse complement strand
TGGATTAAAATTTTCAGTCGCTATTCGTAATTCTCTGTAACTGTACAAGCTTATATTCTGAATGCTTGAAACCACTGTACCATGCAAAATCATTAAAATCTTGATAGTGCAAAAAATACGGGAAAAGGAGAAGAGGAAAAGGGCATTAGAGAATCATGGTATTAAGGAGCTTATGTAACTACTGCCATTTCAACTCATGTCACTTAAACTGCAATAAACAGGTCCCATGTAAAATTAAAATTAATTTAATTTATCCTCCATGGCCCTTGCTAGCTGCATACCTACATCAACTTCTGTACTTTGTCTAGGCTGGGAAGCTCCCTTCTTTTTGAAAAATGAATATAAACAAGTCATCAGCAACTTGTTTATGCAAATCAATGGCTCCACTAAATGTTATACCACCTGCAAAAGTAAAACAATAAACATGCAATCAAGCAACCATTATACCCATCAAATGAGCTATTATTGCATTACACAACTTGTTTACCATCACCAAGAAACTTGGGAAAGGAAATGTATCACTAATGAAATGATAACACTAGTGATAATAATGAAGATAGAAAGAAAATATAATTTTTTTTCACAAAAAATGAATTCCTATTCCTAAATCCTGGGCTAGAGAACATGCACAGAGATCACAATTCTTCTGGGAACATGAATTAATAAATGGAGACATCAGAGTTTTCGAAAATATGGATAATAGTAATTTTACAACCTAAGATTTTGGAAAGAAATGGAGCAGAAAATATGGCTTAAGATTAGGTACAAAAAAGAGCATATAGGAAATTAAATAAACTTTTTCCTAAATAAGATGTTAATTCCAAGTATAGCGAGCACGTAACATACAAAACTGTAATGGAGTGGAGGCAGTAATTTTCAACCAGCTGAAGCAGAGGCACATATAATGATAGACATACAAGGCACATATGATGATAGACATATAAATATTGCAGTAAATTGAAAATAAATCAGAAAAAGATCAAAATTTGAGAATTTCTCCAAAAAATGAAGGTAGAAAAGCTGTTATTACAACTGATCCTTCACAATTCAAAAGATTGATGATGACAAACAATTACAACTCGGGAATTTAACATGATTGAATCAAGAAATACTCATCGAAAATTTTTTGAAACAAACAAGAAATTAATAAAAATCCAAACCTTATTTAGCTGATACTGAAATGTCAAATTGTACCCATTAACACAAAAGGCAAAAGAGAGAGGGGAAATAGCTTTCTCGTTGTTTGATTGCAATAAAAAATCAAGAAAAGAAAAGAAATTTCAAACAACCCGCAACTTTGGATTAAAGTCCACTTGTCCCCATAAAAAATCCAATAAAATGAAAAAAAAAAATAATAGAAGTCTCTTCTGATGGGTTAATATGTTGACATTTCTAATTCCATTTTTTTAATTCAGAAAAACAACTCAAGCAAAGCAAACGAAGAAAAACCCATATTTTATTTCCATTGGTTGTCTTGTATTAGTTATCTAGTGTGCTATTTTCCTTCATTTTCTTAACAACAAAACAAGCACTAGAGTTTAAATTGTAAAGCCTACCTTGACCGTTGTCGGCGTTCCCAAGTGGGCAATTGCAGAAAGCTTCCTTGATTACTCAGTAACAATGATAAGAGAGCTATAAATGACTAACGTGCATCGTGGTGCTCGGTCTTTGCAGCGGATTGGCTAGAGAAGATGACAAAAAGGACGGCCAAAAAGGTTCCTCTGCGAAAGAGGCAAAAAAACAGCTTAAACTTTCTTGGTTTTTAAATTTCAGATAGATTTTTTTTTTAATTTTGGTAATTTTGAATCAAATAATAAACTCTCAACCGAGTAGATTCGAAATAAATTAAAAATGAGTAAATTAATATTTAAATAATCATATATTATATAATATATATAAAATATAAATCTTATAGCAATTTAATAAAATAATATAAATTAAATTTAAATACAATTAAATTGATTTTAATAGATAATATAAAAATGATTTTAAAATTTAATATACTAATTTATTTAATAAAAAAAGAGATACATATTATTTTTTTCCTATTAAAAACTTAAATTTATCTTACAATAAGTTTATATTGAACTTTTATTTTATTTAAAAATATAAAACTTTTTATTTTAAAAATATTATCTTCGTTCTAATGAAATTTTATAAAAAAAATTTATTTTACTAAAATTATAAATTTATACAATAAAAAAATTAATTATTTTTTAATTATACCCTTAGTATTAATGAAATAATTAATAAAAAAAAGTATAATATTAATGAGTTAAACGAAGAGCATTTAGTTTATTTAAGGGTGCATTTAAAGTTATTTTTATTTTTATTTTTAGATTGTTTAGAAAAAATAAAAACGTGTTTGATTATATGATTAAGTTTTAGATTTTTTTTATTAAATAAAAAAATAGTTCTCGATAAATATGAAATCTATAAAATATTATTTTTAGGATTGTAATTTTGAGAAGAAATTTATATCAATAATTTTTTCTCTTTATTTTTTTCTATTTTATATATTTTTTTGCTCTTTATTTTTTTGTAAATTCAATTATAAAATGATAGGTTGTCATTTTTAAAAAATATATATATTTTTTTATTTTAATTATTTTATTTTAATAATTATATTATAAATCTAATTAATATTATGATATATTATTAGAATAAATAATATAATTTTTTAATCAGTGAATAAAATGTATATTTGTGTATGTATAATAAAAAAATTATGATATAGTTTTTAAAAATATAAAAAAAATTTTAAAAATATATGATAAAAATTGAAAATAATTTTTTATTTAAAAAATAAAAAAAAATTAATAATTTACAATGAATAAGGTGTAAAATAATTATATATATATAAGAGAAATTCTAGCTGTTTGAGTTTTCATAATTTTTTTTTTCTCCTTAATTTAAGAGTGAAATTACTATTAGTTCATTGACCCGTGATGCCTTGTTCATCTTTCTTTAACTTTATTTCTAATATATTACTTAAGTTTTTTTTTTTTTCAGTTTTGTGTTGTTTTTATTTCATAATTTATCTTTAAAATAATTTTAAGATCAATATATATATATATAATTCAACATTTATTTTTTCTATGTTAGTTATATTTTAGAATAAATTTAAATATAATTTAAATTTTTATTATGCAATTTTATCCCTTTTTTTTTATTTGAATGTTATATATTCTCTTTATACGAAAGTTTATGATTCTCTACGGAAAGTTATTTATTCTTTTCCAATTATCAGTTGCTGGAGCAGAAACATTCTCAATCTTACTATTATTAGCATTCTCCGCAATTACTAGGCCGACATCTACCTTATATGTTGATTGTTCAGCCTTTTCCCCAACCTGGGCACTACAAGAACCCACCTCATTAAATTCAGTAACAATTCCTAGACCAACTTTCTTAGGTTGCCAAACCATCTTCATTCTATTTATAGGACAAACTCTACACTCATGCCCTATTTTCTTACATTTATCACAAATAACAGGCAACCAATCATACACTACTTGTTGGTAGAATTTCTCCCCATGTTCATCCTCAAGAATCACATGATTAGGGAACTCTCCCCCAACTTTCAGCCCAGCCTCAGCCTATCACTTGTACATGCATCAGTAAACAACGGATTGCCTAGAATACTCCCAATTCTACTTAATATTCCATTTGACCAGAACTGCATGACAACCAAGGCAATTGAATCTCGATATGTTGTTTCTGAATATTTTCTAACTCCATCTTCAGCTTGGGTCTCCACTTCATCAAAATCAAAGGTTTTCGATCAAAAGTATATGGCCTTCATTCAACACTCTCATCATTCCATCCTCATCATTAAATAGAAACAAGAAAATGTTTTATTTTACCGCATACACAGTTTTCAAACCTTTCTTTTTCCACCACCCTATAATAAATCTTTCAATTACAGAAAATTGAGGACTATCCCCAAAAACACTCTCCACCAATTCGTTCTTCCACTTCTCAATTTCAGGTTCTAATTTTGAAGATTGAAACCTCACAACGTTAGTGCCACCTGAAACTGCAGAAGGAACGAACCGCAAAACACACTCTTCTGATCTCGACCTATTCTTAAAGAACAAATCTGACCATAATTTCTTTCTACCCTCTCTATTCACGTCATTTCCAACACACACATCTATCCCAGTAGTTTCCACGCTGTTGCCTAACAAATTATCCACAGAAGCCATCACCTGTACCTCAGAGACACCAGGGGCACTCACGTAATCTTGCTCTTTCCCTTCAATTAAATCCTTTAATAACTTCCATAATGAGACTACTATCATCATGCTACCCTACATCCTCACTCTCTTCTGCATTATCTAGTAATTCGTTTTTTTACGCATGGTTGATTTAATCCCTTTGTCAAATTAATTCCTTTTTTTTTACCTATTTAACTTTTTGACATTTGGTCCCATTGTTAAGTGCTGACAGTTTTTAATTTAATTTTAGTTTACTTAATAACATAATTGAATTGTTTAGGTAGGTCATTAAAAAATTTATTTGAGATAATTAATTTTAGGACTAATTTAGGATTAGCATTGTTCTTTGAGATTGAATAATAATAAGACGTGTTATTTTGAGCTTGATATACTTTTTACTTAAAAAGTATTTTTAAATAAATTAGTTTATTTAAACTGAAAATTACATCATATATTGTTTTTTAATTTTTCTTTTCAATTTTACCGTTTTTAATTTTTTTTATTTATAACTTTTTATTTTTTTAAATTTATATTTTTTTACTTTTTTTAAAATATGGTTTTTTTCAACTTATTCATCTTCTTTTTATTTATTTTTTATTTTTTTTTTAAATGTATGAATGTATATTATATATAGAATTAGATACATGAGTATACAGTAGTTATAGAATAATAATATATAAAATAATATATGAGAGTATATATATATATATATATATGCATATATCATTATATATGTGCATATATCATTGTATATGCATATATTATTGTATTATTAGCTCAACGGGCCACCTGATGTTACTCCCACAAGAGATCAGGGATTCGAACCTTCAAAAAAATATATTTATGTGGTTCGAACTAAAAAAAAAATGTGCATATATCATTGTATATCAGTATATTTATATATAAGTAATTAAAAAAATGATATGATTCTCAACCCTAACCTTTTAGTTTAGCCGTTGATATGATTCTTAATCAAGGACTCGTTTTTTTCAAAAACTTCTGTATGATTATTTTGCTGTATTCAAACATCAATCATTACATAGCCAAATTATTTTGCCATATTCAAACATCAAATTATTAATTCATTGACTTTCTTCAATTATAAATTGCTAATAATTAATTAAATAGTTGACAGAATTAAATGATTTGAACTCGTTAGTTCAATTTGGCTATGATAATTTTCAGTGTCGTAACCAAATAACACGAAATCCTAGAAAATATTTACCACATACAAATTATATTGTGAAACAGTCTCTAGACATCTCATTCCTTTTCCACTGTAAATTAAAAAAGGCAATTTATGCAATTATTATCTTACAATCATTCATACAGGACTGAATATCTATAATTATAGATAATTTTAAATGGATCGCGTATGAATTCTGCACTGTTTTCATGTGTTCCAAGTGAACTCTTTGTGACCATTAAAGGGTACAAGAATTACCAACCAATTTGTTGGTTATGTAGCTAATGGATTGGTCCTGACCAAACCACAGAGTTGTCACTCAAACGCTCATTTATTTATAAACAATAGAAAGTTATACATTATATAACCGCAACTCGAATTCGTACAAATACGAATTCAGTTCTCACATCTATCTCTCTCTCTCTTTATGGCATTAGTATCCAGACTTGGTAGAAGGCATACACATACTTACAAGGTCTATGGGCGTGTGAAAAGGCATTATCTTTGCAAGCTCCAATGCTTTCTGGCGTCCCAACAGTTTCTCCACAATTACCACTGCGAATTCCATTGAAGTTCCTGGTCCCCTACTAGTAATGATGTTGCCATCCACCACAATCCTGTTATCAATTTCAGTCTGATCTGACAGCTTAAAACACATTGCAGGAAAAGCTGTGGCTTTTTCACCCGAAACCAAATTAGAAGTATTTATCAGCATGATAGCACCATTCGTTCAACAAAGAGAATTCTAATCCAGATATAATACTGCCAAAAAATGCTGAACTCAAACTTGCAACTTGAAAAACAGAATGCACATTATACATTCTCATTACTTGATTAATAATCAGTTCTAGTAAGATTGATTTAAGTTCCGTTATGCCTTGTTTTAAGTTGAAAGTTATATGTATGCTTGAAAAATAGTACTATAAACTCCCTGTAACTATTAGGCTCCATAGAACTAGATACGAATGAATAAAACATCTTGGGTGACTGGAGAGCCAACATGAAGTCAAATTAAGACAAATACTTGTAACATATTGAGAATTCAATCTCCGAATTTTATTATTGAAATATAAAACTTGGTTATATGGGGATGACAGAGAAAATAAAACAATCCAAGACAACAAATCTTAGCTTATCACAATTGATTTAATCGTTTTTTCAATTTCAAATTCATGTTTGATCAACCAATCTAACTAAGAAATATAAACACAATCTAGCAATAGCATTTTTAACAAATCAACAAAAAAGAAACAAAAAAAATTACAAGTATAACATAGATGATGATGATCTTTAACAAGATAATTTAATATGTTAATGAATTATTTAATTATCATTTCTTAAATAACATAAGATACTGAAGAATTAATCCAAGCCAAAAATGCTAAGAATCAGCTTCTGAAACCATAACAAAGTCACACCAATTATAATCATAATTCGATATCATTAAAAAGCTTGTGAAACCATAATAAATTCACACGGATGATATTCATGATTCAATATCTTTAAAACAAATGGCACTGGTGCAAAATAAACTGATCTTCATAGGGATGATACCTTAAGCAGTTCTAAGACTAAAGAAGGAGATACACATATTGCTCCATATGGTCTATTTGATTCCCTCTGCTTCTTCAGCATATACACCAGCTTTTCTGACTTTGCAAATGCTTGGGCACCACCAAGCCCACCCTGCAAAACACAGAAATTAACCTAACATGGTAAAATGAAAAAGAAAAAGAAACCTTACTGGTAAGACAATTAGGTCATATGTAAGTTTGACAGCCTCGTCAAGGAGTATATCTGCCTCCAGTTTAACTTTACGAGAAGCAACAATTTCCAGCTTGTCCTCGACACAGGCTACCACAACCTTTGCTTTAGCTCGTCGGAGGATATCAATTATCATAATAGCCTCCATTTCCTCTGTACCATCAGCAATAGGCACAAGAACCTGAAGGGAAAGCAAACAAATGAGAAATAACACTAAAAATGCATTTTCCACAAACATCTAATATAATGCTAGTGCGCAGTTGTTGAAGTTCACAGTTGAGAAACCATAGAAGATTGAACATCAAATTAAACAGCAAGCAATTAAAACTGGACTGTCAATTAATTCCCACCCACTATTGGGAAATAAATTGTAGCCTAGAAAACTAGAATGACATCTACTTTCTATCAACTAAAAACTTCAATAAAAGAACAGCTAACTAGTTAAATGAGCTCAAAAACAACCTTCTCATCTAGTTCTCGTATCAGGACAGTTTTCATACCTGAGTCATGGATCTAGTCCACTGAAGACCAATCATGTTACTATCTCAACAAATCCATATCATCAATACATAATTACTTTTTTTTTTGTTTAAAATTACAATGGTATTCAATATTAGAAGGGGAGGAAAACATAGGGTTTGGGTTGCATAGCCATAGATGTATCCCCTTATATTTTCCAACTTCATAATCTCTGCATTACTGCTGTTAACCATGCTTCCCAAATAATTAAAACCTAATGTCATATTTGATTTTTTTTTCTTTTCAATTGATCTTCTACTTGCATGTAAATATGCATTGATTTCTGCTTGCATGTAAGTATGCATTGATAAAGGGGAAAAATAACTTGAGAGAGAAAAGAATGAAGATCATCATGGAGTTCTTTTAGTGGGGTTGGTCGAGTGAAATTGAGGAAGCAGGAGAAAGGGGAGAGAGAGAGAGAGAGAGAGAGAGAGAGCTACAGTCAAATCTCACCTGAGGAGTGGTGTTAAAAGTCCAATCAACTGGATTTAGCTCCCTTATGGTATATTCATCCCCATGGTTGTTACGCATAACCTGCATACAACATAATAATAAATAAAAAAGAGTTGAGTAAAACTCCATAACCAAAAACATGTTACAGCATATGGTAATATTTGAAGTTCCTAAAGAAATTTAAGTTCCATGTTTTATAACAGTGTAAGATCTTCCCATTTTTAAAATTATAAGGCATTTCGATTCCATAACAGAATGTTGAAACAGATTTAGGTTTATGACCTCAAATATAAGATAGTAGACAATAATAAATAATATACATAAATCTCTCTCCCTCTTTTATGTCACCACAGGACCCAAAAAAAGGGCACCCAGTATCTTGGTCCTCAACCCGGCTAGACTATTACAGTTTTTTAGGCTTACGACCCAGTCTTTTCACCCCAAAAATATCATATTTATCCGCTGGCCTGGCTTATGACCCAGTCTTTTCACCATTCCAGCGTGTAGCCTGTAGGCAATCATAGGTATGCCGCCAAATCCAGAACTCTGAAAATTGAATAACATACTAGGCACACAATTTATTCATATTTCTCATTATTAATCTCTTTCTAATTTTTACATATTCAATCTAGGCATATTGCCTTATTTTCACATTTTTTTCTCACTTTTCACATATTTCTCATTTTTCTCACTTTTTTTCATTTTTATCAATATTAATTCATTTCATTATTACACATATCTCATTTTTTCATTCACAACACATTACCCAATTACTTTGGGTATTTCACATTCTACACAATTTATCCATTATCAATTGCTTTTCACAATGCATTTAACACATATATGACATTACAATTGTCATAGCACATTAGTCATACTCAATCAGTGAGCCAAGTAACTTAACATATTTTTCAACCAAAATATGTTAAGCCCAAATGTCATGCAAATATAAACAATATATTTAAAATTTGTGCATACCTCCACTAGCAACCCAAAACAAGCTAAAAATAACCTTCAATACAATCTTTCTAACTTGCCCTTCACCACTTGGATGAAGCAAATCAACCTCCCTCAATGCCTAAACTAAATGTGATAGCAAATAATCATTTAGTATCATATTTAATGGTATTTTCAACATTAAACCATGATTACACATCACTCCTACAAATTTCAAAAAATTTAGCCTTTCCTTACTTCAACATTAGAATTCCATTCTACTACAATTAAATTAGTGTTTTAAGTTTATTTATATTATTAAAAATATATTTTAATACATTTAAATCATTTACATTATAAAAATACACTCTTATACATAAAATCTCAAAAATGGCATAACCTTCCCCCATTGAAGGTTTTCCATTCCAACACAATCCATTACTCATTCTAAGCTTATATTCATCACTTTTAACACTAAACAATATGCTTAAACAAATAAAATCACACAATTCAACCACTTTGGAAAATCACTTTTTAAAACTCTAAATCTTCACTTCCATTCTCAAACTCAAACTCCAACCCAACACCACCAAATTCAATATTTGATTTTAAAATGCTTGTTTATGAATCAAAACAACTCATTTGGAATCAATTTGCACAATTAAAGTTTATGTTTTCAAAACCCCAAAAATCCATAACCCTAAATTCTCTCTCTTCACCATTCTTTAACCAAACTCCATCGTCTCTTCAATCTAACCTTAGAATCATTGTTAACTACCCAAAATAACATCATACACACCAATTCCAATAATTATAACATACTACATAAAAATTTAAATTCTCACATAATTCAAATTTCCAAGGAATTCAAAGAAAATAGATAGAAACTTACTAATTTTAATGAAAATCACCAAAAATTCACTTGAAACTTGTTAATTTCTTCAATTTATGGAGTATGAAAGAAGCCAAATCCTTGGTCTTCAAGCTCCCATGGAAACGTCCTTCAAGAAGAAGAAGATGATGATGAAGACTTTTATATTTCTTTTCCTTTCATCTTTTTTTTAACCACATATATATATTAAAATAATTTAATATTTAATTATTTAATTATTTTTTTAATAAATTAAAAGTCTTAATTTTCCTCTTCCATTAAAAAATAATTTATTTTTGAATTATTTTATTAATTTTAAATTTATAAGATTTAATTATCAAAATACCCTTTTCTTTTAAAAAGTGTTGACTTTTATATATGTTATGTATATTTTGTATATATATCATATATATATTCCACTTTTTCATTTAAGATCCTTTCATTTTTCATTTAAAACCATTAATTTAATTTATCCTTTTAAATTATAATTTATTTTATCAAATTTTTTAAAAATTAGAAATTTTCAAAAATTTTAGGATGTTACAATTCTCTCCCCCTAAACAAATTTTCGTCCTCGAAATTACCTGTCCTCAAGTCTGGAATAATTAGAGAAACTGACTCTACATCGCCTGCTCACTTTTCCAGGTCACCTCCTCAGTGGTATGATTCCTCCAAAGGACTTTCACAAGTGGCACCCTCTTATTCCTCAATTCTTTGACTTCTCGTGCTAAAATCGCCATAGGTTCTTCCTTGTAAGTCAGATCTAGACTCACCTCAATGGACTCCACTGACAAGATATGAGACGGGTTAGACCTGTATCTCCGAAGCATCGAGACATGGAAAATATTATGTATTCGATCCAACTCAGGCGGCAAAGCTAGTCTATAAGCCAGTGGACCAACTCTCTCCAACACCTCATATGGTCCTATGAAACGAGGACTCAACTTCCCGCTGCGGCTAAATCTCAAAATCTTCTTCCACGGAGACACCTTTAGAAATACTTTATCTCCCACACTGAACTCTATGTCTCTTCTTTTTAAATCTTAATAGGATTCCTGTCGGTCTAAAGCTGCTTTCAAACGATCTCGAATCACCTTCACTTTCTCCTTTGTTTTCTTAATCAAATCGGGACCAACCAGTTTACTTTCTCCAACTTCATCCCAACACAAAGGTGTCCTGCATCTCCTGCCATATAAAGCCTCATAAAGATTCATCCCAATACTGGACTGATGACTATTGTTATAAGAAAACTCAATTAATGGCAAAAATCTGTCCCAATTCCCGGTAAAATCAATGATACAGCTCATCAACATATCCTCCAGAATCTGTATCACTCTCTCTGGCTGTCCATCTATCTGAGGATGAAAAGCAGTACTAAAATACAATCGAGAACCCAAAGCATCATGCAAACTCTTTCAAAACCTCGAAGTAAACCGGGGATCTCTATCTGACACAAAAGAAATTGGGACTCCATGCAACCTGACTATCTAGTTGATATACAGCTCAGCCAACCTCTCAAGAGAATAATCCATTCGAACTGGAAGAAAATGAGCTGTCTTCGTCATTCGATCAACTATCGCCCAGATTGCATCATGCTTCTTCTGGGTTAAAGGCACTCCAGTCACAAAATTCATTGTCACTCGCTCCCATTTTCACTCTAGCATTGATAAAGGTTGGAGCAACCCTGAAGAAACTTGGTGCTTAGCCTTCACTTTCTGGCAAGTGAGACATCTGGATACAAACTCTGTTATATCCCTCTTCATACCTGACCACCAACAATGTCGTTTCAAGTGCTAGTACATCTTGGTACTCCCAGGGTGCATAGCAAAAAGTGACTGATGTGCTTCCTATAATATCATTCTTTTTAATTTTGCATCATCAGAAATACACAATTTATCTCTGTACCATAGATTGTCATCATCCCTCACATAAAAGCCTCGACTCTCCCCCTTCTGATAAACCAACACAATTTTCTGAATTCTCTCATTTGCCAACTGAGCCTCCCTAATATGATCCAATAAGACTGGCCTTAACTGCAACTGAGCCATCAAAGCACCATCATCAGAAGACTCAAATCTAGCACGCAATGCTCTCAACTAAACAAGCAACGAGAGTGAATAAACAGTCAAACATGCCAAAGACTTTTGACTGTGTGAAAGTCAATGTCTTAATGGGTGACAGTGTTTGTTGTTTATTGATTTGTTACCTTCAACGATCGATTTTTGGCCTATTTAAAATATGTATTTTCAGTTTTTTTGATTTTTTTTTTTGAGGATGTATCGTTTATATATGCGAAGTTAGATGGAGTTAGGGGAAGTTATGGGTCGTTAGGGTATCACTGTTAACTGCCTTAACTCTGGTGAAGTTACTTGTTTCTACCATCTGAAATACTCCAATGCAATTTCTATGTCAATATTCATACTATATTTGTTCAATGGTATATTTTTAATTTTTTTTTTATTTTTTAGTGGGAATTTAGTGAACTGAAATTTCCTAACTACCCATAACTTGTCCTGACTCCACTGTAGTTGCATGTATCTTCTATATGAAAATCTCTATTGCAATTTCTAAGTCAATCTGCACATTTGATTATGGCAATAATATCTATTTGATATTTTATGATTTTTTTAGGCGAAATTTAGTGAGCTGATCTGCCCTAACTTACCATAACTTTCCCTTGCTGTAGTGAAGTTATATGTTTTTGCCATATGAAATTCTCCAATGAACTTCCTAATTCAATATGAATATTTGGTCATATCAATGATATATGTTTGATTAATTTTGATTTTTTTAGATGAAATTTAATGAACTGAACTGCCTAACTACTCATAACTTTTTCTAACCCAAATTTTTTCAGGTAAATGGCATCAGGTTCTACATCATCTTCTCCTAGCGAATGAACACCCACTGTACCTGATAAGAAAATTATAAGTCCTAGGGAAATGTCTTCATCTAGCCGTCATTATGTCTTAAAAAGAAGAAAAGTTGGTCAGCCAACTTCTAATTGACCTTATGGTTATTCATCCATTTTTTTTATTAAAGTAAAACTAAAATTCATTTCATTAAAGCTGCAATAGTTAACTACATTTAGGTATTAATTGACTGTATATTGGAAAAAAAAAATATTCAATGCATACATCATCCTATGAATATATATATTCTTTAAAGGAATCGTTCCAAGTTGGGACTTGCTCCATAATAGAGCAAGTCCCAACCCATTAGTACCCCCCAATAAAAGTGCTTTTTGAGTCTCAATCCCTTCATAGGGCTGGGAGGTGGGACTTGCTTAGGACTAATTTATTGGGAGGGATTGCCCCAAGTTTTCTTTCTCCAATGAAATGGCCACCCTTCATTATTAAAAAAAATTATAACTTAAATGGCCGGTTAGAGTTGCTACAATGGGCTATTCCAAGTCCCATAATTAGAGTCCATTTTAATGACATATAAGATTTTAAATAGGGCATCAATTCATGGGACTTGGGACTAGCCCATTATAGATGCTCTTAGAGAACCCCCAATGGTGGGAGTCCCACCAGTGGATCCCAATTTTCTGCCACATAAACATAAAATGGAATCCCAAAAAAAGTGGGACTTGGTGTTGTAATGTTGACAGCTAAGTCCCACTTTAGTGAGTTCCATTTTTTTATATTTATGTTATTTATTATTTTATTTTTAATAATTAAATTTTAACTATTAATTTATTTTGTGATGGATTAATAAAATTATTCAATTGTGTAAATAATTTATTTAATTAAATTATTTTATTAATTTATTAATTCTTATTAAGTTAATTTTTAATTATGTAAGAATTCGAGCATAATGCTCCTATATATATCTATTTATATATATATATGTTATTGCTAATTTCTTAATAATTCTTCCTTGTGAATACTACCTCATTTGAAATTTCTTGAATACCGAATTCAACATTTCCATATGATATTGTATATATCTAATTTATTCAGCTAACAGATCTTGCAGGTTGTTCCTGACTGAGGAGATTATCGAACTTGATAATCTAACAAATATTGAATTTGACATTCTCTCTTAATTATGTATATATTGGTTTTGTCCCAACTGTCTGATCTTGGAGGTTATTCTCCAGTTCGATAATATCATAATCGAGTTTGACAGTATTATCGAAATTCATATTCCTCTTTTACTTTTATCCATTGTCATATAGTTATTATTATTATTATAGTTAGTACATTCATCAAGCATTAATCCAGCATACATTTTACCTCTTTCTTTTATATTTATTGTATATAGGAAATGATTATTTATATAGAAAATGATTCTTTTAGAATAATATATAGAATTCGTAAAGCGACGTAATATAACTATTTCTTTTTATAGATTCATTATTGTAAAGAGCATATTTCTACCTCGGTAGGTGCTCATAGAGATTTTATGTACATTCATGCATCACGTGCACCATGTTATACATATATTTATTTTGATAGTTATTTATTCTATGAATGTTTATTCTCGTCTGATATCCTAAATAATCCTTCCTAGTACATGAATCATAAAGGATGTCGGTTCTTTGAATCGGGCATATGTGAATAATGAGGATTTTTGTCTAAGTTATTCTCATGTGTACCTAATTTCCCAAACTTAGGTTCAAATGGGGGTTAGGGATTCCTCGAAAAAGGAATCAATAGAATGTTACCCCCTACTATTTCCCAATCCTATCGGGTGGCGATTCCATTCCATATGAGTCTTGCCTGTCGGATACCTAAGATTAATAACACGTTTTTTGGGCGCGAACGGGCCATGCGCTTACAAGATGGATTTGAAAGAATATGTGTAATTTATAAGTTTAGAGTGATAAAAGAAGAGTGGTAACTGAAATTTAAGGGTATAAATACAGAGAAGTTAGAAAACTAGCCATTTTTTGTTATTAGAAGAGTGAAATTGTAAAATTTGTTTAATATATAACGGATATCTTTTTTCTATAGAGTGCATTAGGTGCGACCGCCTTCTAGGCTAGGGACCACCGCGAAATTGTATGGTACGACCACTTGTTAGAGTGAGGCACTCGCTACCTAGCGAACAACCTAAAATAGTTAAGATGATTCAAATTCTCATAACCAACTTGGCAGTTTGTGCGACCGCTAGCATGCTAATTATTTGGAATTCACTAAGTGATTAGCGACCGTTATATTGTTTAAGACGATCGTACGAGATAAAATTTTGATGAAAGAGGAGGAATTGTGTCCAGAAAGAGAATATTATTTGTTGGACTGACAAGGTATGATCAGAATTGATAGTTTTTATTAATCAAGTATATGATTTCTTGTGTAAAGTCCAATTTGTTTGACTAGACATGTTGATTATAATAGGTTATTTTTACATCATTTAAGATGCTTCCATTAATCATACCAATGTTCTACTTAATAAAATTTAATCTTTCTTCATTTAGTGGTTTCATAAAAATATTTACTAGTTGATATTTTGACTTTTAATATTATCTCTCAAAAATTATGTCTTATGTCTATGGATTTGATCTACAATGTTGGATGGGATTCTTGGATAGATTAATGGTACTAGTGTTATCACATTTAATAGGAATTTGACTAAACACTTTACCATAATCTAGTAATTGTTGCTTTATCTAAAGAACTTGAGTGCAACAAAAGAAAACTGCAATATATTCGGCTTCCACAGTAGATAAAGCAACGGATACTTATTTCTTGCTAAACCAAGAAACTAAGCAATGACCAAGAAAATAATATGCACCGATTGTGCTTTTCCTATCTAGTAGGCTACCAGTATAATCCGCATCCAAAAAACCTAAAATGTCAAATGAAGTATTTCTAAGATACCAAAGTCCTAAATGCAATGTTCTACTTAAGTATTTAAAAATTCTTTTAGTAGCATTCAAATGTGATTCTTTAGAGCCTGATTGAAATCTAGCACATAAATAAATATTGTACATTATATTAGGTCTAGAAGTGGTAAGATAAAGTAAGGATCTTGTAGACCCTTAATTGTGGCACAGATTAGGAATAGGAAGCTTACCTTGTCCCGTTATAATCTTAAAGAACCTAAACCTAATTTTAAAGCTTAAATATTAGATGGTCCAATTCATAAAAGCCCAAATTAAATGGTAAAATAGTTTCAGTCCGAAAGTAATTAAAAATTAGGATTCGATTTGAGTCGAGGCTGCCAAAATCGATATGAGGGAGACCTCATATTGATTTTAACACTCAAAATCAATATGAGCCTCCCTCATATCGATTTGGGTAGCCAAAATCGATATGAGGAAGGCCTCATATCAATTTTTTAGCCTCCCAAATTGATATGAGGCTGCCTCATATCAATTTGGACAGCCCAAATCGATATGAGGAGGCCTCATGTCGATTTTTAGCCATTGACTAATCCGAGTTCTAAATAAGTTTTGACCGAGCAATTTGATTTGCTAATGCATTTAAGACTCAGATTAGAGAGTATAGGTTTAGGTTAAAGTGTTGGTTTCCCTATAAATACGTGATTAACACAGATAGAAAAAAAAAAAAAAAAAAAAAGAGGACGGGGGGATTAAGAATTTGGCAGTAAAGAAAAAGAGACGATAGCAGTTTTACAAAATCCTAATTATAAAAAAAAAAAGAGCAACACAGACAAAGAGTAAGAAAGGAGCAACAGAGACGAGAAGTGATAATTAAAATAAAAAAGGGTCAGTAATCGTGATCAAGGCAGTGTCAAGGTAGTTGCAAATTGCCAAACTTCAACCGAAGAAATAAATTGATTCAGGCAGTAACAAATATATAAAAAAAAAAGCTTGATTCAAACTCTTTAAATTCAGTGGAGCCAACAAATGAAGGTGTACTATTTTTTGTTTACGTCATTTAAGTTTATAATATTTTACAATTGCTTGAATCCAGTTGCATGAAGATTATTGATTTAATGCTAATAATACTATATTATAGTTATTTAGTCCAGCAGTAAATAAAGTTTGGTTGTGATTTATTATAAAATTTAAATAACTTGATTTAATTCAACCTCTTTGAATCCAACTTAAAATACAATTTAGTTAAACCCTAATTCCATTTAATCCTATTTTCATAAACCCTAATTCATTTTCATAAGAATTTCAAACCCTAATTTTGATTTAAAAAAAATCCTAATTCAAGATATAAACCTAAATTTATATACTTATTGCTTTATTTAATTTTAGATTTGATTATGTAGTTTATTATATATTTTGATGATTGATTTATTTAATTTCAATGCTTGATTTATCTAATTTATCATGGATGAATATTTTTTTCAATTATTATTTATTTATTAAAATTGTAAGAGGTATGTTTCTATGATTGGGTACCTCATTAATTAATTTTCATGTAATTTAAATTACTTTTATTTTTCACTTTTTGATGGGTGTCCTATTTAGTTTTAGACATTTGACGATGTAAGGACACGTTTCCATCTTCGGATGGGTGTCCATTTATTTATTTTGTTTGAACATTGCTTTAATTTTAATATAATGATCCTTTATTTTAATTATTGCATGTAGTATGGATAATATCGTTATATTTAAGAATTTTATAATATTAAGACCTGAAAAGGAGGTCGGTTCCAATGAACCGGGCGTTGTGGGGGGTGCTGGGCTATTTCTCACCTTCCCCACACGTATGCAACTTTCTTAACCCATTAGGGGGTTGAGGATTCTTTAGGAATTGAGTCATTCACCCCTTTTTTTCCCGGCCTGTCCAGGTGATGACTCCATTTTCTCTGGGTTTAGGCCCATGTTCTCTAAGGTCCTGAGCCTAACAGTGCCGAAGTCGCAAAAACTATTCCATGTCGGAGTGGGGGCAAAAATCTCCTCTCACAATGGCGACTCCATTGGAGATAATAGAAGTTGATTCCGTTGGTCTTTATATTATTTTATTCTTTTTATTATGATATTATCTATTGTATCATTTAGATTGTATCATGTGCGTGAGTTAGGACGCCAGTGTTATCCGTGTTGTGTTTTGTAAGGGATACCATACTATTACTCAAGGTATGACGATTGAGCATGGCATAACCACTCATAGCCTTATACAATTTGGTATATACTTGCTATGGGAACCTAAGCCTTTAAACCCAAAGACTAAAGCTCATGTAACTGACCTAGTTACTTTCCTTAGGTTTTACCTCAAATGCTTGTTGTTTGACTATGGTTAATTTATCTTGGTTTAAATCATTGTTCATTTGGTTTGTTCTTTTTCTAATATGACCTAATTACATTGTGAGCTCAAATAATTTTTTTCTCTAAATCCAAAAGACCAAAGCTATTTTTAAAATTTTCAAATTAGTCTTTAGACATAAAACTTTTCCTAAACAAGTCAAAAATTCTTTTCTCATGACCCAAATACAAAGCTTAAAATCCATTTTTTCTAAAATCTTTTTACAATGGGCTTAGGAAAAAATTATTTTCACAATCTTTTGAAAGAACTTACGAATATTTAGGTCAATTATGAAAATACCAAAAATCAATTGTGAGCCTAGTTTATACTAAGAATTATTAATCATGGACTTGTTTTTGGCATGAATCATTAGTTATTTTTTCAAGTGAGAAATCTGTTTATAATAAACATCTTAATTTAGTTTTAATCTAATATAGCATAAAAGCTACTTTAGTTGGTTGAATGGATTAAAACATAATTAATGGGAATTATCATGAAATGATTTTCATTTTTGAAAGTATAACTATTGACTGAACCGTCCAAGGAAACTTTTCTAAAATAAAATATCTCATATTGGTATTTTGTTGACCATAAACCTAGGAAAAGAGACTCGTCATCCGTGTGTGGATGATATAAGCTTGGAAGGAACGTTCTATTTATCCTTGTTTGTTTATTGTTTGTGCATATATGCATACATGCATCACATGACATATCATTAATCCCTTCTGGCTCACAGACCTGGAGTACAGTAGCTCAAGAGCGTACGACAATCCCACCTACGCCAGTGACATTGAATCTAGCAGCGACTTAATTACTTTCTCACCAAAAGCAATGGAGCCCGAACAAATTCAAAGAATGGTGGACGATGCCATCAATGCCAAGATGGAAGAACTGAAGGAAGTCATGGCTGAGACTATGAAGAACTAATTGGCTGTAATTTTAGGAAATAATATCGAGGCATCCGCTAGCACCAATAAGCCGAAGGACAAAGGGAAGGCTAAGGTTGGTCAAGTTGCTTTTGATAATGACAAGGTGATTATTGATGATGACGACTGGAAACAATACTTTTAAGATCCTCAAGATAAGAAGAAATAGCCAAAGGTTGTGGAAAGAGCAACTGTCAAAAAGGCTAAAACTTCATATGTTGAGAAGCTAATTGCCAATTTGGAAAAGAAGTTTGAAAAGAAGCTGAAAAAAAAAAAGAAGAAATATCTGAGGTCAACAAATTGTTTGAGTTAGATGAGGAGGTCCCTTATAAGTTCAAAATACCTTCCTTCGCTAGATACAATAGTACAGAAAATCTTCACTTGCATATTAAGCAGTACATCACTACCATGCAGTCTGCCAAAGCCACTGAGGCTCAAACTTTGAGGTATTTTATACTCTCATTGGATCATATTGTGCAAAATTGGTTCAATACCTCAGAAAAAAGTACACAAAAGAGTTGGGATTCATTATACAAGGCCTTCATTCAACAGTATGGGTACAATGTCGAGCTGAAAGTTATCTTAATGGAAATTGAGTCTATTAGACAAAGGCTAAATGAGATTTTTATGGACTATGTGAAAAGGTAGAGGAATAAGGCTGCATTGCTCAGGAATAGGCCTGATGAGTCGGATCAAATAAGAATGATAGTCAGAGGCATTCTGCCTAATCTCCATGAGAGGTTGTCTTACACCCTTATAAGGGATTTCAAAGATCTCCTCCAAGCTGGTCTGCAAATTAAAGAATGAGAAAGGAAGAAGAACCGTTTTTTAGTAAGAAGGAATGAGAATGGGAACTACCAGTAGGAAAATCAAAGCATGCAAAAGGAAGTTAATGTTAATGCGACTGGTCAAGGAAATAAAAGGCAGTTCTCAGAGTTAGGGAAACCTCTATCTTGGGTTCTCAACAAGCTACAAAAGGAGGGACTACTACAACCATTAGCCCCTCGACCTTTGCCAAATCCTTTACCCCCAAAATTTGATACTAAGGCTTTTTGTCAATTTCATCAAACTCAAAGACATGAGACCAATAGATGTACCCGATTGAAGCATGAGATCCAAGATCTAATCAATAGTGGTAAGCTACCTGAGCCGAACAAGCCTAATACTAAGAACAATCTTTTGCCTAAATTTGATAGAGTACCTCCACCGACAACCTTCATGGTAGGAAAAGGATTGGAGAAAAATTTTGTCTTATCATCTTTTCAAGATGGGAGTATTGAAGATGTGGAATAAGAAAAACTTTTATTCAACAAACTTCCTTTAGCTTGGAGTGTTGCTCTATTTATTTTGCTTTCTTTAATATTTAATTGGAACAATTGTGTTTTTCAAATCTAACATTGCTTGAATAAATTATTTTTGTTAAATTTTTATTGGTCTTTGCTCATTTTAGTGCTCAACCAATGAGGAATCTAGCTTGATGTTCATAAATTAATGTGTCTAGGCATCATGATTTGAATGACTTTACTAGATGAGAAAATTTCTCTATAGCATTGAGTTGTGTATGCTTACTTAGAGAGTGCTCCTGTATAATGATTTTTTTCTAGGTCGTAGTCAGTTTTAGAACATGTTTTAACCAACTTTTGAGGCGAAATTGAACTTTGCTTATTTAAGGGAGAGATGATCTAGGCACTGTTTGATGAACCGATAACTAGTATCCACCCAATTAAATATCAATCCCTAGTTGTCCCTTTGAGCCTTCATAAGATTTAAACTTTCTCTTTATTGACTTATAAGCCTAATGAGCCACCCTGAGCTGTTGTTACACTTTTGACAAGTTTTATGATCACTAAGGTGAATATGGCAAGAAGATCAAAGAATGGAATGCATAGCCAAGACCGTAAAGATAGTTGATGTTCTCAAAACCATAAGGGTAGTTGAAGTTCACCTAATATCTCCAATCTATCAAGATAACATCAGAGTAACAAATAATTTATCCTTGTTAAAATAGATTTATGTCACTCCACTCATCCATTATTAGAAACCCAAGTTGGTACAAATAAGATAACTCTTTTAGATCTAGACCCAAAAAAAGAAGAAAAAAAAAAGACAAAAGAAAATAAAATAAAATAAAACCCAAAATGGTTCAGAAATCCAACCAAATTCTCTTTAATCTAAGGCAGCAAAAGACTTCCATTTGGTTTATAAGGACAATTTGACTTGAATTGGTCCAACCCAACCAAAGATTCAAAATCCAAGAAAAATGAGAAAGACCATCTAGTTTTTGAAAGTCCTATACTTGACAATCCTACAAAGGAAAAAAAGAAAAGAAATTGGGTACTAAATTTTTTGCAAGGGCAAAGACTGTCCAAATCAAGATCTAGATTAACGCTAAGAAGATGGAAGAATATTCAAAGCTCTATCTTCCCATGTTTCCAACTGCCTAAAGTTCCAACAAGAAGTTTGTAGTGTAAAGGCTGGTTCATTATGTCGCATCAGCTCCAATTTCAAAATGGCTTCCATTTAACCCGTGTCCCTTATAGACCCCATTTCAAGCCTATCAAAGACCTGTTAATCTCTCTTAGTAGGTAGAGTCTATTAGTGAAGATAGTTTGGATAAGCATGCATATGAGATAAACAATATTCAAAATCAAATGAGACATTTGACCAAGTAATGTGTATATGCCAATATGAAGTGTAATAGTTCTTGCTTAAATAGAAATGACTCCCGAGTTTAGTACGGTAACTAGGGTTGTCATGTTATAGATATGTTAATTTGGGAAATCCAGTCCTAAGGTACAATGACACTGATTTTACAAAGCCAAAATATGATTTTAAGGTTTAAAAAAAAACCGTTTTCCTATTGTAAAAAGCCTTTAAGTTAAGGAAAATATGTTGAACAATCGAATCTCGAAAGACACATTGGGCAAAGTAAATGATTATTGATAAGGTCATAAAGAAGCAACCAACTGACATGCTGAAACATAGTACGAAATGGATGTATCTTTGATGTTTGGGCCTCACCACTCATGTTTTCAACATATTGGAAATAAAAACCATAAATGCAAAGCTTTATGTCATTCCAAAGCAAGACCTGAACAAGCATCTGAAAGAAATTCGCGAGAACATTTCAGCTGATAACCTCAGTCTGTGAATCAATGAAATCACTGTAAGTATTATCCATGTATATTATGCATACATGAGCATATCACACTCCATTTTTCTTTGTCAAAAGTAAACAGTAATATTCTATGAAGCAACCATAAAGCGGATATGGAATCAGGGGGCATGGAAAGCATATTGAGTGAGGAAGCTCCAGTAATTTTGCAAATAAAAGAAGAAATGCATGCTTATTCGAAGAACTAGATAATCTGCAAACATCAACCAAAGCTGCATAGAACAAATCATGGATTTGAGCCTACACAGGGAGCAAAGTTTCTCCTTTCAATTTTTTGAGTTTATGCATGTACAAAATATTTTGAGACTCACTTTTAATATTTTGCCACACAGGGAGCAATGAGAAGATATGAAGGCTAGCTAAAAAAAATGGCTAAATTTTTTGCAACAATGCAAAAGAAGAACAAAGAGAATGGAAAAAGAAGAAAATTAGAACTCTCAAAAGAATTAAGATGCAAAAGATAAAAGATTAGTCCAGCTAAAAGAGCTGAAGCCAGGATAAAGACTTAATCTCTAATGGATAAAGATTCGTTTCAAAGGATGAAGACCTGACGTCCAAAGGATGAAAACCCAGTTTAATGGGTGAAGACCCGATTCCAAGGATGAAGATTCAGCTTAAAGGATAAAGATCCAATTTCAATGGTGAAGATCTGATGTCCAAAGGATGAAGATCCAGTTTAAAGGGTGAAGACCCGATGCCAAGGATGAAGATCCACTTTGAAAGGTGAAGACCCGACGTCCAAAGGATGAAGATCTAGTTTAAAGGGTGAAGACCCGATTCCAAGGATGAAGATCCAGCTTAAAGGATGAAGATCCCATTTTAAGGGTGAAGACCCGATTTTCAAGGATGAAGATCCATTTTCAAGGGTGAAGACCCGATGCCAAGGATGAAAATCCACTTTCAAGGGTGAAGACCTGATTTTCAAGGATCAAGATCCATTGCTAATGATGAAGATCCAATTTCAAGGGTGAATATCCAATTTCAAGGGTGAAAACCTGATGCCGAGGATGAAGATTCACTTTGAAGGGTGAAGCCCCGAAGTCCAAAGGATGAAGATCCATTTCAATGGTGAAGACCTGATGCCAAGGATGAAGATTTAAGGTCCAAGGATGAAGATCCATTTCAAAGGTGAAGACCCACAATCCATTAAAGAATGAAACAACCATAATTCTCAACTAATAAAAGGTTAGTCAAATCCAATTCAAACTCGGGTCCAAGTACCCAGTCTTAGATCCAAGTACCCAAATCAAATTCAGTCTTGGGTTCAAGTACCCAACCCAATCAGGTCTAAGTACCCAAATTATTTCTTAGTCCAGAACTCACCTCGGGTCCATAACCCAAATTATTTTAGAATCCAAAACTCACCTCGGGTCCAGAATCTAAATTATCTTTGAGTCTAGAACTCACCTCGGGTCCAGAATCCAAATTATCTTCTAGTCTAGAACTTACCTCGGGTCCAGAATCCAAATTATCTTTGAGTCCAAAACTCACCTCGGCTCCAGAACCTAAATTGTTTTTCAAAACTCAAACCAACTTCGAATACGGAGTCCAATTTAACTCTAAAACCCAATCAAAAATCATATTTCTTTTCACTCTCTTTTGCTTCAGTCTCAGATCATTCAAGCAGGGGGCAAACTGTAGATCCTTAATTTTTGACCAAGTCCAGTCCGATATTTTTAAACAGTCCAAAAATAATTTTTTGTAGTATTTATTATTTATTTTAATATTTATTACTTATTTTAATAATATAATATTTATTATTTAATATAGGAAAAAGAAAAAAGAAGGAACAACAAAGAAGAAATATATAAATATTTATAATGAAATAAAAAATAAATGAAAATAAATAAAAAAATCGAAATCCGGCTCATTGGCGAGCAACGCGCAGCAGGCAGCAATTGGCTGCCAGCCAAATTTGCCGCAGGCCCTGGCTTCCGGTGAAAATATTGCCTTCTACTTCGCCGCACGTAAACAAGGCCCAGTGCAATAATTTGCCGCATGCAATCTCGCCCAGCAGCCCGTTCCTCGCGCAGTAGCGCTCAGCTTTAGTCTCGCCCGGGCCCGAGCTCAATTTTCACCGAAACCTTTTTTTTTTATCTCGGTTTTTTATTTCCTAGATAGTTTTATTTTCGTAACCAATTTGTATTAGGTTTTTATTTTTTTTCTTATAAATACTACATTAAAAGAATGGCAAAGGGGGGCTTTGGACTTTTTTTGGAGATGAAACTTGGAGAGGCGGTGGCTATTAGGGAAAGCAGTTTACCATCTAAAAAATAATAAACAACAAGAGAGGATCCATAATCAAGGCAACAAGTCATTGTTGTCTTGGTGAATGTTCTGCCAAAATTTTACTTAATAAATTGTGGAGGAACCAACAATGAAGATATGTTCCAAAGTAAATAAATATAATATGTTTTGATTGTTTTAAGTATTAAATATGTTCTTTCTTCACCTAAATTAATTCACAAAGGTTATGTATTTAAAGTTTTAATACATCATAGTAGCTTCAGTGGCTTCGTTTAAATTTTTGAAAAATTATCACAGTAACCTAAGTACTTAAAAATAATAATGATGTTAATATTCTTAATCCCTAAACCCTAGCACTGTCTTTGTAAAAATTAAAAGATGTAATTTTATACCCTTAGAGTTAAAATTAACATTGTATCCTTTATTACATAATTGACTTACACTAATCAAATTGTGTTTCTACCCATCAACTAACCATACATTATCAATCAAATTTTTACCAAGTACACCAATAAAACCAATACCTATAATTTTACCTTTAGCATTGTTTCCAAATGTTACATCACCTCCTTATTTGTCAGTGAAAGTATTGAAGAGTTTTGCATTACCAATCATGTGCATTGAGTATCCACTGTCTACTAGCCAAACACTTTTATTAGTAGTAGATTTTAGGCACACTTATAAAATAATAAGGTTCATCTTCTCTTAGATACCTAAATGAACTTGGGTCCTTAGGGGTTAGTTCTTAAAGGTTCCTTTAATTTGATGTGAGCCTACTAAATATAGCAAAAGGTGCTTATGTGACCAATTTTCGTGCAATAATGACAATAATACAAGGGTTTATATCTTGGCGTACTTCTTCTATTGATTTTTGATGGATTATATGGATAATTACAAATATGTGTGCAATCAAATTATACTTGTGCATTTTTGTGCTTGTGTTCATGCTTTTTGTATATGTATGCATAGTTTACTCTTTAAAACTTAGTTCTTGAGCCTAGTCAGCCTTGAATGGTCTTTTTGAGACTTTTAGGCTTAGTGTATGCAATTGTATTATTTTTAACTACAACCCTAGAAGTTTGAGTTGAAGAGGGCTTAACAAATGTTAGTACATTAGATGCAGTAGTAGTAGAGTCATTGAACCCTAAACCATATTTGGAGGAAGGTGACCTTTGTATGCTAATTAATGTATCTAATGCCTTCTTACCTTTATGGAACTTTGAAATAGAGTTCTTTAGTTAATTTATTTCAACTTTCAAAATGTTATTTTCCTTGGAAATTTTCTTTAAGCTAAATGAATTTTTTGACATTTCATCCAATGATTTCATTAATTATTCATTTGAGGTCTTTAATTCTAAAGTATAATTTTTTTAAAGAAATAAAATTTTTTTTTATCTTAGAGCATTTTTCTTTATAGAATTTCATTTTAGAGAAATATTTTTGGACTCTTAGGTTCATATGCTCAACTAAATCACTATCATCTAAATCATCATCAACATTGTCACTATATGCATTAAAATTTAAGGATTGAGTACGTACCTCATTGGTGTGATCATCATCTCCCATAGCCATGAGACAAAGATTTGCAATTCCTTACTTTTCCTCCTCTTCTTCTTCACTTGAAGAGTCATCATCTCATATGACTTTGAGAGATTTTTTCTTTTCCTTGTCCCATTTCTTCTTGTTCTTCAATTTGAAATAATCCATTTTGATGTGACCCATTTTGCCACATTTATAGCATTTTATTTAATTCTTCTTCTCTTTTTATTTAAAAGAGGGTTTGGAAGGATAGCCTTTATTTGCTTGCAATCTTCTCTTTCTTTTCCAATCACTTACTCTTTTAGATAATATGGCCATTTCTTCATCATCATCACTATCTTCTTCACTTGAGCTCTCAACTTCTTTAATGGCTCTGAGAGCTATTGCTTTTCTCTTATCTTTCTCACCTTGATCATATTCTTTTTCATTATGCAATTCAATGGTGAGGAGATTTCCAACTAGCTCATGTGTTTTTAGAGTACTTAGATCATGAGCTTTTTCAATTGAAGAGACTTTTGACTCAAAGTTCTTCTTGGCTTTACGTGCTCTCAAAATTTTGCTATTGACATCACCTTGATCATATACTTCTCCATATTTCTTCAAGTCATTGACAATAGCAAGTAACCAATTTGTCATTTCAATGACATTTCTGTTTCGCTTCATTTTGAAGAGTTCATACTTATGCACAAGCATTTGGGTCTTGGTAAACCTCACTTGGGTAATATACTCATGATAGTTCTCAAGAGTTTTTCAAATGCTCTATGCACAAATAAGATGTTGAACTCTTCCATCTTCTTCTCTAGACATGGAATTCACCAAGATAGAGGATGCTCTATTATTCTTGTAAAGAGCCCTTTCTTAAGTATCGGTCCATTATGCTATAGGAAGAAGCACTTGAGCGCAATCAACTTCATGAGTTGGAGGTTTCCACTCATTTAACATATATTTCTATGTTCAATTCCTTTACAATTAAGGAATAAATATATCTTGTGTCTCCAATAGGAATAATCAGTTCCATTGAAGTAAGCTCTAAGGCATGAATTAAGATTTCCATGAGATTGAGCCGTAGAGCTAGATGGAGAAGTTGAAGTTATAAAGCTAGATGAGGAGATGGCTGCCATTGTGGATTAAATTTCACAATTAAATTTGTTGAAATTTCAAAGTTTTGATACTAATTATTGTTCCAAGATGGCAACCAAGAGGGGGATGAATTGACTGTTTTGAAGAATTAATAACAAATTAAAAATTTTAAAATAACAAAGCAAAAAAAAGATAAATTAAATGAGTGGAGTAGAGTAGAATGACGCAAGAGATGTATAGTAGTTTGGATCAAATTAATCATGCATCCACTCCCCAACTTCAAGTTGAGAATTTCACTAACCTTATATTTTTACAAGCTTAATCCTAACTTGATGTTTTAACAAGCTCATACCTAACTTTTACAAGGTTTAAGTAATTTCCTCACAATCCAATAAGAGTTTTTCCAAGCTCACTATAAAACCTAAGTGTTTCAAAGCTTACACTCAAACTTATTCAATAGTGTTTGATGCTCATACCCAACACTCAAAGATTACAAGTTGAATTTTGATGGAAAGAAATAAAAGAAATAAAAGTTATTTCATGCTATTACAATTACCATTCCCACTTAGAAGTGAGGTTTCTTAAGGTATTTAAAGCTAATTTGGGTTCAACTAGCCATTACTAATGATAGTTAAGTAGATTCCAATCATAATTGACAAGCTGTTTCAAATATAATATTTCTGACAATATTTGCAGTCGCCCAAGCCTAATGTGTGGTCACCTAAACATATGGACAGTTGCCTATAGGACATGGACGGTCACTCCATTTAAAAATTCTCTAACAATCATGTGATAATGCTCCGACATAGATCCTTTGCCCCATCACTTACCAGCTTGTGATTATCGGGACAATCGCCCATAAGCCAGAGATGATCACACCTTGCATATTTTAAATTTTTCCTTAAACAGTTATTCCACGTGTCATTGTCTCATTTGCTGAAAGAAAATACCGCCAAAATATGAAAGGTGTAATCACCCTTCTTCTGAAAAGTGGTTGGATTGAGTAACTAGCGTTGAACTTATGAACGCGCTTGAGACTACTATCTCTACTGCCAATCTTTATGATTTTAAATCTAAATTTTATGGACAGTTTCATAAGGACAAACGTGCATGTTTGTCTTGTGTCCGTTCTTGTCATCATGCCTATCATCGCATCCTTTATTGTGAATGTTGAAACATTTCTTACCTAGGTACGGTCGTCCATTCATATGGATGGTCGTACCAAGTTCTTTAGCGGTCATCCTTAAGGTCAGGCTTCTCACCGAGAACACTACTGTGATTCTTTTTCATTTTTCCAACTTTTCGGTCGCCTAAGGCTTGTGCATGGTCGATAAAGATGTCTTGTTTTAGCAATTTTGAGACAATCATTCCTGCATCAAAGATGCAAAACAAACATATTAAATATATCATTTAATTTGACGGCTAAAGATCAAAATTGAATTCATTTGTCTAACACCCAAAATATGGAAAGACTCAAGCTCAATCCCACTGTGGGATTGGGCCTCTTGTTAGAGCACCCCAGGTGCTCTTAGAGCATCCTCAATGGGAAGTCCCAAGTCCCATTAAATTGGGTCCTAATTTAATGCCACGTAAGCATAAAATGGGACCCCAAAAAAAGTGAAACTCGATCCTTGGCAAGGTCCTACTTTAGTGAGTCCCATTTTTATATTTATATTATTTATTATTTTACTTTTAATAATTAAATTTTAACTTTTAATTTATTTTATGATAGAATAATGAAATTATTTAGTGATGTGAATAATTTATTTAATTAAATTATTTAATTTGTAGATTAATTTGATTGTAAATAGATTTTAATAGAGTGAGGGAAAAGTACAATTTTAGTAGAGTAGAAAAAAATAGAATTTTATTAGAATTTAATTGTTAACAATTGTATTTATGCGTAAAAATTTAAGAATTAAAAAATAAAAAAAATAAAAAAATAAATTAAAAAAAGTTTTGTTACCGTTGAAAGCAACAGTAACAAAAACAAAACGGTGACCATGAAGTACCGAAAATTTGTTAAAACTTTTTTTATATAGGCTGCCTTTTATTGAAAGAATAATAAGGCAGAGGAATCCTCCTACCAATAAAGCCCGTGAAACTTGTTTCATTGGGACTGGGACTCAAAAAGGGCACCCATTATGGGTACTCTTACTCTTATGCATATTTCTTTACACATACTCTCTTATACATATTTAACTTTGTTTAAAATTTCAATATGATTATAATATTTTCTCACACATTTTAACGTTATTCAAAAAATAAATTTAAATACAACAAAATCATCATATTTTTCTTACATATTTTAACATTTATTTAATAATATATTTAAAATTTCAACATTATTATCATATTTTACTTACATATTTTAACTTTTATTTAAAAATAAATTTAATATTTTAACACAACTATCATATTTCTCTTATAGATTTTAATCTTTATTCAAAAATAAATAAATATATATATATATATATTATAATGAAATCACAAATAATTGTTGATTAAGGTATTTATTCTTTTTTTATCAAAGTAAAAATAAAATTCATTTCATTAATAATTGCCTTTAAATATTAATTGATAGGATAACGGGATAAAAACTATTTAATGCAATAATCATCTTATGAATATATATATTCTTTGAAGAGATTGTCCCAAGCTTGAACTTACTCCCTTGAGCTCAGTCCCACGAGTGGGATTGGACTTCATGAAAGAACTTCATTGGGGGTGCTCTTGGAGTGCTCTTACTTTTATACATATTCTATTACATAAATTTAACTTTGTTTAAAAGTTGAAAATAATTTTAATATTTTTTTTACATATTTTAACCCTATTTTAAAAAATAAATTTAAAATTTTAATAAAATTACCATATTTTTCTTACATATTTTAACCTTTACTTAAAAATAAAATTTAAAATTTTAACAATATTATAATATTTCTCTTACGTATTTTATCTTTTATTCAAAAATAAATTTAAAATCTCAATACAATTATCATATTTGTCTTACATATTTTAATCTTTATTCAAAAATAAATAAATATAAATTATAAAAAAAAATTATAAATATGTTATAAATAAATATATTATAAATAAAATATATTATAAATTTTTAATCAAAAGTAAATTTTTTTATAAAAATTTTAATTCAAAAATATATTATAAATAAATAATTATTGACAAATAATTATTAATTAAGGTACTCATCCATTTTTTTTATCAAACTAAAACTAAAATTCATTTCATTAGAGGGACAATAATTAATTACATTCAGGTATTAATTGACAGTATAATAGAAAATAACTATTCAACATATTTATCATCCTATGAATATATATATATATATATATAAAGCAAGTCTCAAGCTTATTCACACCGTGGGACTGAGCCTCTTGAAATACCACCATTGGAATACACTTAGAGAATCTCCAATGGGGAGTTCAAATTACATTCCAATATAATGTCACATAACCATAAAATGGTATCCCCAAAAAAAGTAAAACTCTATCATCCAATAATGAGGGTCAAGTCCTAGTTTAGCGTGTCCTTTTTTTATTTATATTATTTTTTACATTTAATAATTAAATTTAACTATTAATTTATTTTATGGAGTAATAAAATTATTTAGTGATGTTAATAATTTGCTTGATTAAATTATTTAATTTTTAGATTAATTTAGTTTTAAATAAATTTTAATAGAGTAAAGGAGAAGTAGAATTTTTGTAGAGTGAGGGTGAAATTAAATTTTAGTAGAATTTGATAGTAAATTATTTATTTATAGATAAAAATTTAAGAATTAAAAAAATAAAAAAAGAAAATTAAAAATATTTTGTTACCATTGAAAGCAACGGCAACAAAAACACAACAGTAAAAATGAAATTACCGAAATTTGTTAAATTTAATTTTTTTTAATAAAGGATTGTCACTTTATTGTAAGGAAAATAAGGTGGGATGGTTTCTCTAAAAAGACTCATGGAACTTACTCTACAATAAAGCAAGTCCCATAGTCACAGTTTCAATCCCAAGAAGGGATAGGAACTCAAAAAGAGGACTCATTGTAGGTGCTTTTACTCTTGCATATAATCTATTGCTCTTATTTCCTTACACATATTCTCTTACATATATTTAACTTGGTTTACAATTTCAACACAATTATAATATTTCCGAATACATTTTAATTTTTATTCAAAAAAAAATTTAAAATTACAACAAAATCATCATATTTATCATCATATTTTTCTTACATATTTTAACTTTTATTTAATAATAAATTTAAAATTTCAACCCCATTATCATATTTTTCCTATATAGTTTAACTTTTATTCAAAAATAAATTTAATATTTCAACACAATTATCATGTGTCTCTTGCACATTTTAATCTTTATTCAAAAATAATTAAATATATATATATTAAAAAGGAATCACAAATAATTGTTGATTAAGATATACATCCATTTTTTCTATCAAAGAAAATTTAAATTTATAACATTAAAGAGGCAATAATTAATTGCCTTCAAGTATTCATTGACAGTGTAATGAAAAAATATTATTCAAGGCATTCATCATCATATGAATATAAATATATTCTGTTGTGATACCATTGGTCTACAATGGAGCAAGTCCCAAGCTCAGTTTCACTTATGGTATTAGAACTCATAAAAGAGCATCATTAGAGGGTGTTCCTACTCCTATACAAATTCTCTTGCACGTATTTAATTTTGATTAAAATTTTAATACAATTATAATATTTTCTTGCACATTTGAATCTTTATTCAAAAAATAAATTTAAAATTTTAACAAAATCATCATATTTTTCCTACACATTTTAATCTTTGTCTAGAAATAAATTTAAAATTTCAACAATATTATCATACTTCTCTTACATATTTTAACTTTTATTCAATAATAAATTTAATATTTCAACATAATTATCATATTTCTCTTAACATTATAATCTTTATTCAAAAAATAAATAAATATAGATATATATATTATAAAAAATCACAAATAATTATTGATTATGTTATTCATCCATTTTTTTTAATCAAAGTAAAATTAAAATTTATTTCATTAATGGGCAATAATTAACTGTCTTCATGTATTAATTGACAGTATAATAGGAAAAAAATATTCAATGCATTTATCATCATATTAATATATTCTTAGGAGAAATAGGCCTAAGTTAGGACTTGCTCCACAATAGAGCAAGTTCCAAGCTTAGTCCCACTGGGGGACTGGGCATCTTGAAAGAGCATCATTTAGGGCGCTTTCTGAGTATCTCTAAAGAAGAATCCCAAGTCTCGTTAAATTGGGTCCCCATTTAATACCACATAAGCATAAAATGGGACTCTAAAAATAGTGAAACTCATTCCTCTAATGGTGAGGGCTAAGGGGGTATTTGGTTTAGCTGATTGAGGCAGCTGATAGCTATTTCAAGTCAATCAGCTAAAGAATAGGTGTTTGGTTAACTTTTTTATCAGCAGCTGTTAGCTGTTTGAAAAAGCTCCTCCTCCTAGCTTTTTTTAAACAGCTGCTGATAGTTTTTTTATTTGACAATATTAATCCTGAATTATTAGATAATATTAATATCTGTAACCTTTAATTTAAACTTATAACGTGTGATTATTAAAGTATAACGATATATGTCAAATCAATGAATTATACGTCAATTATATATATATATATTAATTAATCGAATTTACGAGGATTGCAATATATTTTACAAAAAAAAAGCTACTAATATTTTTTTCAAAAAAAAAAGCTACCAATAAATTTTACCAAAAAAAAAGACATCAATCTATTTTTATTGTGGCTGGTAGATTATATTTTTTAAATTTATTATAAATATATTTATTATTCAAATTTTTAAAATTTGAGTTTATTTAAAATTATACCCTTATTGGTCATTTTACACAATAACAACAACAGCTTACTATATTTTTACCAAACGCTCATTATTCATCAGCTAACAGCTATCCGCAACAGCTACCAGCTACCAGCAACAGCTATCAGCTGCATGAAACCGCTAAACCAAACAGGCCCTAAGTTTCATTTAGTGGGTCTCATTTTTTACATTTATATTATTTATTATTTAATTTTTAATAATAAAATTTTAACAATTAAATTATTTTATCATGGAATAATAAAATTAAATCGTGATGTGAATAATTTATTTGATTACATTATTTAATTTATGGATTAATTTTAATATAAATGAATTTTAATAAAAACGGTAGCCCTTTATTGAAAGAAGAATAATGTGAAACGGTACCTCCATCAAGAAGGCCCCTAGGACTTGCTCCATGGATGGTGCCTCTGGAACAAGTCACATGGTTCTAATCCTAAGAAGGGACTGGGACTCAAAAAGAGCATCAATTACGGGTGCTCTTACTCTTACATATATTCCCCTATACATATTTAACTTTGTTTCAAATTTCAATACAATTATGATATTTTCTTTCACGTTTTAACCTTCATTCAAAAAATAAATTTAAAATTTCAAAAAATCATTATATTTTTCTTAATATTTTAAGTTTATTTAATAAAATATTTAAAATTTCAATACTATTCTCATATTTTTTACACATTTTAACTTTTATTCAAAATAAATTTAATATTTCAATATAATTAACATATTTCTCTTATACATTTTAATTTTTATTCAAAAATAAATAAAAATATATATTATGAAGAAATCACAAATAATTGTTTAATAAGGTATCCATTTTTTATCAAAATAAAACTAAAATGTATTTAATTAAAGGGATAATAATTAATTGCCTTCAAATAATAATTGACAGTATTATAGAATCAAAATTATTCAATGCAATCATCATCTTATGAATGTATATTCCTTGGAGAGATTGTCTCAAGTTTGAATTTATTCCATCTCAGTTCCACATGTGGGTGGAACCGCGACTCATGAAAGAGCTCCATTGGGGATGTTTTTAGGGTGCTCTTAATCTTACACACATTATGTTACATATATTTAATGTTGTTTAAAATTTCAAAATAATCATAATACTTTCTTACATATTTTAACATTTATTCAAAAATAAAATTTAAAATTTTAACAAAATCATCATATTTTTCTTATACATTTTAACATTTACGTAAAAATAAATTTAAATTATAAAACTATTATAATATTTCTCTTAGATATCTTAACTTTATTCAAAAATAAATTTAAAATATCAACACAATTATCATATTTCTCTTTTATATTTTAATCTTTATTCAAAACTAAATAAATAAATATTATAAAAAATCACAAATAATTGTTTATCAAGGTATTCATCCATTTTTTTTATCAAAGTAAAACTAAAATTAATTTTATTAATGGGGCAATAATTAACTAACTTCAGATATTAATTGATAATATAATGAAAAAAAAATTATTCAAGATATTTATCATTTTATGAATATATATATATATATATATATATTTAGAGAGAAATGTCTCAAGTTAGGATTTGTTTCACAATATAGTAAGTCTCAAGCTCAGTCCCACTGTAGGACTAGGCCTCTTCAAAGAGCATCATTTGGGATGCTCTTAGAGCATCTTCAATGAAGAGTCCAAAGTCTCATTAAACTGAGTCCCAATTTATTATCACATAAGCATAAAATGGGCATCTAAAAAAAGTGAAATTCATTTCTCTAAGAGTATCTATATTTGTCTCTCCCATTGGATCCCACTAAAATACCACATAGGTATTTAGTAGGACTCAAATAAAAATATTATTTTTATTAAAATTATTTATTTATATTTTAAAATTTATTTATTATTATTATTTTATTATTTAAAATTTATTTAAATAATAAAAATTTATTTATTTAAAATTATTATTTTATTTGTTAATAAATGATAGCCTTTTGATGGGTGTTCACCAAAATGGGATGATCTCTCCACTTTGATAGAACGTAGGACTTGCCCCCACAATGGGGCAAGTTCCAAGGTCCCAGTCCCAAGGAGGGATTGCGACCAAAAAGCACACCCACGGGATGCTTTTTTGGTCTCAATCCTATTATGAGACTAGGACCGTGGGATTTATTTCATTATAGGACAAGTCTCATGACCGTCCCACTTTGGTGGGGTTCCAATAAGAGGCTGTCATTTACTTAAAAAAATAAAATAAAATTTTAAATATAAATAAATAATTTTAATAATTTTTAATAGAATTAATATTTTTAATAAAAAATAATATTTTTATTTGAGTTCCACTAAATACATATGTGGCATTTTAGTGGGACCAAATGGGAAGGGACTTGTCCTTTCCTGTTGTAGATGGTGAGAGCTAAGTCTCACTTTAGTAGTTCCCATTTTTTATATTTATATTATTTATTATTATATTTTTAATAATAAAATTTTAACTATTAAATTATTTTATGATGGAATAATAAAATTATTTGGTGATGTAAATAATTTTTTTATTAAATTATTTGATTTCTAGATTAATTTAATTGTTAATAAATTTTAGTAAAGCGGGGAGATGTAGAATTTTAGCAAAGTAAGGAAAAAATATATTTTGAGTAGAAATTAGTGGTTAATAGTTGTATTTATAAGTAAAAATTTAAGAATTAAAAAAAATAAATTAAAATAAATTAAAAAGTTTTGTTACCATTGAAAGCAACGATAACAAAAATACATTGGTAACAATAAAGTTATCAAAATTTGTTAAATTAATTTGTTAAATTTAATTTTTGTTAATAAAAGGTTGTCACTTTATTATAAGTAGAATATAATAGGATGGTCTCTTTAAAAAGGCTCGTGCCACTTGCTCTACAATTTAGCAAGTCTCACAGTCCTAGTTCAAAGAAGGGATTGGAACTCAAAAAGAGCACCCATTGCGGGTACTTTTACTTTTATATATATTCTCTTGCACATATTTTTTTATATATATTCTCTTATAAACTTTGTTTAAAATTTAAATACAATTATAATATCTTCTTACATATTTTATCATTTATTCAAAAAATAAATTTAAATTGCAACAAAATCATCATATTTTTCTTACATATTTTAATTTTTATTTAATAAAATATTTAAAATTTCAACACTATTAAAATATTTTTTTATATATTTTACTTTTATTCAGAAATAAATTGAATATTTCAACACAATTATCATATTTCTCTTATATATTTTAAAATTCATTCAAATATATATATATTAGAAAGAAATCATAAATAATTGTTGATTAAAGTATTCATCCATTTTTTCTATCAAAGTAAAACTTAAATTCATAACATTAAAGGAGCAATAATTAACTGTCTTCGGGTATTAATTGACGGTATGATGAGAAAAAAATTATTCAAGGCATATATCATCCTATGAATATATATCATTCGGTGGCATCGCTGGTTTACAATGGAGTAATTCCCAAGCTCAATCTCACTTATGGTATTGGGAGTCATAAAAGAGCATCATTAGGGTGTGTTCTTACTCTTATACAAATTCTCTTACAAATATTTTTTTTATACATATTCTCTTATAAATATTTAACTTTGTTTACAATTTCAACCTAATATTTTTTTGCACATTTGAATCTTTATTCAAAAAATAAATTTAAAATGTCAACAAAATTATCATATTTTCTTATAAATTTTAATCATGGTCTAGAAATAAATTTAAAATTTTAACACTATTATCATATTTCTCTTACACATTTTAACTTTTATTCAAAAATAAATTTAATATTTCAACATAATTATCATATTTATATTTAGTGGATCTCATTTTTTATATTTATATTTTATATTTTATATTATTTTTTAATAAAGAATAACCTTTTAATTGGTGCCCGCTAAAGTGGGACGGTCCCTCCACTTTAGTGGGATGTTGGGCAAGTGCCACGGTCCCAGTTCTAAGGAGGGACTAGGACCAAAAAGCACCCCTCATTGGGGGGTGCTCTTACGGACATTTTTTTAGTCTCAGTCTTATTATAAAACTAGGACTATGGGACCGTCCTACTTTGGTGGGATTCTAAAAAAAAGCTGTCATTTATTTTAAAAATAAAGTGAAATTTTAAATATAAATAAATATTTTTAATATTTTTTGATAAAATTAATAAAATTAATATTTTAAATAAAAATAAGATTTTTATTTGAGTCATACTAAATACCTATGTGGCCTTTAGTGGGATCTAACGAGAAGGGATTTATCCTTCCCCATTATAGATGCTCTAATGGTAATAGTCAAGTTCCGCTTTAATGGGTCTCATTTTTATGTTTATATTATTTATTATTTTATTTTTAATAATAAAATTTTAACTATAAAATTATTTTATGATGGAATAATAAAATTATTTAGTGATGTGAATAATTTATTTTATTAAATTATTTAATTTGTTGCTAATTTGATTGTAAATGAATTTTAGTAAACTGAGGAAGAAGTGTAATTTTAGCATAGTAAAGGAGAAATATAACTTGAGTAGAATTTGATGATAAATAGGTATATTTATAAGTAAAAATTTAAGTATTAAATAAATAAACAATAACAAACAAAATAATGTGGACCAAGTTTCACAGTCCCAGTTTGAAAAAGGGACTGGGACTCAAAAAGAGATACAGGTATTTTTACTTTATACATATTCTTTTACACATATTTCCTTACACACATTTTAAACTTTATTTATAATTTAAATACAATTATAATATTTTCTTACATAGTTTAACTTTTATTCAAAAAATAAATTTAAAATTGCAACAAAATCATCTTATGTTTTATATATTTTAACTTTTATTTAATAACATGTTTAAAATTTCAACACTTTTACCATATTTTTCTTTCACATTTTAATTTTTGTTTAAAAATTAATTTAACATTTCAATACAATTATCATATTTCTCTTGCACATTTTAATCTTTATTCAAAAATAAATAAATAAATAAATATATTTATATATTAGAAAGAAACCACAAATAATTATTAATTAATCTATTCATCCATTTTTTCTATTAAAGTAAAACTTAAATTCATTACATTAAAGGGACAACAATTAACTGTCATCATATATTAATTGACTGTATAACAGAGAAAAATTATTCAAGGCATTTATCATTTTATGAATATATATATTCTTTGATGAGACCGTTGGTCTTCAATGGAGCAAGTCCCAAACTCAATCTCACTTATAGTATATGGAATCATATATAAAAGAGCGTCAATGGAGGGTGTTCTTACTCTTATATAAATTATCTTATACATATTTTCTTACCTATATTCTCTTACTCGTATTTAACTTTATTTAAAATTTTAACCCAATTATACTATTTTCTTGCATATTTGAATCTTTATTAAAAATATAAATTTAAAATTTTAATAAAATCATCATATTTTTTCTTACACATTTTAATCTTTGTCTAGAAATAAATTTAAAATTTCAACACTATTATCATATTTTTCTTAAAGATTTTAACTTTTATTCAAAAATAAATTTAATATTTCAACATAATTATCTATTTTCTCAAACATTTTAATCTTTATTAAAAAATAAATAAATAAATATATCATAAAAGAAATCACAAATAATTATTGATTAAGATATTCATTCATTTTTTTATTAAAGTAAAACTAAAATTCATTTCATTAAAGGGGCACTAATTAACTGCCTTCGGATATTTATTGACAGTATAATAGAATAAATTAATGCAATCATCATCCTAAGAATATATAAATTCTTTGGAGAGACCATTCTAAATTTGGACTTGCTCCACAATTAAGTAAGTCTCAAGCTCAATTTCACTGTGAGACTAGGCCTCTTGAAAGAGCATTATAAGAGCAACCCCAATTGAGAGTCCCAAGTCCATTAAATTGGGTTCTAATTTAATACGACATAAACATAAAATGGGACACAAAAAAGTGAAACTCGGTTCTTCAATAGTGATGGCCAAAGCCCACTATAGTGGATTTCATTTTTTACATTTATATTATTTTTTAATAATTAAATTTTAACTATTAATTTATTTTATGATAGAATAATAAAATTATATCGTGATATAAATAATTTATTTGATTAAATTATTTAATAAAATAAGAGTGAAATAGAATTTTAGTAGAATTTTATGGTAAATAGTTGTATTTATCGGCAAAAATTTAAGAATTAAAAAATAAATTAAAAACATTTTGTTACCGTTGAAAGCAACTGTAACAATGAAGTTATTGAAATTTGTTAAACTAATATTAAATTTAATTTTTTTTTACTAAAGAGCGGCCGAACGTCATTGCTTTATTGAAAGAAGAATAAAGTGGACTGGTCCTTTCAGAATGAGACCGTCCTACCAAAAAGACATACGGAGCAAGTCTCACAGTTTCAGTCCCACAATTCCAATTTCAAGGAGGGATTGGGACTCAAAAAGAGCATCCATTGTGGGCACGTTTACATTTACACATATTCTGCTATACATATTTTCTTACACATTCTTTTATACATATTTAACTTTGTTTAAAATTTCAACACAATTATAATATTTTTCTTACACATTTTAACCTTTATTCAAAAAATAAATTTAAAATTGCAATAAACTCATCATATTTTTCCTTCATATTTTAACCTTTATTTTTCTTAAATAAACAATTGTTGATTAAGATATTTATCTATTTTTATCAACGTAAAACTAAAATTCATTACTTTAAAGATGAAATAATTAATTGTCTTCAGGCATCAATTGATAATATAATAAAAAATTAGGAAAAATGTACAAAAGACCCTGAATTATATATGATATCTCACATTGGATCCTAATTTTATTTTGTCTCAATTATAATCTTAAACTATTAAAAACAACTCAAATTAGACCCTCGTATGATGGCTGTGAATAAATCCTTTAAATTTAGGTAACATGGCTTTGTGGGTCCTAATTTTTCAGCCTTCTCAGTTGAATGGCCGTTTATCTTTAATCACTGAAATCATGGGTCTCATTAATTTATAAATTGTACTTTTTTTACTATAAATAAATAAAAATTTAATAAAAATTTGTTTTCACTCTCTTCCCTCATTACTCTCTTCTTCTTCTTAAAAGATTCATTTCCGTTGCCACAATCACTGGTGTGGCTCTTTCTTCTCCTTTTGCTTTATTGCTTTTGCTTTAATTTTCAATTTCAACTTAGATTTTAACAATTCTAAATTTTTACACCAAATCCAACTGATTTCTCTCTCTCTCTCTTCAAAACATAATTCTAATTATGATCTGCTACTTCTCAATTATTTAGGGATTCAAATTTCACTCTCTCTTGTTCCTAATGGCGATTCCCACGGTGACGACTAGCAGTTTTGCAGGCTCGGTTGCATCAAGGCAAATGCAATCGATTCCTTCTTCTTCTTCGTTATTGATTTGATCGTCGAGATCACAAGTATTGTACAATTCAACGAAGAAAAAGAAAAAGAGGAATTCGTTGTTGTGTTTTGATAGAGCGGTGTTTTCTTTGAGATGTGAAATTTTTTCTATGCATTTGGTTACCTTGATGATGGGTAATTTCTATCGCAAAAGACTGTTCCTTGTTGTGAATGAACTTGTTGTAGACTTGAGAATCTAATTTTTCTACTTAATATTTGGAGAATGGTCTTTGAAGTTGAAATTCAAAAACTCAATCTGGATTTGTGAAATTTGATCTTGGAATCGAAATAATGAGGGTTATTATGAGAACAGCAATAAACTGAATTAAGAGGATCTTAAATGTTGATCTGTAAGAAGAAGGAGAAAAAGGAGAAAAAAGAGTATTTTTTTTAACAAAAGAGAAAAAAAGAGTATGATCATGTGATAGGGAGAGTAGGACCCCCAAAGCCATGTCACCTAGATTTAACAGATTTATTCACGGTCGTCACATGAGGGTCTAATTTAAGCTGTTTTTAATAGTTTAAGACTATAATTGAGATAAAAAAAAAAAAATTTTAGTGTCCGACGTGAGATATCACATATAATTCAAGGTCTTTTTTGTACCTTTTTTCAAAAAATTATTCAAAGCATTTTTCATAATATGAATATATATTCTTAAGAAGGATTGTCCCAAGTTAAGATTTGCTCTACAATAGAGCAAGTCCTAAGCTCAGCTCCACTGTGAAACTAGACCTCTTAAAAAGCACCATTAGGGGTTCTCTTAGAGCATCCCTAATAGAAAGTCCCAAGTCCCATCAAATTAGATCTGATTTTAATGACACATAAGTATAAAATAGAACAAAAAAAAAAATTAAGACTCAGGTCCTTCAAAAGTGAGGGCTAAGTCTTACTTTAGTTACCGAAATTGGATAAATTTAGTTTTTCTTTTATAATAAAAGGATAGTCAAATCATATCCTTTTATTAGATAAAGAATAAAGTGGGACAGTCCCTCTAAGAAGGCCTATGAGACTTGGTCCACAATAGGGCAATTTGGAAGTGAGACTAAAAAACAGAACTCATTATGGGTACTTCTATTCTTACACATTTTTTTTTACTCATATTCTCTTACATATATTTAACTTTATTTAAAATTTCAATACAATTATAATATTTTCTTACACATTTTAACCTTTATTCAAAAAATATATTTAAAATTACAATAAAATCATCATGTTTTTCTTATATTTTTTAAATTTTATGTAATAACATATTTGGATTTTCAACACTATTGCCATAATTTTTTTACACATCTTAATTTTTATTCAAAAATAAATTTAATATTTCAATACAATTATCATATTTCTCTTACACATTTTAATATTTTTTTAAAAAATAAATAATTAAATATATATTATAAAGAAATCAAAAATAATTATTAGTTAAGGTATTCATCACTTTTTTTATCAAAGTAAAACTAAAATTTATTTTATTAATGGATAATAATTAACTGCTTTCAGGTACTATTGACAGTATATTAAAAAATTATTTACTATATTTATCATTCTATGAATATATATATTTTTAGAAGAGATCACCCAACTTAGGACTTGCTTCATAATAGAGTATGTCTCAAACTTAGTCACACTGTGGAACTGGACCTCTTAAAATAGCACCATTGGGGGTGCACGAGAGCATCCCAATGGATAGTCTCAAGTATATTAAATTAGGTTCTAAATAAAATGGGATTCCACAAAAGTGCAACTCAATTCTCCAATGGTGATGGCTTTAATATTTTCATTTTTATATTTATATTATTTATGTTTTTTAATAATTTAATTTTAACTATTAATAAATTTTATGATAGAATAATAAAATTATTTACTAACATGAATAATTTGTTTAATTAAATTATTTAATTTGACTGTAAATTAATTTTAATAGAGTTAAAGAGAAGTAGAAATTTAGTTAAGGAGAAGTAAAAAAGTTTGTTACCATTGAAAGCAACGGTAACAAAAACATAATGGTAATAATGAAGTTATCAAAATTTGTAAATTTATTTTTTATTTATAATAAAAGCAACTCATTATTGGAAGAAAAATAAGGTTGCACGATCTCTCTATGGAGGGACCGTCCTGCTAAGAAAGCTTGTGGGATTAGGACTCAAAAAGAGCACTGATTACGGATGCTCTTACTCTCATACATATTCTATTACACATATTTAATTTTGTTTAAAATTTTAAAATAATTATAATATTTTCTTACACATTTTAACTTTTATTCAAAAAATAAATTTAAAATTACAAAAAAATTATCATATTTTTATTACATATTTTAATCTTTATTTAGTAAAATATTTGAAATTTCAACACTATTGTCATATTTTTCTTACACATTTTTACTTTTATTCAAAATTAAATTTAATATTTCAACACAATTATCATATTTCTCTTGCAAATTTTAATCTTTATTCAAAAATAAATAAATAAATAAATATATATATATTATAAGAAAATCACAAATAATTGTTTATTAAGGTATTCATCCATTTTTTTTATTAAAATAAAACTAAAATTTATTTCATTAAAGGGGCAATAATTAACTACCTTCAGATATTAATTGAAAGTATAATGAGATAAAAATTGTTCAATGCAATAATCATCATATTCAAAAAATAAATTTAAAATTTTAACAAAATAATCATATTTTTATTACACATTTTAACCTTTACTTAAAAATAAATTTAAAATTTTAATACTATTTTAATATTTCTCTTACACATTTTAACTGTATTCAAAAATAAATTTAAAATTTCAATACAATTAGCATATTTATGTTATATATTTTAATCTTTATTCAAAAATAAATAAATATATATTATAAAAAATCACAAATAATTATTAATCAAGGTATTCATCTATTTTTTTTTATCAAAGTAAAACTAAAATTTATTTTATTAATGGGGCAATAATTAATTGCCTTCAGATATTAATTGAAAGTATAATGGAAAAAATTATTTAATGCATGTATCATCCTATGAATATATATATATATATATTTAGGAAGGATCATCCTAAGCTAAGACTTATTCCATAATAGAGCAAGTCTCAAGCTCAGTCTCATTGTGGGACTAGGTTTCTTGAAAGAGCACTCCCAATTAAGAGTACCAAGTCTCATTAAATTGGCTCTCAATTTAATGCCACATAAGCATAAAAAGGGATCCTAAAAAAATGAAACTTGATCCTCCAACTAAGTCTCACTTTAATGAGTCATATTTTTATATTTATATTATTTAATATTTTATTTTTAATACTAAAATTTTAACTATTAATTTATTTTATGATGGAATAATAAAATTATTTAGTGATGTGAATAATTTATTTAATTAAATTATTTAATTTATAGATTAATTTAATTGTAAATGAATTTTAGTAAAGTGAGAGAGAAGTAGAATTTTAGTAGAATTTAATTATAAATAGTTGTATTTATAAGTAAAAATATAAGAATTAAAAAAATAAAGAAAATTAAAAAAGTTTTTTTACCTTTGAAAATAATGGTAGCAAAAACACAATGGTAATAATGAAGTTACCGAAATTTATTAAATTTAATTTTTTATAATAAAGGACAGCCAAATAGTAGCGCTTTATTGAAAGAAGAATAAGATGGGATAATTCCTCTACAAAAACTCGTGGGACTTACTCCATATTAGAGCAAGTCCTACAATCTCAGTCCTAATAAGAGCAATTATTACAAGTACTCCTACTCTTATATATATATATATATATATATATATATATTTACACATTCTCGTACACATATTTAACTTTGTTTAAAATTTCAATACAATTATAATATTTTCTTACACATTTTAACACTTATTCAAAAAATAAATTTAAAATTACAACAAAATCATCATATTTTTCTTACATATTTTAATCTTTATTTAATAATATATTTGAAATTTTAATACTATTATCATATTTTTCTTACACATTTTAACTTTTATTCAAAAATAAATTTAACATTTCAACACAATTATTATATTTCTCTTACATTTTAATCTTTATTCAAAAATAAATAAATAAATATATTTATTATAAATAAATCACAAATAATTATTGATTAAGGTATTCATCAATTTTTTTTATCAATATAAAAGTAAAATAAATTTTATTAATGGGGCAATAATTAACTGGCTTCAGGTATTAATTGACGGTATAATGAAAAAATTATTCAACTCATTTATCATCCTATGAATATATATATTCTTATGAGGGACCGTCCCAGTCCAATTGTGGAACTAGATCTCTTGAAAGAGCACCAAAGGAGAGTCACAAGTCCCATTAAATTGGGTCTCAATTTAATGCCACATAAACATAAAATGAGATTCCAAAAAAAAGTGAAACGTAGTTCTCTAATGGTAAGGGTCAAGTCTCTTTATTGTAAATAATAATTGCATTATTATTATTATTTATTCTAACCTACTTTTGCCATTTAAGCTAAAAGTAATGAGAAAGGTTTTGTTGTATTTTGCGAAAAATAAAAGATAAAACTTACCTTCATGAAGCTAGTCTGCAATGTATGCATCTAGGAATCCACTAGTAGCTCTCCGACAATCAGTATTTCAGCGGCTTCGGGAGAAGAAGAAGAGGATTGAGATATCTTGGAGTCTAAAGTAGCTAAAAGCAAAAGAGGATGAGAGGGGAAGAGAGGTGGTCCAAGTGGCCCAAAAAGCAGTCCAATCGACTCAATGCCAAACATATTCAAATGCACACCAAAAATTAAGAAATACCATGTTAACTAAGTTCATTCTTTTTGTTTTTCTCCGGTTTATACTATTGCATTAATTTTAAAATAGAAAATAGATACAATGGGAACAACTGTGAACTCCTAATTTTGCACTTTATTTAGAAATTAGGGATTTAATTTGAAAATTAATCTGTTCCATTTTCAAGAAATAAATTATTCATTTATTTCTTTATTTGAAAACGTCGTGACCGTGTAGCACAATCAAGACATACGAGGCCGAGCCAATGCGCACGTGGCCCAAAATTTAGTCTGACATATTTTGTCTCTCCTATAAATAGGAATCTCCTTTTCAGTCAAAGGGCCCAATTTTTAGACAACAAAATTCTACCAAACTAATTTTCTGACACTTTAAGCTTAAGTTAACTTTGCAAATTAATTTATTTCTTGAATTAATTCATCATCACCACACTTGTTTCATTTAATGAATTGCATAATTAATTTTTGAGTTGGTCAAGTCAAGTTAAGAAGCAGTAAAGCTCTTCAACCATTCATCAAGTGGAAATGATTACCAAAGGTATTTATTTTCTCACTTTGTCTTTTTCAATCTGATAAAAATTAACTAAAATTGGTTAATTAAGTCATTTGCAATTAAAAATACGAATTACTTACGTCTTTGATTCCCATTAAATTGAGATAATAGACATACTTTAAATATCACTTCAAGTAGCAAGCCCTCACCTAAAAACACCAAATTGGTCCATTAAATTAATTTTAATTTATTTTCTTTAAATTTGCAATTTCATTATATTATGATTTAATTTGAATGGATGAATGTAATTTAATTAACTCATTATTTGTTCTAAAGTAATTTTAGTTAGGGATTTATGTTTGACCTAGTATCCATAAGGGATAGAGTCAAAGCTCCCATGTGCATGCATTTTGAATTGTAATTTATTTATTTTTGCATTCGTGGATGTCATACAATTAATTGCTCATGCATGATTCATACAATTAATTGCTCTTGCATGATTGTCATTCATTGTTTATTATCTATCATCAGCATAAAAAAAACTTTTTATTCATAAAGGTTAAAGCCAATCAAAGAGAATCTTTTTATAATTTTTATTTGAAAACTTAGCTCGAAACCCATCGTGATTTATTTCGAACTAGTGCCTTTTGGGTAAAGTTAATTAATTATTTGGAGTTAATCAAATGGGTTTTTCTTTAAATTTTTTACAAACCAAAAATAATTTAAGGTAGCGATTCTTCAATTTGCACTTTTCAAAATAAAAGTCTTCTCTTCTTTTTCATAATAAAAGGAGAGTAAAACTATTTTCTCAAAATAGAAAATCAAATTCATTTTAAACTCGTGTCTACCGAACTAACTAGAGACTGTACTTGGTAGTGTCATGTGAGACCAAACCTAAATGAGTATTTCAGCTTTATTTTCTGAGCGGACTGGATCGGTGCTCTGGCGAGGCCTCACAAAGAGCATAACACTAATTAAATTAAAATAAACAATGAACAAACAAATAAAAAAGGACCAATTATGTGGCTTTTGATGGGCTTGATTCTTGGAGTAAAATTCCAAACTTATCTACTTATCCCTTTTGAATGAGAATTGGAGCCTCTTAGTAGTTCACTCATTTGATTGTAAAGTGCAAAGATTAATTATTTAAGTTGGGTTATGTTACCAAATTGAAAAGGATTAAGTTAGAGAAATACCTTTGCAAATCTCTTCTTTGTTGTCTTGATGTAAGATTGAAGCACTTTTTCACTTCGCGCGAATCTTTTCCTGCGCGAGTCCCTTTTTTATGACTTTTTAGGTCCGTCCGACCTTTGTTTTGGGCGATTCAAGTTGCATTGGGTTTGTATTGACTTCCTCTTTCATGTGGGTATAAAAATTGAGGTTTATAGATGTATAACTGAAGGATACCTATCTGATGAAATTATTAACTTTTATTCAAGATATTTAGATAATATGGATACTAGATTCAATCAATCATCTTATATTGATGATGTGGTAATTGATATTAGATCTTATGAAAAAGCTATAATGTTTTCAATAATTGGCAGACCAGTTTGGGCTTCTTCAATTTCAATCTAACACCTCTAGAATATATACAAGCCCATCGGCCATCACTTTGTTTTAATTAATTGCATATAAGTAGATTTGTATCTATAATAGTACATTCTAACACTTAAGATTTTTCTTTTATAGAACTATATAAAAAGTAAGTTATTTTTATGAGTGTAACATTTAAGCACAACATTATTTTCATAAGGAATATAGAACAAAGACAAAGAGAAGGCTAAGGAGTTATACACAATCATATATTGAGATAGACAAGGTGATTCATAGAGGATTCATTGATTGGTTTATGAAATGCTAAGTACATATGCTATTATCATCATTCACTTGATGATTTGACTAAATTATTTTGATTGATGTAATAATATAAAACACTTTTATTTTCATAATAGATAATGAATGATCTCAATAGAACACACACAGATAACATCATATTCTTAGTACGAGGATGACTTTTTTAAGCAAGAAGGTTTAGTGAGGAAAAAGGTTTGAAAACTTAGAGTAGTGGGGTCTTTGGATCATTTTGGACCCAGAAGCTATGCAACCAATCGTAATAATAATTGCATGGAAGGAAAAGCTCCTTATTATGGAAAAATAATAGATATCATTAAGTTAAATTATCATGGTCATTTTAGAGTTATCTTATTCAAATGGCAATGGGCAGATACTACTATTGATAGAGGAATCAAGATCGAAGAATCAGGCTTCACATCTATCAATTTTTCTCATAAATATTGGCAATCATAAAGATCATGGACCATTTATTAAAGCTTTAGAGGCACAAATTGTATATTTATGTAGAGGATGAAGTGGACAAAGAATGGAGCATTGTTGTGCACTTAAAACCAATAGACTTCTATGAAATGGGCAAAGATGAAAATCAAGATTCATGCTATGAAAATATCCCTTATCAACCACAAGATAAATAAGTGGTTTTGGAAATGAGAACATAGACTTAGCATTGACTAGGAAAGAGGCAGATGACGAGTCTTTATTTGCTGAAAATGAAGATATGGTAAGAATTAACTATATTTGTCTTGATAAATTACTTTTGACATATAGTATTTTGTACCAAAATATACTAAGGTAATTTTTGCATATAATTTTTTTTTATTTAACATGTTGATTTATGTTCAAATGTATAGGATGCTTAGAGTTAAACATGAAGCATCTAGCTAAATCAAAATATGGAAGATCAAATGATCAATTTGTATCACCTGGTGTATCTCAATCCCAATCATCCAAATCCCAGTTAGTTGTTTCATCCCAATCCTAGCCAGATACTTCATTTTAGCCTAAATCAGTTGCTACATTCCAACTTCAGTTAGTTGCTCCATTCTAGCTTCAGTTAGTTGCTCCATCCCAGTCACAGTCAGCTACTTCATGTTAGCATCAATCATCTACTTTTCTCATTCCTAGCCAGTTGTTCCATTTGAGACCCAACCATCTAATTCATCCCAATCTCAAACATATGCACCTACTCAATCAAAGTCATTTAATTATGGGCAAAACTTGAGAAAGTATTAGACAATGGATACAATTGGTATTTAATCTAAATTTAATATATATAGTATCATGATTTTTATAATTCTTGACATAATATTAGTAATATCAATTTTGTTCTCCTTAGATAAGCATGAAACAATCAAAGAAGCTCATTTGAGGGTACAAGATATTTGAACACTTTTGGAAGGGACAAAATTTATAATTCTATTTAATATTGAGCATCTATTGGAGAGGCTGCTAGTCTTTTAAGAGGATTTTTAGGATATATAGAGTATGATTTTAAATCCTCTCCCATTAGATATAAGTCTTGACATAAAGTTCCACAACATTTCCAATGATATATTATAAAGGTATATAGATTATTATTTTAATATCATTTATATTATATGTATATTTTATCATATTGCGACAAATTACTATTTATTATAAAAGAAAAAAAGTACATGTAAATATCCATTCGCCAATAACTATATCTTGCAAAATGTTAGAAAAAAATGAAAAGATAGTAGACATAAACTCTTTTATGAGTTTTATGATATTACGGTGTCTAAAGATGTTAATATTACCAAGCACCTACCATGAATTAATCATGATCAACGAACATTTTTCATATATTACCGTCTAGATAAAAAGACAAAGGTAACATTATTTTATATGGTTCAATAAATTAATACATAAGTCTCAATTAACATTTTCTTATTTATGATCGATAAGAAAAATGTGCAAAGAACTTTAAAAATTGGAAGAAGCTAAATATACCATATAGTGGAGGATCCAACATCAATTCTAGAAGAAAAGCTGAGTTGGTAATTAATACTTTACTCTCCAATGTAAGAATTTAGTTATATATAAATTAGAGTATTTATATTGGTGTAGGAACATGAATATGGGAGACCTATAAGTAGAGAAGAGGTATATAATGTAATACACAAAAAAAAAAGATGGATGTTATATTTGTGATGAAGCTAAAGAGATAAGTGTAAGTATTTTAATAACTTCCTCTCATTCTTTTTGAATATATTAGTACATAAATAAATAATATTTACATTCAATTTTTGATGTTTGTTTTCATTGGTATAAGAGAAAATTCTATAAATTGAGTTTGAAGATGCTTCATCTTGATCCATTTCACATGAAGATTCTCTTACTAAAGTGTTAGGAAAAGAGCATCTAGGTTGAGTTTGAAGATTGAGATTTGGTCAATTTTCCTCTCAAGTCTTAGGCAGCATTGGTCATATATTTAATGGGATGATATTATCATCACAAGCATTCGTTGCCATAACTCAGTTGCAAGCAAGAATGCACAAAATTGGAAACCCAATTGCAAGTATAATTAGTACTAAAATGAGAGCTTCAAGGAGTATTACCATATGTTTTACAAAAGATTGACAAGGATGTTCCTACTGAGTTTGCAAATACCTTATCGATATTGGTATGTTCTTTATATATATATTATTTGAATTATTTTGTTAATTATTCATGGTATATATTATTTATTATATAAATGTATTACTATTAACCATTTAAAGTTAAAAGAAATAATTTTCTCTCTCTATATTTAGGCAGGACTCACTAGCAATGGTAAGACCATCATCATTTACTGGCCAAAGTAATCTTGAAGATGTTCATTGACTAGGTACCTCTTAGTATAATCTATTACTTTATTAGTGGGTTGGTTTCTTGATGGTTTTCTACTTATATAGATTATTGTTTGGAGAGTAAAAACTGAATCAAATATTGATTGCTATTTGGAAAGTTATTTTGAGGTAGTCTAGTGATGTTGATTTTTTTTTTTATTGTAGATACTTGATTTAAATAATTTGTTGTTCTAAATACTATGACATCAAAGTTTATTTTTATTGTTGAACCTTGATGAGAAATATTGCTGGAATGCATTTTTATTAAATTATATAAGCAAAAAATAGGTGTATAAATATCAATACAGGTTGTATAAATGCAAGTACACATAATATTCAGACAGTGGTAATTCGCAACAGTTTTAAATTCTCACAATGATTATTTTTGGAAATAATCAAATAGCCGTAAAAAAATAATAATGCAAAAAACAATTCACAATAGTTGAAAATCATCATAAAATGACAATTCAAAAAAATAAAATAAATATCACGATAGTTCTAAATTATTACAACATGACAATTTTAGAAAAATAAAATAGGTATTGCAATAGTTTCAAACTGTTGCAAAAAGAAATAATACAAAAAATATAAGAAATAACGATGGTGAAGGAACCATCAAAAAATATTTTTTTTAAAAATTACAATGGTTTTAACAACCATCATAAATTTCTAAGGCAAAATGTAAATCAACTGTTGTGACAATTAAGTTTAACAAAATTTAATGACAATTACAAAACATTATAATATATTATTTTGAGACTGTTATATCGGTGGTTTGTTAAAACCATTGAAAAATGATCTAGCCATACCTTATTTGATGGCAATTTTCAAACCATTAGAAAAGGAATATAGTAGCAATTATAATAATCGCTAAAATACATTTTATAATCGTCGCAAAATCTTATATTTTTTATAGTGAGTTAGTAATAATTTAATAGAGAAAACTAAAAAAAATCAAATGTTAAGTTAGATTCCATATGTGTGCATTTGATGCATGATCCAAAGTTAATATTAGTTGGTCAAGCATAGTGTAGAATCTTGGAATAAGGCTTATGTGAATAGAATACTGGAGAATGTGGTAATGATCCAATTTCTTAAGTTTAAGCCAATATGGCACAAATACATAGAGATTCGACTATTTCACATGATATGGATCTACTTAGATGAATTTTAGCTCTGAACAAGTCCGATCCCGATTAAATGAGGCCAAGCCAAATACAGTCCAATTTTTAAAGGCCCAAATTAAACTGGTCCAATTATTTTTTTAAAAAAGGTATGAATCATGTCCGATCTGAAGCTAAAATTGATTTGATTTGGTTTAAGCCTATATCGAATTGGCCACGGTCTAATTTGACATGAGCCCTTGATTTATTTTTTAATCCGAGCCAGATTCAATTTTAATTTTGTTTAAATTCTAATTGTGCTTGGATAGGCATAAAGGTGTTTGAATGGATGAGGATTATTAAGCCAGGATTAACCCTAATGCTGCCTATAAATATGGAATTAAAGAAACATGAAGGCCAGTGACGAAACATAGCAATTAGGGGGCCATTCAGGGCAATTAAAAGACAAGAAATTAATTAAAGCAATTGAGAGACAGAAAACAATTAAAAGAAAAATAAAAGCAAAATAGAGGCAGTAGCTAGAAAGAATTTTCTAATTATGGAGATTTAGCCAAGACTTCAACTGATTAGGCTATCAAGAAGGCAAAAGATCGAACTTGATTTAGTAAATTCAACTTGGTAGAGCCAACAATGCAAGTTTGATTTTCTAAACTAAATTTGATTAAAATTTTATTGTTATTCTCTAATAATATTAAGCAATTGTTGTTTAAAATTATTAATTTAATTTTTAGAAACTTCATCTAGTAAGGAATGATTTTGATTTTAATTTGGTACAAACCTTAACAACATTATTTAATTTGTTTTGATCCAAAATCCTAATCCATTAGTTTTAGCCCTAGGTTGCATTTTCTGATCCCAATTTGCATCTTAAAACCCTAATCTTACATGTCGGACATTAGTTTTAGGGTTAAACCTAGTATTGCATGCAAAAACCCTAGGTTAGCATTAAAATCCTAGTTTTCATATGTAAAAACCATAAATTTTTTAAAACAAAACCCTAATCTTGCATACTTTGATCCCAAACCCTAATTTATTTCTCAAAACTCTAATTTATATTCAAAAACCCTAATTTGTATTTAAAAAACTCTAATGTGCATTTTAAAACTCTAGTTCACATGTTTTAGTCTTAGTTTATTTTTCAAATCCTAGCTTGCATGTTTTGCTTTAGAATTGTATATTAGATCCTAGTTTACATATTTTAATCTAGGGTTGCATGTGAAAGCCCTAATTGGATCAAGTAGTAAAAAACCCTAAAGTCCTAATTTAATGGAGAGTCCCTAATTTTGATTTATTGTTATACGTTTTATGGTGGATGATGCATTTTGATTATCTTATTGCTTGTTTTAATTGGTCAAACTATGTTTATTTGTTATTTGGATTTTAAAATTTATAAAATGCATGTTTTCACTTTATGAGTGCTTTGTTTCTTTCATCTTATTTGTATTTGAGGACCATTGTAAATGACACATTTCTACCAATTGATGGGTGTTCTATTTTAATTTACTTGTATTTTGGATATTGTAAGGGCATATTTTCATCTTGTATGGGTGCCCATTTTGTTTGGTTGTTTAATTTATAATATGATGGATGTTTATCTCTTTTAATTGCATGTATTATGGATAACATTATGATAAGTTACGAATTTAATAATGTTTATACCTGAAAAGGAGGCCGATTCTAATGACCTGGGAGCTATGAGGGTGTTGGGTCATTCTCACCTTCCCCATGCATACCCAACTTTTCGAACCTAGTAGGGGGTTGGCGATTTCTTAGAAATCGAGTCATCTACCCTTTTCTACCTTCCTTGCCCATATGAGTGGCGACTCCATTTCTCTGAACTTAGGTTTGTATTTTCTAAGGCCCCGAGTCTAACATTGCGACAATCACAAGAACTATTCCACCAGAAGTGGGGGCAAAAATCCCCGCTCACAATGAGTAATTATCAAAATTTTGAGCATAGTTCACTGATATTAATCAATGGCAAAGCCAAGCAAGCTAGCTTGGAAAAGAAGTAGATTGAGCTGATTAGTTTAGTGGGAACTATATTAGGCAAAGTAGTTTAGTTTTATAACTTCATAAATTGAAATCTTATGTGGAAACATCTAGTGAAAGTCAACCAAATCTCCAAATACTCATGCTACATGGACAAAACACTAGCTAAATCTAAAGAATGTGTGCCCACATCTTTCATCTAATTCTTAAGATTGTATGATGATTAATCATTTTTAAAAAGTCCAACATATGCTTTATATATGTGTGTGTGTGTGTGTGTGTATATATTATTAAAATGGACATTGGAGTAACTTTTGGTTTTTTTACTCGCTTCTTTTTTAATTATAAGTTTTATTGTGTCATAACCATATTTTTTTTTTTTTTTTGAGAAAGCCTGGACAAACTTAGAAATTTAAAGAGTGGCTCAGCGATAGTGTTCGACTGAAACCAACTCAGAAAATGACTAAGTCCGCCAGATATTTTTATTTATAACGTAAATAAGGAATCCCGGAGGAGTCAGAAATTACAATGCCTTTGAGAATGGAAGGCATATTGACTAAATTCTGAAAATTACAACAAATGGAAAATAAGCGGCTATATCTCGCTAAGAAATTGGCTGCCTGATTGCCCTCACGATAGACGTGATTAATAGCAATGTTTTCTGAATTCATCAAATGTTTAATCTTGCCCAGAGTCCTTGAATTTTTCGTGTTCATGCTAAGAGCATTGATAGCCTCAAGAGAGTCACATTCAAGAAGGAGAGGCCTGTACGGCATGTTGAGACCCCATTTTAATCCTACCAGAATGGATTGAACCTCAGCCTCCATTGGACCAGAAGCCTCCAAAGGATAGCAAAATGCAGCAAGTACATTACCATCTGCATCTCTAAGAATCGAGCCACCCGCCGCCTTTGTATGAGAGAATGAGGCATCAATATTGATCTTGAATTCACCCAGCTTCGGCATCTTCCATAAAACTAGCGTGACCCTCTTCTTCTTGCCAATACCTGCTGGACAGAATTCAGGAAACAACCTGAACGCTTTGGAAACCTTCGAATCAGAATTAGCCACACACCATTTAAAAACTAAGTTTCTAATCTGTTCAATGACAGCAGACACATGAAAATTTCCATCTCCCCAAGTTATATTACAGTACGAGGACCAAATTGAGTAAAGGATCAGTTGGGATATACCGCGTAAAAGAATGCCCAGCGGTGATTTTGGAGAGTAAGTTATCCACCACAAGATAAGTTCTTGCCGCAAAGAAGACGCAGCTGGACCTGATAGAAAAAGTTCATAACCATATATTTGCTTCTTTCTTAATTATAAGTTTTGTATGTGTCCTAATTATATATTTTAAGATTTAGTTATGAATAACAAAATTTAAATTAAGAGAAGCATTTTCTACAATAAATGTATATACCAATCTAATATATGATAATATCATATATGAAAAAAATATTTGTGTTTTTTTTTTGTAGATAAAATCCACATGAATCATGCTAGTACAATATCCTGAATACATGAGATAACAAGGATATAATTGTGATGTAGGCAAAAAAATTTCTTTTTGAAGTCATTTACAAATTGTTATGTTATATATATTGAAAAATATCAACAACAAACCTTAAAACTTGTGATACAATTGCAACTTTTGTAAGCAACTACTAAAACTGTTTTAGTTTTTGCAATAAACTTTTTACAACTTGAACTATGCACAATAAACTAACCATACAAAAGTCCCAATATGAATTTTCACTATTTCAATATCAAAGGATTCAAGAGCTTATTGATGAAAAACTACCATAATCTTCTAAGTCAAGCATGCCAACTTATTATTCCTTTATATGTTAGGATAATTTTGTTTTTATTTAATCTTCTTTCATTTTTTCATGTTTTTATAACTAAATCATGGGATAAATATATATTTTTCGGGATTAATATCAAATAGAACATAATTTATCTTCCCTTTTTTATAATTTTTATAATTGAATTATTTTATTATTTGATTGATGTATACACTAAACAAATTCTAAACAGAAAATAGAGTAAGAAGGAAATGAAGAAGATCCTCACATTTAGTTATGAAAAGCATCTATACAACCTAGCTAAGACTCAACTTATATACAAGACAATTGTAATACAAAGCCAGCTCATCTAACAACCCAAACTAACTACTGACAAATCTAACTACTTCTATAATAAAATACAATAAATATCACTTCATACCCCCCTTAAGTTGGTGTTTGCAAGAACTGAAGCAAACCCAACTTGGACATTATCCGATTAAAACTGGGAGTAGAGAGTGATTTTGCAAAAACATCTACAAGTTGCAACCTATTAGAACATGGATTGGTTGAACAACTCCATCTTTATACTTGTCACATGCTAAGTGGCAATCAATCTCTAAATGCTTTATGTTCTTAAGAAAGATAGGATTTTGTGTAATGTAGATTACAGCCTGGTTGTCACAGAAGAGAGAAATTAGAATAAGAACATCTTGTTTGAAGGTTTGCAATAGATGAATGAGCCATTGTAATTCACAGCAAGCTGAAGCCAGACATCGATATTCAACTTTAACTGACAATCTCGAAACTGTTGTTTGTTTCTTAGAGCACTAAGAAATTAAAAACCGGCCAAGAAATATACAATAGCCATTGATTGATTGTCTAGAGTCACGACAAGCAGCCCAATCAGTATTAGAATAAGCTTCAAGGACCAATGAGTTGTTAGTTGGATAAAAGAGGCCAGTAGATGGAGAATTCTTCAAATATTTGAAAACATGAATCACATTCCTCTACTGAGAAGTCCTAGGAGTGTGCACATATTAACTCAATATATGAACTGAATGAGTGATGTCTGGAAATGAAGTTCAATACACTAGGCATCTAACTAGCTGCCTATAAATGGATGGGTCTTCAAATAAATCCCCCTCTTTAGAATTGAGATGCAAACCTTTAGGTAAAGGGTTGACAGCATACTTAGCACCAAGTAACCCCACCTCTTGCAACATATTTTAAACATATTTCCTCTAATTAATGTATATGCCTTCTATGGAATGAGAAATCTCCAGCCTCAATAAGTACTTTGCAAGACCCATATCTTTTATTATAAATTTATCATGTAATGAAGCTTTAACCTTGTGAATCAAAACATCTGAAGTACCTGTTAATAACACATCATCAATATAAACAATCAAGGCTAGAAATTCACCGATTTGCACTCGACTGTCTAAAACCCAGAAGGTTCATATGTGAGGTGAATTCAACATTCCACTGGCGCGAAGCCTGTTTGAGTCCGTATGGAGATTTCACCAATTTTCAAACTTTACCTGGCTCAAAATTTATGTATCCTTTTGATGGCTTCATATAGATATCCTCATCAAGATGCCCATAAGGAAAGGCATTATTGACATCCGGTTAATACAATGGCCATCCCTTAAAGGCAACAATGGCTAGCAAAACTTGAACTGTAACATTCTTAGCAACTGGGGAAAAATAGTCATTGTAATAGATTCCTTCAATTTGTTGATACCTTTTAGCAATGAATCTTGCTTTAAATCTCTTCACTGTACCATCTGGGTTCAATTTCAAATTATATACCCATTTAAAATTAATGGGTCATTTGCCCTCTGGTAAATCAACCATCAGTGGCGGAACCAGGAATTTACAGAGGGTGGTCAAAATTTATACATAATAACAATTACAGATGAGTTCACAGTAAAATTAAACATTTAATATTACAGTGTCAGTAGTTCAAAAATTAATTTGTGCTATTAGGTTGACTACGACTAAGAGATGATAATTGTATCATACGACTCTGCATTTTTTGAAAACGTTGCATAACAGCCTCATTTTCAATTTTTTAAAAAAATTTCTCTCTCCACATAACAAATCAAACAGTCGCTAAAAAATTCATCTCCCATCTTATTGCGCAAATCTGTCTTGATAATGTTCATTGCTGTAAAAGCTCTTTCGACAGTAGCAGTTGCAACAGGTAAGACTAACGCCAACTTGATAAGCAGATATACCAAAGAAAACATAGTGTCATAACCTGTCTCAACCATTTTCTGAGCAAGAGCTCCAATATCATCTAGATCAGAGAAAGCTATATTTCTTCTTACATCAGCAATGTAAGTCTCAAGTTGATCTTCAAGTACCATCCGATCAGTAATCGTGAAATCATATGGATATAGTTCAGCGAGATGAAGTAATTTAGATTGCTGAAAGCTGGAGAATGAGTTTCTAGGAGAAAGACAAGCAATGCATGAAAGCAATTCCGTACTTGATTTTGTAAAGCGATTTTCCATTTCTTGAGCAATGAAATCAATAACCTAAAATTTGGATGAAATAATATTAGGTAATAGCATAATAAAAAGTTAAATATATTATTAATTAATAAAATAGTACCTGACAAAATATTTCTACTCGAAAGTGGTGGTAATAAGTAATTGGAGTACCGACACGCTTAGATCTTAGATAACCTGCATTATCTTTCATATTAGGCACTGCGATATCATGATCTATACAAAAATCATTAACAACGTCCAATAATTTATTCCATCCATCCTCCCTGAAGCTTTGCAATGCTTGTTTAACAGTTGCAATTAAATGAATTGCATTAACAATATTTTGATCATTTCTTTGTAAGGCTTGAGATAAATCATTTGTCATTCCTAAAAGTTTTCTCATCAAGAAAGCAATGAAAATAAATTCATAACTTCCCATTTTATCAAGCAAGCCCAGAACTGCCCCTCGATTTCTCAAATCAGAACCATCCTCAAAAATATTCTCAAGAACCTCTTTCACAGGAGACCACATTGAGAGAAGACGCACAATTATTTTATAATGAGAACCCCATCGCGTGTCACCAGGTCGAGCTAAATTTGTTTCTTGATGCAAGCCTCTTCCAGTTTAAATATCACCACTTTCTAGACGCTGAACTACTTCATCATGCTGTTTTTGACGGAGAGCATCCCTTTACATGAAACTCCAACAATGTTTGCAATCATTGCAACATAATAAAAAAAAATTACTTACAAATCTATTGCTCCTTGCTGTTGCAACAAGTACTAATTGGAGCTGATGAGCGAAACAATAAATGTACCTTGCCGAAGGATTTTCATTTAAAATGAGAGTTTTTAACTCGTTGAATTCGCCTCGCATATTGGAAGCTCCATCATAACCTTGACCTCTAACTCTGCTTATTGATAACCCATGTTTTGCCAAGAAATCATCAAGTACACTTTTCAAAGACAAAGCAGATGTATCACGCACGTGTACTACTCCAATTAATCGCTCAACCACTTGTCCCAATTTGTTAACATATCTCAATACCACATCCATTTGCTCCTTTACTGAATTATCATGAGCCTCATCAATTAATAAGGAGTAGAAGTCATCTATAATATCATTAACAATGGCTTGTGTCGTCTCCAAAGCACAAGCACTAACTATTTACTTCTGGATTAATGGAGAAGTGAGTTGATTATTACCAGGAGCATTTGAGTTAACTGCATTCCCAACATCAACATTGCGTTCGCTGTACCAACTAAGAAGTGAAAGAAAATTACCTTGATTTGTTGAATTCACTGACCCATCATGCCGCGAAAAGTCAACCCTTGAACTAGAAAAAAACGAATGCAATCAACAATAACGGTCAAATGAGTGCGGTAAGTAATCTCAATCTCATGACTATGAGAAGATAAGACATGAGACACGCTTTGTCTCTGGTTTTTAAAACCAACATATTGCATTCTAGCATAATTGTGTAGACTATTTGGACCCCCAACATGTTCATTAAACCTCTCCATTGCTTTTTTCCAATTGCGAAATCCAATATCTGTGAAGACATTATCCCCATGCTTGGAGCCTCTATTTGATCTAAAAAGATAATACCAAAAATAAAATGCCGCATCTTTACTAATACTATATTCCAACTACTCATATTTAGAGAACCAGTGATCTCTAAAACTTCTCATAATTTTTGAAAAATTTGTTTGTGGAAAATTATGGCCAATTGGTTGACAAGGTCCTTTAATCACATATTGTCTCCTAACATCATCTCTAATCCCAACATCAAACTCGTCAATGGGTTTACGCAATGCGAGATCGCTAATAATATCATCTAAATTTAACTCTTGACGTCCTTTTTTATTACTAGTTTGTTCGCCGATTGCGTGACTACTTGATGTTGAAATTGGTTTGGAAATATTTGAAGATTCACCACATTCATTCCGCACTCTCTTTGTCTTGATTAAAAATTTATCCATTTCTGTTTTAATATATAATCAGTATATATTAAAAGAATAAATAAATAAGTTTAATTTACTCAATAATATATAATAAAATCAAATATATAAAAAAATTCACAATTATTAAATAAACTATAATAAAATTAAATTTCTAAAGAAATCTCAAATTGCAATAATAAAATCAAATAAAATCAAAATTAAATAATCAATAAATAAAATATATATAAATTTTAATAAATTTTATCCTATTATATATTTCTAAAACAAATCTCAAATTACATTAATTAAATCAAATAAAATCAAAATTAAATAATCAATAAATAAACTATATATCATTTTTAATTATTTTTATTCTATTATATATTTCTAAAAAAATCTCAAATTACAATATTAAAATAAAATAAAACCAAAATTAAATAATCAATAAATAAAATATATATAATTTTTAATAATTTTTATCCTATTATATATTTCTTAAATAAATCTCAAATTACATTAATTAAATCAAATAAAACAAAAATTAAATAATCAATAAATAAACTATATATCATTTTTAATTATTTTTATTCTATTATATATTTCTAAAAAAATCTCAAATTACAATATTAAAATCAAATAAAACCAAAATTAAATAATCAATAAATAAAATATATATAATTTTTAATAAATTTTATCCTATTATATATTTCTAAAACAAATCTCAAATTACATTAATTAAATCAAATAAAACTAAAATTAAATAATCAATAAATAAACTATTTATCATTTTTAATTATTTTTATTCTATTATATATTTATAAAAAATCTCAAATTATAATATTAAAATCAAATAAAACCAAAATTAAATAATCAACAATTAAATAAAACAAAAAAAATCAAATTACAATAATAAATTTTAATTAATCTAATCCTATTAAATATTTCTAAAAAAACTCTCAAATTACATAAATTAAATCAAATAAAAAATCAACAATTATTAAATAAATTATATATAATTTTTAATAAATCTAATTAATAAACAAAATTAAAAATATACAAAATTAAACATCAATCTAATTAAATAAAAAAAATCACAAAACACATTACAACAATTAAACAATACACAAAATTAATATTTCATTAAACAAAATATTATAAAAAATTTTTGACAAAAATTAAACAATACCTATGTTGCTCTCAATCTCGGATCTGCAGCTGCTCCGAGCAGTGGCCAGTGGTCGCGGTGGGTGCCGGTGGTCGGCGGTGTGGTGGCTGGCTGCCTGGCTGGCTTGTTGCTGCTGCGGCTGGGTTATTTTGGGGAGGGAACGGGAAGAAGGAGAAGGGAAGAGAAAACGCAGCTCTTTTTTTTATTTTTGAACCGGCCCAAGCTTGTGCCGGTTTTTTTTTTAAATTAGGGGTTTATTTATAAAAAAAATTAGTCCCTGGCGAAACGACAAGGACTAATTTATAAAAAAAATAAATATTTTTACAGCGAGGGGTTCGTCTACCCCTTGCTGCAACTCTGCTGAAACTCAGCCCCCTTCAACGGGGGCTGAGTTTCCCATGCCTCCACACCTCCACCGAAAGGAGTCCTTCTGGCTGACAGTGAGGAGGGGTCGTGTGACCCCACACGATCTCATAGTCGTTCCGCCACTGTCAACCATTAACCATGTTTTTTTTTCTCTAGAGATGATAACTCTATTTGCATAGCTATCACCCACTCTGGTTTGATTTGGCTTCATGATAGGATCAAGGCTCTCGCTGAGTATCTAAAGTAGTAAAAAGGTGAGATAAGAGTAAGTAAAGCCAGCTGGTTTTATAAAAGTAAAGGTTGGGACAATTTGGGTATTTTAGAAAAGAGAGTTCAAAGAAAAATAACAAGTAGGGTTCAATAATGTTGTTGATACAAAATCAGATAACCACACTAGTGGTTTGCGTATTCTTTTACTTTCTCTTGGTATAGTGTCTATAATTGGTTGAATTGGCTCAATATTGATTACATTTTAAGAATTAGTAGGGTTCCATGTTGAAGAATTTGATGAAAATGGAAGCTCAGCAGATGAGATTTGGGGATTTTGCATAATGGGAGTAGGCTGAGAGGGAATAGGAGTAATTGATTCAGAAAAAGATGATAGGATTGAATGTGAGGAATTTAGATTATGGCTTTCAATATTAGAAACCAAATCAAATTGGTCAGTAGGAAGAATAATCGGTAAGGTTGCAGAAGATGGGTTTTTGAGGAGTTTAAAGGGATATACATGCTCTTTAAACTTCACATCTCTACTTGAGATAATTTTGTTATGGTCAAGAGTATATAGCTTTGAAGATTTCACACCATGTTGATAACCTAGAAAAACTGAAGCAATTGCTTTAGGACTCAGCTTATCTCATTGAGGTTTAGTATCGGTTGCAAAACATAGACAACCAAAACTCTTTAAGTAATGAATAATGTGAAGCTTTGTTGCATAAGACTTCAAATGAAGTTTACCATTGAAGTAGTTGTGTTAGAAGTCTATTGATAAGAAATGTAAAATGAAGCAAAGCCTCTCCCTAGAATTTTGGCAAAAGTCCATATTGGAACAATAGAGCTCGAGTAATTTGAAGCAAATGTCTATGCTTCCTTGCCACAACATCATTTTGTTATGGATTATAAGAATAACTTCTGTGATGAAGAATGCCAAGAGTAGCCAAGAACTGTTGAAGATCAATGTTAAGAAATTTCCCTACATTGTCTATTCTAATAACTTTGACTATAGTGTTGAATTGAGTATGTAGAAGCATTATGAATTGTTTAAAAATACCCAAACTGATATGCTATAGTCATCAACCACAGTTAAGAAATATTGAGCTCTAGTGAGAGAAGGGAGCTTATTAGAACCCTAAATGTCTATATGTGGTAACTCAAGTATTCTAGTACTGTGAATTTGACTAGATGGAAATGAGAGTCTTGTTTGCTTCACTAGTGGACAAATAGTACAATTGTCATCCACTTTCAAGCTATTGTCAACAAAAGGCAAATGATGCATGACTCTATCACTATGATGCCCTAACCTAAAATGCTACAATGAGTAAGAAGTCATGGTATTATTGATGTTGATGAAATCTGTATAAGTTTCCACTTTAGTCTGCAGATTATAGACTGAAGCGTTAGAATGGCCATGACACTGGTATTTACAATGAATAATACAAAAACTGAGCATCAGTAACATTTTGCGAAAAGGAACTCGTGTCCAAATTGTATAAATTTCCCACAACTCTTCCCACAATTAGGACTTGCTCATTCCTCTAGTCCTGCAAAATACACTTGTTGAACTTGAGCTGCACACTTTCTACACTGACAGTAGATTATAGTTGAATGAGGGTAAATAGAGAGCATCATAAAGAACAAAAGTGTTGGACAAATTCATTTGGCCAATCGAAGTAACAGGCTATTGTTCCATATGGTAAAGTCACAATTATAGGAGCTGACAACTTATGTAATGCAGAAAACAAATCTGGATTGGCACATACATGATTTGAAGAACCAATATTAACCATCCAAAATTGTGGCTCATTATACTTGAGTAAGGGTTGATTAATCATGCCTGCAAAATCTACCAGCTGAGCAAAGTTCATAAATTGATCGGTCATTACAGGTTCCTTTCCCTTCATAAGTTTGGATACTTCTTGTTTAATAAGATTTGAGATCCACTGATGCTGCTTATCTTTAGATTGATTCTCTATGTCTAATGCCATTGTTAAATTGATTTGATTCATTCCAAAATCCCTATCCTTCCTTATTCTTAACTTCTTCAACCATTCAAGATAACCTGTCAATTTGAAACAATTATCCCTAGAATGACCATTCTTTTTGCAATAGTCATAAACTTTCTCTTCCCTTATATCTGGATGCCCATTCAACTTATAACATACATCTCTAATATGTCCTGTGGCCTTGCAATAGTCAGAGTGTTTATCCTCCTTTCTTGTTCCATCAACTCTTCTTCCATTCCCTCTATATTGATCTGAACCTTTAATCATCACCACAATGTTTTCTAGAGAATCCTCAAAATTTTTCTACACCAATCGTTGTGATTCAATGATCTGAATCATTGAATGTGCTTTAGCCACAGCAAGTAGAGGTTCAAGCATGAGTATCTGATTCTTTACTGCTTCAATGTCTCGTTCAAGCCCATTAGAAACTGAGTGCGTTTGTTTGTTGCTTCCACATTTGCAAATTCTCTTATTCACTACATAAGTGCACTTTTCACATTCACAATAGGGTTGAGGACTCAAACAATTCAGATCATCCCAGAGCTTAGAGAGCTTATTGAAATAGCAAGCTAGAGCATAGTTTCCTTGTTCAACTGAATTGATCTACCTTTGAATTTGATAAACCTCAGTCCATTACTAACACTAAAAAGTTCACTGAGTTGATCCCCTAGATCCTTAGCAGTTGGACAATATATATATATATTATGAAAATAACGAAAATTATCAAAGGTGCCTTTAGTTTTCAAAATAACTCAAGAATGAGATCTTAGGAATGAAGACAATAAGTATTCCAGGTTTCAAATGGTAACTAACAAATTAAAACAAAAACATCTATATATATATATATATTATGATTAGAGATTATACAATTGGCAAGCATGATTGAGAAATAAAAAAAAACCATTCTCATTATGAAAAGTGGGAGAATAAATAAAAAATAAAATGTATTGATTTAATTGACGAGAGAAAACATATATAATTAAAAAATATAAATAAATACTTATTTTTGGAGATAGATGAAGAGAATTAGTAAAAAGAGTTAATTTGATTTTATGTGTTTTGTTTTGTTTTTCTTCTGTAGAGAGAACATTTTTTTAATTTTGATTTTAGTAAAAAATTAAAATTGATTAATGAAAAAGTGATAGAGAATGACTTATTTCTTTTTATGAAGTGATAAGATTCTTATTTCCTTATCTATTTTATCCAATTAATAATAATAATGAGAACAATTCATTCCCATTCCAATTTGTACTCCAATCTAAACACCACCTTAGCTTGTATTAATACCATAAATTTGTATTATTGGGTTAATATCAACCAAAACATCCATGTACTTTACAACTTGTATCATTAAAATTTTTAATTTCAATTTGTTACGATAAAATCTCATATAATTTAATTTATTTCCAATTAAATCCTTAATTTTATTTTTCGATAACTAAAAGGCTATGAAAAAGAGAGTTTTACCCTAAATCTTAAATGTTAAACCATAAATCTTAAATTTAGAATTCTAAATCTCTAAAAAACTCAAATTAAAAAAAAAATCATTCTCAAATCACAAAGCCTTATTTTAGGATACTTACTTATTTTAGAATACTTACTTATTTTAGGACACTTACTTATTTCATTCTCTAAAATACGTCAACCTCTCTTTTTGTCACTATTTAATAGCTGAAAAACGAAATTAAAAATTTTAGTGAGAAGAAATTAAATATTAGAGATTTTATTGTGATAAATTAAAGTTTAAGTATTTTAATAATACATGTGTAAAGTTTGGGAATAAATTGGTGATATTGATCTTAAATTATTTATAGATTTTAATTTTAATTTTAAGCCGCTATAAATTTAATTTAATTGGATTTGGTTATTAAATTAACTTAAATTTAATTAATTAAACTTGGATATTTAATTTGAGTGCATTAATTAATTTAGATCTCAATTGGATAGAACGTACAACTTTTGTGAGCTTGAGAAAGGAATATTTATCAAATTTGGACAATCAATCTCACAAATCAATCTAGTAAATCTATCGGCAACTAGTTCATTCAATTGTCTTTCTATTTTTTTTTTTAATTTCATATGATTAAGTTTAATTATTATTATGATATTCAAAAAAAAAGTTTAATTATTATAGTGAATCTGTGTTTTCATAAATGAAATGAAACTAAGAACTTATAAGAAATTTTATAATCCTAGGATTATAAGTTCAATTAATTAAAAAGCGATTTAATTTTTAATATTTTATTTTAAAAATATATTTCTTTGATACATCCTCATAATATTTTCTTTTTGACACATAAAATTGCATTTAAAGTTTGATATGTTAAATTTTATCTTTAAACTCAATTTAACTCTTTATTAAACCTTAAATTTTAAATAAAATTACATTTGATTTGATAGTTCAAAAACCAAAATATTTATATCTTTATGCATTATATATCATAATTTTTTATAAATACACATTAAATTCAAAAGTTCTAAATTAATTTAAATTTTATTATTTGCATAAGAAATTAAAAAAATAAAAGAGCTATCAAAATTCAAATAATTATGAATTGATTACTCCAAAAATTTATTTTTATAAAAAAAGCAAAATATAATATAAAATACAAAGTAATAAAAGCTAAGTATGGTGACCAGGACAACTAACAATCCCGTTTTAGGGAAAAATACGTAAGACAATGACGTAGCAAAAATCATATTTGATTTTTAATGCTATTTTAGGCAAAAAAAATTATTATTATTTAATAAATAAATATTTAATAATTTTTTCTGTAATTTTAAAAAAAATAAAGAAAACGCCAAGAGAGAAAAAGGCAATTTAGGTAGAGACAGTTAGCCAGAAAGAAGAGAAAAATAGAAAGAAAACAAATACAAAAGCGTACAATTACACTCTCTCACATGGTGGCTTTTCGAGAGAGAATACATGCGCCATTTGTTGTACCAGAGAGAGCACTATTCGGGTTCTCCGAAGCCATTTTCTTCTCTCAAAGCCCACTTTCCAGTGTGCTCTCTCCACATCTTATATCTCTATCTTCTCTTTCAGATTCTCATTTCTGTTTTTCTCTCTCTTTCATCCTCTTTTTAGCAAAACCCATTGATTTTTTTCAGTTTTCATAACCTAATTCTATCTAAATTTCTGATTTTAGTCCTCTTATGTCAATGTCTATCACGATTTGCATTATCAAGGTGAGCTCTTCTTTTTCTTCTTCATCTTCATTATCCTGTTGGTTTTAGTTTTTTGTGGTTTTTAGATTTTGTTTTGGGATCTATTTGATTGAAATGTGAGAATTCGAATTTGGGTAGTGTCTATCATTGCTGATTGTAAAATGAGAAATGGTAATTTCTAAGTTTCTGTTGCACCATTTTTCCTTTTCTCCTTCCTCTTGCTTACTTTACTCCTTACTGTTGCTGGTTTTCTTTTTTGTACCAAAACCCATTATTGTATCCCTCTTGTCTTCAGATCTTCCTAAAATTTTCATTTTTCAGTGTATTTCCAGCTCTGTTTGGTTTTTAGAACTCTAAAATTGAAACAGCAGTGAAAATTGAATTGTTATACAAGATTGATTTGTGGGTTTGTGCAAGTGGGATTTTCATTTCAATGAAATTGATGGAGATTTATAGGGATATGTGATGGTGGGTGGTGTTCTATAGCGACTCCAGCTATTGATGTTAAGTGGTGTGGTGGCTGTAACTGAGTTGCTACTCATGGGAATTTTTGTGGGTTGAAGGAACTTTTTGAGGAAGGATTTCTCTACTATTAAACTCATAAATGAGATACCGAGTTTTTATTTTTTATTCTTTATAGGGTGTTATTTTATTGTAGTAGATATTTTTACAATTCAAATTAAAACCAATTGGATTGTGTTGCTGGAAAATTAGGCATTCTTTTTAATATTTCCGTTTGAATGTTGATTCAGCTGTGTTAATTTAGGTAGTTTTTCTGTTCAAAATGATAAAAAAAAATGGTGGTTTTACATATTAGGAAAAGAAAAAAAAAACTTTCCTGAGAAAGCAGTAAATGGAAAGTAGTTATCTCAGGTTTTAGAAACAAAAGAACCTGATAACAGCAGTAATACCGGACAGGTTAGCTTATATCATCTAGATGGAAGTGCAGCTTATAGTTTCACTAGAATTTGTTATAGCATTTACTCAACTGAACCACCCTCGTTTGTGTTCCATTTTTCCATTCTGCAGTCAGTTTGGTCCACTAGGTATTTATAGTTGAAGGAGTGACTTCTAATGCTGTCATTCACAGTACCTCCCTGAGGTAAAAGAAAAATGATTCTCAGCCAATTCCAGTGGTGTAGAAATTTTCTTCTTTTAGGATTCATGTCTCGCTGTTTGCTTTTTGTGGTTGTAAACTTAAATTAGCTGCACTTATATATCATATTCTCTGCAGAACCAATTATATATCATATTCTCTGCAGAACCAATTGCTTCTTTGGACTTCAATTTCTTAAAGTTTGGAGTGGCTAAATGGTCTACTTTGGAAGTTGGCTCACTGATATATTGTTGCCGTTCTCTTGGAAAATTGATAAATTCCATATCATGCCTCATTTCTTTAATCTTTACTGTTCATGTTTGGAGCATGCCCCTTGGCTAGCTTCTCCTCCTCCTCTGCTTCTCTTTGATGGGTGTTGGCTTGGGAAGAGGAGTGCTTTGAGACTTTAGTCATAACATATGATTGTACGGCAGGTTTTCTTATTTATTTTTTGCCTTTTATTTTTTTTACATGCCATTATCTTGAACACTCTTAAGTTACATATGATGTAAAATTTCTCAATTTTGGGGGAATATACATTGTAGATTTTTCATTTCACATCTGGTTTAGGTTCATGGTGTGCAAAAAGCAGCTCTAGAAGTTTGATATTACATAATTGTTATATTGTATTTGCTTCCTGTCTTTATAATTTTACTTGCTATTCCCTTTCTATTGCAAAGTATTTTGGTTAGTGACAAAATGATGGAGACAAGTATAAGCTTATAGGTTTAAAGAATACCGCAGCTGCATAATTGGCATTTTGAATTGACTATAAGTTGCATGTTTTTTGGCCTGTACTTACGGTTTTGCCTTTTCTTTTTCTATTTCTGGATTATGTCGCATCAAAGGGTGCAATGACTTGTGAACATATATAATACTTCATCAAGTTGCTGGCTTGTTGCATTGGAAAATATGCTTACCTTATGTTTGAAGTTATTCAAATAGCAAAGGGTAGAGACAGTGGGACTCCAGTCGGTTTTCAGTAATGCTCGGTACAACTATTGGGGATTTATGTAATGATGGCTTTGGGGGTTCACATGAGAGCCGCATTTTTACAGAAGTTTTTTTTGGAAAAGATACTGGAGGCATAAGTAAAGGGAATCTTCTTGGTGGTTCAGTTAATTATGACTCTGAGGACAGTAGGAAAGTTGAAAGACATTCTAACAGTGAAAGCTCAGCCATAACAAGCCAGTCTTCCTCCAAAAGTTCATCGGTCGAGGATTCTGATATAAATGAGAATTCTGGAGAGGCTTCTGCATTGGGTTGTTTTCAAGATAGATTTGAGAGAGATGACCAGAATATGAGCGTCAAGAGAATGAAGTTTTCAGTTGATGGCCCATTAAGCATGAAACTTGTTGCAGCAAAATTTTTCTCTTCATTTGTGCCACCTAAAGAGACTGTTAATGGTGAACCTGCTGCAGAAGCAGACTCGGCTAGCCAAACAATTGCATTATATATAGTTGAATCATCCTGTCAGGGTGCTATCTCTAGTTGCCATATTTCAAAGCAACATACAAAAATGGACAGTGGTCATGATATACGTGATAGGGATGTCCCAAAGTGCAGATTGCTGAATGCTGATGGAAATACTGGTAAGGAGGTTGTCGTTTGTAATTCTATTGCTTCACCTGTTTCTCAAGAAAGTTTTGCAACTAGGCTTTTGCTTTCAAGTCCTATTGCAGCAGTTATAGAGAATCCCGGGCCTCCTATTCATTTTGAGGAACGATTAAAGGAATTGGATTCACCAGGATTGGATGTATCTAATACCTTTAAGACAGATTTTCGGAAGGATCCTCGTCCTTTTCTCCAGAGTCACATTGTTCGCTTACTTGCGGCAGTGGGCTGGTCTATTGAAAGACGTAAGAGACCTAGTCGGAAATATTCAGAGACTGTTTATCGATCTCCTGAAGGGAGGATGTTTCGTGAATTCCCCAAAGTTTGGAGATTGTGTGGTCAAACATTATATGCAGATATGTACAATTCGGTGCATCAAGAAAATTGCAAGGAATGGACTGATATCATTCATTTTTGGTCTGATCTATCAGATGTATTGTTGACGATCGAGAAAGAAATAGATCAAACTGATATTGTTAATGCACTGGCTCATCAGTGGAGTCTTTTAGATCCCTTTGTTAATGTTGTGTTCATCGATAGGAAGGTTGGATTACTAAGGAAGGGAGATACTATTAAAGCTGGAGGAAGCTTGACAATTGAGAAGAATGAGAACAGTGATACTGTTAGGGCCTTGAAAAATGAGGATGGTGGGCCATACAAGTCTATTCTGTCAAATTTGCTCCCCTGGAACAGTGATTCTTCTCTGGCCACTCAAAGTGCTTTGACAATTTTTGAAGGAAATCACCATGCTTGTATTCAGCAATATGGTGATAGGAGTTCCTCAAAATCTGATGAACAGATAAATAGGGTTTCTAAAGATCAGAAAAATGAATCTGTTTATGTAGCTGAAGGAGAAGGAATGTGTTTAGTTGATGCAGCCAATGGGATAGGAAATCAGTCTTTTAGGATGCGCAAGGACAATTTAAGCTGTCTGAATATGACTTCCTTACCACATTGTGGATCAGAGAACACTTCCTTCCAGTTATGTGGCCTTTGTAATGTCTCTGTAACTTATGGAAATATTGATATGTTGGGGGAATCTGCATCTGTTTCCCCCCATCAAGATAGTAACTTGGTTGATGCTGATGATGGCACTGGTCACGTGGACTTTTCTTATGGCCAAGATGAACTGACTTATACCCGATTAGCAGCTATGGAAGTTGCACAGAAAACTGAACTCAGTGATGAGGATCCACAGTGCATTCCAGCTTCAAGTTTCAAAACTAAAGATAATTCTTCTGTTACAAAAAAGAAGATTTGCAGGAAATCCAAAAAGATTTCTGAAATCAGACCAACCACTTTACAGCAAAGCGATTATATTCATGCTGATGGCATGGGACCAAAAGAAGTGAAGGAAAATCTTGTTGAGAATGCAGCAAAAAGAAATAGTTGTGAGAAGTCCTCTCTTGATGCTGCTGGTTTCCATCCGGTTGACGTGAAAGGCTTAAAATTAAAGAAGATGCATCATGATCTTGATGGTTGTAAAAGAAGAAGAAAGAAAAAAACTGAATGCCTAATTAAAGACGATGATTTATTGGTGTCTGCTATTATTAAAAACAAAGATTTCAGTGCAGGTTCTGCCAAATCTACTTACAAAAAGAAAGCCTTCAAATCTAGAGCTCAGACAAAGCTTAAAAATCAGAAAGGTAGATGCAGTTTGCTCCCTCGAAATCTAAGTAAAGTAGGGAAAAATAGCATCAATGGTAAATGGTTAATGATGCAAGCTAGAACAGTTTTATCATGGTTGGTTGACTCTGGGGTTGTATCTCTGAGCGACATGATCCAGTATCGAAACCCAAAGGATGATGCTGTGATTAAAGATGGTTTGGTTACAAAAGATGGTATCATGTGTAAGTGCTGCAATACAGTGCTTTCAGTTTCAAAGTTTAAGAATCATGCTGGCAACAAGCTAAGTCGTCCATGTTTAAATCTTTTCATGGAATCTGGCAAGCCTTTTACTCTATGTCAGCTGCAAGCATGGTCAGCTGAATACAAGACTAGGAAAAGCAGCGCTCCAGTGGTACGAGCTGATGATGATGATCAAAATGATGATTCTTGTGGACTGTGTGGTGATGGTGGTGAGTTGATATGCTGTGATAACTGTCCCTCTACCTTTCATCAGGCCTGCTTAGCTACAGAGGTTTGTCTTTTGCTTGTTTACATGGTTTATGCTGCTTTTTCTTTCCACGGTCCTTCTTTTTACATAGTTCTATTGTTGCTCCCCCCTCACCTGTTCATTTAGACCTACAGTATTGCCAATGTATATATTTTTTTTCTTTTTGACATTTGGTTAGTTGGGTCTATCTCAATATTTCTAAATAAAAAACATTCTTAAAACTTATTTTCTTTTCCTGTAACTGCTTATATTTGCTTATTTCTAAACACATCTTTTATTCAGTATCTTTTTTAAAGTTGTGAATAAGTTTTTCAGAAAATGGTAGAAGAGATGGCACGTTGCTTACCTATTAGCGACTCTGTTTTTTTTGTTTGTTTGTTAATTTGGCTTCAATTAGGGGGCTTGAACTATATCTTACAGCCGTGGACCATCTATTAATGTCTCTTTTGTTTTCTTTTTTTCTGCTTCAGGTTTTTCTTTAATAAAAATGAGCTATTTTGAAAAGGCTTCTTACAAAACTACCTAAAAAACCTTTTTTTTTTTTCAAAAATACTGTTGATATAAATTTTTTTTAAAAATACCTAAAAATTTTATAAAATTATAAAAATACTGTACATCATCATATTTTTACGATTTGTATATATGTGTTATAGATATGTCATGTATATGTTATAAAATTTTTCAAAAAAAATTGAGTCTATTTCAGATATTATTTTATAAAATAATACATTTAAGAGAAAATAACATAATTTTATAAAAATTTATCAAAAAAAAATTTTAAGAACATCATTTTGTAATATAATTTTATAAGTTTCAGATATATTGTGTATATGTTGCAGATATGTTATGTATATATTGTGCATATATTGTGTTTTAATCTTTATATATTATACAATCTTTATATGTTGTTTAATTGTAGTATATATGTTATAGATATGTATTTTCTAACATTTATATGTTGGTTAATTGTAAAATATATATTATCGATATGTCATTGTTTGTTTTATGTGTATTATGTATATGTTTATTTTTTTGTATGTGTAATGAGAATATAATAATAAAAAATTTATTTATGAATAAAAAATATAAATACAAATAAAAACTAAAAAAAGAAAAAAATAAAAACAGAAAAAAAAAAGAAAAAAGAGAGTCAAAAAGTAAAAAAAAATGAAAAAAAAAGTTGCATCATAAACTTGAAAAAAATTGGCCACAGTATATTTGAAAAGCGTATGATGAAACACGGTATTCCGTGTAATTTTCTCTTTTGAAAACCCTATCTCTTATCTGGGCCTCTTCATAGTCATATTAATAGTGGGATTTCTTTTTGAATTACCACTTAGGGTAGACTTTACCTGTTATATTGTTTAATAAGAATGGTCGCTGGCTCCATTTATATAAGAAAACCTTTTTCTTTGTAATTTTTGTTCATATTTTATGTTTTAATTTCCATTATTGTTATGTAGTCAATTAACATTTTTATTTTCAGTAAAAAAAAATTATCACTACTAATCAATTATTATGATTAGAAATTCATCATTTCTTGTGCATAATTTAATCATTGATACTGCTTTTTAGTTGGTTTTCTCATACCATATATATCTCCATACTTCTAGTTCTTGCTGTTCTGCAGAAGCTGATGTGCTCTTATATATAATTTGCTACAGCTCTGTGATTAGTTTCCTATCTCATATCTGTATCGATGTTTTGTTATTATATCCATTAGAAATATAAAGAGTTCAGTTTTGATTTTTGGATGGTCCTTTATTTATTTATTTATTTTTTTAATTTAGCTACAATTTTTTTTTGAGCATGAATTTGGCAACAACTTGGATCAAACTCCATATGGCACATCCCTGGACAATCCTTTATTCAATTGCAAATGCATGCGGTTTTTCCAATTTAGATTCTATCCATTTCTTCCTCCCACCTTTTTTCCTCTTTCTTAGGCCTCTCCTCAATTTGGATCCATTTTGGCTCAAAGAGATCCTTACTTGCAACATATATTTACTTTTTTATAGTTTTTAAATTCTGAATTCCAAATGAGTTCAGAAGTGCATGCCAGTCACGACCCCATTTTTGGGTTGAGACAAATACATGGGTGAAGCTTGTGCTGTTTTTTAATTGCATTGACTCTGTTACAAATTTATGTCAGAAGAGAGTGAATTTGATTGAGGTAATGAGATGCATAGGGGAACATGTCTTTCTATACTATTTGACCTTAGTAAAAAATTTTAATGATCCAAGATTCTTGGGTAGGTGACATGCTAATAGAAAATGGGAGCTTTATATGTGATAGTAAGATTCATATCCTATGCCATTTGATGGACTTTCTGCAATATCAACTTCCATAAGATTTTGGTGTTGAAACAGACCTGCTACTAGTGTGTGAATGAAGTTCCCTTCGGCTGGAGGTGGTGTATGAGAAGGATGTGGGCCATAATTTTCTTTTTCACTGACCTTAGTGCAATTCTTTTTATTATGCTTTAAAATGTATGCTACTTTTACATTGTGGGTTTGTATGTTGTGCAAAGTATCGTTCTGGTTTCTTTGGGACAAGGTGAAGGTGATCAGTTTTAACTTCGCACCATGTTCCTAAATGCTTTCTCTTGGTTTGTCCTTCATATCATCAAGGACAAGGAATAATGATTCTGTTTGTTATTTTGAGCTTACCGTACAATGTTCTCTACATTTGCTAATATTTGTGGCTTCTATAATTCTTGGTTCTATGTTTCTAAGTAAATTATGCAACTATGGGCTTATGAAGTTTAAATATGTATCCAGTTTAAGACAGTAGTACTAATAAACTGTTCCTTTCTATTTACTTAAGGAGCTTCCTGAAGGCAGCTGGTATTGCCTAAACTGCACATGTCGGATATGTGGGGATTTGGTTAATGATAAAGACGCTTCCAATTCCTTTGGTGCGTTTAAATGTTCACAGTGCGAGGTCAAATGTAATGTCCCCACCTCTCTGAGGCCATCTTTGCTTCTGGATTGTTTGTTCTTCCGCTGTAGCTAGATCATTTTGTTTGAATCTAGTATTTGTTTCTGAAACCTGCATATAGTTTCAAAATCAAAGATTTTGAATGTGCATGTTAAACTATTAGGCATTAACTGGTCTTCGAATTCAACCTAATATTTTTTGAAGAAAATTTCTTTAAAGAATCTGGTAGCACATAGATATTGTTTCAGCATATACTAGTGACAGTTGGTATTGATTGGAGCCCTAATTTAAAAGCGAAGCTTGTATACTCTTTGTTCTTCTGGCAAACTAATAATTAATCTAGAAAGCCTTAACCATGTGTCTTTTGGAAATGATGTTCTTGTAATCTTTTTCAATTTTAGGCTTTTTTTCTCTGGTGGAAAAAGTAGTTATATATATATAAATATTTGCATTTGATGCCAATATCTGTTAGTTCTCTACTCTATGAATCTGTAATCTTCCCACAGGTATTCATGAAATCAAGAGCTATTTGTTTTTTGATATGCTAGATAAACTTGTTTAACCTTACTCCTGCAAGTAAGCAGTTATCCCTGATTCTTTATGTTACTACAATCATAGGAGTTACTATGAACTTCGTCAGATAATAAACTGCTTATATTTAATGGCTCATGATGAAGCCATGGACTTTATATCTTTCAGTATGAATAATCTATGACCTTCTTCTGTCTTTGGGTTTCTAATTCATCTATAATCCTTATTTTTACAGATCATGAGACATGCTGGAAAAGGAAAAATTTATGCATAGAAATGGCTTCTGATGCTTGGTTTTGTGGTGCAAGCTGCCAAGGGGTACTTTAGCTCAATTTTCATTGTTGGTTAATTTTTAGGTGTGAAGTCACAACCTTTATGGTTATGGAGCTTCTGGAGCCCTTTCCATGTCTTTTTTTTACCTTCTGTGTGGTTGCTATATTTTTATTTAGTGTTTCTTTTTGTTGTTTTAAAACTTAATTCTTATTATGGAAATTTATCAAATTTGCTTTTGTTTTAAAAATGTAGTGAGTTTGGATACTTTTGTACTGCTAATACATTGTGAAAACTTTTTGACTTCTTGTTTTGGAAAAAAACTTATAAATGCTGGTTTGGGATGAATTACCTTTTGCTGTTTGCGGCAAGATTGAGGCTTTTTAATTTATTAATCTCTGGAAAGAACCATCCTGGTTTTTTTGATTGTGTCTTACTTGATTTCACAGTTGTTTTTCTTTCTATAATGTTTGCTCTGCCTCAATATTCTACTTGTTTTAGGACAGTTACTTGATTAACCTTTTCAACATAAATAGTTTTCTGAAAAAGAAAATGCTCGACTCTTCTTACATATTTATTGTGTTGAGCGCTGGTTGCTTTTACTATGTTTCAGAAGTTCATTATTTATTATTAAAGGAAAAAAACCTCATCTTTTTGAGATCATAAGAAAGAAAGTTCCAAATTTTGTATTGTGTTTGTACAATATCTATTTAAACAGGAGAAATTGTATTTATTTATTCCTATCCTTCCTTTTTCTTTTTAATAAAAAATAGCCCCATCTGCCATTTCCTTTTTCCTTTTTGTTTGTTTGTTTGTTTGTTTTTTATTCTGTTGAAAGCCATTCTAAGAATGGATAAGTTAGATAAGTAACATTATTTTTCTGTTTCATTTTTCTTTACAAGGCTGTACTCTCTACAAGCATATTTTGTTTTTCGTTAAATTAAAAGTGTAAAAATAGTGTGTAAAGTTTATTCCCTTGTATATGCAGATTTATTCAGGTCTTAATTCTCGTGTAGGAATCAGTAATCATATTGCTGATGGTTTATGCTGGACACTTCTTAGATGCATTCACGAAGACCAAAAGGTTCATTCTGCTCAAAGATTTGCCCTTAAGGCAGAATGCAACTCAAAATTAGCAGTTGCTCTTACTATCATGGAGGAATGCTTTCAATCTATGGTAGACCCAAGAACAGGCATAGACATGATACCACATGTTCTATACAATTGGGGGTAAGTGCAAATATGCTGTTGGGTTTCTAAACTGGAAGAATTTATAATAAAATATTAATAGTCTATTTTATTTGGGTTCCTAATTTAGAAGAATTTATAGTAGAACATTAATAGTCTATTTGAATTGAGTTCCTAAATTAGATGAATTTACAAATAGGAAGTATTTATTTTGGGTTCCTAGATTAGAAAGTCTTTATCTATAAGACTAATTTATAGTTTTCCTGTTTTATGTAATAAGGAAGTCCTATTTAAAGGACATATGCAATAAAAATAAGAGAAGCATAATTTAAGAATTATATAGATCTGGAGCTCTCTCTAATAAGGTCTAAAAGTATCAATTCCCTTTAACGATTTGAATCACTCTTGCAAAATAGGTCGCTTTAAAAAAGGGAATGGATCCCTTATCCCAATGAGAATTAATTGAAAATCGTCTAGTGACCTGATCCTAGTCTAGGGAATATACCAATTTAGGGTGACCTATTATAGAGAGTTGGAGCTCTCTCTGACGAGGTCCTAAGGTATCAACTCCCTTTAACAAATTGAATCACTCTTGCAAAATAGGTCTCTCTAAGAAGAAGAATGAGGGAACCAATCCTTTATTCCAACAAGATTCAATTGAAAACCATCCAGTGACCCAATCATAGTCTAGGGAATATAACATATGCATAATGTTTCTCCTATTTTCTCGTCTTAAGACACTCACACAAAAGAATTCCAGCGAGAAATGCCAAAAATAGTTCAATTGAATAAATACTATGAGAAAAGGTTTCTAGATGGCCTCAGGTATGGAAAAGTTAAAGACTTCAGCGGCTTTCTTGTTGAGAAGGTGGTGAAGCATATATTGGATGGTTAGAAAGGAAAACCTCAATTTGGAAATCAAGGGTTAAAGCTGTTAATCCTATATCATCAGGAGGGATATTTTGTTCAAAGGGACAATGCCCAACTACTGTCCATCCTTTGTTTCTTTGCTATTTGAGGAATTCAGTTACTTTTTTTATGAAATCTTGTCATGCAGAGTTTAGTGACTGTTTTTTTAACAAAACAAAAGGTTGGCTAGCCAGCAGGAAACTCCATCCTTTGGTTAAGAAGACAGTGAATGTGATTAATTGGATGACTTCGTTTATTGCCCACTTTTTTTCCCTCACATTAAGATGCACTTTTGCCGATTCATCCACTGATGGCTATTGACAAAGTATTTTACTTTGTTAAAACCAAGGTTACTATAGCATCTCTTATACGTTAACACTCTTTGGTCTCACAACCTTCAAACTTAAGGGAAGTTACTAGACTATCATAAACCCTTGTTCACCCTTATTTTTCCTACTTATACTAACTAAACTTACCTTCATCAAGGTTGCATAGCGGCAGGAAATTATCTTAACAAACTGTAGATAAAGTTTCAAGATGAAAATACTCATTGATTATATATGATCAAGAGATTCATTCTGTAACTCAGGGTGTGCTTGTCACCACTGTGGTTTTTGTGTTTTTTTGTTTGCTCAAGACATAAAATTATTTTAACTCTAGTTTCTAGGTTTGGAAAATTCTTTTTTCTTTTTTCACTTTTATTCCCTCCATTTTCTTCCTTAACCTTCTCTTTTTTCCTGTTTTTTGTTTTCTCCATCACCAATAGCAGGGACACCAACAACAGTGGTGATTTTCCTCCATGCAACAATAGTCCCAAATTATCACTATTTATAACCCAAAATCTTTCACCATCATTGAATTAATAGATCAAAATCGATAACCTAAATCCAAAGACAATTACCACAAGATTGACATAAATACCGAGATAATAATGGTGAGGAATAATTTACATCCCATTTAATGGTGTCCAACAAAGAAAGCAAGGCGCTATGCTATTTGATGGAAAATTTTAGTTAAGTGTTATGGAATTCCAGAGGAAGGCGTCATAAAACTGGCTACTGATGGAAGGAGCAAGGCCACATTGGTTGTGGGAGGGACAAATTGGTTACGCTGGCCATTGAGAGGGAAATGTAGATTTGGCAAAATAGCAATGGTCAGTGAGCTACAATATTTTGACATGAGATAACATCGGAAAGAGGTAAAGATGAGAAACAAAAAGATGGAAACCATGTCTGTGGTTTTTAAGTTTCCATCTTTTGTTTTTAAAATAATTCTAAGAAAAGTTGAAAAACAAAAAATCAAGGTTCCCAGACACATTGCCCTTTTGTTTGAATAGGGAATAAACAGAAACACAAAGCTAATATGCTACTGAACACAGCCTTAGTTTTCTGCTTAACAAATGCGGACTAGTTTTTTTTTTATTTTTTTTATTTTATGAATTTGATTCCATTATGCTTTATATTTTTAATGTCTTGTATTATTGTTATGGAGAAAACAATATCTGGATATTACACTATTATTATTATTTTTTGTTGTTGTTGTTATTATTATTATTATTTTAATGGACACTGCATTTTTATTAATTGCTTCAAATTGTGCATTCTCTTCAGGTCAGAATTTGCTCGTCTTGATTTTCATGGCTTCTATACTGTGGTCTTGGAGAAAGATGATGTACTCTTATCTGCAGCGTCCATCAGGTAGTAATTGAATAGTCTTGAATAGTTTTGTTAGCTATAATTATTTATGTTTCATATGACTTTGGTTTTATGTTTTCTCATTAAAAATATTTTCCTGAATTGGAGTTGAATGATTTTCATAATTAGCAAGTGAACTTTTTTTTATAGAGCCATGTCACAATGCATGGCAAATCTTGAACCTCATCTATTTCTATTTGGTATGTTAGGGAAGATTTGACTTTAGGTTTTGAGTTGGTAGAAGAAATGGTTAATAGGCTCTTCATTAAAAAGTTACTAAATTAAAATGGGTAGAATAGCTTAGAAACAAACTCAATTGGAATTTCATGAGAGCAACTGATATGGGCCCAGGTATGGGATCGAGTCCAAGGGCGATTGTTTAGGAAATTCAATTCAATTGACTTTCTCTTAGTTAAGCTCATTAAAGGGAGCTTTGATCTTGAGCTCATCAAAGGGAGTTTTACTTTGGACCTCATTTAAAGAGAGCTATTATAGTAAACAATTAAATATTAAATAGGAAATAATTAAATATTAAATAAAAATCCTAACTTCCTAATTTAGGAACCCTAATAAAATATATTATTCTTATTATAGATTTTGTCTATTTAGGAATCCAACATTACTCCCCACCTAAAGAAAGAGTTTGTCCTCAAGCTCGAAATTTATATAAAGTAGTTTTGAAAAATATCGATGCTCCTCTAGTGTTTTGGTTTCCCCTACATGCTCCTTCATATTTGGATCATGTGTCTCCCAAGTCTAGCCAAAACAGCTTCTTACATTGATGCACAATTGTGTCCAATTCATCACAATTATTACAAACTCTTCGCCCTCCATTTTGCGATTTCTACTTTCAATAATTTGTCGTTGTTTTTGGAGGAATCGCCCATGGTGTTAGGCTCTGATACCAAATTGTTATGGGCTCGGGTATGGGATCGAGTTGTAGGAAATTCAATTCAATTGACTTTCTTTTAGTTAAGCTCATAAAGGGAGCTTTGACCTTGACTTTGAGCTCATCAAAGCTCGTTTAGAGTGAGCTTTACCTTAGACCTCGTTTAGAGAGAGCTCCAGATCTTTGTAATTCTTTTTGGTAAATTCTGCTTTTTTATATTATTCATAAAATCCTTCAAATAGGACAAGTTTTATTACAAAAGTAGGAAAGTTATATTATAAACTTCATAATCTACATTTTAGGTTTTCTAAATAAATAAATCTATTATAGTAAATAATTCAATATTAAATAGGAAATAACTAAATAGTAAGTAAAAACCGTAACTTCCTAATTTAGGAACCCTAATAAAATATATTATTCTTATTATAGATTTTTTCTATTTAGGAATCCAACAGCAACTTAGGGATAGAATTTGAAAGTTGAGGTTTCTCATTCATATTAGAAGTGCCAGAAAAGGCAAATGTTGTAGGTCATGACAATGCTAAAAAAGATCAAGGGCAATTTGGGGTGTCAAATATTGCAAGTTTGTGATTTTTTCAGTAAAAATCCGGTTTAATAGTTGGATGTGCTAGTATTTTAATTATTATGATTACTTGCTTGAAAATAAACTAAAGGAAGATTTTTAAAAAAAATTAATACACCATTAAGTTAATTGCCTTTATTTTTTTGGCTTTCTTAAAAGAATAAGGCAAACAATTTGTTTAAGGTACAAAAGTTCTTTTTGTGACACATTCCTTTTAATGATTGATTTTTTGCTTCTCTCTTGTGTACCTAGATTCATTTTTTTATTAGGCACGCCTTCTTATTTTTAGATTTGGTTTACAGAAATATCGAAATTTACTAGACAATGATTTTCGAAAGACACAAAATTGAACCCAACAAAGCCTAGAATCGCCTTTGTTGGGTAAGAAAATTGTTCCTAATACTGAAGAATATTAACAAAATCAAATCCCTAATAGGGAAATTATATTTTCTTAGAACATGTTAAAATAGTATGATTCATGACTTAAATAGTATAATTTGATTCAGTTTTTCACCGTACTGATTTGAATTGGAAATATGGGAAATTGTTAGCGAATCAATTGAATCGAAAGCGAATTGGGTTAATCAATGTGAATCGTGATTTGACCATTTCTTTCCTTATCATGTAAAAGGTTTAAAATTTAATTTCAATTCACGGAAAAGAAACACCTTAAACCCTTAGTTTAAGCTAAGTAAAAAAAAAAAAAGATGTTTCACATTAATACATGGAATAGCAACCAAAAGAACTTTGCTATTCTTTACTTCAATTTTAACTCTAATATTCCCTCAATATTTAGAGCCTTGGCGTAACGGTAAGTGTTATCGCCGTGTGACCTGAAGTCACGGGTTCGAGTCGTGGAAACGGCCTCTTGCAATTAATTACAAGGGAAGGCCGCATATAAAGACCCAATGGGTCCAACCCTTTTCCCAGACCCCGCTCATTGCGGGAGCATTCATGCACCGGGCTGCCCTCCTATCCTCTCAATATTTAGGTGCTCTCCCAAGCATGTATCGCACTTGCAACAGCCAAAATGATATTTCGCTTGCACCGATCTCCTTTCTTTTTCTCCTTTGTATTTGATCTTCCTTCTTCATTGATGTTAGGTAGTTTAGTTTTTGACTTTTTATACCATGTGAAATAAAGTGTTTTAGTGTGATTTTATATCAATGGATGACCCACTATCCTTTCTAGAGTCTAATTCGATTTATTTTATTTGTTTTACATAGATATACATATTTTTTAAATTGATTTTTAGAATCCAAACAGAATCTTACAATTTGATTCGTGAGTCTTGATTCGGAAAATTCAGATTTTGATTCTTGATTTAATAACTCTGTCCTAGAATACCACATAAAACTTGATACATTTCCTACTTTATTTTTACTTTACAACTCCATTTCGTATATTTTCTTCCATGGCGTAAAGATGAGATGTTCAAGAATGATTTCTTTGAAGGTATCATGGGCAGTTAAGTTGAATTACCACTTGGTAAGTTAGGATATTATCCAACAATGGGTGGACAAAGAGGCATAAATATAATCACTTCTACTCTTTTTTTAAAAAAATCCCTTGGTTTGTTTCTGATTGAAGAAGCCATTTTTATCACTTCTAGTGTTTATATAGCTGTATTGCCAAAAAGTAAAGCATTCTGAATTTTTTTGGCACTTAACTTTGTCACCAAATAAGCTACCTAATAAGACTACACAAACCAAACCTCTGCACTCGCCCCTAAAGAGATAGATAGAGGAGGCTAGGTCCATTGAAAAATAATTAGTGCACTACAAAACAAATGTGTAATAAATATTAAAGAACTCAAACAAATGGGCTGCTACTCAACACTTGAAATGCATAATTCCAGCTATAATATTGTGAAGGATCCAACCATTTTAAAAACTTAAAGTAGCAAATAGAGAGGCCAAGGTATTTGAAAATTCACTGTTGTAGTATTGGGCCGTTCTGTCAATGCCTCAAGTTTCTTATGTGGAATAGCATTAGTCAGCCATCATTCTATCATGTTCTGTGTGTTTTGTTTGTTTGTTAGTTTTGTTGCTTACACAATATAAACTTCTACCATGAAATAATGTTATTTTAGGTTTTACACAAATTTATTTGTCTTTTGCAATTATTGCAAATTATTCAAAGCACCTTAGTATTTTAGCTAATTGTTGAATTAGGAAGTTACAATAAGGGCTTATCCGGAAGTAAGCTATTCTTCATTGTGGTGGTAATATAGTTGCCATAGTAGTATGGTTTACATTCAACTCAACTCAATAAAATCTTAATCCCGAGTTAATTGGGGTTAGCTATTTGGACTCTTTTTTTTATCCATTCGGAGAGATTGTGGACTACATTATCTGGGATATATAGGGCCATAAGATCATTCTGAGTCACTTTAATCCTAAGTCAACAAAGCGTTAATCCGAAGTAGTATTGTTTACGTTATTGTAGGTTATTGCTCATCCAACTATTAATAGTATTCTAGTTTTACGTCTTTCTAATTTTGGTATACACTAGTACATAATTGTTTCAAGTCATATATTTCCTTCAACCATTAGTGTGATCACACACGAATTGGTGCATTAAAATACTATCCATTTATCCAATAATCAACAATCACCAATACCTATGGTATCTTCGTCAAAAAACACAAAAATGAAAAAAAAAAAAAGAATAAAAGAACTAGATTATTTCTAAATGATCATCAAAAGCTGACTGTAACTGACCATAGATGACTACAGTTTAAAGTATCAATATAAGGGACTGGAACAGTCTTCAGAATTTCCTTTTCTTTAGTTTCCTCAAATTACTGAAAAGATAATCTGATTCTGGACAGCTTATCTTTATTTGATTCCTCCAATGCCATAGACAATAAAATTATTTCAATTCCAAGCCTTGCTTGAAAGCAAAAAAAGAATAAATTCACATAATCAAGCCTTAAGTGACCGGGTAATAAATTAATCGATATTTGGTTATTTTGTCGCCCTAGATGATTTAAATTCTAAACCTTTAGTGGAAATGGATGATATATGTTCATGGTGAAGATTTGTTAGATAAAAAGGGCTTCTTGCTATTTTTTGATGCATTATTTGATCTGTCCACACAAGCGAAATTACGCAATTGTGATACTAACCATTTTGCATCATCTGCTATCCTCTCTACCACCCTTGCTAGTGGTGCTGCTTGTTACTGATGCTATCGTCCTCCATAAATTATCACTGACAAAATAAATCATGCGTCACCTCATTCACTCCATTTACAGCTGCTATCCCACTGTCAAACTACCTCTGAATCTATGACCCATGCTAAAACACTGATGTCCATTCAATCATCATTGAATCTACCACAGCCTCCCAGCATATGGCCTGGCCTGTCTTCATTTTTTCACCAGCAAAACATCTTCCTGATTTTAAATAACAGTCCTTCCTTAAATACATCAACTGTTTCATGATAGGATTTTACCCATTCATAACATTTTTTTCCTGTTTCTTAATGGCAATTTCCTAGTTGCATAGGAACCATGAATGAAACGTGAGAAATGGTTATTTCTCATGTTTCATCTGATTAACTTAATGTTTTGAATATTTTATTATTGTTGTTGTTGTTGTTGCTGCTGCTGCTGTTGTTATTACCCTATAGTTTATTAAATTCTTGTTTATTGTTGATTTGAGCGGCTTTGCCAATGGCTCTATAAAATTCATGGCAACAGTGGTCAATTCAGTCCTATTCAGACCAATTACAATGCACCATTTCCACTTCCCCATTGCTGTTCCAATTTCAATTCCGAAACCCTGCCTTCACCACTGCCTGCAAATTTTACACTTATAATCTCATATATGTGTAACTATCAAACATCAACACAACCAAATGTGATCTCAAAATACCTCCTAAATCTTTATTGTCGAGATAATCTGGCCTGTTGTATGCATTGGCCAAAACAATTTTGAATTTTTCAAAACATAATTACAGAACCTAGGAAAGAATAAACAATCTTGAATGCAAGTTCTTTATGCAACTATAGAATCACACCCATCACCAAAAACTTCATGATCAACACAGTTGGTATCATAGCCATCCAAACATCAAACCACCAATCTGCCCGCTTTCCTCTCTATCAACCACCAAGTTTCAGGAGCCCATCCCCAGGAAAAGTTCACTTCACCAAAAATCTTGTTGAAGAACAAATTGATGGCATCCCATAGTTTTAAGCATAGCTTTCATAAAATAAAATAAAATAAAAAAGTAGTGCATTTTTCGTGTTAGCACCTTTGAGGACTTTTTTTCTTTTTTCCTTGTCTGTTGGTTCTTCTCATTTATTTCCTTTTATCTGCATCTTTATGCCACTTGACATTTTATCTGCAGAATACATGGAACAACTGTTGCAGAGATGCCTCTCATTGCAACTTGTAGTAATTACCGTCGTCAGGGCATGGGTCGATGCCTTATTACTGCAATTGAGGAGGTAAAATTGATGTTAAAACCATGAGTATATAATTGCATTATTTTATTGATTGATTCGGTACTTAATTTTGTATGAAAATACATATGAAAACACCTGATTCTTTTATCTTAGCTTCATCTGAGTTATCCTTAATTGGATTTTAACAAAGCAACTTCATATCAGTAAAACTTCTAAATCTGATCTTTGTGGAGTTGCCTTCAGAATACTCATTTCGCTATTTGGCTCTTTCATTGATCCACATTTTCAGAAATCATAGGCCATGATTTCCTCATTGCCTCAACCCATGGTATTTTAGCTTTCCTCAAGAATGTAGCCGAATTTGTTTACTCTTCAGAATTGGTGAAATTGTTGATCCACATTGCTTTACTGTTATACTTAGAGACAATTTTCCTTATACTTAGTTGGTGACATGGTTTTCTGGGTATTTTTTTTATAGTGAGTTGTTTTATTTTATGGCCTCATTCATCAGTGACCCTTCTTGTGGGTTAAGCTTGCTTTATAAATTTCTGTTTACTGTGCAATTGCTTTAGGGTACTTTTAATTGTCTTCTCACAATTGGTTTTTCTCACAGTTCACTTGCTTTTGATTCATGTGGACATTTAATTTTTTTCTTTAAGAAGCCTTTTATAGCTCATATTTCCCTTTTCATTTTCCCCCCTCAATTGTGGCCGCAGATGCTAACCTCTTTTAAGGTGGAAAAGATTGTGGTATCTGCCATTCCAGATTTAGTGGAGACATGGACAGAAGGATTTGGCTTTACTGCATTGAGTAACGATGAAAAACAAAGTCTAAAGAAGATAAACTTGATGGTGTTCCCAGGGACTGTGTTGCTAAAGAAACCATTGCTTAAAACAAACAAGGCAGATGCACAATTGGGCGAGTGCTCTTTCTGTTCCAAAAGAAGCTAGGCAATTGTTCATAAGCTTATTCAATTTTCTGAAAAATCAACATGATTTCTGTATTAAAACAGAAGTGGATGCACCTTTAATCCAAGGGCCACTTGTCATGTTGAGGAACATGGCCTTGAGTCCTTGCAGCAATCTGATGGAGACTGCTCCGGCAATGGAGTTGGTGTCATAATGGAGGCCAAACTTGTTGAAAGCCAGAATTTGCAAGAATTTGAAGTTGGCAGCGAAAGGGAAACCATTGATGTCGATGACCGACCTGGGCAAGCATCAGCTATGTTAACAAGTGAACTGACTAAACTAGGTATTCATTCCTATGCAGAGCCTCTCATCGACTCGGTAGAGCCATCTGACAAAAAGTTTTGCTCGAATGAAGATCCTAAATCCGAGGATAATAATATAACAGTAGGGGAAAGGCAAGGTAGTAATATGCGGAACCAATTTTCAAAGCTGTTCTGCAGAGAATCTGTTCCCGAAGTTGGAAGAAACCAGGCTGAATTGACTTGTAAAATTGAATATGTAAATGAGCCTTCTTTGGACAGAAAGGTACAACAAATATTGAGATAAATAAATAGAAATAATATTTAAAATTTTGCCAAGCTGTGTCTGTTGCTTCTGAAAAGGAAGGACATTTGGGAAAAAAAAAATAGACAGAGAAGAAAAATATGAATTGGAATTACATTCTTGCTGCATTTGTTTACATGGACTTTGGTTTACAATTGAATCAATGGCTTTACATGGATGAGCTGCCAAAACTAACCAAAATAGGAAAAAAATTTTAAGTTGGAGTTTTATTCATAATAATAAAAGGTATTTGGTTTGTTTTAAATTTTGATTTTTGAAATTGATTAAACTTTAAAATTAACTAAAATTCATTTTGAAAAAAAATTAGCATCAATGACTTAATTTTATTAGCAAGTTCAATCAATCAAATAACAATCATAATCTTCATGTGATTTTATGTCAGACCATATAGCTTTACCATAGATGTATATATCGCGTTAGTAAGAAATCTGAATTTTGATTCTCTCTTACCATTAATGCTTTTTTTCCCTTCTAATGCTTTTTTTTTTTTAAAAAAAAAGGAAAAGTCATTATTACCATCCAATTCGGTTTTTATTTATAATAAATGTTAAATAAAACAGTAACTTCTGCGAAAATATAATAAGCAATTACGTTAAATTAACGCTTCTAATTTATATTATATATCTTTTTTGAATAAATCTGTTATATTATATTATTGTAACAGATTATGTTAAATTAACGTATATGATATTATTAAATTATATTCCTTGTGCATATTAATAAAGTGCATCTTCTCTACATAATATATTATTATATTATAATATTAATGTATATAAAAATTTAGATTAATAATAAAGTATACCTGTAATAATTTAAAATTAATTTCTTTTAATATCAAATTTAAAAATAAAAAATTATATTATCAGTCCAAAGCCATAAAAAAACAGTTTAAAAAAAAAGCCATAACGAAAGATTTAATGTCCATTAAGGTATATAAAATAATAATAATAATAAAAAGCATGCAAATGATAATTTATTTTGAAATTCTTAGATAGTAAGTCGTAACAAGAAATTTGGCAGTTGGGTCACATCAAGATCTGAATCCCAATTGCTTGAACGACCACTAACAGAACCTTTTCATCTCTTTTCATTCTCAGTTCGATTCAATCCAAACCATTACCAAATGATTCTTACTTGCTAAGCGTTCCTTAATAATTTTCAGCCATGCCATCTTCTCCCAAATTCCTTCACTCCCGCCTTTCGCCGACTTCTCCTAGCCGGCGATCAACTTTTCTTATGTTCTTCTGCCTCTTCATCGGCATTTCCGGCTTCATTTTCGGCCTGACCGCTTCTTCTTCCGGCTACCGTTGCTCTCACACCACAGCTGACCTCAAATCGGTGCGCGTTGTGTGGGATACCAGTTCTAATATTAATATTAACAACAATAATGACAACGGTTTCGGTTTAAATGGTGAGAAGACAAAACACAAGGTTATGGGATTTGTAGGGATTCAAACTGGGTTTAGTTCCGGCGGCCGAAGAGCGTCTTTGAGGAAGACTTGGATGCCGTCCGATCGCCAAGGCCTTCAACGGTATGTGGTTTATAGTTAATGAAGTTGAAATGGGTTTTTTTTTAGTTTTGTACAAAATTTTCATTTTTTTTTTCAATTGATAATCGAGCAAAAGCCTAAAACTTTCTTTAATCTTGATAATAAATTGGGTGGCAGATTGGAGGAATCTACTGGTTTGGCTTTCAGGTTTATTATTGGCAGAACTAATGATCAATCAAAGATGGCAAAGCTCAAGAAAGAAGTTGCAGAATATGATGATTTCTTGCTATTAGATATTGAGGAACAGTATAGTAAGCTCCCCTATAAAACGTTAGTGCTTACTAATGGACATGTTAGCACTGTAATTGTATTAAATTTCCATAGAGTGGCATTTACGGAATTATATGCTAATCTGAGCTTCAATTGCAGTTTAGCATTCTTTAAAGCTGCCTATGCGCTTTTTGATTCTGAGTTTTATGTAAAAGCTGATGATGACATATATTTGAGGCCAGGTGAGTGGATTTCTAAAACTTATTCGTGCTCATTACCATTTTGCCGACATTCTTGATGAGATCTTGTTCTTTCCTTGTACAATTGCATACAGCCACATTACCATCTTTTAATTGATTTGTTAGATCGTCTTTCGATACTCTTGGCAAAAGAGCGTGGTCACTCTCAAACTTATCTTGGATGCATGAAAAAGGGGCCTGTGTTCACTGATCTGAAGCTCAAATGGTTAGTCATTTTCTTTTGTTTTTATTTTATCCTTTTTGCTTAAGTTGTAGAGGTGCTCCTGGACGTTTTATATTCGTAATGCACTTTATTCAGCAACACTTGATTATAGCTTTTGCAAAGAAAAACTGTTAAATTATTGAAGGCAACAACAGGTTTTTACTTGGATCATCAAAATTCCATTTGGCCTAAAGTTATATTAGTAATGGAATTAAGATAAAATATTGACAATAATAAAGTTGTAAATGGGAAAAGGAATCAAATCCAGGTGAAGATATAATCTCCAATACCATTATATTATAGTTGAATGGTGCTCTATGCCTTCAAAGTTGTGCTGATCTTCAGCCTCTGAAACTGGGATTTAAATCTACAGTAATCAAAGCATGGATCACTGCATTGCTGTTTTTCAGTTCAAACCCAAAGTTAAAAGGCATCAAGTTTGGGGAAGCATGAAGATACAGGAAAAAATGACATTAAGTAGGGAACAGATGCTTGGGAGAGTTTAGATCTTAATAACTCTTTTATGGATAACACTGTGAGAGATTTGAGGAAGGATAATGATGATTAGTTGAATAAAATGTTTGAGGCAAAGGGGCAGCTGAGGAATTTGTTGATGAATATGAAAAATCAATGCAATGATGGAGATGAAATTTTGTCCATGGTTGATATCAGTTTTTTTCCTAACATGCAAGGATGGGAATTCTAGCTTTTAGTTTGATGCCTAGGGATGACCACAGGTTGGGTTTGGGATGGGTTCTGCAGAACCCAAAGGTCCACTAGAGGCAATGGTTGGTAGTTTAGGTTTTTCTACTGCATCATATTTGTGACAGATAATGAAAAAAGTTACGTGTTTGAAAAATGCACTTGGATGATAATTGGATTTTGGCAGTCATTTAGGTGATCTATCAGTTGGACAGAGCTGATGGGTGTGGGATACTTCAAAGAGTTTGCTGAATGAATAAAAGAACTCATAGATAGTTCGAGGATTTATCCTTGAGAAAAGAGACCAATAGTGGTGGAAAAAATGGCAAGTGTGGTTGTATGTTTCAGTAGTTTCAAATTTACAATCAGCAGATGCTGTGTCATTCTCTTTTTCCCTGTTACCGTGTAACTTTTCTAGTGCATCATTTTTTTTATACTGCTTCTCAAGGAAGTTTCAAGGTTGAAAATTAATTTGGATGCAAGTGGAACTATCGATGGTCTTTAGTCTTCGGATTCCATCAAGTTTTACTTTTCCTTTTTTTGTCAAGACCTGATAATGTATTGAGAGGTTCCTATCCACTTCCTATAATTGCTTGGGATCCTGCCACCATTTAGGAAGTATCTAAATGTCAGAGTATCCATTTTTCTCATTGCAAAAGCATGTCAATTTTCCTTTTTTCCTGCTTTCTTGGTCTCTGTGCGTGCATCTATATTAGGATTTTTGTTGGGGTAGTAAGAGGATGTGAGAAGATCATGAATGAGTTCCCTTGATTTAGGACAAAAGAATACACATGACTTTCTGGTGAATTTGAGATAACTGCAGTAAGCTGTTGCCTTAGGGGGTTAAGCCTTGGTAATTTGCTGTCCTGGAATATTGCTTACTGTGCAATAGCTTTGGCTATTTTCCTTAAAACTAGTAACTCTTTCACATGAGGTGATTATCAGCAAGTTTGGAATCCACCAGAATGGTAGACAAAAGGATGAAGTTAATGTCTCTTGTGTGGATCCTTGGAGTTTTCTTCAAGTCTTTAAACTTTTGGATGGTGTTGTGACCTCTTTATGCAAGTTCATCTTAGCCTTTCTCGATTCTTTTCAGTATTCAATTCCTGTACCTTTTTCTTTGACCAATCACATTTGGAAGGAGGGATTTCTGCTACGGGTTACGCTTTGTTTAGTCTGCAGGTTTTAACAGGGTTAACACCTATAATCCAATTCATGTTTAGAGCAGACCAAGGCATTATCATCTAATGTGTTTGTTATGTGCTAGCAGAGTTGTGAAACTTATTGTTCTCTAAAAGGCTGTTTTGATATATAATAATTAATAAGCATGTGGTAATTTGTTGGATTTTAAATCTTCTATTTATTGTGTCTTTTTAATTTTTTATTGTTAAATTCGACATGTGAATATAGTAGATAATCCAATTATACTCAGCATGGATAGGGTTCCAATGCTCTAACCGTGAACAGGGTTTTCAAATTTAATTCAAACAATTCAAGTTAGTTTTTTAGGTCCTTTGTTGTAGGCTTAGTGCCTGGAGTTCCCTTATTGCTTGTATACTTTCAATTTTGTTTTAATTATTGATTCTTCTTATTTGTAGTCAATGATACATGCAAAATACAACTTTCAAAACCGTAATGGAAACTTCTTCTTAAAACCTACCATTTAGGCTATTTTATTCCCAGGTTTTTCTAAAATAAACCTTTAATCACACTCATATTTTATTTGCACCTTGCTTCAACTCTTATGCCAAAACAAACTAAAATTTTTAGAGGAAAGGACATTTTGGCCTGTCTTTATCTCGGTTCTTATGCTTAGAGAAGTGTGTCACCAGATAAACACCCGAGGGCTTAATAGTTGGCCAAAAGAATGAACTCTTTAATATGCTCAAAATTTGTGGAGTAATAAGAATGTACTGATTCATGCAGGTATGAACCTCTCTCCTTTTTGCTTGGGAAGGAGTATTTTCTTCATGCTTACGGTCCAATATATGCTCTTTCTGCTGACGTTGTTGCAAGTTTAGTTGCTCTTAGAAACGATAGGCGAGTTTGCTTATACTCTTTGTGGCCACCTCTTGTAACTTTTTGACTTATTAGTTCAAGAGCTTTATCTTTTTCATATATTTTTGTTGGAACTTTTCTTTTCTACTGTGCTTGTTTTCTCACCATTAAACTCTTATTAAAAAGAGACGTAATTGTTTTTCAAATTCATAAAGCGAAAGAAGGTTGAAAAGCCTTTGCTATTGACTTAGTAGCATATTTTGCTCCGTCAATGCTCATTTATCTGTGTGGTTAAGATGGTTTGGGGTGGCAAGCACTGTTTTTTTAATTGGCTTGCAGCATTGCAAACACCTCCACTGATGATTAGTATTATAGGAAATTGTCATATTGTCTGTGGAAGTTGGAAAAGCATCGTAAAGCATGGACATGAACCATATGACATCTCTTTTTTTTATTTGAAATATCAGTTTTCGGATGTTCAGCAATGAGGATGTTACAATTGGTGCATGGATGCTTGCAATGAATGTTAATCATGAGGATAATAGAGCACTATGTGAGCCAGAGTGTACGCCATCGTCAATTGCTGTGTGGGATATTCCCAAGTGTTCAGGTTAGTATCTTTATAAACAAACTGAAACAAACTGAAAAATAGTATCTGGGTTAAGTGTGCTAAAGTTGAGTTGCATGATCATAAGAACTAGTAATTTTATTACTAGTGATTTTATTTTTTTCACATGCTGGAAAATTCAGAGTATGGTGTCTCAGGTGCTGGTTTAACACATTCAAAGATTACAAAATGTTATAAAACTGTCAATGGCTTATTATTTTTACCAGATACAAATGCAAAGACCATGATAGATTACAAAATGACCATTTTAAGTTTGGAGATGGTAACAAATTGAACCCAACATTGTAATCATTACAATTAAAAGTGTGCCTCAGTTTCATTGCAATGCGGCCCAATGTTACCATCCGAGTTCAATATAGTAAATTGGATGGTATAAGTTTGTTGCTGCCTGAAAATATAGAAAGGACTAGTTTGATATTTACCATAAAATCATTGAGGTCAATTGATATATATGAGAACAATTGTATTGAATTTTTGGGAGAGAAGAATATATATAATGTTGTAAGTCACTCTTTATGCAGGACTATGTGATCCAGAAACGAAATTATTGGAACTTCATCAGAAGGATAGCTGCTCAAACAGCCCAACAATTGCATCTGATGATTAGCATTTTTCTCAGTTTTCTTCCAAATGTGTTCAGACTGAAGAAGCATTGACAAGGACTGCATACTCCTAGATAATTGTGGACTGCCATCAGATACGTCTAATCATCTTCTTCAATCCATTTTATTTTTCCTCTCCCACGCATTACAATATTCATTATTTCGTATATTCATTTCTCGAATGTTGTAGATTAGAGAAACAGAATTTTACAAAACCCTCTTCATTTGTAGTTAGAATTTAGGAAAAGAAAAGCAGTGAGAGTGATTAATTCTGTAAATTTACAATCCTTATCAAACAGTCTTTGAAATTTTTGGCTTTCACCTTTCTGTGTTAATGAAATTTTATATGTTGAGTAATTTTTATCCGAACTTAATTATACATAAAAATTGTGCTTTTATGACATTATTAATGAGATTATAAAATGTTATGTTAAATGAAAGTGAATATAATTAAATATTATTATGGGATTGTTGATTAAGTTTTTTTTTTATATAAAATTTTATATTAAAATTAAATGTGTTTATCTAGAGGATAGTAGGGAAATTTTAATTGGATTTGGAATGCGTACAGGTGGAGCAATTTGCAGTATATTTATAAGTTTTTACTTAGGGAATTTTATAAAACTACCCTTAAAAAGCAATTTTTTTTTTCAAAAATTAAAAAAATTTTATGACATCATGATTTATGGGCGTTTTACAAAACCCAAAAAAAAAAAAAGAGAGTTTACAAAAATACATAAACCTTGAGAAATATACATGAACCCACATAATCTCTCTCTCTCTCTCTCTCTCTACATACCCGAACAAGTATTTTACACTTCTTTGCATAAAGTGTGGAATAGCTTTGCTAGAAAGCAAATAAATAAATAAACAAATAAAAAAAGGCATTATTGTTACAAATACAAAGAGAGCTTTTGCCTATATATATATGGGTTAACATCACAATGCCACAATGTGGCAGAAAAATTAATCTCCTGGCCGGCATTTTCAATCAAAATTTATGTGCTCCAGCCTCTATATAAGTAATTTATTGATATTTATTCAATCATTGTTTGCTTCCTTAAAAGTTAGGCTTGCAATAGTTTTTTTTTTTTAATGACAAATATACTTGTGATCTGATGAGTAAATTTAGATTAAATATTATTTTCTTTTTAGTTTGTTTATTTTGAAGGAAATGAATGGGAAAAAAAATACAAATAATGAAAATTTGACTTTCCAATTTCCCTATAAAGTGTCACGACCTAACCCAGGGGCCACGACCGGCATGCAGCCAAACCGAAGTCCGACCACATAAGCCTTAGAAACATTCATAACAGTCTAAGTGCAAAACAGTTCAATACTTATATAATCCTCAATCCTAGTTCAAATGCAAACCATCAATATAATCAAATCCTAATAAAATCATTCGGGAAATCTAATGCAGACAAGTTCTACTTATTACACAAAAAGGGATTCGGATTCAATCCGTCCAAAAGTTCAATATCCAGAAATCTCTAAGCAGAAGGACCGATAAACACAAACGAAAAACCTGATCGACTTCGCCAAGAAGAGAAGGAAGATAGACGAAGGCAATCACTGTAAACCTGCAAGACAATCTGTAAGGGTGTAAGCGCTTTATATAGACGCCCAGTAAGCCTATGAGAGGCAGAAAAACATCTAACAGTTATATAAGCAGTACATATAATACATTCACAAATTAAGTAATCAAGATGGTGTGTTGGGGTCACCAATCAGTAAACAGTACATTATAATATCAGTCACATCCGCCCTTATAACTCCTTAGTACTGTACAGTAATCAGTAATTAGGCATATAGCCTCAGTAAACAGTATAGGCATTAAGCCTCAGTAGCAGTATAGGCAATAAGCCTCAGTAACCTCCTTCCCCTTCATGACACACCATCACACAACACAAGTAATATCAAATTCAATATTCTCACATAAATACAATCACATGCAAGTTTCTCTGTCTCCTAAAGCATGCGAGGCTGAGTTCGAAAGAATAGTCTAGTGAATATATAGAAAGGATAATATATTATAAGAAGGGTTTATATATATATATATATATAAGTTGTTAGCAAGTAGCACAACACAAATAGTTCAAATACACCTATAGAACTTACTTGGTCTAACAGTCAGCTAAGCAATCCGCCACCCTAAGTCTAAGGTGCTGCTGGACCACCGCCTAACCATTAACCATCAATTAACAACCACCCTTACAAATGTATGCAAGTGCAAATGGGAATGCATGACGTGAATGCACGCAATTCAATAGTTTCCATAACTAGGTTAAACTTTTTTGTCAACCAATCATAACTTAACCATCATAATACCACACCTTTAAACTTGCTTTCCAGAATATAAAACATCATTAAAAAGTCCTTACAATTTAAATTTATCAAATACCTTACTTAAATAATCAATATTCACCAAATACAATTTTACCGATAAACCTGAATAACGAGTATCAACTTGTAAAATTCAAAACAATTAACCAGTATATGCAAAATTTATAATTCTCAACCAAAAGTTAATTTGATATCTGAAAAGGATCCTACCAAAATTTCATAATTTTTCGAGACTTAGAAGTCTCTCAACCAATTTTTTTATTCATAACAGTATACAGCTCACAAGGTATACTGACAGCGGTAGAAAGATCTAATTATTTCAAAAATATAACAACAGAAACATAACCCAACATATTTTTCTTGTAAATTAGACTTCCAGAACTTCAACATATATGAAAATCAAATCTAAAACATTTTTACACATTTTAATATGAATTTCGAAAGTTACAGATGATGCAATCGCATCTACAGTACAGTTCGTCAGACAACAGTAGCAAACTTGAATTTTCCAGAAATATACGATGCTCCAAAATCTCAACAATTATTTTTCTCATAAACTAGACTCAATTTCGAGCCACATATCCAAATTTTAGATTTTTATCATATTCCAATATTTAATTAAAAATCGAGCAACATACTGCACTAACATTAAACTTCAACAGAGAATTAAATCATCCAAAAACTCAAAGAAAACAATTAATTCGAAAACCCTAATACCCAAATCAATTCAATCAAACCCTAATTCAATATATTCATCAAATTTCAGAACCCAACACACTAGCCCAATCAATTAATTCAATAACCAAAATCCCTCAAAACAATAAAAACCCCAAAACCTAACCTATTTTGTAAAAATCAATTTAATTAAATAATAATTCGAATTTAGCCAAATTAATTAAGAAAAATACCAACCCAATATGATACTAATATGAACTAATCAAATGGAAGTCGAAATAATGCAAAAGGAATCAAGAAAAACCTCAAAAACACCCAAAAACTCGAAAAACAGGTTGCTGGAACACTGGCCAAAACGACCAGGCGAGCCACGCCGCGCCACGCAAAACGACGGGACATGAGACGCCGAACGAAAAAGTCCCTGGCTCTCGCTGCACCGCCGAACGACGCTAGCCACCCGCCGAACGACACTGCTTCCCAGCACGCCGAGACCCAAAACGACAGCTCCTCTGATTTTTTGCCAAAAACCTAATTTCTCCCCCTTTTTTCAAAACACCCGAAAATAGAAGACCACAAACCTTACCCCATCTGATTTTAGGCCTATTTATAGGAAAATAACTCTTCAAAATTATACTTTTACTCCCAATCTAATTTATTTTAATTAAAAACACCCCAAAACTATTTATTTTCATAAAAATTTACCCAAAACCATAAAATTCACAAAATCAACTCAAATTTATTTTTAACTTCAAACTTTAACTCAAAATAATTTATAAATATGTTTTACGCATAATAATACCCGAAAATACCGAAAACGACAAGAAATCCAAAAATAACGAAAATACCCTCGGTACCCAAAAATACAATATTATACTCAAAACGACCGTCTCGTCGTCCTGAGTATCAAAAAGACATTCAAACCATCAAATTATGTTCAAACAACATATGAGGGCTATTTTGCCCCTAGACTTAAAATCATTCAAAAACCAAGGGTTTTACAAAAGTATTTCAAAATAATTCCTTTAATTGGTAGTGAAATATTTCTCTTCAATTTATAATGAAATGAAGAGAATTGGAAAGATAAGAGGGAAATGGAAAAAATAAAAAGAGAAATGTAATAAGCCAATATGCTCCCTCCTCTAACAAATGCTAATAACTAATTATTTTTATCAAAATAAAGAAAAATAAGAAAAAGGGAAAAGGGAAAAATGCATAAGTTAAACTTAAGTAAAATACACATGGAATTGTGATTTGCATTTTATTTCACCAAAAAATTAGTGATGATATGAATTGTGAGTTGGATCTATACGGCAGAAGAAATTCATAAGGTTGTGATGATTATGCACCCGATTAAAGTATCGGCCCCTAATGGTTACTTACAATCATTTTATCAAAATCTTTGGTCTGTCATTGGAAGCAATGTAGTAAAAGTGGTCCAAGATGTGCTTGTAAGAAAGGAATTCCCATTAGGTTTCAACTATACAAATATTTGCCTTTTTTCCAAATCAAAGAATCCAAGCAAAATAACAAAGTTCAGACCCATTAGCTTATCAAACGTGATTTGTAGGTTTGCAACAAAGACTCAGGCAAATAGACTAAAGCATATTATTGGAGATGTGATTGATGATACCCAAAGTTCTTTTGTTCCCAGATGGTTAATTACAAATAATATACTAACAACTCATGAGGTTTTCCATTTTATAAGAATAGTTGGAGACAGTAGAAGAAAGGTCTTGAGTATGAAATTGGACATGGCAAAGGTATATGATAGGGTTGATTGGTAGTTCTTAAAGTCAATAATGCTGAAAATAGGTTTCTCGATTAAGTCTCCATCATACTCGGTTTTGATCAATGGAAAGTAGTGTGGTCTTTTTGCACAGTCCTGAGGACTAAGACAAGGGGATCCACTCTCCTCTTATTTATTCTTGATATGCACAAAAGGATTAATTGGCATGCTTAATAAGGCAGTACAAAGAAATTTGATTCATGGTGTGCAAATTTGTAATGGAGCACCAATAATTTCACACTTAATGTTTTGGAGACAACTGCATAATATTCTCGAAGGCTTCTTTGCAGGAAGTAAGAATTATCCATAACATTCTCCATGACAATGAAGTGTTGTCAGGCCAGAAGGTAAACATGCAACGTAATATGAAATTAGATCTATAAAAGAATATCATTAATTTTTTAGGGGTCCAAAAAGTTAGCAACCATTCTATTTATCCTGGTATTCCTACTGTTATTGGTAGATTAAAGAAAAATATTTTCTGAAAGTTGAAAGACTGATTATGGGCTAAAGTAAATGGATGGAAGGAGAAATTGTTTTATTGGATGAGTAGAGACATCCCAATCAAAACGGTGGCCCAAGAAATACCTATATATGTAATGCAATATTTTTGAATTACAGATGGTGTTTGCAATGACTTGAGAAGCAATGTGCTTAGATTTTGGTAGAGTCAAAAGGTCCATGAGAGGTGCCTATTCTATTGTAGTTGGAAAAGCTTTGTAAATCGAAAACTAAGGGAGGCCTAAGATTTAGAGATTTTGAAAGCTTTAATGATGTTCACTTGGCCAAACAAGGGTGGAGGTTGATTATGAATCCCAACTCGTTAATAGGTAAATTGTTAAAAGCAAAATACTTCCGTAATTCGGATTTCATGAATGTCATTGTGGGTCAATCCTCTAGCTTTACATGAAGTATAATTCACAGTAGAGATGTTTTGCTACGTGGGACCAGGAAAAAAAAAGACTAGCTGTTTTGGCATTATAATCCATCATGAGAGTATTTGGTGAAAAGTGGCTATAAGCTGAGTTTTAACGGTAAGCAATCTTAGGCGGCATCGACATCTTCGGATGAGTGGAGTGGGTTCTGGAAAAAGAAATTTTGGAAGTTGAATGCTCCTCCAAGAGTAGTGTATTTTGTTTGGCGAGCAGCCTTAAACATTCTTCCGACTATAATTGTGTTACATAGTGGAATGGAAGCAATTTCTGAAGCTTGCCCATTTTGTAATCAAGCTTAATCTATTGTCCATCTCTGCAGAGATTCAACTATGTTTAAAGGAGTATGGAGTTTGATGGGACTACCACAAGTTCAATCTCTCTCAGGACACTCTTTTTGTATATGGATGGCAAATGCTGTGGGTGGTTGTACAGATGATACTAGTCAACGAGACCGCATGCTGGACTGTACCAATAACATTGCTGCACATAAGGTTAGTGGTCACTATGAAAGATCTTGACAGTAGTCTCACGACCGCACATCCCAGGGCGCAACCATCTCACAAAGGAGAAAATCCACTTGAGTCACAGAAGAGTTCGTGGCTAAGAGCGTAGTGTCCCTTCTAACCGTGACCCAACTCTTGCTTGCAGTTTTGTCATAGCATGATTGTAAGGAACCTAGATGCACTTGGTGAAGATTTTAGCATAATGGTAAGCAGTCAATGTAGCAGCCAACATCTAGACGTGAAATTCATATTGTCGTCGCAATCTAGAAGTGGTATGGCCGTGCACTTCACAAATTCAAAAATCCTTGGCAGGACTTTGGCTTTCCAATCACATGCTACCGTATGAAAGGAAAACTTTCTAAAGACTTATCAATCCTTGAAGCTTGCGAGCGTGCACTAGCAGGACGCAACCGTAAAGGTCATAGGGCATTGCAGTGGAGAGAACTGTTAGGACTTTGATCAACCAAAGAACGCCATATGTACTAGCCAATAAACACATTTTGATTCTTCCGATTGCATCCAAGCCATTCTTGCTGCAATTCAGACTTCATCGACAACAAAATAAGGCATGTGATCGCGATTCTTATCTGATAACATTAAATGCAAAAGATTTTGATTGGTGAGAAGAAAATATTTTCCTACACAACTCCAACGGACTTGAGTAGGGGAGGGGGAGCTTCACGAGCTAGCTAGCTTAGATTTTTGTCGTGCTCTTGATTTGGACAATTCCTTATAAAAGGCAAACTTGCTTTCTTGCATTATGCTTTGTGTTACTAACTATTCTAATATATTCATATTATAAGCAATGGTTGTTACATTTATAAGTATTAGCTAAGATTTTTTGACCTCCCATTTTTCATGAAAGCTAGATATCTACCTCTTTATATGATATCTCCCTATTCAAGTTGATTTTGTGATGTACCTAAATCATATATTTGGGAAATCCATGTTTTGCTCTAGTTGTAGTCATATGCATATGTACATAGCCTGGAAACTTAACTTTCATTTAGCATGTTGGTTTAGGCAACTTATTCCAAACTGCTCTTACCTGCTTTTTAAAAAATTATGTACTTATTCCATTTTTCTTTTAAAAATTTAAATTTCTATTTGATTTAAATCTAAATTTTTCTTAGCTTTATTTATAGAATCGAGTTCTAGTAAAGGTAAATCAATATTTGAGAATAAAAAATTTGCTAAAAATTATTACATTATCAAAGTTCCCATTTCAAACCTTAAATTTTTAATGTCAAATCTTAAATAATTTCTTAACTTCCATTGGATTATCCTTTGATTATTACCAATATAGAGGTTGAATTTAATTATTTAAGCATGGATTTTTAATAAATTATAGTAATTTTGCAAGGCTAGCTAAAAATTTTAAATGGAAATGGGATGAGATTAATTGTGATATAAATTTGAATTTTATGTTACTTTTAAAACTAAATGGATAACCAAAAATAAAATAGAACTTGTTTTGTTAAAAATATAATATATTCTATCTTCTTGCCCAAAATTCTCAACATTTTTTTTTAAATTATTGTGAAAATTTATTAGATTTTTCTGTATTATTAATGTATGTGTTTAGTACCCTCAAATTTCAATCTTGGGTCTGCCCCTACATCTACTTAAATTACCAATTTCATAAAAATCAACTTCATAAAAACAATAATACATATACTTAAGAAAAATAATAATAATTATGAACAAGAATTTTTCATCTTTCATTTTTTATAAAAAAAAAATATATACATATATATTTCTATAATAAAAGAGTGAAATTTCATTAAATAAAAAAAAGGTTTTGAAGTAATGCATTGAGAATATAAAAAAGATAAATAAGCACAACAAAAGATTAAAAAAGATCATAAAAAATTACTGCTAAATAATTATGAAATTTCTGAAATTTTACATATTACATTAGTCAATTCTTGTACTTTCAATATCTATTTTATATTTTCATATTTTTAAAAATTAAACTGCTTAGCCCTTTCGTTAACATTTTCATTAGTTAACGACTTTGACATCATAAATAACTTTTCTACCCTTCTTTTATAAATATTTATATTTATTACTTATTAAACCATATTTATTTTTAATTTTATTTATATTTCTTATACATTATTTATTTTAATTTTATAAATATTACAAAAAAATAATTTCAAATCATACAATAATATCTTTTATTTTTTTGCAGATCATATATACATTAAATAAAATTAAAAAATAAAATGAATTAATAAGTAACAAAGACAGAAATACATTAAAGAATGATAAAAAAAAGTCATTTTATAATATTAAAATCGTTAACTAATGGTATTGGGATAAAAATATTGATACAAAGACTAAATAATATAATTTTTAAAAATATAAAAATGGTAAAAATAAATTTTAAAAATACAAAGACTGATTAATTTAATATATAAAATTTCAAAAATTTTATAATTATTGAGTCAATTTTCAATATGTAAAGGTAATGATAGTGCAATATGACTATTGTCACCTAGTGCAAAATACAAGGTTTCTCAATTTTTGCAAAAAAAAAAAAAAGCTTTAACATCACATGCAATTTTATTATTTAAGCAGTAAGAGCAAATGCAACTAGCTAAGTTATTCAATCTATTTAATATGAATTCCTCCATTTATATCAATGAATATTTTCGCTCATGTTAATTAGTGATAGGTGTCAAAGTCACCAAAAATAATTTTTTATTTTCTAAACAAATTAAGTTGTAAAAGTGATGAATAGGGTACTGAACCTCAAAAAATTATTATTTACTTTTATTCTTTTTATAACCAAGAAAAATTAATTAAAATAAGAAAAATAAAAGGGAAATTTTGAAAGAAGTGAAAATTTAAAATTAAAATTCAGTAAATAATTTTAACTAATTAAATTAAAGACAATGTAATAATTAAGAAAAATTTAATATGAGAAGTCTTAGTTGAAGAAATAATCTTAATTCAATTCTTAAATTGATCATAGATTCAAAGATACTCTTTTAATTATTCAATAAATCAGTTATAATATTGGACAAACTCTTAATATCAATTTTTTATTAGGTTTTAAATTAATTAGAAAACGTTCTCTAATTAACTATTGTCAATAATATATCCTGTATGAACATTCTTAGAATCTAATTATTGACAGCCTTAAAAATTAGAAAGACATGATTTTAACCAATAAACCCAATGTCAAGATTTATTTAATTAGATTATATAATCTCTTAAGTTATATCTAATTGCTACTTAAATCAAAATATCAAGAATAATTACATATTCAAAAATTTTGAATAGTTATATATTATTTAACTAATTAAGCAATGAATCCTTTTGATTAATTAGCAAACAAAAATTGAATTAATCTACAGATATTTATATAAATACTGAATAATAAAAAAGAGAAAAGATAAATTATTTAGATTTTATAATTTTTGAATATAAACTTTGATTAACCTTCAACCAAATAATAAATTAGTTCCTCATGCTTTAAGAAAATAAAACTCTGATATATTATAAAGATGCAACAGCCACAATTTGTCAAAAAATCATTCTAGGGCTGCTGATACAATCAGTAAATATATCCTCTTCAAAAAATATTTCCTAATTTATCTCTAACTAGAAAAATTTAAAAACTAAAAATAATAAAAGAAAATAAGAATAGTATCCCTAGTTAAATTCCTAATTAATAAAGGATTATAATATCAGATGCATCATTTTAAATGCTGTTAAAATCATATCTCAAAATCATCAAATCAGATCAGATGTCAGCTGTCAGATTCTTTTAAAACTGTTAGGTCATATACGCAGTCAGCCTTGCAAGACTTTTATCTTAGGGTTGTGTCTGCACATTTCTTATAAATTTTTCAGCTTTTTTTCTCAACTTTTCTTCATTTGAATGCAGATCTTCTTCTTGCAACTTTTTTTTGTAAAAACACTAAGAAATCAGTAAAAATACTAAACAATGAACCTAATTTCACCCATAAAATATGTAGAATATTTATCATTATCAAATCTCCCACAATTAAATCATGCTTGCCCTCAAGCATTTTGCAACTCAGATCATTCATACCCCACATTCTTCAATCTATAACTCAACTGTAATATTTAAATAAATCAAAGGAAATGACAATCAATAACTAAAAATTCATAAGACAAGCTTTTCAATATTTCATAAAATTAGCAATCAAATTGGCATATATCATAAGTATAAAATGCCAACACCCTTACTCAACCTAGATAATAAGTCAATTACCAAGTAAAAAACTAGTTGCACATGAAAGATTATACTTAACCTGTCAAAGCTTAATTACAAAATGATTTAAAAATTATGAAAGGGCTTTCATATTAAATCAGATGATTGTAGAACTCAAGGATGATTTGGGAAATGTTAAGAAATGGGGGAACAGGTTGGAAGAGGTGATAGTCTCTTCAACTAAATCAAGAGGGGGAGCATACAAACAAATTACCCAACATGTTCAGTGCAAGGTGATAGTAGAGCAAAATGAGGAACTATCCAAGCCATTCACAGTTGAAGAGGTGAAGAAAGCAATTCACTCCATGCACCCAAATAAATCACCAAGGCCGGATGGCATGAATTTAGCAACATTCTATCAATCCTTCCTGTCAATTATTGGGCAAAAGCCAAGAGATAACAGGGGCTTGTTTAAACTTGTTGAATGAAGGTTGGTTCCCATAAACTTTGAATTGTACTAATATTATCTTAATTTCAAAAAGGAAAAAGTAAGAGACTATGGTTGGTTCCTAGAAACTTTGAATTGTACTAATATTGTCCTAATTCATAAACACAAGAAAATATGTAATTCATAAACACAATTCACAAGGACAAGAAAAAATTGGAGAAAATCTGCAATTCATACACTCCGTTCATAAACACAAGAAAAATTGGAGAAAATCTACAAAAATAAAATCTATGAAAAATGGAGAAAGTCTACAAAAATGGAGAAAATCTGCGAACCTTCGCCCTCGCAACTCTTATAACCATCATCGTTTATTCCTTCAGCTGCTTCATCTTCAATGAATTGTCTTTGACACAGCTGAATTTCTTTTTGATTGCTTCTCTCGTCCATGAATATACCAAGTGGAGGGAAGTAGATCTTGTCCAAAGCCACCATTAAGATTAAGAACTGAACCATCATGATCAAGGACAAATGCAAGAATAAATATTAAGAGGGGCCAAAATAGCCTAATATTTAGGCCTTTTGGGAACTAACCTCTGATATATATATATATATATATATATATATATCTTAATATATGAAGATTTTATAATATAATTATTTCACTAGTAGCTTAATTATATTTTATCGACCAAGTCTATAAAAATTTTGCAAATTAATTAGCTGTAAAATCTATGAAATTATACAAGTAAAGAATAAGATATTGAAATAATAGAAGTATTTTTTAGAGGTAGTTATTGCTATTGGTAAAAAAATGACAAAATTTTTATTTTTTTTATTGGAAATATTTTTTTTATTATTTTAATCACATGGACAAATAATAAAATATTGTTAAATTTTTTAATAATCATATGATTAAATACTTAAAATTATTGATTTTTTTTTTATAATGTCATTCACAATTGAATTAGTTAAATTTATAATGCTTATAATTTGGGGGGCCGAAATTTATTTATTTTTAAAAAATAATATATATGATAAATATATTATAAAGCAATTAAAATTTTGGAGGGGAGCCCTCATCATATAAAAGATAAGGGCGACTGAAATCGAACAAATAAACTTTCTCCATTTCTTCAGCAAGAGGGGGTGGAGTGAAGGTAAAGAAAGTGGCTGCGAGGAAAGAGGGAGATTTGAATGTGAGAGACAAGAGCTGGGTTGGTTTTAGTGGATTTAGGGAGTTTTGTGGGTAACAAGAGATGGATGATTTGAAATTTTGGTCTGGTAGTGGTGGGTAGGGTTAACACAGTCTATTTAATTTGTAGTTTTAGCCCTCCATCATTAACCTTTTAATTAGATATGAAAAATGTATTTAAATACATTTTTCATATCTAAGATTAATATATTGGAGGCATGTATTCATTGAAGGCACCTATTCGAGTTATATTATTATATTCTATTAACACAATTAAAATTAATACGAACAAGAAATATTTATTAATCATGTTAAAATATTTTAATTTTAACACAATATAAATTTAAATAGATTATACAAATACGATATATTTAACCTATTTACTTAAATGAAATTTTGTATGGATTCTAAAATTCGGCATTACTAAAACTTGACGCAATATATTTAATTTTTATAATATTTATAATTTAAAATAATATTATATTTTTATATAATCATTTAAAACGTTATTAATCACGATAAAAATAATATTAAAATATAAAGATATTAAAAATATTTTCTAAATACACAAAAATAAAAAAAATATAAACCAATATGTAGAAAATTATATGTATATTTTTTATTTTAATTTTAGAATGAGAGTGAAGAAACATCCAACTCTTAACACAAATTTTGCGAAAAAAAAAATAAAACTTATTCTATTTTTTGGATTAAATAATAATAAAATAACATAATTTTAATTTTATTAAACCCGCAACTGCTATATGGCCTGTTTTAAATAATGTCTTCAATGTAGCAACCTTTTTGACTGTAATCCGCATTCTAACCTGTTTCACATGTCATAAACAATTTTACAGCACTAGCCATTCAAGTTGGATGGAGTTTTGGTTCCTAAAACCAACCACTTCAAATATTTGGGTTCGGTGTTCCAGAATGATGGCCGTATAGATGAAGATGTGGCTCACAGAATACAGGTAGGGTGGTTGAAGTGGAAGGGTGCGACTGGGGTTTTATGTGATAAGAAAATACCTCTGAAAGTGAAAGGTAAATTCTATAGGACGGTTGTTAGACCTGCGATGCTCTATGGTAGTGAGTGTTGGGCACCAACGGGACAACATTTGCATAAGATGAGTGTGGCAGAAATGAGGATGCTAAGATGGATGTGTGGACATACCAGACTGGACAAAATTAAGAATGTTCATATTCGACAAAAAGTCCAAGTAGCGGACGTCGGAGATAAGGTGAGGGAAGGAAGACTTAGATGGTATGGGCATGTTTTAAGAAGACCTCCTAATGCTGCGGTTCGTAAGTGTGAGAATTTGTTGATTGAGGGGGCTAGAGGTCGTGGCAGACCTAGAACTGTGTGGAAGGAGGTGATAGCAAGAGACTTACGTGCCTTAGATCTTGATGCGGATTTGATTAATGACAGACTTGAATGGAGACGTAAAATCCGTGTCTTGGAAGGGGCCTAAGGCTGGAGTTTTTTTTTTTTGTGTCTTTTGAGCTTATTTTGTTGAGAATCCATACAGCCGACCCCAATTTGTTTGGGATTAAGGCTTAGTTGTTTGTTGTAGTCATTCAAGTACATTAGTGTAAGACTATATTACAATTAATATGGTTTTGCTCTTTTTTTATAGTTATTAATAGGTCAAACTAAAAAAAAAACATTAAATTTTATTCATTTTTTTAATTTTTATTACGATTTTTTTTTTGACAAATTACATAACGAACTTTTTATTTTTGGATTTTTATGATATGACTGGTTGGAGGTTATACAAACTGGAATAAATACTGGTGTGTCAATCATTCATTTGAAAAAATAATGAACAAACGTTTTTTTTTCGTGCTTTTGCCAAAATAATATCCGTTGGTCATTTTGAAAAAATAAATAAAAAAAAATAATAATGATGTGAACTTTCTCTGTTGTCTCCCTCTACATGTTTCCATGAAAATCCTTATTTTTTTTATTGGTGGCTAAAATGTAAGTAAGTTTTGGGGATTTGCTATTATTGGGTTTTGATATGAGAAAATTAATTGATTCAGTTTTGATTTTGGATTTAAAAACCATAATTTTTCTTAGATTATTATGATTAATTTTTTTTTTAAAAAAAATAACTTGCTTTTACTAAAAACCGTAATTTGTTGGATTTTGCTGTTCTAAATCAAAAGTTTCAAGTGGTTACTTTTTTTTGATTATTTTTTTATGCCTCCTTTCTCTTCACAAATATCAGTCAATTAATAAAATACTGAAAAAACGCAACTCGTTTTGAGTTGATAAAGATGGGTTTTCCGATAATGGGTTCTCATGTTTGCATTAGGAATTGTGAAAAGTGTACAAAATTTCCATCTTTATTTGAAAATGAAAGGTTCGCTGCTAATATTACGTCTTCCAAGTTCCATAATTTGTTGAATTTTGTTGTTTTTAATCAAAAGTTTTTGAAAATCTTTTAACTTTTGTTTTTCCACTTTGGTTGGCTTGGATTTGCCCTACCTTCAAAATAGGACAAGACTTGATTTCAATTTTGTTTAGGATTAGAAGATGAGATTAAATTAGCTCTGGGTGAGAGACTTTGTTCTTTGTTATTGGCTTTAGGACGGGCATTACTTTCTAGCAACGTCTGTTTGTTTTACTGTTTTTTTTAAAAAAAAAAAAATTTACATTATTTTCAAAAAATATAAAAGTAATACCCATTATTCTTTTAAATAAATCAGTGACACTTTAGCAGTTAATCCCAAATAAAGCGAAAAACAGATAAAATTTAATAATTTATTTTTTGTTATAACCTTAATAATAATTAGTCATGTTTAATTTCAACCACGACATTTAGATATTTTGCTAATAAATTTCATTAAGCATAATAAAGTTCAATTAATTTTTCTTGCAACAAGGAGATTGGAATTGCAGTGCTTGATTTTGATTTGAAAGGAAGAAATATGACAAGCGGGATGGGGTATTTGCTTGGTCCTCTTGCTGGAAACAGCGGACAGAAGCTGCAGTTTGCAGTGGAAAGTACCATAGCAACATGAAAACTAAATCTTGAACTACATTTATTCCTGTCAACCAAAGAAATAGTAAAGAAATTATCTATATTCCACAGCATCACATTGAAATGGCTGGAATATTGCAATATTGGCGTGTATGACCATTGAGTAGTGCACAAATTCGTAAAGAGGGAGGTGAATAATGTGAATAATGTATGTCTTCTAATCATTACACGTTCAGAGACATACATGCTTCCAGAATCAGACAATTCTTAATAGGCTGTATCTGAAAGCTTTGAAAAATATCAAATTATAATTGGTTCAAACATCAATTCTTCAAATTTTGATGGGAAATTAACAGTTAATAGCATATATCACATGAACATCTTTTCAAGGGAATAATAAAGGGTAAGTTCCCACCCACTTCATCTATGCACCACTTGCATATAGGCGAGTCCATTCCTTTGCTGTAGTATTCAATGGGTAGCAAATGAAAAAATGTCATGGAAAACAAGAATTAGCAAATCAATCACAAGGTTTTTCCTAAATGTAATAATTGCTATGAGCTGATACAAACTTGACACTAAAAATATCACCTGTTTCAACGGCTTCAGCTTCATTTGTTTTCCAATGCTTAGCAATGTTTTCCGAAAGTGGGTCATCGGGGTTTGGAGCACTAAGAAGTGCTTGGATGCTATTTAAACAAATGACTAATATTATATACCTTATTTTGATGTATATACACAACTGTAAGACTCAACTCAAATTATTCTACCACAGAATGTTCTCATAAAAACGATGCCCTTTTTATATTTTACTTGATCATTATATATATATATATATATATATATATATGCAGCAGAGAAATTCACAATTCATTGTACCTCAAAAGTACAGTTCGAATCTGAAGAGCAGGACTCCATTTGTCTTTCAGAATATCAAGGCATATCCTTCCAAGCTACATTAGAACATTAACTCCTTTGTATAATAGAAACAATAGGACTGAAAAAAAAAAGAGGGGGGCAAGCAGGAGAAACAAAGCTACCTTGTCAATGTTAGGATGGTAAATTTTGGTCAGAAATCGAACCTGCAAGAGAAAATAGTAAGAAACATATAGAGGATTTGCAGATTACAAAAAACAGAAGCAACTCATAAATGGGGCCCGATATTACACGTGATTCAAGCTTATGCTGGTGCAATAAACTAATTATTAGGATAAGCTCATAATATGTGAATACCAAGCAAACTTTATTTGTTTCAATATTCAGGTTACTTTAAGAAGTAAACCATTATCGAAGTCGGCTGCATTGCATATTGACAAGATATTGAAGAAATACTACAAACTTATCAATAAGAACTATTAGAAAGATACTTTTGCCACAGCATATTAGGTTCAAGTGTCCTGATTCATGGAAACTAAAGGTTTTGTTGAATGCCTTCGCATTTTTACTACATAGGGCCTAAATACAACAAAAGTACATTTGCAAACCCAAACAGTTTTTTCATGCAAGCATATTTATAATGACCACCACTAACACTAACAAGCAGTACTCTTAATTTTTAAAGGCATAACTCATGGAGGCATGTCTGGCAACCATGGTAAGCCAAACGCAGCCCATTAGGTTAACATGTACTTGCAATTTTAAAGATTATAGTTAGAGATGACAATTTCACCTAGCCCCATAGGGTTTTAATTTAAATATACCATTATTTATATCAGATATGTGAAAACTTACCATGATTTCCAGACAAGACAAGGATGAGAATAGCAAAACTTCCACCATCCCACCATTACCAGGCTCAGGTTGACAATTTTCAATGCATTTACAAAAAGTACAGGCTTATATTTACATTTTTAGGCGAATTGGATTATCATGGATTACCTTACCTTTACACAATCAAAGTGCACATTGTGAATGTGGATAAAATGCACAGGAATCTGCAACAGTTGGTTATACTTTAAAAGGAAAAAGGGAAACATGTTCTGTCTCCTCTCATACTGCCTTTCCTCTTCCAGTCATATTCAAATCTTCTCGAGTCTTAAAGAAATAAAATCTGGAAATCCAAACAGCACCACTACCAAGAATCAGCCTCAACTAACCCCACCACTACCTGCTCCCAAAAAATAAACCCCCCTTTTCTCCACCTCCAGTGCCCTGCTGTTTCAGCTGTTTACTCAATACCCCTTCACTGCCCAGCTGGCTAAAACAGCCATTGCAGTTACACCCAATAGCTGGCATTTCAAAGAGACTTCCAGAAGCTGGAGGTACCATAATATACTATTTTGGCCCTTCAAAGTTCCATTATGAATGGGCGAACACAATACATCACCACATAACAGCTGATATTTTAAAACATCAATCAGTAAACTCTCAGTATAACCTTTGACATCTCTTTGAAATAAAATTGATTTATTCCCCACTCTATTTACCAAAATCCAACCCCAAGTGCTAAAATTTATCTTATAAAAGTACATCACAATTTAGAGAATTTTTGCCATAAGAAGAGAGGCAGGGGAGAGAATCATAGCAACTATGCATACATGAATGATAAATATTACCACTACACATCAGATTATAGGCAATATTGAATTTTTCTTCTTTTTTGGTATACCTTTTATAGGCAATATCGAAGTTACAACAAAAGGACAGAGTTGAAATTCAACAATATAAAACGATTTCAGGCAAAACTTTCTCAAATATTTGTGATACAACAGCAAATATGAATTAAAATATTTATTTCCCAGAAACAAAAGGAGTGCTAAAATCTGACACACCTTCGGTGCAGCCATTGGATATTCTTCGGGCAGAAATAATTCCAGTTTGAAAACTCCACCTAAATAAAAATTGCAAGCAGAGCACCTGTCAAATACGCATGCATAGGAAAAAAATGGAAAGGAAAACATAATAGACTGTTTCACACTGAACGCTAGTTAGAAGAAAAATATATAAGGAAAGAAAAAAAAGCTACAACAAGAAACAAAATTGTCACTTTCATTCCCACATCACAAATATTTTAGGTGAAAGAGTTCTATAATTCATTCCTATGCTTATAAACCCGAGTTAACCAAGATGACAAGACAAACCATATTACTCCTAATCTTAAATCTTATTAAGATGAACAACATGTGAATTTAACCAGGTGACACTCAGAAGCATTTTTCCCACAATTTACAGCTGGTATGGTGGAGAAGGCTTGGAACAAAATATAAAAGGAAACAACAAAGAAAATTTTGCATAGCTTCATATATGTCTATACTCTATATATGAATAAAGTTATATATAACCCAGGTAAAAGCAGAGGGGTGAAGTAGAGCAGGAAGTCTCATTATCTCCCTCTAATTTCAGAGTCCCATCTGTCAATGTAGACAAATGCTGAATTGAGCAGTTATACTTATGACCCAGGTAAAAGCAGAAAGGTGATGTAAAGCAGGGAGTCTCATTGTCCCTCTCTAACTTCAGAGTACCATCTGTCAGTGTAGACAAATGCTGAATTGAGCAGTTGGATTAAAGAGACCCCATCAGCTACATACCAAAAATATGCGCCAGCTATTCTTCTATAATTTACATGAGTTTAAACAGTAATTGAAGCAAATGGAAATAATAGATCCTTAAGTTCTGAGAGGTAACTATTTTTGATCTATCACACCCAAGTATCTTAACAATGAGTATGCTTTAATGAAGTTTGATTCCATGCCGCTAGAAAGAGCTTCAAAAACATGCATTTCTAATGCAATGCAAACAATAAGCATCCGATGAAATTCTATCAAACTGGCAGATGAGTTCAAAGAATACCTTCATATGGAGACTGTGTTGGACCAAGAATCATGACATTGAAATACCGCATATTATCCTCTGATGGTGAAGCACTTATTCCCGGTGCTACATCCATGAATCACAAAATTAACAAACTAAAACTCCAACAATATGTAAACAAATAAACCAAACCTATGTTTTACACTTTTTCATCCAAAATTGAAATTTACTAGTAAAAAAACAAACTTAACAAAAAAGATAAAACCAAAAGCAAATGGGAAAGTAAGAAAGCGTCAAAGGCTCACCTGGTTCACTGAGGAGACGTTGGGTTTCCTGTATAAACAAGTTAATCAAAACTTATAAAACAAATCAAACCACCAAAATCATATACAAACAACAAAGCCATAAAATTTCGTTGATTAAAAAAAACAACAGAAACCCAAAATTCCAACCAATTCCCATTAAATTAAAAAAGCAAAATAAGCAAACAAAACAAAAAAACTGTATTTGAAGTCTAGATTTACATGTATAAAAAATTTACCCAAATAATTTAAGACATGCAGTAAGTCTCGGCAAGTTTATTAACACTATGGAGAAATGAAAGGGACATGAATAATAAAAGAATTCAGTGTTGGAAATTTCCATTCTGCGATTATTTTGTTTTGTTTCTCGAGAACCAAAAGGAAAGTAAGGGATCAGAGAAATTAAGAGAGAGATCGCGTAAAGAAAAGAGGGATCGATAGACAAACCTTAATGATTCTTCGAGGGAGATTAGTGTTGGCCATTTCTTGAAAGTCGATTGCAGAGAACGCTACTTCAAGGGTTTTTGAGAGAGAGAGAGAGAGAAACCTACTTCTCACTAAACTCAATAAGGGACTATTTTAAGGGCAATTTCGCTGTACTTTTTGGGCGGTTTTCATAATAAGCCCGCATGCAATTATTTTTGACAAATTCCATTTTTATGTCCTTTTTATATCTCTTTTCATTTTTTTTTAATTTTTTATCAGAGTTTTCATTTTTTTTTACTTTATAACGTCTCCCTCCAAATTTTATCTTCACGAGAATTACCATGAGATTATTTAATTTTGAATTATTTTTCATTTTCGTTTTGTTGTTTTCTTTTCTGTTTTTTTATTTTTATAATTTTATTCTCTAATTATTTTTTAAATAAAAATAAATTTTATAAAAAATAAATTTCTATTTAAAAAATAATTAAAAGTATTTTTCTAAAATTAACTATTAATTAATAAATATAAAAAATTATTTTCTAATTTTCTAAATAAAAAATGTTTTTAACTAAACAATAAATTCTATTTTTTATTTTCCTTTGAAAAATTTTTTACAAAATAAAAGTTATTTTTTATAATTAAACAGTCCGTATATCTTCCTTAAATTTTTATATTTTCCACGGTGTATTATAAAGATCTATTTATATAGGTTTATTTTTATCTTGAATTATAATTAGGTCTAAAAAGATCAGGTCTATTATAATTTAATCATTTTGATTCTATTTGTATTGTATTTTATTGATTAATTATTTAAAATTTTTTTTTAATTTTAGTGGCTATAATATTATGTTTATGATAATTAAAATTGAAGACTTGACTCTTGATTTTTTTAAGCATGATTAATCAATTTTTTGTATAACAAATTAAAAATTATAAATTGTCACATCCCCATTTGGACATGATACAGTCCTAGGTGGTGGATTATCCAAAAGGAACCCTTGAATATAACCTGCTCAATAACAATAAGTTGAACAACTTGCAATCCAACCCAGAGACATTGCAACCAAATAATGCAAAATTATCATAACCTTTAATAAACAGAACACACACATACATCTATCTAGTATATTCACATCTATACATACATATATATATATATATATGGAATCATCTACATGAATTCAACATTTGATATCCACACAAAATAGTCAACTACAGAGCATCTAGATTTATACACACCATGTTCTATATACGAAAGTACAACTATCCTCAACTATCATCTTATTACATAGGGCTCCTTAGAAGATGAGATGGAAGAAGTCACTCCCTAGTTGATAAAATCAAAAGTAGAGATGTGATAAAATTAAAAGTAGAGATGTACACGAGTCATATTCGGTCATATTAGAAAACTTTTGCAAACTAACCAAACTTAATAAATGAAGAAAATTTTATTTTGATGGATGCATATTTGGGTGTGGTCATGTCAGATCGAATGGGTTCATATTGGGCCTGCCAAATGGGCTTTATATTTAGACTTAGTTATAAATTCTGAAAATGATAACTTTGATCCAAATTTTAAGACTGATAATTTTCGAATACATTAAAAGAAAAATGACATTCTCCACTATATTTTTATAAATTTTTATTTTTTTATCAGAAATATTTTAATCATTTTATTATAAACTTATTATAAATCGTGTAAAATTTATAAACTCATTGTAAACTACTTATAAACTCATTGTAAACTAATAAAAATATGGTATTTTAATAAATTTTTTATAAATATGGTAAATTTGAAATTATTTTTAATTTTTCTTGTATTTTTATCAAAGCCCTCCATCAAATTATAAAATCATGTATTTAGATTTAATTAAAAAGTCTGAAAATGATAAGTTTGAATTAAATTCTAAGTCTAATAATTTTCAAATGCAATAAACTATAAAACCAACAACTGCAACTGATTCAATTTTATTCTATTCAAATATTTAGACCTTAAATTTTCTAAAATATTTACCAGTCATGAGTAATTTTAAAAAAGATATAGTTTGCTCCAAATAATCAAAATGACAATCCAAAAATTGAAAGTCATAATGACAATTGAGTGCAATATTTATAGACCTTTGCAATTAGCGCTTGCTAACTTAACAAAAAAAAAAAAGAAAAAAAAAAAAAGAAAAGCAAAGCAAAGAAAGCACTTAAAATATTGATTACAAAAACAATGCACTAACTCTATTGAAAAAAAAATGACATAACCCAAAAAAATGTCATTGAAGCCAATTAAAAAAATCTAGTAGCATCCAAGACCTTCAAACCAGCACAAGATAAAAAAAAAAAAAAAAAAAAGAATAGCAAACACTTTTACCTACTAGACTAGCAATTCACACACCCCAACAACATCTAAAGAAAATCAACACTAAATTCATACAGTAAGAAAGATCACGTTAAATCAATTAATTAAGCCCACGACATATCTACACATGAAAGATTAATTAATTATGGACAATGGTCCAATTTAGATCTTGTACTTTAGTGAGTTCAGATTAGCATTATAGATTTCTTTACCAAATTGGATCTCTTTTTTTTTTAATTTAGATTAAATTGATACTTTTTTTGTAAATAATGTTAAACTGAGCTTAAAGAAAAAATCTATTTTAGAATTTTGTTAAATATTAAGATCTAAATTAAATTTAAAAATATTTTATTAATATTAGTCTAATATTTTTAAAAATTATTTATTAATTCATAATTTTTAATAAATAAATTTTAATATAAATAACTTATAATATTAATATATAATTTTAATATATGATTAATAATTTAATAACTTATAATATTAATAAATAATTTTAATATATGATTAATAATTTAATAATTAATAATATTAAAAAATTATTATATTTTATAATATTAAAACATTATTATAATTTATTAATATTATAAATTATAATATTAAAAAATTCTTTTAATATATGGGCCAATAAATATTTTAATATTAATAATTGATAATATTAATAAATATTTATTATAATAATATAAATATTAAAAATATAAAATTAAAGAAAATTACGAAAAATTATAGAAATTTTTTATAACATTATTAATATTATAAATTAATATTAAAAATATAAAATATAAAAAATTATAAAAAAATCACACCAATGAATCATACCAACACAACATTATATGATTTTATAATGAATGTGATGTAATCGATTAAACTCGATTAGTGTAAGTTGAATGATTGGACTTTGATGGATTAATTTTTTGAAGGGCTAATAGTTGTTGGTGGATGACTAAGTGTAATGGTAGAGTTTTAAGCTAGCAACAATTGTGGCATTGTTGGTTGGCGCTTATGGTAATGAAGTTTGAAGTGATCTGTGCATGGAGGGAAATGTTAAAATAAAAAAAAAGTTCTTTATTTTCATATTTTATTTATTTTTATAATTTTTATTTTTTATTTATAAATATGAATTTAGTATTTTAAAAATTACTTATTAATATTATAAATTATTTATATTAAAAAATTCATCGGCCCTTATGTCAATCTAATTTTGAATATTATAATTCATAATATTAATAAAATTCAATATTATAAATTATTAAATTATTAATTTTTTGTGAAAATTATATATTATTAATATTTTCATAAATTATAATATTATAGAAATTATTTATTAACATTATAAATTATTAATATTAAAAATCTATTTATTACAAATATTAATAATTTTTTGTGCTACCCGTACTTTACTCAAGCTTAGTACTCGAGATTACCGAGCTCTCTTACTTTACCAAGCTCCTTTACATCCAGAAGATAAACCTCATAGCAGGTGTACGTCTTTGACATATTCAAAAAAGCCGTTAACACAAATATGTGTTGTCCCTCACTTTTCAACTATAAATAGGGATGGATCCCTACAGATAAAATACTCTTTTTTCACTCTTTAAACTCTTCTATTGTAGTAGATAAATTGATCATTGACTTAAGTATCAGAGTCTCCTCAATAAAGTTTGATCCCCCTCTTGTCTTGCATGTAAGAGGTTCGACCCTCGCAAAATATGAACCTGAACCGTAACAGAAATCTTTAAAGTCCGCATCGTCATCATTTTTTAAGTTCAATTTGGACCCTAATATTTAACTAAATTCTAAATTAAACCATGTCGTGAGTCAGTTTTACGGTTTCATTAAAAAAGTACCAATTTGGCCTATTGATAAAGAAAAGATCTAGTTTAGTCCAAAGAAAATTATTAAGTCCAATCTTGACTTCTTCTTTTTTTTTTTTTTTTGTCAATCCAATGCCAACTTTTCTAAACAACATTAAACATCACATTAAATCACCATTAGCATAAATTAAATCATAATTTATAAAATCAAATATTAATTAGAAACTTAAAATATTCTAATAATCTAACAACTAGTAAGATATACAAATTTAAACTAGCTAAAACATCAAACCAGGTTTAATAGAAACACCAAACCAGGTTTAATAACTAGTAGCAACCATTCGACTTACACGGAAATACCAAACCAAGTTTAAAAAATATTCAATCATGCAAGATTGCAAATATTTTATATCAAAAATTATTTTATGTAGTAATTATTCAACTTACAAATGTTCTATATGCAAGAAAATTCCAAACCAGCAAAAACATAGCAACCTTCAAACCTGCCAAGCATACAACCTCGATCATTTGCCATAAATTAAATTAGACTAACACAAAAAAAAGCCAGTATATATATCTAGAAAACTTACATTCCATCACCAAATAAATGCAAAAGAGTTATTTCATTCACAAAAAGTCAAAATCCTCAAACTTGCCAAACACACAACCAATTAAAAAATAAGTTACTGAGTCCAAGTACACAAATATCAAGAACTAGAAAAAAATAAATTTCAAAAGCAACTATATACTTACCAATCAATTATCAACTTCCATATGCTAATTTGCATCCTTTGTAGCATCCTTTATAGTCTCTTTGAAACCTCTCGTCAGTTTTGCAATTTAAAAAAAATATAAATCAATTAATGTATATCATAACAAATTACACATATTAAAAGAAAATAATATTCTTAATTAGGTACATAGCACTTGTTTCTATCTTTTCATATTCTTCAAGTGCTTCAAGCAACTCTAGGTGTTCGAATCCAAAATTTATTGGCTTTAGTTAATTTTGAGTGCAAATAAGTGCTTCAATCATTTTAGGAGAGAATATGAAAAGATATTAATCAAGATATTAATTTTGGATCCCTAAGCAATTAATTTATCTCTAAACTTAATCACTTAAGGTTGATGATTCCACATCAAAATCACATTCAACTTTCGCATTTTATATGATTCTTTAAATTTAACAATTGGTGGCCAAATAATTGCTAATCAATTAAACCAAAATCATCAAATCAAGAATAAAATAAAATCAATCTATGTATATTAAAAGATTATAATCAAACCTATAGTTCAAACATCCAAATTCACTTAATTCCACAAAGGGATTAGTTACTCATAACTGAATTAAACTTAGATAAAATATAAATTAAGAAACAAAATACAAAGTTCGTCATTATAATATTCAAAAAAAGAAAATAACAAAGCATTAAATAAAATGTAAACTTGAAAATATAAACTAAATAGAGAGTTCAAATGAAGTTGATGAAGAATTCAGCAGAGACGACCAAGTCTTTATTTAATCTTCAATTGAGCTAAAATTAATTTACTCTAAACAAAATATAAAGAAAATGTAGTCTAACACTCTAGAATGGTTGAACCTCTATACTATTCACGTCCCCCTTGGTATCTAGCCACTCCCTCTTTCAAATCAGAATCTTACTCCTACTTAACCTCTATTTCAGAATTTGAATTCAAAATTCCTCCTCGATTTTCTATCAGATATTGTCCTTATCTAAATTTGACTACTTTAGAAATATTGTAGCCCCAGAAGGTTATATGGTTTTAGGCTTTTGAATCACCCTATTCGAACTTCAGACGCCTATGTTATGGCCCAATTACTATTAGTGGCTCGGACTGGACTTCTGCTTTTGAAATTCAAGCCTGATTTAGACTTTAAAGTTGGAAGCCCAAAGAAACTCGAAATTTAACTAACTAGGACTTTTTACAAAGCTTGAGATGTCCTCTATCAACTTCATGAAGATCACTTTTCTAATTTTGAAATTTAAGACCATCAAAATTTTATTGGAAGCTTTAAAGGTCAAATTATACCTAAAAATTTCAGTTTATACACACTTTTAAGAAATTAATTTAAACTAAGCTTAATTCCAAAATATTGAAATAAAAGCACATAAATAAGCTTAGAATAAATTAATTCAAGTCAATTGCATGTTAAATATGATAGAAGATATATGGTTAATATGCCCCTATCAAATTCTCCCATACTTGAACTTTTGCTTGTCCTCAAGCAAATTAACTTCATTAAATTAAATTCCAACAATTAATCAAACTCTACCAATCAAAGAAAAATAATAATCACTTATTCTTAACTTAAAACACTAACCTTCAAAGAATCATAGCCTTAAGCAGCTTCATAAACTAAGAACACTTAAACATTAAGGTGATTAGCAAAAACTTTTATGTTAAACCATAGTCACAAGAAATTCATCATAACTTTATTAATCCAAGAATATAGCAAGTATCACTAAGTAGCAAAACTTTTACAATAATTGAGGATTAATAAGAACTGTGCATTTATCAATATTATTATATATATTTAATGAGTGAATTTTATGCTCCATCCCACTATTATTGTTAATTTTCTTTTCTTTCTTTATATATATATATATATATATATATATATATATATATGTATGGTGGATGCATTTTATGCTCTATTCCACCTTAATTATCAAAACGAGTGTGTTTTACGCTCCATCTTGCAAAAATATTTAATATAATAACTATATTAATTATGCATAATTCTCACATCATATTCTCACAAAATTAAGTCATTTGCTACCTTAGTGATACATGCTAACTCAAGAATCTATTACATCACAATGAACTTAAATCACTATGATAAAAAATAATTATGAATATTCTTTTAAAAATAAGTGCTCTAAACTTGTAAAACTTCTCAAGATCACAATTTTATCCATTCCATATATTAAATTAAGAATAACCAAAAATTATTTTCAATTTAGCTAAAAAAATTCAATTTTCAGGTTGAAATCTAAAATAACAATAATTAACTCACTTAATAACAAGTAAAGAACAAGTAGAGATCATAAACCAAATATATTTCAAAGTAAGAGTATAACAAAGTTCTATTATTTATTAAAAACTAAAAATTAAATCTAGTACAAATAAAACTAAAAAATAGAAAATTAAGTAAAAACAAAGATAATCTAAAAATTATTTAATTCAAATCAACAATAATAAGAGTTAATTATAGACTTCTAAACATCTCCTTTTTCTTTCTTAATGGTCATTTCATCGAATTGAACTTTTTTAGGAATCTTTGGAGGTCTACCCCTTTTCTTATTATCCAAATTAAAAGGCCTATCTCTCTTCCTCTTTGTTGGTAATGACTTAGGTTCATCATCTTCACTTGAGGTCTCCTCTAAAATTACCAAATCAAGTTGGAATTCAACTTTCTCTCATGCTTTCTCTAGTTTTTTCCTCTCCACTATCTCATCGAGATCAAAAGTGCATTCATAAGGATCAGGATAAGCACACTTAAAAGTATAGAAGGTAGTGAGTTGTTCAGGTGTTTCGACAGGTGGATTCACAAAAGGTTTTTCGGAATCCCATATGTCATCCCCATACCAACACCAAGTAAATAATTTCTCATTATTGTTCATCTTTTCTCTCTTCTAAGGTTATGCTAATAATATATTAAAGTGATAAGAGCTTAACCTTATATAGAGAAGAAATAAAGGCTAATCATAAACCAAACAACAAAAGAAATTCTAATTAAACTCTTATTGTTTAAGTTTATTAATTAAAAATAAACTCTTAATCTATCTAGAATAAGAATTTAAATTCAAAATAAAAGATAATAACTTAATCCTAGATAAACTAAGATAGCTAATTAAAATTTAAACAAATCCTAATAATAATTATAATTATTATATATTTTTTTTCTTTTTTTTTTTTTGAAAAATCTGAAGAAAAAAAAATTCGATTTTCTTTTTTGCAAAATCTGAAATAATATATATATATTTAATTTTAAAAATTCTTCTTTTTTTCTATTAATTTTAAATTTTAAACTTTCAAAAACAAAGAAAACACCAACCATAATAAAGAAACATGCTTCACAAAATACAAATTAAACTAACTAATAAAATAAATAACAAAATAAATACTCTCCTCCCATACTTTAAATTTGTCATTGTCCCCAATAAAAAATACGAAATCACACACAAGAATCATAACAAATAACATGAAAAAAAAATATAATAAGAAAAAGAGAAAGGATGGAAGCTTCCCTGAGTCATGGCGACAATGGAGGTGAGGGAGTCGGTGAAAGAACAGACAATCCTGAAAGTTCAATATACTTCATGAGCTTGTAATTGTGATATGTCTGACTCATTTCTATGTTGACAAGTCTGCGATTCATGGTCCCTATTTGATAGCCATACTGCTTTTGTTGCGTCTCCATAATGTTTAACTGCGCGTTCATCTCCTGATTCTTTACATCCATTGAATCGAGCCGCTTTAAAACTTATCGCCATCCCTGCTCCTCATTTGCATTATCATCATCTTGTTCATCATCACTTTCGTCTTCCTCATTGCACTCTTCTTCATGTACTAGCTGATCACTTTATGTCGTACTATTTGAATCTCTTTGGATTAATTTCTTATAGCATCTTCTTATTGTGGAATCCCTTAAACTATTGTCAGCATCCAAAATCTCAGCATGACATAAAGTGTCAAATGAATATGGCTCCCCACTAATACATTCCATTGAAGTATTGTTATGATAAAAAATATAAAAATGAACTGCTAATCCAGTAACAATATGTCCTAATGCAATAGTACTCTTAGGATGTTGAACAATAAACATAAAACTTTGAAAAATATTATATGTTGTAGACACTTTTTTACCCTTATAAGCACAATACAACATAAACAAATCCTGTACTGATACTTTATTACTTTCCTTTTTACCATAATGACACATAAACTTATGCAATAAAAGTAAACTATGATCACAAATCAGTCCATTAGGTGCATTTCTTATATTGAATGAATCAAATCCAGTTAATATTTTTTAAAATTTATCAACATGAAATTCTTTCGAATGTGTGCAAGCACCTCCTTTAAGCAAGCCAAAAGCTTTGAACATATCATCATGATCAATTACATAATTAATACCAAACATTCAACACTCTAAATTTTTATTCTTATACATTTTAAGTGTTGTAAAAAATTCAAGAGTGAGTTCTCTATATGTGTCATATTTCTTTTGAACTAATTTTTCCCAACCTAATTTAGCAAATAGTTATTTCATTCTATCATCTAGACCCAAATGCTCAAAAAGACCATGGCTAAAATATCTAAAAGGAGTAATATTTCTCAAGCATAGGAAAAGATATTTCTTACTTTCTTCTTGATCAAAAATTGGAAAAGGAGCCTCAAAATGAGAAGATATATCTACCTCATCCCTTGAAGAACTTGAAACCTTCTCTTTCCCCTTCCTTGAAGAAACTTTCTTTGCAATACTCTTGATTCTTGAAGCCATTTTTGAAGAAATTGATGAATGGGTAAAGTAATTCAGGTAGGATTTGATGGATTAAGGAAAAATTTAAAGTATTTAGGTGAGATTTGAGTGGATTTGAGAGAAGAAAGGTTAGGGAATTGAGAGAGTGCTTTGGGAGTGAGAGAAAGAAGAAGAAGATGAAAAGAAAAGTGAGGAGAGAGAAAGGCTTATTGGCTTTAATGAACTGAATTTTTTTTTTACTCTAAACTAAATATTCAAATAATCAATGGTAAAGGAGTAGGATTAAATTTCATTGGAGTTTTTACTATGAGTCTAATTAATGAAGCATTAAGCTCCAATTCTTAAATCCTAGATATTCAATATCACTCAATTCATCCACTTTTCTCTCAAGCAATAGGAATACAATTGGACAATGATTAAATTACTATTGTCATTTCAAATAATTAAAGTCCAATTAAATTTAATCAAGATATTAATTCTGGATCCCTAAGCAATTAATTTATCTCTAAACTTAATCACTCAAGGTTGATGATTCCACATCAAAAATCACATTTAACTTTTGCATTTTATATAATTTTTTAAATTTAACAATTGGTGGCCAAATAATTGCTAATCAAACCAAAATCATCAAATTAAGGATAAAAGAAAATCAATCTATGTATATTAATAGATTATAATCAAATCCATAGTTCAAACATCCAAATCCACCTAATCCCGTAAAAGGATTAGTTGCTCATAATTGAATTAAACTTAGATAAAATAGAAATTAAGAAACAAAATACAAAGTTCATCATTCTAATATTCAAAATAAGAAAATAAAAAAGCATTAAATAAAATGTAAACTTGAAAATATAAACTAAATAGAGAGTTCAAACGAAGTTGATGAAGAATCCGGCAGAGACAACCAAGTCTTCCTATAGCGTAATCTCCTTCTTCCTTTAATCTTCAATTGAGCTAAAATTAATTTACTCTAGAAAAAATATGAAGAAAATGTAGTTTAACACTCTAAAATGGTTACACCTCTGTACTATTCACGTCCCCCTTGGTATCCAGTCACTCCCTCTTTCAAATCAGAATCCTACTCCTACTTAACCTCTGTTTTAGAATTTGAATTCAAACTTCCCCCTCGATTTTCTATTATATATGGTCCTTATCTCCGATTAACTACTTTAATAATATTGTATCCCCGGAAGAGTAGATAGTTTTAGGCCTTTGAATAATCTGATTTGGACTTCAAACGCCCAAGTTATGATCCAATTACTATCAGTGGCTCAAACTAGACTTCTGCTTCTGAAATTTAAGCCCAATTTTGACTTTAAAGTTGGAGGCCCAAACAAACTCGAAATTTAACGAATGGAGACTCTTTACAAAGCTTGAGATGTCCTCTGTCAACTTCATGAAGATCACATTTCCAATTTTGCACTTTAAGACCACCAAAATTTTACTTGAAGCTTTAAATATCAAATTATACCTAAAAATTCTAGTTTATACACACTTTTAAGAAATTAATTTAAACTAAGCTTAATTCTAAAATAATGAAACAAAAGCACATAAATAAACTTAGAATAAATTAATTTAAGTCAATTACATGCTAAATATGATAGAAAATATATGGTTAATATGCCCCTATCACCCCCCTCCCTCCTTATATACACACACATATATAAATATATATATAAATTTTTTATAATACTATAAAATTATATATATATATAGTATTTTGTATACATATTAAATTTTTTATCATATTTTTTTATTAGTGGGTATTATTGAGTATTTGGAGTTTTGTAATTAGGTATTTATATATATAGTATTTTTATAAAATTTTAATAGTATTATATATATAGTATTTTTTTTATATATACACATTTTCTTTCTTCACTATATATATATATATATTTAATTAGTAGGTATTTAAAATTTTATGATTAGGTGTATATATATATATATAATATTTTTATAAAATTTTATAGTATTTTATATACATATTGGCTTTTTTTACAATATATATATATTTTTTTAATTAGTGAATATTTATAGTTTTATGATTAGGTATTTATATATATAATATTTTTATAAAATTTTATAGTATTTTATATACATATTAACTTTTTTTACCATATATATATTTTTTAATGAGTGAATATTTATAATTTTGTGATTAGGTATATATATATAATATTATATATATATATATTGTTTTTTTACCATATATATTCCTTTTTTATTTTAATTAGTATGTATTTAGAATTTTATGATTAGGTATTTGATTAATATTAGAATTTTATTATTTAATTGTGAATTGGATAAAACTAATATTCTCATTTAAAATAGTATTTAATAAAATACTATAAATAAATTAATAGATCCAAAAATTAAAATGAAAATATATAAAGAAAATTCAAAATTTTTTTAGAATTTAATAAATAATTCAAATTTTTTTTAGAATTTAGAATTGATAGAATTTTTTTTAGAAATTTATAACAAAAATCAAAATTTTTCTATAATATTAAATGTTTAATTTTATTTTCAATTCACATGTAATTATTTTTACTTGAAAAATGTAACCCCCCTTCATTTTGCTTCTGGTTTTACCATTGCATATACATATAATCATTCACACAAAAAAAGTTGATTAATTTCTTACTTTTATAGCTTAGGTTCATCCCTTTAACCATTAGTGTTCTAATCGTTCAAATTACCACTTGGGAGTCCTTCTAAGCTGAACTCCGTTGAAAACTTTAATAAAAAATTAATAGCTCATGAGCTCCACCAAGAAAAATGGTGGATGGAGCAAATGAGAAGAAAATGATATTTCTTTTGCTTGTTCTGTGGTGGCTCCTATTATGTGTGCTACCTCATCCCACTTGCTTTAAATATATATATATATATATATATATTTACCATTTAATCTTTAAACTCTTCATAAATCATGCCATAATCCCAATTGTTTAGCCACTTTTCAATTAGGTCACCTAATCAAAATTTATGGTGTTACGCAAATAATATTAATTGTTAAATAATAATGACAATAATTATAAAAATAAAGAGTGTTTATTAGCATTATTTGAAAGAATTACAATTTTGATATAGATCATAATGTTTTACTATGAATAAATAAATTATATAAACTGCATTATAATATTATAATTGAAGTAGAAAGAAAAAAAGAGTGAAATGATTATTTATTAAATTGAATTTTTGGTGCAAGAAAATTTAAATGGAATGGGGTATTTATAAAATTTGAAAATTTTTTTCATGAAAGACTCTTGAAATATGATATTTTTAGTCAGTAATGGGGGACAATTGGGAAATAATTAACAAGACTGACATTGAAAAGAAAAAAAAAGGAGAAAAGGTCATCTGCACAAGTAATTGTCGTGGGTCTTTTTTTTTTTCTTTAAACTGGCTCGAAATTGCATATATAGGCCTAAATCTTGTAGCTCCTAGTTATAAGCTAGGCTTGGATTTCTCACCGTTATAAATAAGTACTTTAATATTTTTTTTAATTTTTAATGAAACAATCAAATGTTGAGCTCATATTATTATTATTATTATTATTATTATTATTATTATTATTATTATTATTATTATTATTATTATTATTATTATTATTATTATTGTGAAAGAAAAGAGCTTTAAAGAAGTTAAAAGACAACATTAGATGAGACAACAACTCCAATGGAATCTTGTCTCAATATTTGGCAAAGTTGGAGAGGAGGATCATTCACGCAATGACTTCCAACTGGGAGAGACATAATAAACTTTGGGTAAAAAAAATCTACTATGTGAATACCTTCCCTATATATGTGTTTGATATCTACCAACCAATTCTCTTATGTAACCCATCAATGCTTTATTTGTTTCTCTTGAGCTTATATTGTTGTTTTTAAGAAATATATTTACTTAAAATCTTTATGGAATGAGAATAAGGTGTCAATTTAATACAAGAAGTGTTAGAACCGCGATTTTAAAGATGAATATCGTGAACTATCACTACGTATATAGTTTTGGATTTTTTCATAATTATTATGTTTGGACCTTACATGGAAAATTTGAAGTTGTTAGGACCTCAGAGCAAGAGTACCAATAGAAGGGTGCAATCAGCAAGATAAAGTCATCTAATGCATTGGATGAGGCTAGTTTTGATTTTAATTGGAATGTTATGGAGGAAGCTCTAAGTCCATCAGCTTAGAATCTGTATAATAAATGATATGTATCTCCTGCGATTTCAGATGGTACGAAGATTGTACGATTTCAGTCTTTGGAATTACGACCTGAGATCGACAAGTGGAGGAATGCTTTGGTTGGTAGTGTATTTGGTGCCAGTCCTCGATTTTCTGCAATTGAAGGGTTTGCATTAAGTCGATGGAAGAAGTGGGGGTTACAGAGGGTGTATATGGTTAAACAAAATATTTTTTTGTTTTTATTTGAGGATGAGGAGGGTATGAGGAATGCTTTGAATGAGGGGCCTTATACGTTTGATAGGAAACCTATGGTGTTGTTACAGTGGCGACCAAAGTTGAAGATGGATCTTGATAATATTCAGAAATTGCCTATTTGGTTCAATTGCCAGGGTTGCCTTGGGAGTTTTGGTCGAATGAGCTGTTGAGTAGAATTGGTAGTACCCTGGGTATTCCTCTGTTCACTGATATGTGTACCAATAATAGGCTAAGATTAGGCTATGCTCGCATTCTGGTGGAGATGGATTTGAGTGGAAGGTTTCCTAATCAGGTTACTTTGGAGGATGAATTTGGGGAGACTTTTTCCCAGCAAGTTATGTACGAGTGGATGCCTGGTGTTTGTGATAAATGTAAGAAGTTTGGGCATGAGACTAAGGTTTGTACTATGAACAATTTGAGGGCTATGCCAAAGAAGGTTGGTCCTGATATGGAAGTGATTAGAAACGGGGAAGGTTCAAGTGCAGAGATGCCTGTTGAGAGGAATGTCAGTGGAGGTGTGAAGAGTCCTGGGAATGCAGATAAGGTAATTGTTGTTAATAATTGTATTTCTGGGATGCATGATAGACAATTATCTGTGCCAGGGGGTGAGAATGAGAATTGGCCTGTTGTTGGTAGAGGAAAGGAGAAAGTAGTGTTATCTGCTCATAGTAACCAAGCGGTGTGTATTAAAGGGGATGAGGTAATCTCTAAAAAGGTTACTGTAGCAGGAGTTATAGGTGATGGAAGACAGGGTGGGAGGATTAGGAAGCCCCCTGATAGAAGAGGATGATAGGTTGCTGGAATATTAGGGGTCTTAATGATCCCAGAAAGCAATCATAAATCCACAGTCTGATTGTTGGAAAGAATTTGTGGATGTTGGGTGTTTTGGAAACTAGAGTTAGGGGATGTGATAGAGATAGAATCTCTAAATTGCTGAGATTGGAAGGTTGAGAATTAATTAGCAATTATCAATTTTCTGATTTAGGGAGGATTTGGGTATTATATAACCCAGCTATTGTGCATGTGCATGTTCAGGTGATGTATATGGATGATCAAATGGTGCACTGTAGTATCAGAAAAGATTCAATTGAATTTGTTTGGACAGTTGCTTATGGAAATAATAATTGTGTAGAAAGGAGAAGTCTTTGGGAGAATGTTGTTAGAATTAGTCAAGATACTGTAGGTCCTTGGCTAATACAGGGTGATTTTAATAGCATTTTAGGAGAACATGAGAGGTTGGGTGGGGGTGACCTTGATATTAATAGTTGTGAGGATTTTAAATGCTGCTTGCAGAGTGGTGAATTATTAGAATTGAGATTTAGAGGTCCTTTCTTTACTTGGACTAATAATCAAGTAGCCGATTTGAGAGTTTGGAGAAGACTTGATAGGAGTTTAGCTAATGAAGCTTGGTTTGAGAAGTTTAATATGTCTGATTGTGAAGTGTTAAATTCTGGTGTGTCTGATCACTCTCCGTTGGTTATGTATGTAAGATCAAATTTGGAGCATGTTAAAACTTTTGAAGGGGTAGTTAAGATCTCTTAATAGAAGGGAATTTTCTGAAATTTCAATGAGGGTGGGGGATTGTAGACAATTGCTTAGTACCCTCCAAGAGTCTTTACAGAATGATCCTTTCAACCCTGAGCTTCTTGATGAGGAGAGGGCTGTTTTGTTTCATTTTAGAAAGCTCTTAAGATATGAAGAAGAGTTTTATAGGCAAAAATCTAGAGCATCTTGGATTAACTTGGGAGATGCTAATACTAAGTATTTTCATAATCAATTAAAGGTGAGGAATACAAGGAATAAGATTTCAAGTCTGCTAGCTGCTGATGGTTCTACTGTTACTGATCAAGGCTCCATCAAGCAAGCTATGGTGGACTTCTATAAGCAATTAATAGGAAGTGTGCGCCATCAAAGGCAATATTCAAGAGTAGAAGTTATTCTTAATGGTCCCCTAGTGAATAATGAAGAAGCTGAAGTTTTAAGCAGAGATGCAAGTAGAGAAGAGGTAAAAATGGCTTTATGGCCTATTGGTGATGACAAGGCTCCTGGTGTGGATGGGTTCAATAGTTTTTTCTTTAAAAAGCTTGGGGAATAGTGGGGGAGGAATTTATGGTGGCTATTCTGGAGTTTTTTAATAGTGGAAAGTTATTAAAGCAGGTTAACTCTACCTCTTTAACTATCTTGCCTAAAATTCCAAATCCTTCTAGTCTAGTGGATTATAGGCCTATAGCTTGTTGTACAGTATTCTACAAAGTGATTACTAAGGGATTAGGTGGTGTTTTAGGGAGAATCATTGACTCAGCTCAATCTGCATTTATTCCAGGGAGGAAAATTGCAGATAACATTATGTTAGCTCATGAATTGATATGGAATTACCATAAGACTAGGGGAAAGCCTAAATGTGCAATTAAAATAGATCTTAGGAAGGCTTATGACTCTATTCAATGGGACTTTGTTGAAGAAATGTTGCTTGGTTTGAACTTCCCGCAAAAGTTAGTGTGCTGGACTATGGAGTGTATTAGGAATCCTTCTTTTTCTGTGTTGGTGAATGGTTCTTTGGAGGGTTATTTTCCTGGGAGGAAAGGGCTAAGGCAGGGAGACCCAATGTCCCCTTTGCTCTTTGTGCTTGGCATGGAATTTCTATCTAGGAGGTTAAAGTACAGAATTCCAAGTGATTTCTCATTTCATGAAGGCTGTAAAACTTTGAAAATAAATCATTTGTATTTCGCAGATGATTTATTTCTATTTTGCAATGGGGATAGAAATTCAATTATGCGGATTTTGGAGGTGCTAAGAGAGTTTTCTGATGTATCAGGGTTGCACATTAATGAAGGTAAGAGTCAAATTTTCTTCTCTGGTTTTACTGATGTTGAAAAGAACAGTCTACTGCAAGAAATACAATTTAGAAAGGGTATTCTTCCAGTAAAATACTTGGGAGTTCCCTTGATTTCGACGGGTTTAAAAAAGAGGCATTGTGAAGAGTTAATTGGGAAGATTACTGCGAAGATTAACTCTTGGGTTGCCAAATCTTTGTCTTATGGTGGTAGACTTCAACTTATCAATGTTGTTCTTAGAAGCATGCATACATATTGGTGCAGTGTTTTCATCCTTCCTAAGGAGGTGATCAAAGAGGTGGATAGGAGATGTAGAATGATTTTATGGGCTGGGCTGGGAAAGTGGAGGGTAGTAAGAAAGGTTTGGTGGCTTGGGATACTGTTTGCATTCCTAAAGGTGAAGGAGGGCTGGGGGTGAAGGAGTTGAGTTCTTGGAACCAGGCTGCAGTTGGAAAACATGTTTATGAGCTTATTTGTGAGAAGGCTTCTTTATGGGCTCAGTGGATTTCTGCTAATAAGTTGAGAAAGCTGAGTTTCTGGGGCATTACTAAGCCTTTAGAGGCCAGCTGGATGTGGAGAAGTTTAGTGAAGTTGAGGGGTAATTTGAAGCCTTTGTTTGATTATAAACTTAGGCAAGGTGAGTTGTCTTTCTGGTATGATCCTTGGTTGGAGGGGGATAGTTTGATTGAGAAGTTTCCTAATATTAATATTACTGATACTGATATTCCTAGAAGTGCCAAGGTAAAGGATGTTTGGAGGAATGGGTACTGGTGGCTGCCAGATCCTCTCAATGAATTAACTGTATTGGCTTGGCAGGAAGTTCAGAAATACTCTGTTCAAGAGGGGGCTGCTGATGTGGTGAGTTGGAAGCTAACCTCCAATGGTGTATATTCTGTTAAGTCTGCTTGGAATGCTTTGAGGCCTAAGAGGGAGGTAGTTAGTTGGAGTTGTTTAATTTGGGGAAAGGGGTATATTCCTAGGCAAAGTTTCATTGCCTGGCTTGCTATGCACAATAAGCTTGCTACTAAATGCAGACTGAAGAAGTGGGGGATGATAAATGATGACAGATGTAGTTTATGTAAGAATGAGGTTGAAACTACTGAGCATCTATTCTTTGATTGCATTATTTCCAAAAATATTTGGAAGCAGATTTTGGGGAAATGTGAGATTAATAGAGAGATGATGAGGTGGAGAAGGGAAGTAAACTGGTTTGTAAGGAAAGCTAAAGGGAAGAGTGCAATAAGTAATATACGAAGAATTTCCATGATTGCAGCTATTTACTGGATTTGGAGAGAAAGAAAGGCTGTTATATTTCAGAATGTTGATGTTGATAGGATGAGAATCTGCAGGCAGATAGCATTTACTGTCAAGCTGAGTTGTTGTGATCATATATGGGTTAAGGATGGTAGATGGAGTATTTGGGATAATTGTTAGTGGTTGAATTTCTGTTTCTGTTATTTCATTTGTTTGGCTGGTGTACTGGGTTTGTTTAGTGTTTCGTTGTTGTTTTGATTGGGTGGGGATTGTATACTGTGCCCCGAGTGGGTTGAAATTTAGCTGATATTCTTTGTACAGATTCCTTTTTGGCAATAAAAATGACTATTGACCAAAAAAAAAATAAATGAGTTATCGTCGAATTATGAGAATTATCCAAAATTATGTCATTGCTCAATTACTAAATAATAAGTTTGAACACCACTTATCAAAAAGGTTTGATCACCAGATGTTATAATTTGTCAATGAGATCTTATCACAAGATAACATATAGTGGTTGATAATTTCTATAGCACTAAGAAGTTGGTGAAGGTTTTGGGACTTCTAGCAAAGAAGATTGATTGTTTTAAGAACAGGTGTATGATAAATTGAGGGGCTAATAATGAGTTGCTCAAACTGTAATTTTTCTGAACATCTTAAATATTAGAGAACAAGAGAGTTCTACAAAGCGAAAGAAAAATGTTACATATGAGAAAATCATGTATATATGCTTTCCTATGACCAGTAGGATTTTATAGATTTATACGTCTTATAAACCACATTTAAGCATATAACGTGGCACACCAACTATTGGGAAAATCGGGTAATTTTCTCTCAAACTACAACTAGTGAATTGCACTGATTCGGTAATTTCCAGGAAAGACTACTGAATAGTCTCCTTAGACAAAATTACCATTCCAAATAAATTCCCAGGAAAGGCTGGAGGGGTCACAAATGGTCCCTCTTAAAACCCAGTCTCCTAGACAGAACTTACTTGCACAGTATATTATCACAACCTAAACCCGTGTATATATAAATAGTACCGTACACGTGAATAGTAAAATATACCCAAATGAATAGTACAATACAATACAAATAAACCCGACAAATAAATATTGAATACTATACTAATACAGAAAAGAAACAAAATAAATGCGGAATAAATAAAAGAGACAAGGAAAAAACACACCCGGAAATTTGATAACGAAGTTCGGCTAAATATTCCTACGTTTCCGAGCACCACTTGAGGCAGCCTGCTCTTATTAATTTGGGAAGAGAAGACCAAAATTTACAATATACAAATTTTCGAAAATGTATACTAATTTTTGGGATACAAATAAGTTGGAAGGGATGAGTTATTTATAAGGCAATTAACTCACCCCTAACTTTAAAACTTCCGATGTGGGATTGCAACAAATTAAGCCACACCAACCAAAGCCATCAATTTTGACAAATCTCCACCTTGGCATAATTTCTAATCCCACCAAATGCAAACATTCTTCATCTTCCCAATCAAACAAAACAATCTTCGTAGTGCTTCCAACTTGCACCTTCAGGCGCCAACTCAAATGTGCAGGATATTGACCAAGTCTAAACAATGTTTAAACTTGGCTTTTGCCACCACCTTGGTCATCATATCTGCAGGATTCTCCGTAGTCCGAATCTTCTGGAGAAGTATCTCCTCTTCTTCGAGAATTTCCCGCACAAAGTGATAGCGAACATCAATGTGCTTCGTTCTTGCATGAAAAACTTGGTTTTTTGCTAAGTGAATAGCACTCTGACTGTCACAATACACCTCAAGGTGTTTCTGACCAACTCCCAAGTCTCTTAGCAATCCTTGAAGCCAAATTGCCTCTTTTACAGCCTCTGTAATTGCCATATACTCTGCCTCTGTTGTAGACAAAGCCACTGTTGACTGCAAAGTAGACTTCCAACTAACTGGCGCCTTAGCTAAAGTGAATAAGTAGCCAGTTGTAGATCGTCGCTTATCCAAGTCACCTGCATAGTCAGAATCACAATATCCAACTACGCATTGACCAAGTGATTCATCCCGCTCAAACATTAAGCCAACATCTACAGTACCTTGAATATACTGTAGAATCCATTTCACAGCTTGCCAATGAACTTTGCCAGGATCATGCATATATCTACTCACAACACTAACTGCCTGTGAAATATCGGGTCTCGTACACACCATTGCATACATCAAGCTTCCAACTGCATTAGCATACGGGACTTTCGCCATGTATTCTCGTTCTTCATCTGTCTTTGGAGATAACTGGCTGCTAAGCTTCAAATGAGGAGCAAGCGGAGTACTTACAGGTTTTGTATCTTCATTCATACCAAAACGTTGTAATACCTTCTTCAAATACTGCTTCTGTGTCAGCCAAAACTTGCCTCTCTGTCTATCCCTGCTTATCTCCATGCCGAGAATCTTCTTGGCTTCTCCCAAATCCTTCATCTCAAACTCTTCACTCAACTGAGCCTTCATTTTATCAATTTCAATTTGGCTCTTGGATGCTATTAACATATCATCAACATACAAGAGTAGATAGATGTAGGACCCATCTTGAAGCCTGCGCAAATACACACAGTGATCGTATTTGCTTCTTGTGTACTTCTGACCCATCATAAACTTGTCAAATTGTTTGTACCATTGCCTCGGTGATTGCTTCAATCCGTACAATGATTTGTTCAGTTTACAAACCCAATTTTCTTTACCAGCAACTTTGAATCCATCTGGCTGAGACATATAGATTTCCTCCTTCAAGTCACCGTGTAGAAACGCGGTCTTCACATCAAGTTGAGCTAGCTCCAAATTCAACTGTGCTACTAAGGCCAACAAAATTCTAATTGAGGAATGTTTAACAACTGGAGAAAATACCTCATTATAATCAACTCCCTCCTTCTGAGCATAGCCTTTAGCTACCAATCTTGCCTTGTAGCGAACATCATTCTTGATAGGAAATCCTTCTTTCTTTGCAAATACCCATTTGCATCCAATTGCTTTCTTGCCTTTTGGTAACTGTGTCAACTTCCACGTCTTGTTCTTCTCAAGAGATTGCATCTCTTCTTCCATTGCATCTTTCCATCTACCATTTTCTGAACTTCGGATGGCTTCAGGAAAGGTGGATGGAACTTCATCAACAACTGGAAGTGCATAGGCTACCATGTCAACAAAACGAGCAGGTTTCTGAATTTCTCGTCTTGTCCTTCTAACAGCAATTGACTCTGACTGCTGTTGAGATTCTTGGGTCGGAGTCTCTTCCTCATCTGACTCTGCTTCTGCCATAGGAGAGTCACTCATAGTACTTTTTGCTGGGCTCACCATTATCTGTTCAAACTCCACCTGCTTCGGCGTACACTCCACCTGCTGCGGAGTACCATCAGTTCCTTCTTGAGTTACCTTATGCAACATGGCAGATTCATCAAAGGTAACGTCCCTGCTGATGATGGTCTTCTTTGCCTCTAGACACCAAAGACGATATCCCTTAACTCCAGCATTGAAGCCCATAAAGAGAGCCTTCTTTGCTCGTGGATCCAACTTTGATTCATTTACATGATAATATGCAGTAGAACTAAAAACATGCAAAGAATCATAATCTGTTGCAGGTTTCCCAGACCATACCTCTAAAGGAGTCTTGCAATCTATTGCAGATGACGGCAAGCGATTGACGAGATGTTGAGCATATGTCACAGCCTCAGCCCAAAACTTTCTGCCTAACCCAGCATTAGACAGCATGCAACGAACTTTCTCCACCAATGTCTTGTTCATACGCTCCGACACCCCATTTTGTTGTGGTGTTTTTCTGACTGTAAAGTGCTGAACTATGCCAAATTCTTGGCATGCCTCCAGGAATGGATCACTCTTGTATTCTCCACCATTGTCTGTTCGGAGAACTTTGATCTTTCTACCAGTCTGGTTCTCAACCTGAGCTTTCCATTTAAGAAAAACTCCAAGCACTTCATCTTTCTTCTTCATAGTAAACACCCATACTCTTCTGGAAAAATCATCAATAAAAGTGACAAAGTAATGCCTACCTCCAAGAGATGGAGTCTTGGCAGGTCCCCACACATCTGAGTGCACATAATCCAAAATACCCTTGGTATCATGAATGGCAGTGCCAAATTTCACTCTTCTTTGTTTTCCCAAAACACAATGCTCACAAAATTCTAATTTGCAAGTCTTCGTACCTTTCAACAGTCCTTGCTTGGCAAGAATTTGCAAGGATTTTTCACCAGCATGTCCCAAACGCATATGCCACAGCTTTGTTGCCTCTGAATCCTTCTTGCTACTAGACGTTGCAGTCGCTACTGTCCCAACCACTGTACTACCTTGGTAGTAATACAGATTATTCTTCCTCACGCCTTTCAACATTACAAGTGCTCCCGAAGTTGCTTTAAGAATTCCATCTCGCATCATCACAACTAGGCCTTTTGACTCTAAGGCCCCCAAAGAGATGAGATTCTTCTTCAAATTCGGAACATACCGTACATCTTTCAGAATTCTTGTGGATCCATCATGATTCCGCAGCTTGATTGAACCTATCCCAGCTGTTTTACATGGATTGTCATTTCCCATGTACACAACTCCACCATCACATTCTTTAAAATCAAAGAACCACTCCCGGATGGGAGACATATGGTAGGTGCAACCGGAATCCAAAATCCACTCATCTGGATGGGATGTTGAAGGTGATACCACCAAAGAGACATCTGACTCTGCATCACTTTTGCATTCTGCAACATTTGCATCTTGCTGAGCCTTCCCTTTATTCTTCAACTTTGGACAGTCTTTCTTCCAGTGCCCTTTCTCATGACAGAAAGCACACTCATCTTTGGCAACTCTGCTTTTTGACTTTGATCTTCCTCTTCTTCCCTTCAACTGGCTCTGCTGACGACCTCTCGCCACTAATGCTTCATCTGCTGTAGCTACTTTATTTTTTCTTTTATCTTGTTTTCTCAATTCATGACTATACAAGGCAGAACATACAGCATCTAAAGATACATTCTCCTTCCCATGAAGTAAAGTAGTTTCTAAGTGTTCAAATTCATCGGGAAGGGATGACAATAACATCAAAGCCAAATCTTCATCTTCAAATTTTACATCTAAGTTTAACAGGTCTGCTACTAATTGTTGAAACAAAGTGATGTGTTCGTTCATAGTAGTACCTGGTTGGTAATCAAACCGGAACAGCCTCTTCTTCATAAGGAGCTTATTCTGACTACTCTTTTTCAAAAAAATTTCCTCCAACGCCTTCCACAATTTATGTGCAGAAGTTTCGTTCTTGAATGCATACTTCTGCTCTCTGGATAAGCACGATCGAATTGTTCCGCATGCCAACCGATTTATGATACTCCAATCCTTATCTTCTACGTATTCTGGTTTCTTTTCTTCAATGGCGATGTCAAGGCCCTGTTGGAAAAGGGAGTCCATGACCTCGCCTTGCCACATGCCAAAATGGCCAGTACCGTCAAATATCTCTACCGCCAACTTCAAACTTGACATTGGAATCCTTGGCCATGTGGACGAGGAAGCTGATGTCCCTTGTGCCATATCTGATGTAGCACTATTAGTTGGTGGATTTACTGATGCCATTACAGACTCAAATGATAGTATTCAATATAAATAATATTACAAACAGACCTAGGACGAACCTTCGTCTCTGATACCACTTGTTGGGAAAATCGGGTAATTTTCCCTCAAACTACAACTAGTGAATTGCACTGATTCGGTAATTTCCAGGAAAGACTACTGAATAGTCTCCTTAGACAAAATTACCATTCCAAATAAATTCCCAGGAAAGGCTGGAGGGGTCACAAATGGTCCCTCTTAAAACCCAGTCTCCTAGACAGAACTTACTTGCACAGTATATTATCACAACCTAAACCCGTGTATATATAAATAGTACTGTACACGTGAATAGTAAAATATACCCAAATGAATAGTACAATACACTACAAATAAACCCGACAAATAAATATTGAATACTATACTAATACAGAAAAGAAACAAAATAAATGCGGAATAAATAAAAGAGACAAGGAAAAAACACACCCGGAAATTTGATAACGGAGTTCGGCTAAATATGCCTACGTTTCCGAGCACCACTTGAGGCAGCCTGCTCTTATTAATTTGGGAAGAGAAGACCAAAATTTACAATATACAAATTTTCGAAAATGTATACTAATTTTTGGGATACAAATAAGTTGGAAGGGATGAGTTATTTATAAGGCAATTAACTCACCCCTAACTTTAAAACTTCCGATGTGGGATTGCAACAAATTAAGCCACACCAACCAAAGCCATCAATTTTGACACCAACCATGACAAGCAAGAAGATAACACATGCGTCAATGTTCAAATGATGAAGCACAAAAGCATTTTGATTAGACTTATAAGTCCTCTACATATAAGAGTAAGAATGTAAGATTTAAATTGTGATTAAGGGGTTTCAACTTTTAGACAATCAGCTCTATAATACATTAATATGGGCTAGTAATAGTGATCCTTTATCATTCACCTTCATTATCTATGAAGGAGTATATGTTTCTTATTGCAATTAATTTGTGTCCAAATAACTTAAGTATAAAGATATTTGTAGCCATTGATTGAACAATTGAAGCATTAAGCAAGTAGAATTTCCATATAAGGGGTTGCTCTAATATAATTGATATGAAGTTATTGTGTAGGAGACATGAACTAGAGAAAAATGAGACGACAAATTTATATCATAAGGCAACTGGACAAGGCATGATAAAAATTGCATATGAATGGGTGAGAAGTCGTGAATCCAACTCCTGAGGCCAATAGGTCTCGTCTTCGTTTGTCATTTTCTTTTAACTTTTCAATATTTTTTCAACAGTGATGTATATTTGCTACAAGAAAATTTAATATTTGCAAAATGGACAAAATTAGTAAGGGGTTTGCAACAGATTTATAATGGAAAAATTTTAAAAATAATTTAAAAAAGTTTGCAATGGGACTTTGCAGCCGAAGTGTCCGTCGTAAATTTTGTTACAGGTAAGCAATAGCTTTGTAACGCGATTAAGATTTTTAAAGTCAATGTGGTTTGTGGATTATGATCTTCAATTTTGGTTCTTTCTACTTGTGGTTTCAATTGAAGAAAGGTTTAGAAAGATTTATGAGAAAACATATTGAAAATGGAAGTGAAAAAATGACTGAATGCGTGAAATGATGGGGAAGGTGGTGGTTATGGCCTTAATTAATGGCCTGCATTTTGGGGAAATCTTGCATTTTGGACGGTTTAGATGCTTTAAAATATTGAATGCAATTCTCTCTCTCTCTCTCTCTCTCTCTCTCTCAAAGCTCTTTCTTTATGCTCTAATTCTGTAATTGCCACTCCAATTTTTCTTTTTTTAATTTAAAAATAAAATTGGGTATTAGGCCTTAGGAGAAGCATCAATATTGAACCAGAAAAATGTAAATTTGCAAGTGGGGAGGCAAAATAAATTAGGCTGAGCTTTGACTTGCAAGAAAACTATTGGACGTTGCTTGTTGAAAGATATATGTGTTATATTTTATTTCAATTAACCAATATAAACACACATATATAAATTGAAAATCACAATTTTAAAAATTTTAACATTTCTTGTGTAAGTATATGACTAACAACATAAAATAATAAAATAATCAATCACATATTTATTTATGAAATAATTAAATTTATGTAGTCTTTGCTAATAATTGGAGTTGAAATTTCAATCAAATTCTAAGCCCAATTTAAGTGTATTTGAGAACAAGTTTGAGAAGTAACCCACTACTGTTATATATATGTATGTATAATTTTTGTTATACATATGTATGCATAAATTTTTTAGTGTATGAGTGGTTTGGCTAAGTGAGGTAATAGAGTCAAAATTCTGCAGTATTTAGTTAGAGGTTGCAATTTATTTTGCTGTGTTTAGCAACTGGTTTTAGCAACCTTATTGTCATTTTTTAGTTATTAATGTAAATATATCCCTTATTTATAGACTTTCAACCAAAATTGTTATTTGTTTAGTGACCTTAACACTAATCAAGAGCTATTATGGCCTATATTTATGCTTAAAATGAGTTGATTTGATATGAAGTATATATGAACTCAGTACTGGAACATATATGTTTTGTTTTGGCAGTAGGAATCTTATATGGTTGTGGCTCATTTATTTGGGCAGCCACACTGTACTTCTAGAGGTGGAATCCATAGCATGTTTGCTAGTTTTTAACATAATAAAGGCCATATAACTTGGCATCCAAATAAGAAAGTTGGTTATTTAAAGTAGCAAATGTCACAATATTTATTTTATTTGTAGTTTTAACAATATACAATTATTGCTAGGAAAATTTGAAAGAGAGATTTATTGGTTTGCATTGTTATTCATTAGATTGCAAGTGAAATTCTTTATTTGACCCATGTGTGATTAAGTTGGCTATTTGTGAATTTTCATTTATTTAGGGTTATACGAATTAATTTTGATTATAATAAAGATTTAAATAACCCATTAGATAACTTACAATTAATAATAATATATTTTGTGACAAATTATATAAACATGAGCTCAAATCATGAATGGATGTATAAGATATTAACGGATAAATTGTTGAATCAACAAATCATTATGGAGATAGATGAAGGAATCAAAATTTTGCTAAAGTAGATATTGTACCAATACGGTTTTGTACAGCAATTTTATGTTTGGTACATTCATGGGGAATCCCAAAATGTTTTAAGTATGGATGCAAGTGCCCAATTTTCACAAGGAAATGATATTGCGTGTCCTTCTTAAGAAGCTGAATCATCAAATGCAAAGAAGCAAATGGTTTGTGATTGTTGGTTTCGAATTTAATCCTAATTTTGTTGAAGAGAATCCCAAGTGAAGCCCTAAAATTTTATGACATGTTAAACTTTGCTAATCAAGAAGTATGACCCAGATGCGAAACACATTCATAGATGTCAGTTGTCGCTCGGTTGTTGGATATCAAGTCTGAACATTGCTTGTTTGAAAGGTGTTACTATGAAATTTGTCAGTTAATTAAAGAATTGATGCTTGTGGATAATGTGATGACTGATAGTTTTTATAGTACGAAAAAGCTTGTTAGTGGTGTAGGTTTACCAATCGAGGAAATACATTATTTTGTGAATGGATGCATGATTTATTGGGGGGGAGACACTGAGTTGACCCAATGTAAGTTTTTCAACCATCCTCGTTATAAGTTGACAAGGGATGATTCTCAATGTTGGAGAAAGCTTGTGTCATACAAGAAGATGTACTATTTTCCTTTATCTCTAAGGCTTCAACATTTGTATGCATCTGAATCAATTGCTCAATATATGTGATGGCATTCTAAATAAAGTCAAGAGGAAAAATAATGTCATGCAACATTGTTCGAATTCTCCTACATGGAAACATTTTGATAAGATGTATCCAACTTTTGTAATTGAAAGCCAGAATATGAGATTAGGGTTGGCCAACCATTCTCAAAGTAATTGTGTTCTTGGCCAGTGATACTAATGCCTTATAATTTGCCTCTATGGATGTGTATGAACGAGCCTTACATTTTCATCACTATAATTGTTCCAGGGCCAAGGAATCTAAAGGACAAGTTAGAAATGTATCTATAGTTGTTGATATTAGAATTACTATCTTTATGGGACCATGGAGTTCAAACTTATGATATTTTGAAGAAGCAAAACGAAAGCAACTCTTTTATGAACAATCGGTGACTTGTCTGTATACTTAATGTTGTCTGGATGGAGTACTGGAGGGAGATTGACATGCCTATATTGTATGGATCAATTTGACACTTTCACTTTGAAACATGAAAAAAAAAACAATCGTGGCTTAACAATCATAGGAAGTTTCTACCCATGAATCATCCTTTTTTAGAGGAATAGATATGTATTTAGAAAGAATATAATGGTGGCAATGCCACTACCATAAGTCCATAGTGGTATTGATATTTTAGAAGAGAGAAAGGAGATAGGATTGAAAAAGGTGACTAAACTGGATGTGAATGAGATTCGTGGACAAATCAGTAGAATTTTTTTTTATTAATAGAAGAGATTAATCTTTTGGGATTTACCTTATTGGAGTACCAATCTCATCCATCATAACTTGGATGTAATGCATATTGAAAAAAAAAATCATTTATAATATATTCAACATTGTTATGAATGTTGAGGGAAAAATGAAGGATAATGCAAAGTCAAGAGAAGACTTAATGAAAATATGTTGGCATCCTGAGTTACATCTTGTTAATGGTAGATATCTAAAAGCATGCTACACTCTTTAAAGGCATGCAAGACAAATGTTATGCGAATGGGTGTAAAATTTAAGATTCTTGGATGGATATACTTCTAATATGGGGAGGTGCATTGATAAGCAAAAATATAAGTTGTTTAGGATCAAAAGCCATGATAGACATGCCTTCATATAAAGACTAATACCAATTGCCTTCCGTGAATTGCTTTCAACTGTTGTTTGGCAAGGATTTATAGAATTAAGTTTGTTTTTCAAGGACCTTGCCTCTAATGTGCTTCATCTAAGTGATATGACAAGGCTCGAGAAAGATATTCCTCTAATATTGTATGAGTTGGAACACATTTTTCCCTTAAGCTTTTTCGACTCCATAGAGCATCTTCCAATCCACTTGGCATATGAAGCTAAAATTGCCGGTCCCGTCCAATATCAGTGAATGTATCCATTTGAAAGGTATATGTTCAATATTTTATTACTATTGAAGAGATATGAACAAATTTTTTTTAACATTATCACATTTATTTTTGTGTTCATGTACTTATGGAAGTTAAAAAATAATGTAAGGAATGAGGCAAAAGTTCAAGGATCCAATACATTATAGTTGCTTTTTGTTCAATGATTTAATTTCATTAAAATTCTTTGTGGCTAATAAAGTTATGCCAAACAGGCACGCAACAATGTTGAAAATGTATTCATTAAAGCTTTAACAGAATGCCCATTTAGAACTACATATTTTTATTGAGGATATTATGACAATGGGTTTAAGTTTCATACAGAAGTGTATGGTTCGTTCCATGCAACATATAATAGTGTTGTTTATATTAAATGTAGTAATTACACAATGGATGAGAAACTATTAGGGTCATTAATAGAGGTTGTTGAGTTGGAGTATCTTGTTTGGCCAATTAAAAGAATGATGTTATTTAAGTATGAATGGTTTGACATTAGAGAAAATATAGGAATTAGGATTCACAAACAATATAAAATTTGTCATGTTAACCACATAAGGAGATATGGAAAAAGTGATGAACCATTTGTTTTAGCGATACATGCATCTCAGGTATATTATGTAGATTATTCGAGCTTAAAGTGTGATAGTCAAGCATGATGGGCTATTTACAAAATAAAAGCTAAAGGGATTATCGAAATGCCTACTGAGTGGATAAAGATAAATATTGATTCATTTCGGGAGGAAGAAATAGAGGTTGAACCATTTGATATTATATCCGAAAATGAAACCATTAACGTTAATGATCCAGGTAGTGAATAAATAGAGATTCGAGATAATGATATTGAATCAAAAGTATAGGAAGAATATGAATTTATGTCAAAGGGCAATGATGAAAATGATGACGATGATAGTGATGGAGATTTTAACTAAAAAAATAGATGATGAAGGTGAACATTACTTTATAAATTGTTCAAATTCTAAATAACTTCTTATTAATTATGTTTTTCATTATTTTGTATGCATATATGGCTAAAGGAGCTGGTTAAAGATCTCATCCTGGTGGTAGAGGGGGCAAAGGGGCATCAGGTGGTAGGAGGTCTACCTTCGACATTCACATCTTCTACCCCTACTGAGGAGACAACCATTGATAGAGCATCTTCATCAACTATTTCAGCTTGTAGTTTATCTACTACACCTCTTCCACAACCTACATGTGATGATGATGGGAGGATGTAGATTATCATGTGTTGGGGAAAGTAAGTAAAAAAAAATTTATTTCTCATATTTTATTTTTCACTTGCAATTTTTGTTTAAGTGAACATTTTTGCATTATTTCATAGTTCTATGGTTTTTGGAGCATTCACATTGTATGACATTGATTTTTAAGAAGTAACTTAACGTAAAAGGCCATGATTGGGCATCAGTGCCTCAGAGCACCAAAGATTTCTATTGGGAGAAGATTAAGTTAAGAACACCAAATAATACTAATTAAGTAATTAAATAAATGTTAAGTGAATGAGATAAATAAAATAAAACTAAGTATATCCGAAAAATTAGTCAAAAAGGGGATTCCATGGGGTGAATACTTAATTTAAAATGAGTAAATATAATTTTTGAGTAAATATAATTTCATACTCAATCTCATAGATACATATAGAATTCTATGGAAAGTTATATTAAGTTATATTCGATGAAAGTCGAAAATGGAAAAAAATTGATCGTTCAAGTATTCAAAATTGCATGAGAATTCAATAAAAAAAATTCTTCCCCAATTTGCTTTTTTCTTATAACACAACAACCATTTTTTCTCTTATGTTTCGCTGTTTTTGAAGCATTGCATTATCACCAATGCTTGTGTTACTCAAGTCGACATTCTCACTTTCGCTTCATCCACCAACTTCCTTGGAGGTTTCTTCTAGGAAGGGCACTAGGTTATTAGTCCTAAAGCATTGTGGAGAGCAATAAAAGTCCTCTATTTGCTATTTCACGAGGCAATCCACAATACATTTTTGTTACTGCAAGATAAATTGGCAGCTGTAGATCATTTGATTGGAATGAAATTTGGCATGAGTATACTTGACAATATGATTCGAGGATATAAATAGAAAAGGATCGCCATTTTTATTCCCTTTGATTTTCTTATTTTTAATAATATTTTCATATTCGATGTGTATCACCAGGGAGAAATTTAAGGTAAGAACTCAAAAAATTTCTATTTATTTAGTCTATTGACATGAGCATCAATGACTTTCATTTATTCATTTGCTTGTCAAAGATTTGCTTTACCATATTGTTAATATGTTTGTACAGAAATATTACTACTAGGACTCAAAAATAAAGTCTCAAGTGAAGAAGGAGTGAAAGAGTTTGATAAGAAAAAATTATTTGACTCACTTATCTTAATGAAGGAGTTCGATGGATAGGATTGATTGAATGCCTATGTGAGCACCCTCAGAAATTTAGGAGGCTTGGCGTCCTCATTTTATTACTCTAAAATTTTCAGCAAAATCACAGTATGTCTCTCAAAACAAGATGAGTGAGACTAAAGGCAAGGGTTCAGGCATGTTATGATATACCGGCGGATCCATTTCTCATATGGAGTATACATGACGACTGGTATGCAAATTTCAATTTTTAATATTTTAATAATTTATATTTTGATAATAAGTTTTATGTTTAGTTTAAAAATATATTTAAAATTCTAGGAGAAAAAAAAATACAAAGTCCACCTCTTTTACATGAAATTTTAGAGAAGACTCACTTGCGTAGGTCAAATAAACAATTTGTGGACTAGAGATTTAAGACAATATATGTAAATCATTAAATTTTATCCAATTTAATTCTTATGCATTTATGTTGTAGACTTAGAAAATGTATATTAATGCTTCATTGTGATAATTAATTAGCAATTGCTTGTGTTATTAAGTGTTGTAGATTTGAATATTTGGAATATAGCTTCTTTGATTTGCAAGGATTTTATGTTGGTCTCATAATGAGTTTGACAAGCTCCGACTAAGTCGAAATATTGCCAATTTGTTTGATTTGGTAAAAAAAAATTAATTTTATTATAATAAATGCAATTTATATAAGTTATTATTAACTTTTATGCATTTGTGTTTTAGTGATATCTATTAGATTATATATTAAACTATAAATTTTATGTTGTAAGATCATATCTGTACTAGGCTCCAAATTTTATCTATGCTTACAGATCGAAGTGATAGTCCTCAATATGTAGATGCTACTAAAATTTATAGATGAGTTTGGCAGTGTCAAAAAGCAGTATGGATATGACCTTGGTTCTGTTGCTTCTTATTACTAAGGATCAAATTGTGCCTTTACTTTGGTCACCTCATAGTCTTAACAATTTGTACCACAACAAAGAGACAATGATTTTGAAGAGGCTATGAAGAGGCAAATGGAGCAAATGGGAAAAGAGATTAGGGAGGAGATGAGATAGGAGCTCAAGGAATTATTTAAGCATTATTTTGATGAATTGTAGAGCCGCCTAAGTGATTCATCTTCTAGACTTTCTTATAACTAGTGTGCCTCCCCTAGTTGATTCGTTTGATATGTGAGATTCAATTTTTTTTTTAAATTTGTATTACTAATATTTTTATTTATGTATTTTATTTATATTACAGATATGTTTGATGATACTAATATTTTTAGTTTCATATTTTATTTGTATTACGGATTTGTTTGAGCATATTGACATTTTTAATTTTATATTTTATTTGCATTATTCATATAAATTGACTTTATATATAATTTTTAAATATTTCCGCTTATATATAGCTCAATTGAATAAAATTAACAATTCAATAAAATACAATAGTAATCAATGCAAGATCATTAAAAAAGCAGAAATGTAGGATTTTGCAACATATTTGCAATGGCATCCGTTGCAAACATTTTGAGAAAGTATTTTGTAATGAATTTGCAACAGACTTTTTTGCTGTAATAGAAAAGTCTATTGCAAAATTTGCAACAGAACCATTTAAAATTTGTCACGAAATTTCTAACGGATTTGCAAAGAAAACTTCATATTGCAAATTTTGAAACAGAAAATTCCGTTGCAAAATTCGTTGCTAAAGTTCGCAACGAAAACTAATTTCGTTTGTGATTCATTTTGCGATGCTACTTTTGGCCACGGACTAATTCCATTGCAAATATTTTATAACAGGTATCCTTATTTTTGCAATGGATTTTCTTGCAGTATCAAATGAAAAATCTTAATTCATTTAAATATTAAAGGCAACCGTAATTTAAATATTACAATCTTTTATGAATGAATTTCAAATCTAATAATATCAAAATTATTTTTAAAACTTTAAAATTTAAATTTAAACTTCAATCAATTAAAACATTTTAAAATAATTATTATAATGTTTTCATATGAAATTAATTGATTTTCATTTTTTCTCTTAAAAATTGTACTTTAATTTATTAGATTTTAAAATTAAAAGCTGGTCAAAACTGATTATAAGCAGTTTTTAGATTATAAGTTGTTTATTTAAGTGTTTCTGAAAACTTAAATAGTAGATTATAATATGATTTTAATCAGTTTTTTAAAAGTTGGGTTTTGCTACTTTTTTTTAAGCACTTATTTTTTAAGCAGTTTTGACCAAGTAAAAGACCATACTATCCCTACCTAATCTTCAATATTTCAAATTTGCCCACCCTATACACTTTACATGGTATTTTTTATTTGTATAATTTATTGATAACACTAATATTATTATTATTATTAAATAAATTTTATTATTATTATTATTATTGCAAAATAAATTTTGAATTGACATTTAAAAAATTATTTTTATACAATAAATAAACTCAGGGACAATTTGGTCATTTTGACAGTTTCTGCAATTAAAAACTGATTATAAGCTGATTTTACAGAAACACTTAACTGATTATAAACTAATTATCAGCTGATTATTAACTAGTTTACAGAAACGCTTAATTGCTTATTTTTAATCTGATTATAATCAAAAAATCACTTAGTCACAATAAAGCTGAAAAGCTCTAGTTTTGAGAAACACTCTCTAAGAAAATTTTAGTTTTAGTCCAAATAATAAGGCTTAATTTTATTGATGGTTTCTACTTTATAGTGTTATAAAGTAGTGATTCTCAAACTTTAAATTTTCCTAATAAATTCATAAATTTATATTTTTTTTTATTAAAATTCTCAATTTTATTTTATAGTGAGAGGCTGCATATATGGATTCCAAGTGGCGTCCACATGGAGTCCATATATTTAATTTAAAATAAATAATTATATGTCATTTTTTCCATTAAGTATAAGGACTATTTGCGAAATTAAACTCTTAATCTAATTTTATAGAATTTTTAGATATGTATAAATTAATTTATGTATAATAAATATTTTAATAAAATATTAATATAATTTCAAGAAATAAGTAAAAAATAAAACATTAAATATATTAGTCAAAAAATATAAAATTAGACTTATTAATATTATTTACTATTATATTTTTTTGAGGGATCTATTATAATATTAAATAATATAAGTTATATTAATAAATAATAATAGAAGAATTAAATTTATTATTTAACTATTTAATTAAATTTAGTTAAATATTTAATAATTTATTTATTATTTAATTAAAATTTTAATTATTGAATTAGATGTAAATATTTATTATTTTTTTATTATTGAATTAGATATTATATTTTATATTAATATTATATTGATATATATATATATAATTAATATATATTTTATATTTTAATTAATATTATATTCTTTACAGAAAGAGTATAAAATATGTAAAACCTTAAGTAATATTAATATATATATTTTATATTTTAATTAATATTATATTCTTTACATAAAGAATATAAAAATATATAAAACTTTATGTAACGAATATATATATCTAATTCAATAATTAAAAAATAATAAATAATCTAATTCAATAATTAAAATTTTCATTAAATAATAAATAAATTATTAAATATTTAACTAAATTTAAATAAATAATTAAATAATGAATTTAATTATTCTATTATTATTTATTAATATAACTTATATTATTTAATATTATAGTGGATCCCTCAAAAAATTATAATAGTAAATAATATTAATATGTCTAATTTTTATATTTTTTGACCATGATATTTAATGTTTTATTTTTTACTTATTTTTTGGAATTATATTAAAATTTTATTAAAATATTTGTTATATATAAATTAATTTATACATATCTAAAAATTCTATAAAATTATATTAACAGTTTAATTTTACAAATAGTCCACAAAGTTAATAAAAAATGACATAATTATTTATTTTGTATTAAATATATGAACTCCACATAAATATTACGTAAAATTTACATGTGCAGCCCCTAGCTATAAAATAAAATTTAAAATTTAATAAAAAAAATATAAGCTTAGAAATTTATTAAGATGATTTATAATTTAAAAAATTTTACTTTACAACAATATAAGTTGATGGATCATATGTGAAATTAAGCCAAATAATAATGATATCCCTCCCCGTTTATGGAGAGGCACCAAGCCGAAGCAACTTGCGCCTAGTAGTGGTTGAGTTGACTCGAAAGACTGTATTCGTTGGCAAAATATTTGACTTTGATTTAGTCGGTAACGAACTAATTACGGTTCAATTATCAAATGATAGGCTTATGTCATATCCAAATTCTTTTGTTGCCCTTTTTTTCAAATGGTTGTATAAGAAAACTAACATTTTCATTTAAAGTTGATTAAAATGATTTAACCTGGCATTTTTTAAATGCTTTTTTTTTTGTATTTTCTAATAATATATATACAAATTTTTATTTAATTTATATTTCTATATGTATGTATGTATGTATGTATATGGCGAATTCAAGATTTAGACATAGAGGGAAAACCTAGCTATTTACTTAAAAAAAATTTCGAAGTTTTAGTTAAGCTAATGTAATTTATAAATAAATTAAAAAAAAGTCTAAGAAAGTTGAGGCTTATTAAGATGAAAATATTCATGAATATGTATTATTAAAAATTTCAAGAGTTTGAGGGCCAAATTGAAAACTATTTGTAAATAGAATAAAATGGTTATATATATAATTTAAAATATTTTAGAAATTTTTTGCGGTGAAGAAAAATTTAAATAATTTGGAGGAGGCTGAGATAATATTATTTGTGAAAAATGAGTAAATATATATTGGACAAATAAATTTAATAGGTATAAAATAGGTATATAAAAATTAACCTATAATATGATTTTTCAATAAAATCTAAAAATAAAAAAAATTACTATTTTAATATGATACTGAATTGGTCATTAATTTGATTTTTTTAAACTTGTAATTTTACAGTACTAATATTAAATTGTCATATTTTGAGACCCACAAGGGAAAAAGGTTAACAATCCTTAAAATAATAGACTGCTTTTTAATCCTACTGGTTTTCCATGGAATAATGTTCTCTACATCATCTATAAGGGGTAAAAACACCAAGGGGAAAAAAAGTAGTAGCCTATGCAAATTAACCTGCAAAAATCAGTATATATTCCCATATAAATTTTGAATATTAATTCATTTTTATTACTTATTTAACTATTTTTTTTAATAATATTACTTATTTAACTATGTTCTTTCATTTTTTTTCTTAAAATTATATATTCATTAATTGATAAAATAGAATAATTACAATATTGTTTTAATTTTTAAATTTAATGAAAACATTAATTAATACGTAGTGAGTCATATGAAATTGTTGGTTTTCAATTATTCAATAAAAAAATAATTATTTTTACGTAAATCTTACATTATATATTATATGTACAAGAGTGTTTTAGTGGAATAATTATTTTATAAAAAATTAACTATTTATAGTTATTTTTTACTTTTTTGCCAGAATTTTTATTACTACTATTATTAGGTCTAATGAAAAATTTTAAAAATTAATCTATTTTTCAAATTTATCACCAATTATTATTATTATTATTAACAATAATAATAATAATAATAATAATATTCTTACTCATCTATAACTAATATATATATATATATATTTGCTTTATCTGAAAAAAAAAAAGAAAAATCTTGCTTGATCAAAATACTAAGAACAAAATTGAACAAGCAAAGATATTATGGCAAAAATTGTCTTATAGATATGATGGCAAAAATTGTGTTATAGTTCAATAAATTATATTGAGGTTCACACAATTGGGATAATTAAATACAAAATAAAGGACCAAACAAATTAATGTGTATTAACTAAAGCTTAATGTGTATCATTTTTAAAGATGATATATATATAGAATTAATAATAATAATAATAATATAAAATTAATATTCCTTTGTAAGAGGAACAAATCCCATGTCCTTGAGAACCTGACCACATTCAGGGTTAGCTTCTTTGGTCATAAACCCTAGAGGATTAGCATATCGAGTTTTCTGAACCACTCCGACATTTTTGGTAAGAAGAACTCTGGCTCGATCTACGCTTTTGAATGGTTCAGCACAGTTGTCTCTTCCACTCTTTGTCAACCTCACCTCACAAATATCATCCTCATGATCTGCTTCATCAACTGGTAGCCTGTAAACACCATTTGCCTCTGTCTTTCCTTCTGCTGCATATGTCAATGTTGAATTCTCACTGTTCTTGCATTCCAACTTCACTACAGCCCCTGTAATTTAATTTTACATTATTTGATTAGCAATTTCATGTCCAACAAACCACCAAGATATACAATTAGAGAAAATATATATATACTGAATTACCTGTGATGGCCGTGCTGATCTTAGTTTCGAACTCGACACGGCAAACGTCGCAGTAGACTCTGCCTTCCACAAAGATGCTAGACTCGGCAGAGGCCACGCTAAGAAGCGAAGAGAAGCAAAAAGCTGAGGCAGCAATGAGCGCAACAAAAGTGAAGTTGTTTGCCATTGTTATTGAGCTTTTTTGTGTTTGTTGTTGCACAATTATTATTTAGATAAAGAAAATTTTCTGTTTTATATGGAGAAGGGTTAGGTAAAGTTGTTAAGTTTTTGTGGTGCTTAATTCAATGTTTTCTATTTTTAAGGTTTAAAAGAGAGAGAGAAAGACTCGTTCAATGCTATTATTTAGACATCGTGTGATAATCCTCTGTGAATGCTATCAAAATAGTTATTTTTAGTTTTCAGAATTTATGTGATCACAAAAAATAATAAAATATGCAATCACATAGATAGGAACAATTTCTTATATTAGATATAATTTTATATGTTATATATACTCTTTTTCTTTTAAGTTTGAATTTATCAATAAATGATAAATAAATTTGGCAATAATTAATTAAGAAGAAAAGAAAAGTTATATATTATTCTTAATCTTGAATTTTAGCTTCCGGGCAAAGAGGCAGAGAAATATTATTACCATTGTGTGCATTAGTCTCATGGGTATCTAATATAGCATATGGCAATTCATTGCTCTTATTTAATATTATTGCAATGATAATTCGAATTATTAATTTACACTGTATATAAATATATATCATATTGTTATATATAATATAGGGTAATATGAATTAATATTCAAAATTCAGAATTTTCCGTTATTTATCATGTGAATGAATAAAAAAATTTAATTAATTGGACAGTATATTTCATGTCAGTAATTTATCTTTAAAGAAAAAAAAAAGGAAATCAATAAAGGGTTAGTTGGATAAGCAATTGAGAATCATTAAGTTGGTATTTGAGTTTTAACTGGTTAATTTAATAGTTGAAATTATAAAATTATAATGGAAATACAGAAGCCTGAAATTTCCAGTTATTATTATTTGAGTCTTCAACTGCAGCCATAAATTATCAATCATAAACAACTAATCCCTGAGCAATAATTGCCAACAAGTGACTGTGACTCTAGAAATATCAAATAAGCTGAATTCAATTATATATACATACATATATATATATATATATATATATATTAGCACAATATTTTTCTACATACTTTGAAACCAAGTAGAGAATAATTTTAATCTGCACCAATAAAACAAAAGCATTTTAGATATACTTTTCTTTTTCGAAGGATGTGATTTTACAAGTCAAAAATAACAAATAAAGAATAATAATTTTAATCTATTAATTATATGCAGATATTGATGATATATAGAATGCGATATATAATCATAACAAAAATCCAAAAGTCCTTCTCTTTTATCATTTTCTTTTCTTCTTTTGAGCCTTTCCCTTGTTTTTTTTTCACTACTCTTGATGCTAATTCTATCTTTCCATATTGTTTAGGATCACTATACTTGAGCAATTCTCAGAAAACTCTGCAGGAGTAACCTTGATCCTCTCAATGACTGCTTTAATGGTGGATCTGAAGATAATTCCTGGCTGCTAATTGTTCAAACAAAGAAGCATTATATGACATTTGAATGTGTTTGAATATATATTTAGAGATATTCTTACTTGGACCAGCTGCACATCTACCCAACCAATAAGATAATTTATTTTTTCTATTTCTACACTTTTAAGATATCTCTACTAATTGGGTGCACATACACCTAGTCTGGGTAATAATTTTGCATATATTTATACCATCAACAAAGTCAATGAGTCCTAATATAGTCATCTTTTTATTAAATCAATAAAAATATCTAAACTAATCAAATCAGTTTGAATTTTTCTCTAATTGAATGTAAGAAACAAACATATAAAATGAAATGTTGTAACTTAAGATAAATGCGGTTTATGCTATGTTAAGAAAGTCATAGTACTTAAATTATGATTCAGAAATTTTAAATAATAAAAAATGAAATGAATTCACTTATTAATTGATCTAACTTTTAAAAATGAAAATCTTCATACATCTCTTGAAAAACACCTAATTTCTCTCATATTAATTAGCTAATAGTTAATTACATTCCTTAATTGGCCTCTATTTTGATGCTAGTTTCAGCTTAATCGAGCTTATTAAATTTCTTTCTTCGAAGAAACTCAACAAGGCCTTGGAAAGAAACTCCCACATCACTGCTTTTCATAAGCTCTCCTTCAACTTCTTGGCGAGTAACTTGAACATCTTTCATGAGCTCTTCAATCTCTTCAAAAAGATTGTGATATTGAATTTCAAGAAAATGGAAAGCTAATTGTTTGAAGGTTGAAATGTTACAATATGGCATCTGTATTTCCATGTCTATATGACCATGCCTTAGAAAAGCTGGATTTACTCTTTCCTTTTCACTGGCTGTGAAGATGATCAGACGTTCCTGCCAACAACATGAACAAAGTCCATCACTAACATGGAGGAGCTGTGGCATTATTTCCTGTATTCAAATTAAAAGCATTGGATTAGAAAACTTCTGTCTCAAAATCGATATCAAGTTGCAACTTTTCATGGTTACTCAATTTAATAAAAAAAAATATATATATATATATATATTGCGTAAATCATTCTTTAGAAGTCAAGCTGGATAGAACCACAAAAAACAGTAAAAATTTTCCTACCAAGTTCTAACAAAACTGCATACCCCAAGACTCAATTTAATTAGATATTTCATAGTTACTCAATTTAACAAGATATTTTAAATTTCGATTGCTATTGAAAAAATAAAAGATGAACTAACCTGATTTTCTGATTTGCTGATTTTCAATAATGCGGTCAATGTCCTTGATAACTAGAATAGATCGGTCGGGGATGTCATTGGCAAGACATGTTAAAGAAAAATAGGCTTTCTCAATCTGCCTGTTTAATCTCATAAATGTCATAGTTTAACTGATTAGCCATAGCTGTAATCAAGTTTGATTTGCCTGAGCCTGGAGGACAATATAACAAGTAGCTCCTTTTCCAAGCTCTTCCAATCATTCCGTAGGAATTTTTTGCCTCGGCGAACATTTTCAAATCATCCAAAACTATTTTCTTAAGCTCAGAATCCAACACAAGATTCTTGAATGTCATTGAATGATCAAATGTATTATCTACTTTCCAAATCTTATGACGATCAGAGCTACAAAATATCAGTTTTTGAACATTTCTTGATTCTTTTCGGTCCAAAATATAAGGTAAGTAGAAATCCAGAACTATTTCTTTATGTTTCTTGTCAAAAGATAGCTCGAAGGATCTTAATTCAAATTCTGGATTTGCATACTGTTGCATGAATTCGAAATGTCCTACCTTAAACAAAACCAATTTCCAACTTACTTTTACATTCTGAAAAACATCAGTTATTTCTTCATCTTTGTAAATTGCTGTTGCCAACTTCTTGTCTTCTTCTGCTTCGTTGATCTCTCTGCAAATCGATGTGTTTAGTACTTTAGTGCTCAAATAATTATGAACCGCCTTAAAGAGTTGGTTAGGCTGATGTAGTTGATATTCTTCTATAACAATGGTGAGGATTTGAGAAGAAGAAAGGGAAGAAAATATATTTTGCGGGGACAGCATTTTTCAAGAACTAGGAATAGGTATGATGTTGGTAACAAATTATTTTATGGTTTTCTGAAAGAAGATTTTGCTTATATGTTGGTTAATTATTTCAGGAATTTTTGGAAGAAATCAAAGGTATAGAAGTTTAATTTACTGGTAATTCCATGGACAGATTGTTTAGTTCTAAGTGGGCATGAAAATTATGCAAAGACTAAATCCACAATGACTGGTCATGAATTTGACTTTCAAACTAAAAAATGGAGACTTTTCAGAGAAATTATTACATCAGAATTGACAAATGAGAAAATCAATTTCTGATGATTTGAGCGCAAAGAAATAATATTTGACTGGTTAGTCATTGAAATTAAGAAGAAAGAGCAAATGGGTAAATGGACTTTTAGAAGAAGAAAGAAAAAAATAATAATAATGAATTGAAAGAAATATTTCTGATAAAAAAAATAAAAGAAGTATAAAGAAGGAGATATTAATTCACTTGTAAACTTATCTATGCTACTGGAGTTTCTTGGATTCTAGTTTAAAGCCAACTAGAATGATTGACCCAGTCAAAGGCGGATATCTTATGAAGTATTTTGGGACGTTTATATATATCTATATAACTATTTAAAAAATAATTTTTATTAATAAAAATACAGTAAAAATTAAAATATATATATTTTTATAAAAAAATTAGTACAAAATTTTAAAAATACTTTATTTCTCAATAACATATTTTTAAAAAAAAATACATTTTCTCTCGATACAATCAAAATTTTACTTCAAATTTTTATTTTTTTTTCAAACTTCATTATTAATTAAAAAAATATAATAAAATAATAAAATTAATATTTTAAATTATTTTTCATCATAGAAAAATTATAATTTTTTATAAAAACAACAACAACAACAACTAAGCCTTAATCCCAAACAAGTTGGGATCGGCTGTATGGATTCTCAACAAAATAAGCTCAAAAGACACCAAAAAAGATACTCCAGCCTTAGGCCCCTTCCAAGACACGGATTTTACGTCTCCATTCAAGTCTGTCATTAATCAAATCCGCATCAAGATCTAAGGCACGTAAGTCTCTTGCTATCACCTCCTTCTACACAGTTCTAGGTAAAAAATTATTTTAATTATAAAAAAATAGCTCTAAAAAATAAAAATTATATTAATAAAAATTATTAAATTTATTTTTAAATAAATTTTATATATTATACACATAAAAAATAAAAAAATATATACATAATCTTATTATGTAGATGTTATATAGATGTGTTATAGATGTATGATAAATATTGTGTGTATATTATGTGTTTATTATTAAAGTTGAGTATATTTTATATAAAAATTGTTAAATATTATATAAATATTGTATGAATATTTTAAAAATAATAAATAAATTAAATAAAATTAAATAAATATTAAAAATATTATATAGATGTGTTACATATTTATTATAGATATATTGTTGATATGTTGTAAATGTAGTTTATATTTTTCAATGCGTATTTTATATATGTTGTATATATATTATGTATATATTAATTTTTTATGTGTATATTAAAAATATGACATAAAAATTTTTAAATAAAAAATATAAATAAAATAAAATAGAAAAAAATAAAAAAAAATTACAAAAAAAAAGGAAAAATCAAGGTTTTTTTACATAAAATTGTAAGAAAATTCGCGTGTTTAACCAAAGTGAAAAAAAAAATGATTTTCGTATTCTTGAAAGCGAATTGTGACCGGAGTATACAGTGTAAATATCTCAAGTATTTATATGAAAAGAATATCGATATAATTATTTTTTTAAATAATATTTTCACCATATCAAATTAATAAATATATTTTTATTTTGTAAAATTTGAAAAAAAATAATTATTTTTGTGAAAAATATGAATCGACATGTATTTTCTTCTTATATCTCTATTTTGTAAGAGATATATATTTATTAAATATTTTTAATAAATAATTTTAAATATGAATATAATACATATTTATCAAATTAATTAATTCATTAAAATAACAAATGTATTATAATTTAAGACAAATAAAAAAGAAAGTATATGCTGAATATATAAGTATTAAATGAATACATATTAAAGATAAAAAAAAAAATCAGTGGTTCATAAGTGAATATTGATTGAATTAGTGTAAGATTGAAAACTCCATCTTTTTTTTTTAAATATGTATATGGTCAGATTAGCAAACTTTATGAAAAGGCCTGCACCTAAATATCATTTAAAAAATTATTAATTGATAATATATATTCATTCATCTAATTTTTTTAATTAATAGATATGATATTCACAGTTCCTTATATTAATCAAATTTATATATTCTCCTTTTCTCTATAGTTGGTAGAATAAAAAATTCAATTTTAAATGCTACATAAATATTAAGAATTAATTTTATTATTCTACCTATTAGTTTGTAATATATTTTTAAATTTTTTGAGGGAGGAAATATTAAAATGTTAAAAGAAGAGTGTTAATATCAACATTCTATTTATATAAAGGGGAAATTCTGTGAGATCCATAAAATTCATGGCAAACATGATTTACTATTCTATGTACCACAGAAATACAGCTAGGTGGCACAGAGTCTGATATTCTACCTTATTAGTGTTTCTTGTGGTTTTGTAAAATTTAAAATTCTCAGTTAATTTTAGTCCTTATTAAATATTAAAATTTTTTTTTTGGTCATGCACCATTATATATTTTTCAATTTCGCCCTTGTGTCAATCCAAAATGAGAACAAAACAACTTTGGTCCGACAGTATTTCTTTTTTCTTTTCGAAAATAAGGTAAAAACTGATATAATCCATATATAATACCAAAACGGTTTTCACTGGCACAATATTATTATACTATATATTTTAATTATTTTTTAATTAATTTATTATTATTTATAATTAAATTATTATTTATTATAATAGATATTTATTTATCTAAATATAAATATCTAAAGAGAGAAATATATATTTATATATAATATTAAAATAGTTGCCGCTGATAATATTGTGTCACATATTTTAATTATTTTTTAATTAATTTATTATTATCTATATCTATGCATAATATTAAAATAGTTGTCGCTGGTATAATATTATGTCACGTGTTCTAATTATTTTTAATTAATTTATTATTTTTAATATATAGTAAGTTTAACCTATTTAGGATAAATAATATTTTTATCATATTATAATAATTTATATTATATGATTTTAACTCCCACGAAGCTGAGGTAGCTAGATTTTGAATATGATTTTGAATATGTACACTAAATTATTTACTATTTTTTTGTAAAGCCAAAAAAAAATCATTATGATTAATAACTGTATTATATATGTATAATGTTTAGCAATAAATGTGTATTTCATCCCTTAGCGACATACTCAAAATCAATGTATCTCTCTTCATGCGAATTCTTAAAAGAAAAGTGTGTTGAAACGAATTGATGTAATTCTATTAAATTAATTTGATTAAATAACTTAATTAATTTCAATTGTTAAAAATATAAAATACAAAATTTTGAGTTTTTGATTCAATTAAAAATTTTATTACATAACCTACTGAATTAATTATATCTTTAATCTCACATTAATAAAATAATTTAAGAACTTAAAATTAAGTAGATATTAGACAATCATGAGTGGTGAGCCAATTAATTCTTTTGCAAGATAAATAATAATTTTATTTTATTTTAATAATAGATATTTGTTTGTAGAATTTAAATAGATTTACAATATTATATTGATTTATATTTATTTAAAGAATTTAACAAAATTATAATATTATTAAGATTATAATTAACTTTATCTTATTCAAATTATAATAATCTACTTCATATTATTATTTACATAATAGCTATAATCTTCTAACTATATGTTCTGCAAAAGGTGTACATAATATCCCGAAATTAAGAGGACATATCAAGGCACTAGGCTGGGAGCAGGTAAACAAGAAACTCTTTAATCTTTGAATAAAACACCTAAATTTAGAAGGTTACCTTTAGGGGGTCTGTTTTATAGGTTGGTTTGGCATGGTGAGGGTGTTGAGGATAAATAGGAGCGACCATGGATTGCCGCGATGCTCGAGGCTAAGCCATTGCTAAGGCGGCAGATGATCTTGGAGGGTCCGAGCTCCTCATACTAGTTCTTAAAAGACCGAATCTTTGAGTGGCATCTAGGACTTATCGCTTGATGCATTTCCATAAAGATCCCACTAAGCGTTTGTACTATCAGGACCTTATCAGAGACCAAATGGATGCGGCTGAGAGTTGGAGAAGACTACCTATCTTATTTATATCCGATTGATCAGGGTCCTTGCAGTTATGTAGAGTATGTGAGCACTTATCTTCTTCCTATTGACATAGTCCCAAATGATCCAACTTCTAATTTAGGTGCTGAGGGAGATGATGGAGACGATACGTTGACACTGATCCTCAAGGCCCACCTAGACAAATGCCTCAAGTTAATTTTACTGATTTTGATCTTAAAAAATTTCTTCATTGCATTTGAAGGATTCTCAAGTTTTCACTTGGAGTTCTTGAAATACAACCACCTACTCGAGTGCCCAAAGGAGAAAGAGGCTTGCCCCTTTCCCAATTGCAATGCATGTGAGTCGATTCGTATGCCTCCTCTTAGTGTGTCCCAGCATCTTTCCTCATCTGAGTCTACCAGCTTTACTCTCGGAGTCCCTAAAATGGCTTCTCATCCTTTCTTCCTTTGCTATAAGGCTGAGGAACTTCATAGGATGGAGAGGGTAATTTCGGCTAGCGGTACAGTTCCCAAAGAACCTCCCAATACCACTCATTTAAGTATTTTACATCTTTTCTTTGCTAGTTGTGATATGGACTGCAAATACATAATGTTGAGCCTCAGTTTCTTTGTTTATGTGTCATGGGAGGATCATCAACTGTTGTTCTAACTCTACTCAGGTGCCATTAGTCGCCTAATGACTGTTTTGTGTGAGTTATCTATAAGTACCAACAAAAGAACATGCATTTTTTAGTAACTTGTCAAAATTAAACTGACACCATACTTACCTCTATTTCTTCTATGTTGCAGGGCATCGTCATGGCTCGAGATGCAAGGATAGCCAGCTTGAGGTAAGTTTGATATTTCCTGCAAAATTCTATTAACAAGGATGTATATGAATGATTGAATGTATGACCCTATTTTCTAGTTTTATAGGCCGAGATCGAGTCCTTAAAGGAGGAACTTCATATCAACTATGATCAAGTGAAGAACCCTCAAAGGGAAGATCCCCGAGCTGGTGGAGATGATCAAGGATCAGAAAAAGGAGATTCACAACAACATTTTGCACTTATAACTACAAATCATAGCTATAAAATTTCAAATCGTAGCTAATATGTAATAATAGCTACAAGAATAAACATTTATAACTAATTTTTAAGGCACAAATAAATTTTAGTGACGCGCATCAAACACTTGAAGCAAATTCATTACAATTGTTATGATATGAAAAGTTTCATAGCAATTGTTACTTAATAGCTTCATTATTTTAGCTATATCGTAATTCTATAGCTAATTGAAGGATTTAGCCACAATTTTTATAATTTTATGGCTATAGTAATATCATAATATCACTGTCATCTACATTTATTTCTTTTATAGTCAAAAGTGAATTATAGCTATGAGTAGTATAAACTATAGCAATGAAAATTCAAAATAAGCGAATTGCCATATAATATTACTAGTGTAGCTAAATTGGCATTATTTTTTCCATAGCTAAATGTTGCCAAAAGGTTGTGCTATGTGAAAAACTATGAAGTACGGACACGGACACGATACAATATGGACACGTCGATAAGGCAATTTTAAAAAAAAAGTAAAGACACAATATGGGTGGGACATATATATATATATAATACAATGAAAGATAAACATATATTAAAAATAAATATAATAGTTTACTTACATATTAATATAATTATATGAAAGATAAACATATATTAAAAACAAATATATAATAGTTTACTTACATATTAGTATAATTATATAGACATATACACACACATATATATTAAGTTATAAAAATATAATGAGAGAAAAATATATATTTAAAATGAATATATTAGTTCATTTATATATAAATATAATTATACAAGTAAAAATATTAAATTTTTATATGACAAAAAAGAGGTTTTATAATTAAGATTGATTAAAATTATCTAGTTAATAATTTATCAATATCATATAAATAAAATTTTATGATAAAATATATCCTAAAACATTCTAAAAGTATCATAAAATGTGTTCCTATCACGTCTTATGCGTGTTTTAGCCATGTCCAAAAACAAATAATAATAAGACATGTATAGAAAAGTGTCGGGCAAGTGTCGAATAAGTGTCTAAATATAAAAATAATACAAAAATAGGACATGTACAGAGAAGTGTCCGATAAGTGTTGGGCAAGTGTCGATGTCAAAGAAGTATCATGTGCTTCTAAATTAAGAAAATTTTATATTGTATATTTACAAGGTTATAATTGAACAAATAAAATTTTTATGGATATATTTTTGTGGAGCAAAATCAATTTACTTCTTAGCATCATAGTTATATCTGGGACAAATTTAACATATTCACCAATGTAATAGTTTTTTGTTTCCTCAAATGATATGGCATAATATTATTAGCTAGTGATTTGTTAAATAAAAATAATATACATTCTAGAATAGATAATAATTAGGAATGTAATTATACAACATCAAATCAAATATTGTATAGGTCTTAAATATAGAAAAGCAACCAATATAATATTTCCAATAATCATTATAGAAAAGGTATGATTTTTCTCATCTACCTTAAAACTCATCATTTTAGACAAAACAACATTCTTAATTAATTGGCATGTGTTTTAATAATTAGTCAAAAAATATGGTATAAATTTAAGGGGATCAAGATACACAAGGTCGCAAAAATAATGAACTAGATTCATAACTATAAACTTCTTCACCTACTTTAGAGCAAAACAGCAAGCAATTTTCCACTTGTTTCCATCAACAAATCATTAAAATTCTGAAAACTCTTCTACAACAAGCTCCATATTGTTTTTAAGATACATGAAATAAGATGGAATAATCTCTTTCAAACTCTGCATAATAAAAATATGTATTAGTGCATAAATATGATAATATAATAGAACCTTATTAATGTATTAAAAAGAATACGGAAAAATTGAAGAATAACAATGTAAGAATAAAATAAAAACCTTATTAATGTGTTGCTTATAGTAATAGGTCATCATCATCAGTGTCGAGTTTGAACTCTAGCTGATTATTACCAATAATTTGCTCTTCATTATAATTAATAGTAGAACTAAAGGCAACAATATCATATCTTTCTCACATTGTCAAGTCATCTTGATCCTCAGTCATACTTTGAAATCATGAAATGTTTTTGACATATCTTGTTGAAACACTTATGTATAAAAATATTCAGGATGACCCTCTAATAAATTTGCCAATTTGGGCTATGATTATCTTTTACATAAAACACTTGTGAAGCTTGACATGCAATCACATATGGCTCATTTGTCATTAGCTTATGAGAAGTGTTAACACTAACAAACCTGTACTTATCTATTTTTATACCTTTTTCAACACTATGAACATCCCACCAATCACATTTAAATAAGACAACTCTTTGTTCCTCTAAATATTGAAGCTCAATTATTTTATTAAGAACTCCATAATAATTTACATTCTCATAATCAACTACTCCTTTCACTAAAACACCACTATTTTGCTTTGTTCTTTTTCCTTCAACATCCTTAATTAATATGAAATCTAAAACCATTGATAATGTAACCTGTAAATTGTTGAACACCATAATGAGTACCCCTAGCTAATGATAACAATTTTTTACTAATTCATGAATTTCCTTCTTTAATTAAGTGTACGATATAACAAAGTTAAACAAATTAGACAAATAAATAACTTTTCAAATGAGAGAATTAAATATTTTTTAAATATGAAAGCTTACTTGGTTGTAGAATCACCTATCACACTCAATATCATGCATGCCTTCTTCATATTCCCTAAAAAAATATAATTTATAGGTAAAAAGTAATAACGAATAATATATTATAAAAGAATTTAAAAATGATAATAAAGAAAACATCTTATTGGAGAAAAGGTTGAACTTCTTCACAATTTTTTAGAACATAGAGATGTTCTTGTTTACGCTCATGTTCTTCTAAATGTGTTGATTTATCTCTTATTAAAGGATAACCATGTTATACAAAAGTCAACAACTCATTCCCTATATCAATATGGTTGCCTTCAAAATTTCTTGGTATTTTATTCAACTTAGTATCAATGCCATCTAAATACATTGAGCAAAACATTAAATATTCTTCTACAATATATCTTTTGTAGTAGATTCTTCAAATATACTTTTATTAGGAATATAAGACTTTAATTTGCATAAGAACCAGCAAAAAATGATGATGTAAATATTTTCTCTAACTTGCATAATATTTATTGGAATTTGTAACTTAAGGCACTTTGACACTTTTTTTAAAGTGTTTTTTAGCATAATTGCTTAAAATATGTTCAACTCGGTGATGACATCATATACATTATTAGGCACCACTCCAAGAATTGCATGAGGAAAAAGTTGCTATAAAAGATATGCAAATCATGACTTTGAAGCCCAAAAATCTTATGTTCCTTTAATCTCACACAACACGAAATGTTAGGTGAATATCCATTTGGAAATTTCACACTTTTCAAGAACTTCAATACTCTATGCTTTTCATCTGTCGATAAAATGTAACATGCAACTTGAAAATACCACTTTCCATCCTTTTCAATTGGATGTAACTTCTTTCTAATACCCATCTCTTTTAAATCACGTTGAGCTTGCAATCCATCTTTTGATTTACCTTCAACATCAAGTAATGTACCACTGATGTTGTCACAAAAAATTTTCTCCATATGCATTACATTAAGATTATGACATAATAAATTCCTTTTCTAATAGGGTAATTGAAAAAAATACTTTTTTTCTTCCAATTAAGGTCTATACTTTTGTCACTTTTCTTCTTTAAAGTTTTACCAAATTTAGCAGGCTGAAGCTTTTGTAATTGGTTTAACACATCAGTTCCAGAAAGCATCTTAGGAGCAGATCTTCTATCAATTATTCCATCAAAAGCTGACTTGTTCATTCTCCATATATGATATAGAGGCAAAGACCGTCTAGCATACATGTAACATATCTTTCAACCATATTTAAGTTTGATAGAAGGAGTTTCCTTATTACATGTAGGACAAGCCAATATACCTTTTGTGTTCTAACCTGACATATAAGCATACGCAGGAAAATCATTGATGGTCCATAAAAGCGCAGCACGCATATAATAATTTTCTTTTCTTGCAGCATCATAAGTATCCACTCCAATGTACCATAAGTCTAGTAATTCATCCATTAGCGAAATAATCTTAATTTTGATCTTTGACATTCAAATTGAATGATGCATTTAACATGTTTATAAGATACTTGTTGCAGGAATAGGTTGCTTAACATATGGCCAGAACAGGGTAAGATGCATAATCATTACAGGTACAAGGATGACCACCCCCAATGATTTGAAGAACAAGTTGTTTCACAGTAAGGTCTGCAGTCAAAATCTTAACCTTAACCGTGATCACAAGAAACAATCCACTACTATCCACTAGATGGGACGACCGCAGATTAAGTGACCAAATCTCCAACATTTCTAGTAGGAAATGCGGTGACAAGCGCGATTCAAGGAATGGTCTCTCTATATGATGCCACGACCGTCCTTATAGTGTCACAACCGTCCATCCATTTTAACAGAAAATCACAGAGATTGGCAGTAGTGTTTGCGACCTCGAGTGCACTCAGAAGTTCGATGCGAGACACCCAATCTGACCACCATTCTATCCCTAGTGCGATCGCAACTTTCATATTTTGGCAAAATTTTATTTTGTCCAGTGATAGAGTGCCACATGGAATGGCCATTATAAACCCACTTTAAGATTCAAAAAGGGTGACCGCCCTTGTACCTTGGGTGACCATCCCAACAGCCACAACATGGACAAGATTCCACTAGCAGAGCACTCACATTTAATCGTCGAAACATTTTCAAAAGTGGCGACCATCCCATTAGGAAGGACGACCGCCCTTAGTGTCTAGGAGACCATCCTCAGCTCCTGGACGACCGCTACCTGTTAATATTTTCTATCAACACAAGGACTAGCCTACCAAAATACATCACATGACCTATAATGGCTAGTTGGACCATATTGACTATAAATACTCCAAGAACCATCCTATTAAGGGGTAATTTTTTTATTGTAATAGCCAAGCAATATATTTTTATTTTATTTACTACAATTAACATTTAAATTGTTAGAGTGTTGGGTGTGAGCATTAAACACTAAGATTGTAAGTTTGAGTGTGAGCTTGAAAATACTTAGGTTGTGAGAGTGAGCCTGAAAAAACTCTTGTAAGAGTTATGAGGTGTGATCTCAAACCATTAAAAAATTTGGTGTGAGCTTATTAAAATACCAAGTTAGAGTTAAACTTGCAAAAACTCAAGACTAGTGGAACCTTAACAAGTTGTTAAGGAAGTAGATGTAGGATTGAGATAATCCGAGCCACTATAAATTCTCTTATGTTCATTCATCACTTCTATTACTTTTATTTTGATTTAATTTTGAATTTTGAATTTGCCTTCAATTATTCAAAAGATTAATTCACCCCCCTCTTGATTGTCATCTTAGGACTACATCATCAATTAAGGTTTTAAATAAACATCAATCTCATTTCTAGGAGCTTTAGACCTTATAATTAGCAAAGACAATATGCAATATGTTGTGCGATTAGTGAATCAATTTTAATTGCAAGTGCATCGCTCGTAACAAGTAATAAAGTGAAAGTAAAGGTCGATCCCATAGAGAAGAATTAATTTGATTAACTAAAATTCAAATAAACTATTATCTAAAAAATAATTAATTAATTTTACATTTTCAAAAATTAAATACTTAATCCCTAATTCAAATTAAAACTTAAAGTTAAATTCAAATTTAAAATGAAAATGAACCAAGATAATTATCTAATAATTCAAACTTAAAATTAAAATTAAAATAATTAAATTCAATTAATTAAGATAAACTCAAGTAAGACTAGGTTTCATTAGAATTATCTCAAATGGGTAAAAATAACTTTTCAAACTAATTCAAAATTTTTTTTAATCAAAGTTACCAAATCCTTAAATTTTAATCTTCCTCTTTTTCAAGCAAGAAAATTAATGATTGAAGTAATTTATTAATTCTATTTTCATGAACAATAAATTAAGTCAGCCTATCAAGCTCAAAGGAATTAATTAGTCTTAAAGTTATTTTTTTTATCTCTAAATAGAATTTTACTTAAGTTATTAATTCCTTAATCTAAAATCATATTTAGTTTTCGCTCAACACACGATTTCAATTGATCATGCAAATGGTGGCTAATCAATCACAAGCATTAAGATTAAAATTAACAAAACTTGAATTTCAGTAAATAAAATAGTAATCAAATCAGTTAACACCCATTATTCTTAATTCTAAATCTACATAATCTCACTTAGGAGATTAGTTACTCATAACTAAATTAAATATAAAAATAATAGAAATTAAGAAACAAAATGTGAAATTTATTATTCTAATATTCAAAACAAGAAAATAACAAAGCAAGTAAATAAAATGTAAACTTGAAAATATAAACTGAAAAGAGAATTCAAACTAGATGGATGAAGAATTTTGTAGAGACGACGAAGTCTTCCTCCAGCACAATCTTTCTTCTTCCTTTGGTCTTCAATGGTGAAAAGATAATCTACTCTAGAAAAATATGAAAAAGTGTAGAAAAAAACTCTAGAATGGCTGCCTTCTGGTTACGGTTCACGTTTCCCATTGTTGTATCCAAAAATCAACTCCTTAAAATAAGACTCCTACTCCTCTTCAACTTCTGCTCAAAATTCAAATTCAAATTTCAAAATAGAATTTCTATCCGATAAAGACATTATCTCCCTTTAACTTCTTCATTAAAGTTGTATCCCCAGAAGATTAAATGATGTTAGATTTTTGAATCACCTCATTCGGACTCCAGAAGCCCAATTTATGGCCTAATTACTCTCTGTGGCTCGGACTAAAATTCTGCTTCTGAAATTAAACCCAATTTCAACTTTTTAGTTGGAGGCCCAAAAAAACTTGGATTTTGACGAACTGAATCTCTCTAAAAAGCTTGAGATATCCTCTATCAACTTTATGAAGACCACTTTTCCATTCTTGCACTTTATCACCACCGAAATCATTCTTGAATCTCTAAAGGTCTAATTTTTCCAAAAATATCAGTTTACACACACTTATAAGAAATTAATTCAAACTAAGCTTAATTCAAGAATAATGAAATTAAAGCACATAAATAAGCTTAGATTAGATTAATTCAACTTAATTAGATGTTAAATCAGATAGAAAATATAAAGTCAATATGAACTTATCACAGTGCGGTTGTTTCATGCATAATCATGGAGGTACATAGTAGTAACTACTAGCCAAGTGCTATAAGCAACATTCATGTTACTAAAAGGATTAATTCCATCAGTTGCTAATCCAAGTCTAACATTGCAAGGTTTCCTAGCAAACCCTGGGTTGGCCTCATCAAAAGATTTCCATACATCAAAGTCAGATGGGTGTCTAATAATCTCATCTTCACACCATTTATCATTATGCCATTGCATATCTATAGTTGTCTCAGATGACATGAATAGCCTTTTTAGTTTAGAATTTAACGGGAAGTACTGTAAAGCTTTCCTTGAAAATTTTATTTTGCTCTTTTTTAGCAGACCTTCAACTTGTTTCCATCTTGATTCCCCACAAGTATGATAATACTCAAGATTAGCATCCTTTCTCCAAAACAACATAATCAAGGCATGTATCTTTATTTCCCTCAAGTATGACAATAATTATTCTCACATGCGTGTATCTTTTCATAATCAAGGCCCAACTCTTGAATCATTTTTCTTGCTTTATAAAAGGATTTAGGTAAAGTTTCACCAACCGAAAGTACTCTTTTAAGCAATTGCATTATGGTTTTAACAATTGCATCACTTAATCCAAATAAGCACTTGATTTGAAATAATTCTACAATGAAAGAAACTTTGTAAAACCCTCACAATTAGGATAAAGTCTTTAATGAGCATCCTCTAACAACTTTAAGAACCTAATAGCTTCTTTATTAGGTTTAGCAGGATTACTTGGCTCAAACTCATGCTCATGTCTTTATATATTATGTATTATACTTTATGTTATTTTACCTTTACATATCATGATCATGATATATAATTATATAATCATATTTTGTACTATAATTATATTTTATATCATAATTATGTATTATTCATGATGAAAATTTAGTATGTTGTATAAGTATATCTCCTAATTTATATAGTTTTATATTATATATGTGTGTGTGTGTGTGTGTGTGCTTGATAATATAGTTTAGAACGTTATTATATTATTATATATACTTTAAATATTTCACACTTCTATTATGGTTTTATTGTTTAATTAGAATATATCATATATATGTTTACAACTTTAATTTTAGATTAATATATGCATAGTTAATTATTTTATAGCACGTTTAATCATGTTAATTAAATTTTTAGTATTACAGTGGATGGAGGAAAAACTTCATTAGCCGCCAAAATTACAATCCAGCTTCCCTCTCTTTTTTATTATTTACATTTTAATTTTTAATCAATAACTTTTACAAAACCCTAGGTAATATTCTCTCTTAGCCAATGTTTCAACAAATAATAGTATATTGCTGACAAACAAATTGAAGGATCTCTATTTTTTTTATTGTTTTAAGGTACTCCTTTTCACACTCTCCATTAATTTATGATTTTTTGATATATTTCTTTACATGTGAAATTTTAGTATGTTAAAATTTTCACCGAGAATTATTATTATGCTCTAATATTTATTAAAATCTATCAATCCCTTCAAATTAATACATTATGCTGAAAGAGAAAAATAAAATACGATGGATTTTTACACAATTTAGCAATATATATTTAATTTCTAATTATTTGATAAATTTTTCTATATGTGAAATCTTAGTGTAGTGCAATTTCTATTGAAAATTATTATTATGCTCAACCATTCATTTGTCTTTTTTTTCTTTTTTTTGTTAGAAACAATGTCTTTTTATTTTTATTTCAATTAACTTAAATTTAAATTTAAATTTGCTCAGGTTAAGTAAATTAAGGAGATGACTAGAAATAAGAGTACTTTTAGAAAAATTAAACAAGCACGTAAGACTAGTTAAAAAGAGAATAACTATGAAGATTTATCCTTGCAAAATTCTGAATCAATTAATGAGGAACAAGATATGGAAACTTTTACAAGATAAAATAATTTTTTCGGTAAGTGATAATCATTTTTTATTTTTTAAGTTTTAAGTTTCATAATTTATTGACTATATCTTTTTTCTTTAATATGGTATAAAACCACTAATAGGAAGTATGGATATGCCAAAAATAAAAACATTAGGTATCATTACAGTGAGCATTTTGAATTTGTGCCTTCAAGAATTTATGTACAGGAGAAAATTAAAGAGAAATGTATGGACAATGATTATGTAGCATATTTTGATTTGATGGCACAAATGAAGGATGAATGTGGTTTTAATATTATGGAAGGCAGTAAATTTTATTACTTAAAACCATCATGTGTTTTAGCTGATCTTGATGCATTGGTAGAAGTTATTGATGATGGAGATGTCAATAACATGCTTGCAAGCTATAGAAAATATAAAGAAAAGCATGTGGACATTTATATTGTGCCAGCGAATGATGATGTCATGCCATCCATTAAAGATCACAATTTTATGGATAACTGTTCAAGAGAAACAACTCAAACATATAATGCACCAACAAGTAATGCATCAAATTAGTTTTTTTTATTATAAATATATTTTTACGTCACAAATGGCTAGAGTTCCTAAGTGATGTCTTACACTTGTCGATTGTCCTTGTGTATCACCTTGTTTCATTTGTGTGGCTTCATGCTAATTTCAAAATATTTTTTCTAGTTGTTACACTTTTTTTATTCTTAAATCATTTTTTTAAATTAGCAAGATGTATTTTTTTACCCAAGTGAGATGATCATATTTAATTTGTAGATTGACAATAAACATAAAAGTATTGTAAATGGTGATTATTTTAATTTTTTATGATTATCTTAATAAGAAGATGCTATCTTGCTGTATTGAATTATTTATTATGTGATTAATTTTATTCAATATTTGTTGGAACTAATGTTTTAGGTTTTTTATCAAATGATATATTAATATGTAATCCAATAAAATAATTTGCATTTTTCTTTTTTGGTATGTTGATAATAGTTTTATATAACATTTAATTTATAGAGAAATATTATATTAATAAGGTTATATATTATGTTACGTGTTGCTTCTAACATTTCCAATTATCTTATTTCATTGTAGTGAACCCTATTGTAAAAAGAAAAATAAGAGGACTAGCTCGTGGAATTAAACTCATTAATCTTGAGAAAGGACAAAAGCTATTAGTATAATTTGATGAAGACAATCAAGCTATTGGTGAAAATTCTACTGATTTTGTTAGGTTTCTGGGTCAAACAGTTCGAAATCGAGCATGTTGTCCATTACAAGTAAGAGAATGGAAACAAATTGATGAGGATAAGATTGATCTTATGTGGAAAATTATTTTGGTATGATGATTAAATCTTCAAAATGTAATTTTTTTATGTGAATGCATAAACTTATTATTCATATGCTTCTCTCACTCTTTTACTTTAATATTTTTTGTTTTGAAGGACAAGTTTACTTTTGAGAATCAAGATAGAAAAAAGAAGATATTACTGGTCATATGAATGCTTTATACATGGACTATATGCATAAACTGAAAAGAAACTATTTTAATAAAAAAAATAACTCATCAAAGTCGTTTACATAACAAGCCAAAGGATCTTGAAGTAGATGATTGGAAGTATCTAGTTAACTATTGGACTGAGACAATCTTTCAAGTTAACAAATCACCTACCTCTCTGTATATATGTTTTTGTATATATGTTTATGGTATATATAATAAATTATCTTATCCTATATATGTATATACATTATATTTAAATATATTATGTATGATCTTATATTATGGTTTCAACTACACATTTGATTTCTGCGAAGGCATCAACTTTAATAATCATTGCACTATTGTTTCTCCCACTCAAAATATTCTAACAGTTGTTATCTTTGTTTATGAAGGAAAGTAGTATGAAAAATAAAGGGAATAGGGCTAAGCGGTCTATGCAACCTTATATAGGAACAAAAAGCTTTGCTCGCTTAAGACATCAAATGGTATGAAGAATAGTAAACAATTTAAGTTAAATTTAGTTTATACTATTTCTTTTTTTATGGATAAAATCTCAACTTAGTTATTTTGGCAGAAAGAAGAAAATGGAAAGACACCTTCTCATGTCGAACTATTCATTGAATATAGAAAAAGAAAGAGTGAAAAACAAGTTGACCCAACAACACAAGATGCTCTTGTTACTTATTATTTCTCTTTTAAATTCTCTTCCTTATCTATAATATATTTTTCAATTAATGCAAATCTAAATTCAATTACCTATATTTATTTAATGCAGTTGCAATTTGATTAAATGAAAAGGCAATAAGAAGATGAACATATTTCTTTAGATGATGATGAAATGTTTGAAAAGGTTTTTAGACCATAAAAGAATTTCTACCTTCGTGCTTATGGTCCTGGAAAGAGCATCACACAGTATTTTGGAATTAGAACAATGAAACATCAACTTATAAAAGAAGTAGAAGCTACTAAAAGAGAAACAAACGAGCTAGTGGAGGAGGCTCAAAAAGAAGCAAATGAGCGAGTAGAAAATGTAAAAAATGAAATAGAGAAATAAAAGATTGCAAAAATAGCAGAGATGAAAAAACAATGGGAAGAGGAACTAAATGAAATACTTCAAATGAAAAATCAACAATCTTGAACGAATGATTAAAGTTATTTGAATTAATTTTTAGTTAGTAATTCTCTTCATATGAATAAACAATGGCTGGCCTTCAAAAAGAAACTTGTTATGGAATGCGTGTGATCTATCTCTGGCTTGCCCTTGATTTTGAGTTTCTAATGCTAACTGAAGAAATGTTGAGCTAATTATGTACAGGCTAGGCTATGCGACTCACTTATCGAATGCTTGATCGATGACTTTTACTTTGCATGATGTAGTATTTCCTTTTCTTATTTGCCAACTGAATTTATGCTTTTATTTTTATTTTTATTTGTCGTCACTTTTCCTTTTACTCATACTGTGATTTTTGTATCGAATGTAGTTAGTGATTTTGTGTAAATATAGAAATAAATTCTTATGCAATATTGATGCCATTAAATTTTGGAACAGTTTAGAATATAAACAGTGGGATCAAACATAAAACATCTTTAGCCAATCTAGGTTCACGGGTTCTGAAGATTCATTTTCGTCCATGTCTGCAATCTTAATAGCTCCTTTTTTAATAACCCCTTTCACTAAATATGCACCTTCCCTAATATGGTTTGAACTTTCCTCTGGCTTTAACACCAAATCTCCTACTCCGATCTTCTTTCCCTTTACTTTGTGAAGAGTGGTGAAATTGAAAGGAAAGAAAGAAATTTAGTAGAGAGGAGAGATGTGAAATTATTCAAGAAGGGAAAGATAAAACAAATTAATAGGGAAAAATACTAAATCAAAACGACGTTATTTTGATTTAGTAACTTAGCAACAATTCTAATTGTCGCAAATAACAACTATACATTTTTAAATTTTATTTATATATTGCAATAGTTAAAAATCATTACTAAATAAACTTATTTTGTGTTGGTTGCTAAACCATCGCAATAATGAAAATATAACAACATTATTTCTAGCGGTCGCTAAAAAACCATCACAAAGCACTAGTTTTTTTTGTAGTGGTTCCATGGATTGTTAGCAATTCTACATGAAGCAAGTTCTCATTAAAACTTGTATTTGAAGAGAAATACCTAGCATGTAACACTTTGTTAGGTTCTTTTGTTAAACTTTTGGATTTTGATTTTTTTTAATATATGTTGATCGCAAAATCAACCACTTTCAAAATACATTAACCATCATGAGCTACTAAGCCAATGAGACACATTTCTTTGTCCTCCTACCATTCTTTTTATATTCTTATCACGATTTGGTTTCACATATTTTCAATATCTTCCACTTCTTTCACATGATAGAGTCACTCTTATAAATTTTCTTAACTCAAAAGATGTTGAATGTTTTGTTACTATTATAAAACTAAATTACTTCACTATAAAACAAATCCATAATATCGAAGCATCTTTACCTTTGAATACCTATAACAAAAATTATTATATTATTAAGCAACATTGAATACACATAAATATTCAATGATAGTGGCATAATAATGATCATGTTCAGATTATCTCCAATATAGTAATTATATTATGGGCATAGTTAACAACTAATATTCCATCTTTGTGTACATCAATGTTTGTGTGGTTTGATTCACTTGTATTGTCAATCTTTGATATCCAATGCAAATAAAATTATATAATTAATATTATTGCCAACCACAATGCATATAGTCAATTGTTGTAGCTAACAAAAGGTATGTTGGTTAGCCATAAAGAGCAACCCACCTTTATTTAGCCAGCAATAAGAATCAACTCTCTTTAATTTGGTTGGCCATATGCAATATGGTTGGTTGTTATGCACAATCAAGTGATACATGGTAAGCAATGTAGATCTAACCACATGTAAAAAAGAAATTCATTATGTGTACTTTAAACTCATCTTCTATATATGAATCATTATTAGAGTACCTCATTATCTTCAAAAGAGAGAAGGTACATTTTTGCCCTTCAAGTTATAGCAAGGGTATGAATTTGCCCTTATGCTAATTTAGTGCCAAATAAATTATGATTTCTTAAAAACCTATTATTTTAGCCCATCTGTTAATGGTTCCAGTAACTAAGCCTTTTATTCGTTAATTCTATCTGTTATATATAAAATTGCCATATTCAAATTGCTTTCGATGTGCTAAAATTATGGGTGCAACCAATAACTAATATTCCATCTTTATATATATCAATATCTTTGTGGTTTGATTTACTTGTATCACTAATTTGATATGCCATGCAAATAAAATTATATAACAAATATAAAATTATATCCCAAAATATAATTACCAAGCATAATGCATATAATTTATCATTGAAGCTAAGAAAAAGTATGTTGACCACAATGACTAATCAACCTTTAGTTGGTTGTCCATAATAGCCAACCATCTTTAATTTGGTAAACCATAATGGCCAACCATATGCAATATGATTGGTCATTTTGGTTAACCAAGTGATATATAACTAATAGTCCAGAGCCAACTATATATCACCCAAATATAATAGTTAAAGTGTAATACTCAAATATTTGTAGACTCCTTCATTTGGAATGGTAAGTGACTATCAAACACATTCATAAAGAGGTGAATTACTCAGTTGATTAGTTAGCATCTTATATGCTTTACATTTTCGATCCAGTTCCATGAACTGCATGCTTTACATTTTCGATCCAGTTCCATGAACTGCAGGTAGTTCCATCTTGTCTCTTGCAATGGCTTATGCATGATAAGGAGTCTTCTGTAGCAGATGTGTGGTAACTCAAGTTCTTAGTATTTTGGACTCTCATTAAATGGAAAAAAAAGTGCAAAAAAAAAAAAAACTTATCATATGCAAAATTTATGAAAAGGAGGATGAAAACACTAAATGAAGAAGTAAAAATATTTGGAGAATTTTATAGAGTAAGGTTTATTTATTAATGAAATTGGTTAGAATTAGAAAATATGAAGAAATAATGGGTGAAGTAAAGTATATATTTAATGTTTTGTGCATTGATAATTCTGAAAAATATGTTTTTATTTGTTTTTTTATAGAAGGACATTTCAGTCATATAAAATTTTAAAGTGTATTTATAAAATGTAAGTGTATATTCCTGGGCCATCATATATTCATTTTAATGCTAATTATACAAAGGAATAGGGAAAATTACACCCCCTGCTATATATTTTTTTAAAATTTTTTCTTTTTTTTAGGTTTTTTTGTTATTTACAAGAGTGCCTTTTTTTTATTATTTTTTATCAGGTTTTTGTTGCTTATTTCAAAATTACCAAATTTCTTAAAAGCAACTCACTTTTTCAAAGTTGTGATATGAAATGACATTGCTAGTTAAAAAAAAAATAAATACCAACCCAATTTTTTAAAATTACCAACTTTGTTAGTTCTCCAACTCTGTCTGCGTATCCTATAGATAGGCATCTACCACCACAACCGCAAATATATAGGTATTTTCCTCGAAGCTTGAGGATCTAGAAATGGTCATTAGTGGTTTATTTTATTATAATTTTGACTTGGTTTTCAATAATTGAAGAGTTTAACAGTGGAATTTGAAAGGTAATTACTGATTTCTTGTTTGTATTAAGGGTTTGATGAGACAAATTTCTATTTTAGAAAGGGAATTTTAGGCATTTTAACAATCATTTCAGTCTTGTTCATTTTTTTTTCAGTTTTAGTAATTCAAATAACATATTTCAATTAGTGTTATAGTTATATGGTTAAGGACTAAGGCGAATGGAAAATATATTTGTTACATGTTGTAGGTCTTGCATCTCTTTCACAGTATCCATATTAACAAGTTGATATCATTTTGAATAGAAGATTAATCGAAGATATTATGATTCTTAATACTAATTAAATTTTTTTATCTGAATTAACTTACCTCATCTTTTGACTAAGGCAAATAACATCTGTAATGATTCGCTTTAGGCAGGGACAGGATCACATAAATGCATTTGCAATTGCTGCTTAGAGAAACCTTTGGCTCTCTGATGTAACATTCCCGCAATGCAAGTCGAAAAATTGTATCTCCAAGTGGGAAATAATATAAATTACTCATAGTTCTCATAGCGCTTAAAAGTTTTTATAAATTTTCAAATTTTTGCAAAAATAAATAGAATCCTAAAAAACAAAAAAACGATTATGACATTTACAAGGTACCTATAACTCTGATCCATGTAGGAGTAGTGGCCTCAAAACTATGAATTAAAAAGTTGGGTGAATTAAAAATTGACACAATCTTTAATTTCCTTATCCTTTTCATATGTTAGTAGGAATTACAGCAAGCAAACGGGGCGAAGTCAGACTTTTTAATGAAGAGAAATAAAATAAAAATATCATATATTTTTTTTAAATTTAAAGGGAGTAATTAAATATTTTAAAATTTTTAATATATATATATATAATTTTCAAAATAAAAGAAGACAACTGCCCCTTCTAATGTGAGTATCTTTGCCTCTGACGGCAAACCAGCTGATTAGCTATCAAAATCTATTATAAATTATAGACTTCATTCAAATTAGGTAGTTTTTCATCCGAGAGAGCTTAATCTTCTTTTGTATTTGGATATTTCTTAATATAGTTTCTTATTTGAAGCTAAAAAAAAAAGTTGGGTGAATGAGAAGAATTATTAGATTCTGAATCATAAATCATGTTCACCATATCTTTCTGCCTGATTTTCTTCACATCTGTTTCCAATTCATCTCCATAATGGTGAGGATCCATATCATCATCTCACTTTATTTTGGTAACTGATATTTTCTATTTTTTACATACCTTACAATAAATAAATCAGAACCTTCAATTTTCATATTACATTTGATTGGGAACAGAAAATTGGAGTTCCAGGGGCATTTAAAAAGTGAAACTGAAGGAAAAAAAAAAGCAAAAAAAATTGAAAGAGAGAGAGAAGAAAAACAAAATCAAATATGCTGTATTTTTTAAAAAGCAAAATATAAAAAAAGTAAAAAATTAAAGATAAAAAATTAAATATAATAAAACTAAAAATTAAAATTAAAATAGAATATACAGTGTAATTTCCTCTAATTATTTTTTAAATACGAAAGCCCACAATGAGTTATTATTTTTAAAAAAAATTAAATAAAAAATCACCTCTCTCTCTCTCTCTCTCTCTTTTATTTTTTATTTTTTTAAAATTTAAAACCCTAAAAACCATTCCCCCTCAGACAATTGAAAGCAAGTTCGCGGTTTAGAGCGAAAAACAATGGCGAATGAAGTAGACATGAGTAACTGGACCGATCTGCTTCATTCATCCACGAAGCTTCTCGAACAAGCTGCTCCATCTGCTCAGTTCCCTCCTCTTCAGGTCCTCAATTTATCCTCTCTTTCCTTTTCCGTTTGTTACTCGAGAAATTTCTGACATTATGAAGCAGAATTAAGATTTCCGTTTGTATCTGTGTATTTTTCTCAGAGGAACTTAGATCAGTTAGAAGCATTATCCAAGAAGCTCAAGGCAAAAGCCTTGAGAACTGAGGCCCCTTCTCAATCTATTGCTGCGACAAGGTGCCTTTGTTTCCCAAATCCTTACTTTACTTTTGACTATCGTTTTCCACAAAATAAACTCTAAAAGCTTGAATTCTTATTATAATTTTAAGGTTTGAGTAGCCATAAAAAAATCAAATTTTAAAAGTGCTTTTCCTTGAAAATTGCATGAGTATTCTTTTGCAAGTAATAATCAATGAGTATAACTTTCAGCTTGTTTATTTGTCTTGGCACATTGCAGGCTTCTTGCACGTGAAGGAATAAACGCTGAGCAGCTTGCTCGTGATCTTAAGTCTTTTGAATTGAAGGTGAAGGTTCATTTTACATTCTATTTGTCTTTTTTTAGCTGCAGCCTTGCAAGCTTTGTCTAACATTTTGTGACGTGATTCCCCTTTAATTTATTTCCCATAATTTTAAGTGACCATGAGAGGTAATGAATGTTCTGTTCGAATGAGAATGTGCAAATATATAGCAGTTCCACAGTTTCGTTATCTAGTTGATTGAAATTAAAGTTTAACTTTTACTAGCAGTTCTCTTTGTTTCTTCTCTACAATATTTGTGATTCAAACTTCAAATTTGGGATTATGTCATTTTCTTATTTCTCACTTTTTCTCCCTTTTCTCTTCATAGACAACATTTGAAGATGTGTTCCCTGCTGAGGCTACAAGTGTTGAAGAGTATCTGCAACAGGTATTTTTTTTAGCCCTTGCATTGTGAAATAAACTATGTTTTAGATATTATAATCCCTGCTCATAACTTTTTCCTTTATTTTTTGATTATTTAAATCTCAAAGTGCTGCATAGAGTATTTCCACATTGTTATTCTATTCTGATTTTATCAGAAAGAAGCTACTATCAACAAGATTTCAGATTGTTTTACTGTTCAATGTTTGTTAAAACAATCTAATGATGGTATATGCTAAAACTAAAAGGTTTCTAAAGAGAACTTTGTAATTGTTGTAATCATCAATGGTATTGGAGAAACTTTCTAGTTTTTGTAATTGTATCTCATGTATGCAATTCTTTTGGTGCTTGAGTTATGCAAATAGTCAGGACAAGTTTAAAGGGGGATCTGCGCTAAACTCAGAAATATACATACATATATGTATATGTAGATATTCTTTTTATTTTTAGCATACACACACATATAATCTTCAACAGATCATTTGTTATTCTAATGTTTTTAAGATCTACTCATGTTTCCTGTCCAAAGGCACCTATTTCTGTATTGCCTAGTTCAATCTCATCTAAAATTCTTATAATTTCTGGTTTTGTTTGCTTCATATATTTGTTTTAAGTCCTCTTCTAGAACTTTGATAACCATGGTAATGTTCTACTTCTTGCTTGGATTGCATATTTGACTAGATAGATGGGTGGTCATTATGTTTACAATTGGCTTTGCTGTTCCACTGCTGCTTGTATATTTTGAACAATATCTCTCATTTGATTGTACAACTCTGCTTATCAATGCATATTTTATTTATTTATTTTTGTAATAGTGATTATTATGTACCTGATGTTTTCTTTTTATCAATTTTTTGGTTTTAGGTTCATGAAATGGCAATGGTCTCAGCTATACAGGAAGCTCAGAAGGATAATCTAAGAAGCTTTAATGATTACATGATGAAAGTTTTGGAGGTTAGACCATTAGAGAAATAATCATGCATATTGAATTTAGTAGGCATGAGCATCAGTCAGGTTGGTCGGGTTTTAGGACTCGGCCATCCCGACCACTTAATAGCGGTCGGAAAAATAGATTTTTGAAAACCGACCAATAATGGTCGGTTTGGATGGATTTTGGTCGGATTTATCGGGTTCGGTCGGTCTTTTCAATAAATATACAAATCAAAACTAACCAACTCAGTCAGTTTAAACCGACGTGGTTGGTCGGGTTGCTCAGATGGTGGTCGGGTCGGTCGGTTTTCGGTTTTTTTTTTTGTTCATCCCTAGAATTTAGTGTATTCAATGTCTTTAAATAAAACCATTGAAGCAATTGTAGTTGATGACTCTACATTTTAAACTTTCTTTTTCCAATTTTGTTTTCTCTTCATTTTACAAGAAATTTTACAGCTAGTTCTTGGAACATCATGTGAAATAACCTTACAGGCAACAAATAATGTCTTTCATGTCTTTTTATCATTTTTTATAATTTTCTTGTCATTTCTTCAAGATTGTAGGATTTATTTTAAATTCATATTTTTGGTTGATGCAATATGTATGTGTATGGATGCTCACTTGCAGTATTTGTACTTATTTCAGCCTATTTGTTTGTATATTACACTTCTCTTTATATAAATGATGTAAGTTACACTAAATGCAAACTAAACTTTAGAATCAAAAAGTAAATAAATAAGCATGCGCCAAAATATTCCATAAAATATGCATAATTAAAAAATATGACAAGATTAATGAGATAAAACCTATGGTCACAAAAAAAATAAAGTTAGTACTTAATATTAATACATGTGTCTTGATAATATATTGGCAAATAAAACAACTATTTCCTTCTATTCATGTAAAATAGATTTTTGAACAAACAATAAAAGAAAAGATTATCAATTAATAAATATATCTGATAGTTTAATATGATAAACTTCTCATGTTAGGGAGCAGCTGAAGATAGACACTTTTTGTTAACTCTAGGGTTTTGCTGTCAAATAACATTCATGTCCTTGTCGTTTGCTTTTTGTCCCCTTTTCTCAAACTTCCATACCCACCCACCCAGCTATGCCCCCTCCCCCCTCTCCTTTTCCTACCCTCCTTCCTTTCTCATGAAATTAGGTCAGATTATTTAGCTTGGCTCTTAGGCAACTGCATCTGAGGAGTAAATTCTTAGAAGGAGAGGGGGTCAAATATTGCGAAACATTTAGAAAGCTGGGTTGCCTATAAAAAAGGAGGGCAGTTTTGTTGCATTAACTAACTGTACTCAATATGTTGAGGACAACTAAGGAGTCCATAATTATTTGTTGCTCAATGTACTTTCAACCTTGATCGGTTGATATAAGTTAATGTATTGCAGGAAGATTGGCAAAAAGAAAAACGTGATTTTCTTCAAAGCTTGAGCCGGATTTCAAATTTACCGAAGGTTAATGCAGATAATAAGCATATTGGAGGTACTCGTTCAGGTCTAATAGCATCTATGGCTTCCAGCTCTCATGTTTCTTCAGGTCCATCAGGCATGGGGATTGTACCCCTGGCTCATAAGCCAATCCTGGAGAAAAAAGCTTCAGCCTATGCTGAAGTTGTGAAGAATCTTAACAATGCTAGGGAACGTGGGCTGCATTTTAAAGTAAGTCTGTTTGCTGTCTTATTTCTGTCACGTTTAGACCCTTTACTCTCTTGAGTGGCTTGTAAAGACTTACTAGCAATTTAACTAATTGACAGCTGATTGAAAGGTACCATGCTGTCATCTTGTCAATGCTTTGAGAGTCAAGTTGGCAGCTGTTGACCAGATATATTTGATATAATTCATCTTCTTGTATGAGTTATGAAAATAACCTACTAATATACAGTTATCATTCTTCTTATATAAGATAGCGCAATATTAGCTCTAACTAAAACAAAATTGGTGCAAGAATTCAGTTTTATTTGAACTTAAGGACCAGATGTTGCTTGAAAACTAATCAGGGGGGCAGATAAGAGTAGGAGGTGAATTTCTATGAGAGCTATGTTGAATACGAGCTTAAAAAGAATAAATGTGCATTAATATAGGTAAATAACCTAACTTCATTTTGGGCTTGCCATAAATCAGTTGCTAGGATTATTTGTATTTTGCCTTATAGGGGACACATTTCCATCTAAGGGGCCTGGGATCTAACCACATTTGCACTAGAATTTTCTTTCCTCCAAAATGAACTTTGCAGCCTTAAATCTATTGGGTCTTCAGGAATGTTAATTGTTAATGAGGTATGTCATAGCCAAGTCAGTGAAGATTTTGGCTTGAAAGCTCCTAGCTCAAAAGCACACTCTTTATAGTCAGCTAAGTTTCTTAAGGGTTGAAATTCTAAAGAACTGATGAGACTGCTGAGTTAGCAACTATATTTCCAACAAACTTAAACTTTGGCTTTATATCCCATTGGTCTGCTAGTTGTATTTTTAACTGTGAACCTCACATCCAAAGCAAATAAAGTTTCCAACAGCTGTAATGCTGTAATCGTTGTTACAAGGCTTTTCTGTATATTCATTATGAAGTGCTCTTTTCTTTTTAGCCGGCAACAGCCTTCAAGGGAGCTTATGAAAGTTTGGGACTTGAAGCTTCTGGTGGAAAATCAGTTACCATGCAGAAGATATGGCATCTTGTTCAGGTGCACTTCTTAGTTGTTTGCTTAGTTTGTCTTCAAATAGAGTATTGCATTTGTTATGCTTCTTTCTGTTATGTAAACAATTTGTCACTGATGAAATTTGATATTTGTACAGACATTGATGGGTGAAAATTCAACCGTTAAGCAAAATCTTTCAAGAAAAATGTTATTAGTGATTGGTGCAAGGCGACATCTAGAATGGGGACATGAAAAGTATATTATGGATACAATACAAAGTCATCCAGCACAGGTAAAGACTTCTTTCAAGTATTATAATTCATAATAAAATAAATTCTCTTGAACTTTTTTTTTTGGTTGCTGTTGCTGCTGCTTCTCTTCAGTCTCTAACATGGTTGCTTGCTCTGTGTTGATTATGTGAAACCCTGATATAGTTTTTTTCTTTGTCAAAAAAAATAATTCTGATTTTAGGCTTCCCTTGGTGGAGCTGTTGGAAATTTACAAAGAGTTCGTGCATTTCTTCGGGTTTGTTAGACCTAATTCCATTTTAGTCGACCTTGAAGCCATGGCTTGTTTAATTCTTGTTGGATTTTGAAATATGTTTATACTTCAATTTTGTGCAGATTCGGTTGAGGGATTATGGAGTCCTAGATTTTGATGCAGGAGATACACGAAGACATCCTCCAATTGATACCACTTGGCAACAGGTTATGGATGAAATTCATATTTGTATTTTATTGGTTGAGATGTGAAGATAGTGCTTAACTTTATGTTTATATTTTTTGTTTGACTGGTATTTATAGTTTATATAGGGTCGTAAATAAGCCAAGCTGCTCGAGCTTGGTTTGGATCTTAGCTCAGTAAAAATGTATTCAAGCTCGAGTTTGAATTTCTTATTTGTTAAATGAATCAAGTCCAAGTAAAAAAACACTTGGTTCATTAGGCTCGCGAGCTGGCTCATTTAAAATGTTCATGAGTTAAGTTTGCAAACTAACTCATTTATTTTGCTGGATCATAAATGTACATAATTCAATTTATGTATTAATTTATGTATTTGAGTATATTAATTCTTTAACTATTTTAATTTATATAATTTATTACTATACATTATATGTGCCAAATAAATTAAATAATATAAAATAAATAATTTTGATATTACATAATAATTCAATTTAATAAACTTTATTTGAAATTCTTTTTCATATATTATATTTTTAAATTATGAATATTGATAATGATTTAATAGTGAGTGAAATTATGTAATACAATATTCAATAGTAAAAGAATTATTAAAAGTTTTGAAGAACAAATTTATTATAAATTGCATCATATACTCTTTTTATTTTTGTTTATATGATACAAATTATCAAAATAAATGATTATTTAATTAGTAATATTATAAAAAATATGGTGACTTAACATATACTAAATTTTTAGTACAATATATAAGTAATGTAAATAATTCAATAACTTAGTAATTTATAATAGAATATAAAATTATAGTGATATAGTATTTCATTTTTGTTAATATAAATATAATCAAATTGTTCATTTTTCATAAAGATATTGTTAATTTTAGTATTTATGCTATAAAAAAGTAAAAACTGAAACAAACTTATTGAGCTCGTTGAACTCAGTTTTTTCGAACTTGAATTCAAACTCAAAATACATAATATATGAGGTTGAATTAATATGAGCTCGAGCTTGGCTTGAATCAAGTTCAAGCTTAAACTCGACTATTTTATAGCTTGACTCAGTGACAACCCTATCTATACTTTAATTGTGGATGTTGCTTCTAATTTTTGAACTATGGATTTGATTGAAGTTTATAATTTCTCAATTGATTTCTAAAAATGCTTTCTTGTTCAGACTATTAATTAGTGACTACTCACCCTCTTTGTATAAATGATTATGAAGAAGAAAGGGGTCTTGTTGTTTGCATCATACACCTTAGATATATTGCATATCATTTTCCTACCTTTCATGTTCGAGCATGAGAATCTGTTGGATCTGTTTTTTTAGTCAAATAAGAACTTTCCCTTGCACATATTGGAGGTCTATTTGAAGCTTTATGACTCTAGTGACTAGTCCCTAAGGCTGTCTAATCTTTCGTTGGTTTAGGGATTAATCGAGTTATATGGAGTAGAAGGTTTGTTTGTTTAGTTCCTTTGTTTGCTTTGTTACCTGTAGTGTTAACACGTTTGTAGCCTCTAATTGCTTATGAAATTGTAGGCTAGAGTAAGCATTCTTTGAAAATTCTGCAGTCTGCTGACCACAAGTTATTGCTTTCTTTTGTGTGGGTTTATTTTGCAGTTCAAGGGTATTAACTTTTTTTTTTTGGCTACCATGCCAAATAGATTCTATGCTTTTAAGCTAACTACCACTAGATTCTATTTTCCAGAGCTTTTAGGACCTCTTTGAGTGTTATCCAGCTTATTGGAGGGCATTACGTTTAGCTTGTCTTTTTATGTTATAGTTTGTAGTTTTCTTTTGGTATATAGGGGGATTCTTTATCCTCCACGATGTAATCTTTCTTTCTTCATGGGTTAAGTTTTTTTCTTCTTATATATTAAAAAAGTAAAACTAAATAAAAATTTCCATGATTGCCAGATTTATTTTTGCTTGAGGACTGGGTATTATGATGAAGCAAGAAATGTTGCACTGTCATCTCGTGCTTCACAGCAATTTGCTCCTCTGGTAAGGATTGTTCTCTGCTTAAGATATAAAAAACTTCTATAATTAGCTTAGTTGTTGGCTTTTCTTTTGACAGCTCACAGAGTGGATTAACACTGGAGGAATGGTGTCTCCTGAAATTGCAGCTGCTGCTTCAGAAGAATGTGAAAAAATGTTAAGAATGGTTGATCGGGTAGGTCGAGCTGCATATGACAAGAAAAAATTATTACTCTATGCTATAGTATCTGGTTCTAGGAGGCAAATCGACCGACTGCTGAGAGATCTACCCACATTTTTCAACACTATAGAGGATTTTTTATGGTTCATGTTATCAGCTGTACGAGACGTCCATGCTGGGACCTCTTCTATGGGCCTGAATGAAGGTTCAGTACCATACTGTTTGGAAGATTTGCAGGCTTACTTAAATAAGTTTGAGCCATCATATTATACCAAAAATGGGAAGGACCCCGTGGTTTACCCTTATGTGTTGCTTTTAAGCATCCAGTTGCTAAAATCTATCTCACATTTGTTCAAGGAAGTTGCAGATGAAGAACATTATATAGATGCTGTCCACATATCAATTGCGCTAGCAGATAATGGGGTTCTTTCTGAAGTTTCTGGGGCTGGACAAAAACTAGGTGTCATGGATGCATATGCTGAGTTCTCTAGTATAATTAGGCAGTATGGTTCTGCATATTTACGGCATGGCAATCTTCCTGTGGCATTGGAATATTATCTACAAGCCGCTGCTGCAGTAGGGGGTGGAGAGGTGGCATGGACTGGAAGAGGCAATGTTGATCAGCAAAGACAGAGAAGTTTGATGCTGAAGCAACTACTTACTGAGCTTTTGTTGCGGGATGGTGGTATTTACCTTTTACTCGGTCCGTGTGGTGCTGGAGAAGAAGGTGAATTGGTGCGATTTTTGAATGACTTCAAAGCTAGGCAACAATTTCTGCTTGAAGCTGCTCGCCAGTGTCAGGAAGCTGGGCTTTATGATAAAGTAAAATTTCTTCTCTTGCATTTGACTTGAGTTTGGGGATTCCTGGTTTTGGCAGCAGCCATTCATATTTGGTTCTAAATTCACTTTTCTTTTATGCCACATGTTATCTACTGGTATTTAATGATCATGGTTACCATCTTCCTTAGTTTTCTGCTTCCTTTTCAATGGATAATATAGTGTTCACAATGCAAAGATGATATTTATTAGTTTCGGTGTTACTTATTGCTTGAGGAAACTTTGTACTCCTATGTCAGTATTTATATATTGTTTTTTTTTCATCTTTTTCCACATACAGACACACTCTTCACCAAAGAGTTCTGTTTATTTATTTGGCAATGGAGATGTTCATCTTTCTTTTTCTGATGTATTACTCCAACTTTTACTTTGTTTTCTGTTATATTGATTTTGTGTTACTTTGTTGTCTTGCTTTTATTGTTATCAAAACCCAGTCTATAGAAATTCAGAAGAGGGTTGGAGCTTTCTCTATGGCCTTAGATACGATTAATAAGTGCCTGTCTGAAGCAATCTGTGCCCTGTCGCGTGGTAGATCGGATGGTGAGAGCCGGACTGCTGGTTTCATTCATTCTGGCAATGAGATTTTGGACACATACAAGTATTATTCTGAAGTTAGGTAGGTTATTTCCTGATGCTTTGAATCCTTTTGTTCTCTTTGTTGATAATTATAGACAAGTTCAGACCTTTTTTTTGCTTTTGCTATTTTACTAGCTTGCAAATGGTGAAGTCCGATTCTGCCTACAGGTGAAGTCTGAGTTCTAATTGCGACCCAAATGTTGTCAGCGAGGAGTCATTTATCACTATGATTCTTTCTTTAGGCATTGATAGGAAACTCGAGCAATTTCCTATTTTATTTCTCAATATTATGTAACCTTTATAGGTATTAGAGGCTTTGGGTTGAATTAGAGTTGAGAACTTGGGGTTTTACATGAACTCACTCTAAAATGTTATGGATGCCTTCACAGTAATCGAAACCTATGCTGTTATTTAAGATGGAATTATAATTTAATGAGGTATCACTAACTAGTAGTTGAAAGTCAAAGTGTTGATTATGACATTATGTTGCAAGCTAACCCAAATATATGTGGTGCACCTCCATAGTTATCATTTTATGCCCCAAGCAAGCATTAAATCATCCATGAGATTTGTAAATGTTTTGTAAGTGCTAATAAATGTTTCCGACTATCGTTTTGCATGGGGATCATATGACTTCATAAAAAAAAGTGTGAATTTCCTAAGTTTAACGTTACTTGTGTTTGATATCCAGTCTTCAAGAAAGAGGGCATGTTATAGAGCAAGAAACTGTGTTGAGACAACTTGAGGCGATATTGTCTGTTCACAAGTTGGCAAGACTGGGTCATTATCTTGATGCATTAAGGGAGATTGCTAAACTTCCCTTCCTTCCATTAGATCCACGACTACCAGATGTCACTGCAGATACATTTCAGAATTTGTCTCCTCATGTCCAAGTTTGTGTGCCAGACCTTCTGAAGGTTGCTCTTACATGTCTTGACAATGTGACAGATTCTGATGGATCGCTTCGTGCCATGAGAGCAAAGGTATACTGGAAATACTTACCATTTTATTTTATGTTTCTGTTAGATATTATTGCTGCTTTGAAATTTTTGTTTAGCTTATTGTCTCTTTGGTGTTGCCCAAATCTAAAGTTGTTGAACCATGGTTTTCTTTATCATTCCATTACTTGCTAGTTGCAATAACAGATGCATGGCCAAATATGCACAAACCACACTAGAGTCCCTCCCAAAAAGAAGCCTAGATAAATTAAAGCTAATAGAATTACTATGACTATTTTAGTTGAAAATTTTCCTCTTTTACCATTTTATCTATCAAGTTTTAAATCTGAATATGACGACATATTTCATAATTTCTTCATCCATACCTTGTGCATTACTCAAAAGCACATGTTTTTCCTTTCTATGACTGGTTACTGGCAATGGTCCGCAATTTTTTTTTATTCGATTTGGTTTTCATAGTTGTAAATCATTTCTATCGCAAATAACGTTGGGTATCAAACAACCGATCTATTTGATTTTAGTTACATATTATAATGTCTGGTTTGTCTTAGGAATTTGGATTGGTGATAATGGTAGATACTTGATACCTAAAGCTGGTGTAATTTGATGTTGCAATTGACTTCAAGCATTGTCATTGCTTCTTGAATGATATTTCTTTTAATCTTTGCAGATAGCACAGTTTCTTGCTAACAATATGAGTAGGAATTGGCCTCATGATCTGTATGAGAAAGTTGCCAGAAGTTTGTGAAGTTTGGCAGTTTGAGATTCCCCTCTTTTCGTTGGTGGGCTATCAAATTTTATAGATGTTTAGTTGAGGTTATGATGCAACTAATTCTGTAAAGAAAGAATTCAGACCATTCATCAGATTCGGGTGACATGTCTGATTTCTTTGTGAGCAAACAACTTTGTTTTTGGAATGAGTTAGTTTCACTTGGCTTCTACGGTCCCCTCCCTGCTCACTAGCTACCAGAAAAGGGTGTTCATTTTTGTTGGCTAATATTAATTACTTTTGTTGTATCTGATTTTGTGGTTCTATTACCATTAAATTTAGAAAGTAAAAGTAGAAATAAATTAAGAGGCCTACTGTATTACTGAATTAATAATTGTTTCAAATTGGCTGAGATTGACCTTACCCGACTTAATATCTGGATTGTACTATTTCTCAAGCGGAGAAACTTTGATGAATGCATATATATCCAACAGCATTCATCAAGATTCTGATACAAAGTTTATTTGCAGAAATAACAAGCATCAACTAGAATTACTAATATCCCTTCAAAAAAAACTAGAATTACTAATAATGGTAAAAGATTAAAACCAGCAGAAGAGACTGCAAAAAATATTAGAAAAGCTCAACAACTATTAGCATTAAAACTTGTAGAAATTAAAAAGTTCCTTTCTTGTGGCCATAGCAGGCCCTGCTGGCCCTAGGGAGTATTCAGATAACACATCATAAAACTGGAAAAAAGTTCTGCCCAAAATTTCAACCTCAAGGTGGATTTTTTTAAATGCTTTCCACATGCATTACATATAAATTATGACAATTTGGGCAGACCTATATTTATATATATTTTATATATAAATGGCCATGAAAAGAAAAAGAAATTGATCATCATCACATGGGTTTAACCAGTGTTCTGCATTCCGGCAGCAATACCCTTCATGGTCAAGATGAGGGTGTCCTCTAAACCAGGAGCATACTCACTTGTTGGGTTTAGCTTCACAAGTTCATCAGCTGGTTTGCTTGATTCCATAATTTCCTTGGAGATGTGTGGCCGAACAGTCACACTGTAATTTGGATCGCGGATTTGTTTCAGTGTATAGGCCTGGCAAACATTGAGGGTTGTGATGTATGAATCACGTAATCTCAGTCTTTGTTTCAAGTATGGGTCTCCTTCAAGAAGATCCTTGTGTCCAGCAATCTGAAAAACAAAAGCAAATAAAATAAATGAAAAAAATTGTTAAAGGGTAATTTTTTCTTTTTCTGGTTCCAACTTCAATCCATATTCTAATGGTGGAATTAATACTCATCGATGACAAGTTATGAGAGGATCATTAAAATAGGCATATAGGACATGTATATTGCAAACCAACAAATGCAAGCGTATGGAAGATCAGGGATAGACCTAGAAATATGTGGGATGAGGTGTTGGAGAAAGATTTAGCAGGAAATAAGAGATAGACCTAAATAAAATGTAATAGAAGGAAATATTTCATATAGCAGATTCCAACAGAATTGGGCTTGACATTAGTTGGATTTTCCCAACTTCCAAGATGAGGTAATCTCTTTTATCCATTATATCAAATTTGGATTTGGAGAAACAATTTGTGTAGAACCAATATAGTGCACGGTCATTCTCATGAACCTTGCATGTCTATGGTGTAGTTCAGTAGAAACTAACCACAGATAAAAAAGGTCCTGTGTTATGAATCCTGAAACTACAAACATCATATCTTTAAATTAAGCATTGTGTTAGTGAAAGTGACAAAACCTAGAAAAGAAGCACAAGCTTCAATTTGGTGTTTATCCTTTTTCTAAATTCTTATTTAACAGAAAGAACTGGGATTTATTTTGGAAATGGGAAAAATTAAAAATGTTGACAATCCTAGCGAGTTTACCTGGAGAAGAAAGCTCTTGGTTTCTTCATAGTCTGCCCTCAACCTCTCACCAAAGGACCATAGCTCCTTAGAAACAAGGAGTTTGTCATACAAGGCAGCTATCCCTGGATCTCCCTTGGCAAACACCATTTCAACCAAATCAAGGGTCACCCTGAAGAAAGGCCATCCATTGTACATCTCTTGCAGCATGTGGAGATTCCTGACATCCTTTTGAATAACATGTTTAAATGCTGCTCCAAAACCAAGCCATACTGGAAGATGGAATCTAGTTTGTGTCCAGGCAAAGATCCATGGGATTGCACGAAGAGATTCGATACCCCCACTTGGCTTTCGCTTTGATGGACGGCTTCCAATGTTCATCCTACCATATTCCAACTCTGGTGTGGCCTACAACCATGAGCAAAGCAAATTAATTTACTAATTCCTTTAATAACTCGAAATGACATCAATAAAATAATAGGATGTTTGTTTTACTTACAAGGCGGAAATATTCAACAAATCTTGGTTCTTTGAAGACAACAGATCGGTATGCCTCTGTAGCAACAACAGCCATTTCATCCATCAGCTTGCGCCATTCTGGTTTTGGGGAGATTGGGGGATGCATACCATGCTCCAGAGTGGCAGCTGTGAAACGTTGCAGTGTTCTAAAGCATAAATGTTCCTCTCCAAATGATTGTTCAATAACTTCACCTTGAACAGTGACACGGAGTGACCCATGAATTGTATCTGGTGGCTGAGATAATATAGCAAGATGAGTGGGACCACCTCCTCTTCCAACAGTCCCACCACGACCATGGAACATTGTGAGCTTCATGCCAAATTGCTTAGCTACCTTTATGAGCTCCTCTTGAGCCTTATATAACTGCCAGGCTGCGGAGAATCTTCCAGCATCTTTACCTGAGTCTGAGTAACCAATCATGACTTCTTGTTTTCCATTGATGCGGTCTCTGTACCAATCTATTGAGAAGAGCCGAGCCAAAGCAGCAGGAGCAGCCTCAAGATCTGCAAGCTTCTCAAACAAAGGAACCACTCTTAATGGCTGCTTTACATGGCATTCACGTTGCAGGAGCTCAACAGCAAGCACATCTGATGGTGCAGTTGCCATAGAGATGATGTATGCTCCAAAGTTATCTGAAGGGAGTTCTGCTATGACATGAAAAGTTTCCAACACATCAGCAATTTCCTCGGTTTTTGGAAGATCAGGACCAAACAGTGGTCGCTTGCCACTAAGTTCAGATAAAAGCCACTCTTGTCGGCGCTCTTCAGACCACTCCCGATAGGAACCAATTTCCAGGTGCTTAGTAATGGCATCTATGACGTCAGTGTGACGGTCTGATTCTTGCCTAATATCAAGCCTCACCAGTGAAAGTCCAAAGGTGGAAACTTGCCTCAAGAAATCAAGGAGGCTTCCATCGGCAATTGGCCGGTCACCACATGCGCAGAGTGATCTATAACACAATTCAAGAGGTTCCAAGAACTGCATGAAATTGAAACCTAATGAGACCAAATCAATTGATATAGCAATAGGCAATTCAGAATAATGCACTCTAGCATGTCCTCAGCAGCAAATTGACCATTACCTCTTATGGCCACGCTACTCATGCAAGGAGTTAAATAATTCCAATTGAAAACTCAGCAAAAAAAAAAAAAAAAACAGGCATTAAAGTAAACAAAAGACTGGGGCTGGGGCTGGTATAATGATCTCATGGCCTTTGCTCATAGTAGGGGTGTACACGGGCCGGGGACTTTTCTTCGGGCTGCATTTTGCAGCCCGTGGCCCGGCCCGATGCCCGGTCGGGCCGGGCCACTTCGGGTTTGGTCGGGCTGGCCCGATTTTTTTGAAATTAACAAAAATAATGAATTTTTTAAAATTTTAATAAAATTTACCTATAAATATTATTTTAAAAATTTATTATACTAAATTATATCTAATAATATATATAAATTATTATATCAATATTTATATATAATATTTTAAATTTTTCAAAAAAAAAAAGTTACCAAAATATAAATTTAAAAAAAAATAAAAAATAAAAAATTAATATATCGGGCCGGCCCGAAAATTTTTATCTCAACCCGAGGCCCGACCCAAGCATAGCTCGGATTGGATTTTGAAACCCGTGGCCCGACCCTAGTATGGGTTCGGGCCGGCCCGGGTTGTTCGGGCCACGGGCTTCATGTACAGCCCTAGCTCATAGATAGAACAGCATAGTTAAAGAAAAAGGTTTTGCAACCTGAACTTGAATTGTCAAAAAAGCAGCATGTTGATTCCAGGAAATATGTGTTTATTAAGATCATGTGTCGTTGACAAAAAAAAAGAAAAAGAAAAAGAAAGAGAAGGAAATGAAATACCTGTTCAACATTAGTGAAACTTGCCTCCTCTGGGATCTCAGAGATCCCATGAGATAATAATTGACGTGAGCGTTCACGAGTATTGTACAACTTATCCCGCAGATCACCAAGAATCACACGATAGGGTTCATTTGAGGGAATTTGTTTCCAAAACTCTGCAACATGAAGCAAATTAGAAAAGGCAATTCAGAAACTTGAAACGGAAATATGTGAAAATGACAAGGAAAAAACTGCCTAATCTACAGATGATTACAATGCTTAAGCAAATGTAGGTAGATAAACAACTAGGCAGATTAAATGCCTACAAAATTTATTTTGACAACTGAGGTGAAAAAATTATCCATCAGTACTTCTATATCCTATTTTGTGTAGAAGCAGAATACAAGTCAAAGCATTTTGCAAATTCCATCCCTTTAAAATAATAGTTAATATCAAATCTGAACTGCTTAATTCCAAAATTTACCTATGTAGTGCTTTGCATCCCTCTTTGATGATCTGTCGAGTTCATCAGCACGGACACGTAGCTCATCACTGCAACGCCACATGGACAACTACCACAGGAAAATAAGGTAGGAATTAATAATAACAATCAAAATACACAAAGACGAACCAAGGAGAAGAACACTGCGTTACTTAATGAAAATCCCAAGGAAATGCCAACTAAAACAGGCATTCAGTACCTCAAACATAAGATCCTCAATTTGGGAATAGTATAGGTTAGCTGCCATCATTCTAGCCAATAAGCAAACATCCCTTGTGACCTCAGGAGTTACTCTAGGATTACCTGCATCTCATATCAAGCAAATGATAAGCACATAGAGATATTTAAGCACTCAGAAGCTTTACAATAATATTAAAAAAAAGCTAAAAAACTTAAATGGACAGACACATGGAAATATTTTCGTCAATAGCGAAAGATCATACCATCACGATCACCACCCATCCAAGAAGAAAATTGGATCAGAGGAGCATTGTAAGGAACCCTTTCATTAATCCCTATGTTCTTTAAAGCAGTGTCAACACGGCGCAAGAACTTTGGAACACCCTTCCAGATTGTTTCGTGGAAGTAGCTCATTCCTGCCCTCATTTCATCTTGGGGTGTTGGAGGGGTCCTTCGAATCTCATCTGTACGAAATGCAGCTTGAATCTACATGAAAAGAAAGATGGAAAATGAGAAGACAAAATTAACACCCCATTGGTTCAAGCAAGTTTTAAAATATGTACGTCCTACAATATTTCTCTTCTATTAATATTCCAATTAGAACTGGTTAGCAATCACCGGACAGAGCGCCCCTTCTTCCTTGCATATTCATTCCTTAGAAGAATTACAAAATTTGATGTGGATAAAGAAATGAATTTGGAGGTGACGTTTACCTCTCTTTGTAAAGCCTCGTCAAGCTCCTGCTTATCATTTGGAGTTATGTCTTTGGCATACAACTGGGCTAAACAATTCCTTATCCTGAATGATGAGAACAAGAAAAAAGGGATATAGTGAGTACCTCAAAGAGGTTACAGACTTGTTTTACCATAACCAACAGTATTTTCATGGAAAACATGGTAGCTCAAACCAAATCCTCAAAGGGGTGGGGTAGAAGAAAAATCTGAAAGAAAACCATAGGAATTAAAAACAAACCTTGCATGTTTTTGAAGTAAAGATCTACGGACTGATTGAGTAGGATGAGCTGTCAAGACAAGATCTACAGTCTGATTCTTCAGAGCATCAAAAACTTCTTCAGGAGACTTCTTCATCTCAACAACAAGTCTCTTAATAGTTTCTTCAATGTCTGATTCAGTTGTTGCATTGTTCTCATCAGCAAAATCTCCTTTCTTTAACTTGTTCCGTCGCCGATAAGCAATTTGAACCTCTTCGGCTAGGTTTGCCAAGTTAAGCATGTGGGAGAAAGACTTGGCAAGAACAATGGAATCACCAGGATCCAAACTGGTCAAGACATTTCCAAGCTCCTCAAGTTTCCGGCAATCATGTTTCCCTTCATACTCAGCAGAAAGCTCATAGCATTCTTGAACCTGAACAAGATAATACATTGAAAATTTTGTAGAAACTCATCATATCAATCTCCAAAACAAGTTACCATTTATCATAAAGGAAACCAGAAATTCATATGCTTTTCCACATCAGAAATGATAAGCTGTGAACTACCGGTCATGATCACTGTTATCTTTGATCTTTCCAATGTGAAAGTTAAATAATTCAACCAAACATAAGAAACGGAAAGACATCTCAACATTTCAAATTTAAAACCAATTCAAAGTAACATCCTCACTGGGCAGTGGTTAATTAAAATTGCATGGCATACAAAATATTTCAGGCTGTGTTAGTGATCCTCCTGAATGTGATCTGGGTGTCACTTAAATCAACAAATTCAATGATATTACAAATCAAAAATCAATTTCATACTGGACTGGGTCATCAATTCACACTTCCACACCAAAAAAAAAATCGAATCTTTTTTATTTCTGGAGAAATGGCTATATCAGCACATAGTTTTTCCACTAGCTATTGAAATCATATAAAAAAAAGGAAAGGTTAGAATAATGAATATTACCGTTTCCTTGAGATCTTCTCCATGCAAATCTTGAAGAATATCAAGGAACCGATCCAAAAGCAGTGCATCATACTCCACCAATTTGTCATCTTCACTCACTCTCGCAGGAACCAGAAGCCTAAGCTGTGCATCAATAGATGCCAGCTTCTCCAGATTCCGAGGTTGCATTGTTCAACACTTGTTAGCTAATTTTCTGTACGAAACACACATAAAAGATAATTAAAATTGAACAAAAATAAACCAAAAACATAGAAGAAGAAGAGGAACCCACAAAAACAGAAAGCCAAAATTCTGGATTGGTTCAATAGCCACAGAATCTCATCATGACCCACTAAAATTGGGCCTGTGAAATCGAGGTTTCAATACAAAAAACAAGACACGTGTAGATAGAAGATAAGAAAAATGCAGGTTGATAAAACCGATGAAAGTGAATAATAAGAACAAAGGAAACAGCTCATATGCAAGGGTAACAGATAAAAAGATGATTTATAGAGATACCCAGATGGAGATAACTGAATACCTGAATCTAAACAAGTGAGATTTAATCCCCTACAGATAGACAGAGTGAAGATTGAGATGAAAAGAGAAGCACAAAGTACACACTATATATAGAGCAAGGAGAGGCAGAGCAACATAACAAAACAATAGAGGAGAAAAACCTCTCTACTCTAACTATCAACTATGCTCACTCCTTTTTTTCAATGTTTTTTTTCTCAGTTTTAACGATGAAAAATAATTGGTGAAAACTCAATTCCGAGTCTAACTCAAATTTTATTTTTAATTAATATACTTATGGCAGCCATTTGTGAAAAAAAAATCCATATTAAGATTTAACCAATTAATGTTTGGATTTATTGTTTTATTTTTTTTTACATTTGAAAGTAAAATAAAAAAAAACTAATTAGAAAATAAATTGTTGTGTTTTGAATTAAAAATATTATTTTTTTCTGAAAAAACAAAAATTATTCTCTTATTATAGTTAATATTTTTCTTTTTATGTGAAGGAAAACTTATATATTTATCAATTATATGTTATTATATGTACATTTTTAAAAAATCTAAAATTAATAAAAATATATTTTCTTTAAAATAGAAAATTAAAAAAAATTGACTCAAATGAAGCCTAAATCAGCATGTAAATAAATAATTGGATATGACATTTTAATTATCTAATACCACTTATTTTACAATGCATTAATCTTTCTTTGGTTTGTTTTTCAAAAAAATAGAAAGAATTTTAATATATATATATATATATATATTTGATAATTGAGGTTGACAATTATATAAATATTTTTATTTTAAAAAATAAGATTATAAAAATATTTAAACCACAAAAAATTTTATATTTTTCTTATATTATTAAACAAAAATTCTAAAAAACGACCAATTTGTGACTCTAGTTGGTGACCAATGGGAACTATGAAAAGCCGGATGTATAAAAGTAACACATCAATGTAATTACTTTCCCTTTTATATTACTGAATATTAAAGATTTTCAAAAAATATCTTAATTTTTCTTTTTATAAAATTAATATTTTTATTAATTAAATTTTAAAATTCAGACTATTTTATTTTGCAGCTAATTTTATGATATAAATAAAATTCTTCTCTTAATAAACGTCTTACTTTGACTTTGTTTTGTTTAAAATTAAATGAAATTAATTAATATTTATAAATTATAATTTTCTTTGAAAACGACGAATAATTATAAATTATTAATTAAGCGCATGCTTTTCGCTTTTTTCAATTCTTTTTTTTTTCAATCTTTTTTACGAAACAAAAGCAAATATTTGCTTTTCTTGTGTGGTGTCGTTTTGTTAGATCTTTTTGTTTTCCGTCGTACGTACGGTAAGAGAATATGCTTTGGAAAAATTCTTTTGAGAACCAAACTTCCTTTTATGGAAAATTTTGAAAAAAAAAAAAGATTTGCTGTTTTTCCATATGCAACTCTAATTTCCATTTGATCCTTAAATTAAATTTCAATTCATCAACATATCCTTTTAATGAAATATTCTATAATAATAACAATACTTTTAATTGAATTATTTTCTTTTAATATATTTTATAATAATTAATATATGTCATAATATATAATCTTAAAGAGTAATTGATTTTATAATTATTCTATAATTGAAAAAAATAAATACTCTCTATAAGTATAATTAACTGTTAAGTTAATAATAAATCAAAAACAATATAAAAATTGAAAAAAAATCATTTCCATATTAATAAATTTGATGCTAGCTTCTTTTTTTTTTTGGCAATGAGTGTCAAATTTTTCGATATACCATTTTTTTTATTCATGACGATTTTAATATTACATAAAAATTTTATTAAAGTTATATACTTTAAATATGAAAATACTCTTATTAATTGATATTCATTCTTTAACTTTTGGCTATAAAATAAATTAAGAAGAGTATTTAAAGCAAAAGTGATAAAAATAAATAATATTAATTGAAAACTTAATTTTTTTTTAATTTCTAAAATTATAAAGTGGGACGAATGAAGTATTTGAGGGGTAGAATTTTTCCTATACACAAAAAATATATTGCTATTTGGAAAACCTATGGTAGGCCAAATTCCACTTCATATACATATGTTTAGAGTAAAGTGACTTAAAGAATTTTTTTTTTAAAGAAAAAGTTTTCAAGTTAAAAACTAATGTAAATTACTATAAATATATTCTTGAGAATTGTTGTATTATTAGCACTTACTCTTTAATATTTTAGAATTGATACTCTTAATATTTAAATTAATTAATTTTATAATCAATGCCCAAGATTTTAAGACTTCAAAATTGTTAATAAAAATTCAATGATTTATATTTTTAAGATTCAATTAAGTATAATTTTATAATAAAATCAAGAATATGAAGTCACTAATAAATTTTGTGTACTATAAAATGCTCATTTTAAATTAATGATGAATATCCCAATAGTCAAGTAGAATAGATTTTAAATATATTAAGAAATTTTTCTAAAATTTATCCCCAATTAAATTTTGTGTATTATAATAAGTTTAACTCCTTAAATATTTTAATCAAAAGTAAATTATCAATTCTAGAATCAAAATAAATATAGTTTTAAATTATTTAAATTTTAACTTTGGAATCCAATCATAGAGTGAAGCCAAACATGGTGACCTTATTAATTTCTTTAAAGAGAGAACTAATTTAAGTATTAAATTTTAAGTGTTAATTAATATAAATAATATATAATTTTAACTTATAAAAAATAAAAGTTTAATAATGTATTTCAATGTAAATTCTAAATAAAAAATTTTGACTCACCATTTTAAATAATCATTTTAATTAAAATTTTTTCAATAAATATTATTAAATAATTAAAATGATTAAATATTAAAGTTAAAATTTTAAATATTGAATCATATTAATTAAATATTATTTTAATTTATATTGATTTATGGATTGATTCAAAATGGTTAAATAAAATTAAGATTAAAAAATTCAAGATTCTTTACTATTCAAAATGATTAAATAAAAACTTTATTAAAAAATGAAGATTCTTTACTGTTCAATGCATGCTTTTTAATTAAAATCAAGCATTAAACTCAGTCTTTACTTCTTTATATATATATATAATATAATACAATATATTATATTATATATATATATAATATAAATATAAAACATTAGACAGGTTCGTGGCGTGAGGACGTACATTATTAAGTTTCCCCTTAGAGAGCCAATGTTGATTAATAATTACATACATAAGATCATTCAATATTTTTATTTTTTTATTTTATTTTATTTTTTTCTAAGAAAGCCAATAGATATAGTTAGGTGAAATCAATGTACTGAAATTAGTAAGGTATCAACAACTTATCAGCCTCCTTTTAATTTTGATAAAGTAGTTGATATCCAAGGGATAATTAGAAAAATTCTTACCCTACATTTAGTAAATTACTGAAAAAATAATTACTGAAAATATATTTTATAGAGATATATTATATAGAGTTTAAAAGATATAATAAAATATTAAAAAAATAGATTAAAAAATATTAAATTATTTAATTACAACCCAACTTTACAGGAAAAGTTTAAGTAATACTTAAACTATTCTTATAATATCTCTTTCTTGTTTTATTATATTTTAAATTAAGGGTATGATTATCTTTTGATATATGAACCATTCAATCTATTTTCTTAGTGAAATATTTTATTACTTTTTATCAACTGGTTGATAAAATTTAGTGGATCTGATATTTTATTTTACATATATCTTTTGTAAATAAATATAGTATTTTTGGTCAAATAGGATTATTTAGTTAATTTTTTAAAAATTCTTGTGGAACCAAATATACTATTAAATTCTTCGAGTTCCAGTCCAAATATATGCTTTGAATTTTTTTTTAAAAAAATCAAATTAAATGTTGAGATAATTATTTTAACGCATGAAAAATTCAGATTGAAGTTTAACTAAAATTTGAAATTTTAGACGTTAAAATATACTCAATTTTTTTTTAAAAAAAATGCAAGGAAATAAAATTCATAATAATGAGTATGGGGAAATGAATATGGCAGATAAAAAATATAAATAAAATATTTACTAAATGATGAGTATTGAATTTCATAAATTGATTGATTTTATGCCATATAAGTTTTTAGATTTATCCAGTACTTATAATGAACTTGCATATGTAGGAGCATATGCTTGCATTCGCTGAAAAACATGAAAAATAAGTATTAATATTCCAATTATGCCAATTATGCCATGTTAATATATTCTGATGGTAAAATCAATATAATAGGGTTAAGCCACTTTATATGGGATTTTAGCTGGGATTGTGAGATTATAGACTTCATTTTCTATTGCAACCTTGGGACAATGTTTTTTATAAAATTATCAGAAGAAATAAAAAAAATTATAAAATTACTACGTTTTTAAATTTATTAAAATTTATGGTTAGTTTATAAATTTATCAGATTCATAAAATTTATTATGAATTTATTATAAGTTTATAATGAATTTATAATATACATGATAATTTATATTAGTTTATTATGAGTTTGTTATAAGTTTAATGTATATTTTTATAAAGTAACAAAAATACTCATAGTAAAACATGAAAAAATTTTACAAAATCAAGTAAGGAGCATAATTTTCCTATTTAACTGTTAAAAATGAGATTCATTTGGTTAGCCTATCCAATTGAGATTAGGTGACTGTCTATTGAAACTTTTGTTGAGATCCGACTTAATTTAATTTGATTTGGTAACAATAATCTCCTTTAGTATGGTCATTTATTGCTAGATTATGAACGTCACCAAGAAAATTGCTAGTTAGGCAACTTAATTTAATATGGTATGATCGGTTTGCCAAACTCAGCTTATGTTTTTGAAGTTCTAATATACATACATACATATATACATACATATATATATATATATATATATTTGAATATTTCATTAGGAGAGAGTAATCGATCCTAAATCAATTATCCATAGAAAAATGTGTACTTTACTATTATGCTATGCTTTGATGTGCATTGTAAGGATATATATTTAAATTATATATATTAAAAAATATACTATTATATGTTAATACATATTAATATTAAATATGTTATTAAAATATTAAATATTCATTAAAATAGCTATAATTATTTACTTACTTTTTTTTAGCAAAATATTTACTTCATTAAAGGATGTTACTTGCTATCAATTAAGGCATTAAAAATATTAAAAATATCGAAATTATATATTAATTTCACTTTTATCTTATTCAATCTTTGATTCTAAAATCCAAACCAATTAGAACCATTTGTTTTTAGGGTAAAGAGAAAAATAATTAGAATTGAGAATTTCAATCATAAACATTGTGAAGAATATGCCCAAAAACCTTTTATAATATAAAGTATAAAAAAAAAAAAGACAATGTTGAAATACATACAAATAACTTATTGTCCTTTTTTTTATTTATCAATCCTATGTGTTCACAAACCATGCCAAAAATAGAAATTCAATGAACTTGTTTCTAATTTGCATCAGGAAATATATGTGCAATATTTTAATATATCAAACATACACAAACATAGTTGAATTAAATATATAAATACAAATTAAAAAGAATATTCCAATATATATTTTATAAATAAAATTAGTTGACTTAAATACTTGATCACGCGTGCTTCAATGGTAACAATAACATTACTACTAATATACTATTAGTATTAGCAATAATAAAACAATTATTATTATCTTTGATTTGAAATAATACTTTTGCATATTAATAAATAAAAGTATTAACTAATGAACTTAATAGAAAATGAACTTTCAAGCATGTTATGAAGCAGCAGCCTGGCTGTCGTTAACAAAACTCACATTATTAATGTAACATCTAGGTATGTCATGGGGCGGCATGTGCCACTCTTTAAAATAAAAAATAATTATTTCTTGTATTTTGTTTATTAGTTATTTTCTTGACTTTTGTCTGTAGTTTAGATAGCTTCTTAATTTTCATGAAGAATTAGAGGTATTTTTGGATCGAATTAGGCCGGATTTCATCCTAGTCCGCAGCCCGATTTCAAAAATATTTAGGTTATACTTTGCCGCATGTGACCAGGCCCTAAGTCCGGTCGGACAAGGCCACTTCAGGCCTAGCCGAATTCGAGTCGAACCGAACTGGCCCAACATTTTTTTTAAATTAAAAAAAATTTAAGAATAAAATTTATTTTTTAAAAATTTCAATAAAATTTACCTATAAATATTACTTTAAAAATTTATTATATCAAATTATATCTAATAATATATAAATTATTATATTAATATTTATAATAACTAAATTATTTATTTATTTATTTCATTATTCGAGTATATATATATAATATAAAAATTATTTCTCATGGATTAAATTTTTAAAAGTCCCAAATATCATAAAATATATACAATATTTTGAATGTTCAAAATTTTTATATGAAAATTAAATTACCAAAATATATTTTTTAAAAAAATAAAAAAAAATAAAAAAAAATTAATACCACGGGCCGGCCTGAGGATTTTCAACCTCAACCCGAAGTCCGACCGAGCATAGCTCGAGTCTAGCTTTGGAATCCGTGGCCCGACCCTATTCTAGGTTCAGGTCGAGCCGAATTTATTGAGCCGTAGGTTTTTTGAACACCCCCCTACAAAGAATTTATCAACTATGTAGCATGATATACTCCTAACTATTAAAAATGACATTATTCTTTAGATTGAAAGTGAATAAGTAATATTTTATTTTAAAATTAAAGAATTTCCATTTTATTGATACCGAGGAGGATAATATTAAGTTATTTTTCAAAACACACTCGTACACCACTCAAATATTCATTTATTTAATTAGAGGAATGGTTTTTTTATTATACAAGAATGTTAATTTAAAAAAAATTAATTGCTCTCCATCGGTTTAGGGACAATGTTGTAAAGATTAATAATGTATCTTTGACTTTTTAATTAAATAATTTAGAATTAGTTTAGGTAATATTGTTTTCTTTGTGCTCAAATAATTATATTTATAATTTTATGGTGATATTTGATATAAGCTCAAGGTGTTGGACTTAAGTACATATATGTGAAGGTGGAGGTTAAGGTGTTAAAATTGAGCTAAAGGTGCTTGACCTAAATGGACATAGAGCTCGAGGAGTTGAGCATGAGGAGAGGTGTTGGACTCGAGTGGATGGAGTGAATGTAGTTGGACTCTAATATTGTTTATAAGCTTGTGAACTTGTATGAGTAAGAAAAGTGGGAAGAGAAACTCTACTGTTAAAGGGCTAAGCCTAAGGCATAAAGTTAGACCTCTCATGCTTAGGTCAGTGGTCACGGAGCTAAAGGCTTGAAGAGGAGTAATTTTATAGAGATGTTAACATTGCTTTTTTAGTGTTTTGAGTGAGAATATTTAGCTTTGACTCTCGTTGGGCTAACTCTTTCTAAAAGAAAGGTAGCAAGTTGGCCTTATCATCATTTGAATTGAGTTAGGCTTGAAGTATGAAGCTAAGAGCTCCCTGAGATCAATCTCTTAAAGTTCCAAAGAGAAGGAGAGCATAATAGAAACCGATGAAAAGATGACACTTATGTTGCTTCTCACATTACATATTAAAGTGCTCATATTGTTAGGTCTTTGTCACATCATTCTATAGTTGGATAGGGTAATAATGTATACTGGAAATTGTGGAGTTTTATGTTAGGATGACTTGAATCCTATTTTATAAAGGTGGCAGGGATTGTGTATTTGAGGAGCTTGTAAGGAGTTACCAAGAATGGCGTTTCTTGTAAGTTAAGCAGGATCATTTGAAGGTGAAGGAAACATTATTGCAGTAAGGTGCCTAGTGATTGGGATAACTGTTGGAATGAGGTGTGAGGTGGCTTATCTAGGAGGAATTGGGCCTAATAATTGTAGTTAGTTTAGGATTAGTTGCATTGATGATGTGAGGTTTTCTATTTAAAGTGTTTAGGCTTGCCTTAGGATTAGTTAGAATGGTTCATTTTGGCATAGCCATTTTAATCCTCATCAAACGACATCTACTCCACTAATGTGAGGACTAGTTTTGCTACAATAAAAGTTAGTATAGTTTGAAGACTTTTGTGTAGTTTAGTTGGCTAGCAAAGCACTAATTCTTTTTTTTTTGCTAGCAAAATGTTGAGTCGTCTATCTTAGAGCTTGTGCTGGTGAACTCATGCTCTACTCCATTTACGTAACACCGCTAGTTACAAGTACTTATGATTTAAATTATGGATTAGAGTAAGTACTAATAAGATCTAAAAGCAGTGAAACCCTAAAAAGAGAATAGTGCAATTATAATAACTAAAGGACTTAATTGAAACCTTAGTTAAATAAGCGTGGGTAAAAATGTAAATACAAAAGGAGAAGAGATAATAATAGAGCGCAAGCCGAAGAAAAATTTGAGGGAGAAGAATCAATTGGAGATAATGACGGAAAAAAAAAGAGGAAGTCAGACCTAGAGATAGACATAACAACCATGATAGTGGAGGAGTGATGATGAAAATTCTATCCTTTCATGGATGGATGGATCTTAAAGTGTACCTTGATTGGGAAAAGAAGATTGAGATTATATTCGATTGTCATGAGTACATCGAGTCCAAGAAGTTGAAGCTCACTATAGTCTCCATTGAAGACATGTCATTACATGGTGGGATGATACCAAGTAAAAGAGAAGAAGGAATGGGGAGAGGGCTATTGAAGAATATAAAGATCTAAAGTCTATCATAAGAAGAAGATTCATACCAAACCACTACTATAGAGAATTGTATAACTATCTACAAAACATTACTTAAGGGTTGAATAGTATAGAATAATACTAAAAGGAGATGAAAGTACCTATGATTAGGGCTAATATAGAGGAAGATAGAGAAGCTACCATGGCAAGATTTCTAAATGGGTTAAATCGAGAGTAGCTAATGTGACAAAACTATAATCTTACATGAAGACTGTGAACCCCTAATTTTTACAATTAATGAAAATAGTTAATTATTGATTCTAAATGAAATCCTATGTGATTACAAATCCAATGTAATTGAAATCATTTAAATAGGACGACGAACAACCTCGAACGGGCCATTTGAAGTTTTCTGCATAATCTAAGCACTTTTGGGTGCAAATCTTTAAATTTTTATCACTATATTAAAATTCAACCTGTTATGATTCCAACACATCAAAAATAACTTAAAAAAAGACATCGAATGAGCCTCCAAAAGTTTTTTGCTCAAACTTGGGCAAACTCGTTAATGTGACGGGGCTTGCGGCAGTTGTAGGCCTGTCGCGTGGCAAATACAGGCAGCCCTGCAGTAGCACTGGCGATAGCATAGGCTTATTTTTCTACCGCACTAGGCTAATTTTCTGCAGCAGTGCCCAAAATTAATTTTTTTTTCAATTTTAATACTCCAAAACTCTATAAATAAGCCTCTAAACTTCATTTTTCATCACACCAACCAACCAAGCAAACCTAATTGCTTATTAGTTCTCTCTTTATCCATCTTTTCTTCTTAAAAGAAAATTTTTCTTTTTTCCTTAGTAAGAACCGCGTAAAACTTGTTTTCTTAATAAGTTTAAGTGCTGGTCAACTCAGTATTTATTTTCTTTAAACAAATCTGAGTTAGTTGCCTCCTTAGCAATCCTAAACCAAAGTGAAATTTCGCTCATGACACATGCTTAAGCCTCAACCACCAAAGAAGCCAAAAAAGGTAAAACTCTAAATTTAGATTCTTTTTTAAAGGTATGTTTAATTTTGGATTTAGATTATCCTTTGGACCTAAAATCAACCTAACATTGGGCTTAAATCCATCCTTTGGGTGTTTAACATAAAATCATTTTTCAACCTAATTTTCACATAAACTTTGATTTTATCAAGTTAAAATTCATCTTAGAAATTTTCACATCTTAGACCTAGATTTATTTAGTTAAACCTAATTTCACATAAAATTTGATTTTATCAACTTAAAATCAACCTTCAACCTAGGTTTATCTAGTTAAACATAATTTTCACATGAACTTTGATTTTATCAAGTTAAAATCAACCTTAGATCTAGGCTTATCTTCTTAAACCTAATTTTCACATAAACTTTAACTTTATCAAGTTAAAATCAACCTTAGACCTAAGTTTACCAATTTGAACCTAATTTCCACTTAGATTTAGGTTTTATTTAGTTAAAGCCTAAAATCAACTAAGACTTAGGCTCAACTAATTCATGTTAAAACCTATATTTTGAGTTCAAAATCAATCACTACAAAATAGTTAGAATTGCATGGGTTTTGATTCCTATTCAAATAGGATATGCATTCCTACTTGAAATATTAATCCAAATAACAAGTCCACTTCGTAAAATAAACCTTTTTTTTTATTTTTTTAACTTTTTTATTTCTGTAATGAACTCCCCTTTACTAGTTTATTTAATCACTTTGGGAAATATGCGCTCAATCTAGAATCCATAAAGCTAGAATTGAGATTTCCATATTTTAGATTTTGGAATGTAAAATTTAAATTATTTTTTTGTTCTTTATGTTGTTGATATCAATGTCATAATTAACATTTCATATTATATCATACTTATCATTTTATGAAATTAATTTTGTAAGTTTTTATTTAATTAAAGACCAAACTCGTTTTACTTGAAATAGGCCTAAACCAAGTCCCTAAATCCATCATTTGGTTTGATGCTAGTGATTTTTATCCATGGAATTTATATTAGAGTCAACTTTGGGCTTTTTTTTTTTTTACATTTTCCCTTTTTCAAAATAAATTTAAGTAGCAACTCAAAACTATTTTTAAAATTAAACCCTTTTTACCTAAACCTAGCAAATCCTATGACAGTAGAGTGACATTGACACTTTTATGTGAGACTCAGCCTAATATTTTAAGTACTCTAGTTGCATCCTTTGTGGGCCAGGCAAGGCACTCAGGCTGGGGCCTTATAGAGACAGATGAATTACTATACTTAGCTCTGAGAGTTGAGAAGTTGTTTAAGAGAAAGAGTATTTCGAGTCAGTTTTTATCATCATCTTCATCTTTCAAGCCTTCTTAGTAGAGAGAATATACAGCTCCATCATCTAAGCCTAAGGCCGACCTTAAGGAAGTTTATAAAACTCTTAGCACTACTAAGGATAAAGATAAGATTGAATTTACCTCTACTTCTAAAATAAAATATTTAAATGTGGAGGTGTTAGTCATTATAAAAGGGAGTGCTCAAATCTGAGGACCATGTACATGATTGATGGGAAATATTACTCAACTAGTGATGAGGAAGAGGGAGAGAAGAAGGAACAAAATGAAGAGAAAGTAAGTGATGATAAGGAGGAAAATCTCACCATTTTTTAAAATGGTAAGGCTCTTGCAGCTAGAAGAGTACTAAATATGCAAGAACAACATAAAGAAAATGATTAAAGGGAAAATCTTTTCCAAACTAGATGTTTTGTGAAAGATCGAGTTTGTGACGTGATCATTGGTGGAGGAAGTGTAAGAAACATGGCTAGCACCATCCTTGTTGAGAAGCTTGGGTTACCTACTATCAAATATCCACACCCATACAAGTTGAAGTAGCTCAATGATTGTGAAAAAATTAAAGTGAACAAATAAGTACCTATGGCTTTAAAGATTTTCAAGTGTAGTGATGAGCTATTATTCGATGCTATGCTAATGCAAATTGGACATTTCTTATTAGGAATGTCACGACAATATGATAGGAGCATAATACATAATGGTTATGCTAACCATTACTCCATTGAGAAGGATGAAAAGAAGATCACATTGGTTTAACTTTCACCCAAGAAAGTATATAAAAGTGAGATAAAAAGAAAATTGAGAGAAAAAGAAAGTAAAATTAAAAGTGAAGAAAAGAGAGAGAAGGTACAAAAGAAAAGAGTAAAAAGAAAAAAAAAGATATTAAAGAGAATTTGAGAAAGAAAGAATAAAGATTAAAGGAAAATTATGAGAGTGAGAGAAAGGAAATTGTGGAAAGTAAAAAGAAACAAAGCTTCTATGCAAAACCATGAGAGTTGAAAAATATTTTTTTTATGTATAAAAATCTCTCATTCTACTTGGGTACAAACATAATTTGAGAGCTGAAAAATATTTTTTTTATGTATAAAAATCTCTCATTCTACTTGGGTACAAACATAATTTTCTAAATGTATCTGACATTGATTCTTGTTTGTTATATAAATTTGAGAATGTGTTCCCATAAAATATGCCAAAAGGGTTACCATCTTTAAGAGTATGGTTGTGCATATGGCCCATCGACATGGGATGGCCCGGCCAAGTTGGATAGGGTTTAAAAAAAATAGGCTAAGCTTTAGGCTCTATGGGAAAGCCCGACACCACCTCTAGTTGGGCTTTAGGCCTGAGAAGAAATACGGTCAGCTAGCCCGAGGTATTTAACAAAATATAAAATTAATTAATATTTAATTAATTATATTAATTTTTATGTATAATTATTTATATAATAAAATGATAGCATTAATAACTTAAAAATATTATGTAAAATATAAGAAAATTACTAAAAATATATAATATTAATAATTAAAAAATATATATATATATCTATATATATATATATTACATTTGGTCCGAAGTGGCCTAAGTAGCCCAGGCCACTTAGGCTATGATTAGGCTTCAGACCTTGTTTTTATGTTCGAAATATGGCTGCCAGTAAGGGCCAAACCCGATCCAACATAGCCCTTGCATAACCTTGCTTAAGAGGAATTGAATACAAAATTGACCTCATACTTGGATTTTTAATTCCTAAATCGATCGACCTATAGAAGTAATCTAGAGGAGACTAAGGAATTACAAAGGCAAGTTGAGGAATTCATGGTGAAGGGACATATAAGAGAAAGTTTAAGTCCATGTGTTATATCCGTGTTACTCATTCTAAAGAAGGATGGATCTTGGAGGATGTGTGTCGACTACAAAGCCATCAATAAAATCACTGTAAAATATAGACATCCAATTCCTAGAATTAATGATATGCTTGATTAGTTAAGTGGTACATATATTTTTACTAAAACTGGTCTTAAGAGTTGTTACCATCAAATAAGAATGCAACATAATTGGCCATGCCTTTTGGCCTAATCAATACATCTAGCATCTTTATGAGATTGATGAACCATGTTTTGTGTGAATTTCTAGGAAAAATTTATTTTTGTTTATTTTAATGACTTACTAATCTATAATAAATCAATAGAAGAACATATTAAGCATATTAAGGCTATCCTAGAAGTTCTTGGGAAGAAAAAATTATATGGCAATGCCAATAAGTGCATATTTTGAGGTGACAAGCTTGTATTCTTAGGATTCATTATCGGTAAGGAAGGTCTTATTGTTGATGAAGAAAAGATAAAAGCTTTTATGGCCAAAACCTACATCTATAAGTAAAGTTAGAAGTTTTCACCGTCTTGTTAGTTTTTATAGGAGATTTGTTAAAGATTTTAGTATTATTGCTGCTCTTTTAACTATCATAGTTAAGAAAAATATGAATTTTAAATAGACTGAAACTCAGGAAAATTCTTTTTACTTGCTTAAGGAAAATTTGCGTTCAGCTCCTATTTTGTGCTTACCTAACTTTAGTAAAACTTTTAAAATTGAATGTGGTACCTTTGGATTGGTATAGGAACTGTTTTGATGCAGAAAAAAAATGATCAATAACATACTTTAGTTAGAAGTTGAATGGAGCTCAACTTAACTACTCAACTTATAATAAAGAGATATATGCATTGGTGAGAGCTTTAGATGTACAACAACGTCATTTGATACTCATGGAATTTGTTAGACATATTGATCATGAGTTCTTTAATCACTTGAAAGGGCAAGGTAAGTTAAATAAGAGGCATGTATGTTGGATTGAATTCATAGAGACTTTTTTATATGTAGTTTAATACAAGATAAAGAGAATATAGTAGCAGATATATTATCTAAAAGGTACACTCTACTCTCTACCTTAAATTTTAAATTCTTAGGTTTTGTATATATCAAGGAATTGTATGCAAAAGATTCATATTTCGCTAATATTTATCATACATGTGGACATTTTGCATTCCAAAAATATTCTAGGAATGATGAATTTTTTATGAAGGAAAATAGATCATGCATACCTTTTTGTTCTTTGAGAGAATTGCTTATAAGAGAATCCCATAGGGGGGGGGGGTGATCTTATGGGTCATTTTGGTATGGCTAAAACTTCAAAAATATTGCATGAACATTTTTATTGGCCAAACATGAGTAATGATTTTGAAAGATTATATGTTAAATGCCTTGTATGTAAACAAGCTAAGTCTAAAGTCCTACCACATTGTTTGTATACTCCTATACCTATACCTACCAAGCCATGGGTTGATTTATAAATAAATTTTGTATTGGGTTTGCTAAGAACTAAGAAAGGAAAGGAAAGCATCTTTATAGTCGTTGACAAGTTTAATAAAATTGATAGCTACATGTCATAAAACTAATGATGCTGCTAATATTTCTAAATTATTCTTTACGAGTGTTGTGGGATTGCATGGTATGCCTAAAACTATAGTTTCTGATAGAAATATAAAGTTCTTGAGCCATTTTATGTGAGTTTTATAGGAAAAAATATGAACTAAGTGTTTTTTACTACTTATCATACATAAACTGATGAACCAAATGAGATGGTGAATACGACTTTAATAATATTATTAAGAGTTGTTGTAGGAAAAAATATTAAAATCTTGGGAAGAGTGATTACCATTAGTTGAATTTGCATATAATAGGAGCATTCATTCTTTTATAGGTTTTTCACCTTTTGATATTGTTTATGGTTTTAACCGTCTTATTCCCATAGATTTGTTGCCTTTACCTTTGAATGAGCTTGCTAATGCAAATGGACAAAAGAAGGTTGATTTGGTTATGCCATACATGAAAAAGCAAGGTTACATATTGTAAAGAAGAATGAATACTATACACGTCAAGCCAAGAAGGGAAGAAAATCTATAACTTTAGGTGATTGGGTATGGGTGCATATGGGAAAGGAGAGATTTTCAAATCAAATAAAATTCAAAGTTTTGGAAAAAATCAATGACAATACCTATAAGATTGATCTACCTAGTAAGTATAATGTTTCTACTTCTTTCAATGTTTCTAACCTATCTCATTTTGAATTAAATTCAAATTCGAAGGCAAATCTTTTTGAAGATGAAGGGAATGATATGATCAAGGGCATAGAACCAATGGATGGAAGAATTGAAACCAAAGCTTTAAGATGCCTATTGGACTTATTACAATACAAAGAGCAAAGAAGATGAAAGAGGCCTTGCAAGCTTATGTTCAGAATCTAGTAGATGTAGACATGGGGTCATATAGACCAAAAAGAGATAAAAAGAAGCTGATTATCTTATTAAAGGCAACAAAATCTGAAATTCAGGATGTCTAGCGGTCGTGCCTTTTGATAGAGCTATCATTACCTTTGTTCCGTGCCCTACCTTGCGATTATGTGTCTGACCGCAAACTCCACCACATTCTTTTGCGGATCAGCTTTTATATTTTAGCTAATTAATAAGTTTTTAATTATTATTTATATTATTTTACTAGGAATAACTTATTTGGGCAAGATATCAATTATATTATTAACATATATTTGTATGGGCCCTAAAGATTTTCCTAGATTTATTAGTTTTCCTAATAGTATAAGGAAATGTTGATTCTGTTTCCCAAACAACCTTATTTCGTTCTAACATAGGGATTTCTTTGTAGCATATATATGTGCACTCTTTCTATATTGAAATGAAATTTTAAAGTTTGATTAATAAAATTTAAAAACTTTGTTCTTGTGAGAGATTTATTATCTCTTGTAGCATTTAGTACACCCATGCTAAAAGCTCCTCAGCTTATCTAAGAATAGGCAGAAGCAATTTAAGCAACTTGTATAAGAATAGGCAGAAGCACAGGTGTGCCAATTTATTTAGCACATCCATGCTGAAAGCTCCTCAACTTGTTCAAAAGTGATTTCATCAATATAGGTGTGTCCTGCAAACTAGCATAGTCATGCCAATCTTTGGCCAAGTGATAAAGGAGGACATAAGCTTTTAATTAGTATAGATATGTCAACTCATTTTGGCACACTCGGGCCAATGCAAAGAAAAATAAAATAAAAAATAGAAGTCATTTAATTAACACATATGTGTCAATTCATTTGGCACACCGATACCTGGGTTTGTTATTTAAAACCAATTTTCGAAAACCAAAATATCTTCTTCTTTCTTCCTCTCTCTAACACCTTTAAAACCCTAACTTCCACTATATTCAGCTTCTAATCCTTCATTTTTCATTCCCAAAAATACCATAATCACACATCCCTCCCCTCTACCACTAGCTGACCGATGATCCTTCATCAACCATAGAGGATAATGTAAAATTTAAGTTTGGGAGAGTGACCAAGTGAAGTATATCTAAATTTTTTTTAGGCATTTTATTTATATTTTTATGTTTTGTTAGTATTTTGCTTTATTTTGCGGTGGCATATACTTAAACTTTCTAAATTTAACGCTTGACCTTAAAACAATATATTAATCTTATGAGTTAATTTATTTATGATGCTTATCTATGATGAAAACTAATTGATATATTGAAATTCAAATATTTTTACATTGGACTAAGCGAACACCATTAGCAATGGATTGTATTTTATAAATATGATCTTGAATTAATTCTTCAGTCTAGTTAAGAGCACCTAATTGTATATGCTTATTTAGAGAGGGCTCCTACACCTATATTAATACCTAGTGTCACTTAGCCTCAACCCTAAAATACCACATTACAAGTTAAATATAGACTTTTTGATTTCTCTTGATATAGTGAAGTCTATTAGTGGAGAAAGATTGGATAATCAAGCATATGAAATAGGCGAGTTCTAAAACTAGTATATTCTTAACTAAAGCAGAGAGTATGTACCAATATGAAGTGTAATAATTTTGTGTGACTAGCTTGCTATAGAATTAAAAATGAATAATTGAAGTAGGTACGATTTTAGAGCTTATTATGGAGTCAAGGTCCAATATTTTAAATGCTATGAATTTAAAGATATCACTTTCTAATGTAATTAAAGCATCATGATGAAAGTTCATGATTATGATTTTACATATTGCTTGAGGACAAGCAATTGATCAAGTTTGAAGTTCTTTTGAATTTGGGGGGTATAAAATAGGCATTCTTTCTTAATTCTTTGAAGTATTTTTGGAAATTTTGATAGTTAAAACTTTTTTTTTGAAGAATATTTTGCAATGAAAGGAGAGTTTAAGATTTTTGGACTTGGGATGGAAAAATCTTGAGAAAAAGAGTTGAAGAAGGAACTTTTGAACTGGATTATTATAGCTGAGAAGATGAGTGGCACAACTATGCTACTTATAATTAGCACGGTTGTGCTAACTAAAACCATATTGCCTTAAAGAAAAAAGTCCATAAGCAATTTCAATTAGCATGATTATGACAAATAAAAACGGTTTATGCTAATCAAGGGCTTATTAATTACATAGAGAGAAATCAATAAGATAGAAAAAAGCATAATTAGCACAACTGTGCCAGTGTAATTATACATAATTGCGCCAGTGTAATTATGCATGGTTGCATGAGAATTGGTCAAATCCTTCAAGAAATTTGCTTCTTAACCCTACTTTGAGACTTAAAATCACTAGATAAGGAGATGCAAACCTTATGAAAAGGGTATCTTGATAATTTTAACGAGAGCTATGGAGTCTTGGAGATATCTTGATAACTTATGCAACTTTGGGAGAGAAAAGAGGCAGCGACTAATGAAGGAGATCTAAGCGACATTAAGGTCCTCCATTCAATCCAAGACCATGATTTCTGAGTTAATCTTAACTTTTTATACTCTTTCTTTTAATTAATTGTTACTTTAGTTATTCACCATGTTTGAGTACAATCCTTCACTAATTTTAGTTTTATTATCAATTTACAATATGAGAAACTAAAACCCTAAGCTGGGTTAGATGGATTCAAATTGATTTACCTATGGCATGCTTTGTTGATATTTAATTCAAAGTTATTCAATTTGATTGTTTTATTGTTCTTGAGCTTATTATATGTAATTAGTGGTCATTAATTGCATAATCTAAAGAATTGTGTCAAATAGCGAGAGTTGAAACACAATATTAATTCAAGAAAATAATAACCTCTAGAAATTACATTTAGAAATAAGGTAATACTCAAGGAATTATTAAATTAATCTTCATAAAGTCCAAAAGGTTGAATTAATTTATGTGATAATGAGAGTAGATATATAGTTTATTTTCAATACTTGTTCTAGATCTTAAGAGAGTGTAGAACATAATTAAGGAAGGTTAAATCAATAATCAAAGAGGATAAATTTGGTTAATAAATTAGAAAATCATAGGGAATCAATTTGATGAAATCTACTATTGTAATTTTAAATATAAGAAGTTAATTTTAATTAATTCAGTTTGATTAATTTAGGGATAGAATTAGATTAATTTTACTCTTTTTGATTTTTCAAATAATAGTTAATTTAGTGGTTTGATACTTGATTTAATCACGTTCTTCATAGGATCGACAATCTACTCATCAATATATTACTTGTTTGTGAATAACTAAAACTGCATATATAATTCATTTGGGAACCATAATCCTAAAAGTTATTTATATATTATTTCAATTTCTAATTTTGTCTCTTATAAAATTTGAAATTACCAAATGGTCTATACACATTAAATTTTATAGAATTTTAAATACTTCACAATCCAAATATTAAACTTTATAGATTACAATTAAAATAGATTATATTTTAAAATAGCATCACATATTTAATTTACACATATATGCGTTCCACATATTGGATTTTTTCCGATATCTTTATGAAAATCTATTGAGCATTAGTGTACAAAAATAAAGGGTAGGATGAATTTTACAGAAATAAGTAACACCTTTTTAATTTTCTAAAATGATGAATAAAATAAAAATTAAGATGACAAATAAAAAGAAAATGAGGGAGTAATAGAAAATGCTTTTGATGCGAGACGCAAATTAAGGGTGAAGGTTAAGGAGAGCCTCTCCTAATTGTTGGCAAATTGGTTTTGCAAGTCATTAAGTTTACCTTCATTTTCCATCTTATAATAATAATAATAATAATAATAATAATAATAATAATAATAATTATTATTATTATTATTATCATTATTATTATTATTATTATTATTTATTCTTTTGGGTTATATAGGAATATTCGAAGGAACATGATTGAATATTCTGCTTTGACTAGCATGAAATAAATAAATATATAAGAGGTTGAGGTTTGACCTATCAATTTCCCTTAAAAAAGAAAAGAGTTTCATAGAGACCTGGAGTCCCAATCCCATATGTAAATTGGGAATTCAACTTCCACCGTAATTAACAAATCAACAATCAATGCATGTTATTGTGGAAAAATTGGAATTAATTAAGAAAAAGGAAGAAAAAGGAAGAGAGTCACCTTCATAAATTAGTGGAAAGTTAAGGATGGATTATTACAATCTATCTATTTTCTATAGCATCGATTTTCAATGGACCACTTTGACTAATTAATTGTCTAAGCAACAACGTATGGGAGGGACATCAGTTAGACTTTCAAACTATTATTAGCCCCATTTCTTCTTCTTTTTTTTTTCTTTTTTTATTATTTTTCAATTTGAATTATAAAATAAACTATAATTAGAAAATTTGCAATGAAAATAATAGAAAATAGTTAGCTATATATATATTTTTATATTATTTATTTTTGTTATCCCGCATGTTTCTCCACTCCTATACATTTAACGGTCTAGGTATATGACTAATCATATTCAGGATTTAGTTTGCAGGTTAAAGCCCCTTTACCCATCTCCAAAAATGTATTTAGTAGTATTTAAACTCTTATCTCCTTCCACTTGTTCAGCAATGCTTCAACCAACTAAACTACCCTTCTTGGATTATATTATTTTTTTTAGTTGTTAAGTTGGTCTACTTTCATGTTATTAATTAGAATTAAATTTTATTATTTTGTGTCTCTTAATTTTTTATATGAATGATTTATTTTGATTGAATATTTAGTTAAATAAACCTAATATGATTTGCAGTTGTTGATATATGATATATATCACCTATTATCAAAAAGAAATATCTACTATATAGTTAAATCATATCAAATTAAGAAATTAAAATAAAAGGTATAAATAACAATAACATTTTTTTAATTAATTTGATTTTGATTAGAATTTAACTCGCACTCTTACAACTCTCAAGAAAATTCTAATATCATTGCAATATGAACAGATTAATAATACTAATAAATTTATTTATAAAAACTAATTATTTTAATACAATTGTTTAAAATAAGATTTTGTCAATTCAACATAAAATAAATTATTTATGGTAAAATATCGGTATTCCAATAGATATTTCTTTTGAGATTTTATTTTAATATTAAAATAACAATTTAAAAAAATATGGAACAAACTCATTTATGTAATAATTATTTTTTTTGTGATTTAGCATATTCCATGTTGAAGATGCTACCGACTTGTATTGTATTATTATTATTAGGTGTTGATAAAGGCAATAACAACAAGCATGGCAATGGCCGGAAATGTCTAATATTAATTACTGTGGCAATACGGCATGAATAATAAGGTAATCTTCACATGAGTGTGTCGGTGTAAATTGCAAATTTTTATAGGTTGAACACTCGAATTTTGGAGTTTGGAAAGCCAATTTTCTTAGACCAAGCCAGACCGGGGGCAACAGTAAAAGTCCACCGAAAGTATGTCTTCATTGTACTTGAAATGTCCGGGACGACGTGAGGATCACGGATATGGTCCCAGAATATTTTTTGGAGGCCCGTGGCTCCCGAAAAGTCAGTTTTAGCAGAAATAGCGCGAGTCGCGGTGGGCCAGGACGGCGGCCCGGCCGCCGTCCAGCCCGTTTTTGCCTATAAATAGGCTTCAGATTTTCAAAAGAAAAAAAACTTTTGGACTTCCTACGCCCAGATGCTGACGAAATTTTTATGCTTAAGAATTTCTAATATTGTGTTGTAGAAAGCAAGAATCATACTCAAAAGTGCAAGGAAACAAGATCTGGAACTTAGAAGTGGAAAAATTCTAATCAAGGTAATATCATAATTTATCTTTGGTCAATTCGAGCATATCATAAGCATTCTAATCTTCTTCTTAATTTCTTCTCGGTCAAAGACCTAATCTTTTTAGGTCTGAGGGCCTAATGGACTAATCAATCACCCTTTCGGCATTAAGCCATAAATAAAATCAACTCCTTTTTTGGCACGGAGCCTAAATTGCATCTCTTTGGTGCTAAGTACCTAAACGGCACCATTAAAATGAACTTTTGGCATGAAGCCTAAATCGAACTCTTTTGGTACTAAGTACCCGAAATTATACAATTTTTGCACTAAGTGCTAAAACTCACAACTCTGGCAAAATGCCTGAAAAATGCACGAAGCATACACACACACATGCATGAAGCATAAATTTCATCGCCTTTAAATAGGCTTTTCCGAACTACATGGACTTTGATCTCCCATTCAAACGGGAGTATGTAGGCATATTTGGGATTCACCTCAAATAGCAAGTCCACATTTTAATAACAATCTCTTTATTCTGTTTTCTTCGTCCCTTTTACATTCATTCATTTCTTTTTTTTATTATTTATTGTCGAGTTAGTCAAATACATGACATAGTCCCCGAATCCTCCTTGGGTTCGCAGACTAGAAACCTTTACATTGGACAAGTTATTGGAGTCAAACAAGGGTTTTCTTAGTTTTTCCCTTCGAACAAAATAAACTGAGTGGCGACTCCCGACAACGAGTGAAAGTTCGCCCGGATCATTTTCGGGTGGAAAACCGAGGTTCACAATTTGGCGACTCCACTGGGGATATAAAAATGATTTATATGATCCTAGTGGACTACTATTGTTTATTTGACTAACTGGCCCTTCTTTAGGGTATTTTTATTTATTTTGGCAGGGTACCTTAGCAATGGTTGTCTTTTCTTTAAAGACGTTAGTGCTGAAAATTGAAAAAAAATATCTTCCTGTGGACCATAAAAAAATAATAATAAATAAAATAATGGCTATATATTACACGAAAAAAAATAATAATAAATGATAATAATAATGATTTGTGGAATTATAGTAGACTGTTATTATTATTCGTTTAACTGATTTGCCCTTCTTTAGGGTATTTTTATTCATTTTGCAGGGTACCCTAGCATTATATATCCTTTCTTTAAGGATGTTGGATTGAAAGTTGACAAAAGGAATCTTTTTCCTTTAATGGTCCCTTATTTGATAAATTGTGTATTTGTTTTGTCATTCAGAGAATCTTTTTCTCTTGCATATATGGGGGAATCCTTTTCCTCCATTGCATAAAAAATTATTTTCAAATGAATTTCTTCTCTTTCTGTTCAAAGTTCTGAGTCTGGATAGCAAGTAGCGCTGACCGGCAGGTCTCCTTGATTATGCCGGCGGACAGCCAAAGCGTCCTCCCTGTTGTCGCAAACCATTCCAATCCTTTTGGAGTGGCCCATGAGTAATCGTACTGTTGGACCCACGCGAAACTCCTTGTTTCACATGTGGTTAGGTATATCTTACTCAAGACTCAAGGGTCCCTATGATAAGCCGATTCTCTATTTTTACATAACAATAGAACCTTCCCTTAGGTTGTATGTACCCAATGATAGTACCGCATTCCATTAAAATGAATTGTGATATGATGAGGTGCATTCATGCAACATAACAACATTGTTTTGGGGAAAAATTTTGATGTACATAAGTGGACCAAGAGTTTTCCTACCCTACACACCACCCTGATTTTTTACCCTTGACCTTTTCAGGTACCCTCTGTCTGTGTGCCTTCACCTACACCAGACACATCAACACCAACTGTGCTATCCCCTACAAGTTCTACTACCCCAACTTCACCAACTACTCCAATTACTGAAATGGCCACGATTGAACAGATTAAGGCTTTGCTGGATGGTCAGGTTAAAAAAATTGAAGCTAGAATGCAAGAAAAAATTGATGAAGCTTTAGCCGCCCAAAGGGTAGCCATTCTGGCTGAATTAGAAGGAGCACCAAAGACAGTCCCTATTCCTGGAAATTTGGGGAAGGAACCCATTGTGGGGCAAACTAGTACCCCCGTGACTGCTCAGATTAATACCCCTGTCATCAATTTGGAGGATCCACCCTCCAAGAATGAAACAGATGAACTGAAAAGAAAACTTGAATTGCTGGAAAGGTCAATCACTGCAATGAAAACTCATAAAGAGGTGGTAGACATGGATTCCTTATCCTTGTTTCCCCAAGCTAGATTGCCTCCAAAATTCAAGATGCCTGGGATGGACAGATTTGATAGGACTACTTGCCCTAAAACTCACCTCAAGATGTATGTGGGGGCCTTGAGTCTTTAGGGTTTAAATGATGAGCTCTTTGCTCAACTCTTCCAACAATCCCTGACCGGGGCTGCCCTTAAATGGTTTGTGAGTCTAGACCGTTCCAAGATTAAGACATGGGAAGACATCTGCAATGCATTTAACTCTCAATACCACTATAATATTGAGGTGGATGTCACCAGAAGGGAACTTGAGACTACCAAGCAGAACAACAATGAACCCTTCTCCTCATTCCTTACGAGGTGGAGGGCAAAAGCCGCTCAGATGATCAATCGCCCTTCAGAACAAGAGCAAATTGATATCATAATCAGGAATTTAAGACCAACATATCAAGCTCAACTGCAAACCCAATATCTACCTACTTTCAAATCGCTCATTGCGACTGCAACCAAGATAGAAGATTTGATACAGTTGGGTAAAATAGTGGATGAGGGGGCTGCATCGAAATATAAGAAACAAAGCCAAACTCCTTCCTCAAGCAAGGTCAATCAAGTGGCCAATATTGCCCCTGCGAATCCTTTACGTGTGGGCAATCTTGGGCCGAGAAATCAGCCAAGAAGGCAATATACTGACCTTGGGGTACCTCTTCATTTGGTGTTTAAAAAGGCTGTGGAAGGGAAATATTTGAAGCCTTTGGACCCAAGACCTCCTCCAAACCCATTACCTTCCAGTTATAAAGTCAATGAATACTGTGAATACCATCAAGGGAATGGGCATAAAACAGATGCTTGCTGGACACTCAAAAACCGCATCCAGGATCTGGTGGATAGTGGTGACATCATTCCTCTCAGAAGGCAACCAAACATCAACACTAACCCTTTGCCCAATCATTCCATCCACGCCATTACTGTGGAAGAAGAGCTGTTTGATCCTTTCAAACTTCTCTTGGAAATGAATGAAGTGTGTGTGTTAGATTTGAACGACCTCGCTGAAGAGGTCAGTGCTCTGACAAGAAGTGGAAGACAATATCAGCCACTTGACTTGGAAAAAACCCCTACAACCTCAAATCCCCCCCCCATAAGAAAACACCAGAGCCAAAAGAAGACCCTGTCCTCACTCAGCTTAAACAAACTCAAGCTAAGGTGTCAATTTGGGAGCTCCTTGCTTCCTCATTCCCACACCGCCAGGCTCTCAGCGAAGCTTTGAGTCAACTTGATACACCAGTGGACACAAGCCCACAAGCTTTGGTGGCCACTTTGACCCAATCAACCAAGGCATTGAGTATCAGGTTTTCTGATGTGGATTTACCAGAAGACGGTAAGAAACACAATGATGCTCTATACATCACCATACAGACTGGGGGAAAGACTGTGCCCATGGTTCTCATTGATAATGGGTCAGCCTTAAATGTATGTCCCTTGAAAGTAGCAAGCTGTCTGGGGTTGGAGGCTACAGATCTTACACCTTCTGATCAGATTGTGAGAGCATATGATAACACTCGAAGAGAAATTTTGGGTGTTGCCACTCTAGAAATTACTATTGGGCCGGTGAAAATGGGAGTACCATTCCAGGTCATTGATGTACCCGCGAGCTTTAATCTCCTCCTTGGAAGGCCGTGGATTCATCAGATTAATGCTGTACCTTCTTCACTACACCAAAAACTTAAATTCCCTTTTGAAGGAAAAATCATCACTATCAAAGGGGACACCTGCGAAATCAACAGGAAAACCATGGATCAGTCTCTCCTTGAGGTTGTTCCAGGTGAAACCGCCATGACCTTGACTGGGTTTCATTACGACACAGTTCAATGCATAGAAGGTGAAAAACCCAAAGGGCCATTTGTCTCATATGACTTTGGGGAGGTCCAAATCAACTGCCTAGTGGGAATGATGCTGAGGGTAGGTCTATTGCCCGGTATGGAAATGATGAAGTCTGGGAGAAAAATACCCGTAGTACGGCCATGGGAAGAGTCTGAGAATAAGGGAACTTTTGGCTTCGGGTACAAACCTACAGACGAGGAAATAGAAGAGCTTGAGCGTGGAAGGAAGAAAAAGGGGAGTTGGGGGGCAAGAAGCCTCAAAATGCGCCCTTACTTTAGAACTCTGAATGGTCACTTTTGCAAACCTGGAAAGGCAGTTCATCACCGTGGTTTTCAGAAACCATTCTATTCTCCTATGACCGGAAAGAAGCTACCGGGTTTTGAAATATTTGCTGATGTTGTGGCCATGAAAGAAGAAGAGCCAGAACCTGAAACTGACCCCCAAATGGAAGATTTCATGCGGCCTTGTCTCTTTGATGAGGTTGCTATGATAACCAATTTTGAAGACAATAGGGATTTCACAAAGCTGATCAAGACTACAGATGGACCGCTGAGAAACTGGTACGCCGAGGAGGGACAAGCTGCTGAGGTTAAACCTAGTCCTGTGTCACACCCTGAACTTGAGTCTTGTACCGAGTCTTGTTCTGAGTCAAAAACCAAGTCAGAGTCTAATTCTGAGTTTTCTGTAATTTCAGATTTAGAAAGCCCTAATGTCAAATCTAATGTAATCTTGGAGAATGACTCCACCATTATCAATGAAATTGTCCGGATTCTTGGTTACCCTGTGTCTTTTGCTTTCCAAGTATTATCTAGCAAAAATGAAATAAATGAAATAAATGAAATAAATGAAAAGATAATAATTGGCAAAGAAAATGAACATACATACATTGCATATGATTGTGTGAATAAAGAACAGGTTGTCGATTGCATCAAGAAGTATGTCGACTGCTTCATGTGGAAGGCAAGTGATGTCACGGGAATAGACCCAGCCATAGCAGTTCACAAGATTCCGCTATACCCCGATGCGAAGCCGGTTAAGCAGAAATTGAGGAGAATGAAGCCAGAATGGTCTTTGAAAATTAAAGAGGAAGTTGCCAAGCAACTGGACAATAAGTTCATAGAACCAATTGCCTACCCTTCCTGGTTAGCAAACTTTGTACCGGTCCCGAAGAAAGACGGAAAGGTCAGAATGTATGTTGACTACAGAGATCTGAATAAGGCTTGTCCCAAGGACGATTTCCCGCTACCTCACATCGATTTGCTGATAGACAGGATGGCTGGGCATATGATGGTTTCCATGACTGATCTTGCGGTTGGGTATAATCAGATCCTGGTGCACCCACCAGACAAAGAAAAGACAGCTTTCATTACAGAATGGGGCACTTTCTGCTACAGGGTCATGCCTTTTGGATTAATAAATGCAGGGGCTACCTATCAAAGGATGGCGACAACAGTCTTTCATGACATGATTCACAAGGAAGTAGAAGTGTATGTTGATGATATGATTGTTAAGTCAAAATCTCCAGAAGAACACGTTGAAGCACTTGAGAAGTTCTTCCTTAGACTTCGCAAGTACAATTTGAAGCTTAATCCTGCAAAATGCCTCTTTGGTGCGACATCGGGCTAATTTTTGGGATATCTGGTCAGCAAAAAAGGAATAGAAGTTGATCCAGCAAAGTCAAAGGCTATTCTGAAAATGCCTCCGCCAAGAACAGAAAAAGAGATTCAAGGCTTGCTAGGTAGATTACAGTATATCAGTCGATTCATATCACAGTTGGCTGAGACTTGTGGTTCTATCTTTAAGCTACTAAGGAAAGGTGCTTCACAAGAATGGAATGAAGACTGCCAAAAGGCCTTCGACAAGATCAAAGAATACTTGTTAAGTCCGCCAATTCTACAACCTCCCAGAATGGGAAAACCTCTGCTCTTGTATTTGTCGGTAACAGATGAAGCCATGGGGGCAATGCTAGCTCAAGAAGCTGAAGATACAAAGGTGGAAAATGCAAGTTACTACCTCAGCAAAAGGATGCTGGACTATGAGTTAAAGTATAACAAGATTGAGAAGTTGTGTTTAGCCTTGTATTGGGCTTGTACGAAGTTACAACACTACTTGTCTTCTTACACTACTTATGTCATGGCAGAACAAAGTCCCTTCAAATTCCTTATGGAGAGGCCTGTTTTGGACATCAAAATGGCTAAGTGGGTGTCAACATTGGCAGCCTTTGACTTGAAATTTGTTCAAAAGGAAAGTTGTGAAAGGTGGCGCAATAGCTGACCAATTAGCAGAATTACCCGTGAATGACGAGATGCGAGAAATGGGTTTCCCTGATGAAGACCTCTTGAACGTGGAAAGCAGTGTTTGGGAGATGTATTTTGAAGGGGCATCCAATTATCATGGAAACGGAATTGGGATTGTGTTCAAAACTCCTTGTGGAGAATACATTCCATTCGCAGTTAAGCTTGACTTTAGCTGCACAAACAACGAAGCAAAATATGAAGCTTGCATTAATGGGCTTGAAGCCGCCCTAGAATTGGGGATTAAGGACCTAAAGGTCTATGGTGATTCTATTTTAATAGTATCACAAGCCTTAAGGAAATGGAAGATAAAAGAAGAGCGTTTGGTTCCTTACCTACAACGCCTTGATCATTTGGCACAACAGTTCAATGATCTGTCCTTCGAATATCTCCCAAGAGCAAAGAATCAGTTTGCTGATGCCTTGGCTACTTTAGCTTCCATGATCAATATCAGGGAGGGGAAAGTCATTCGTCCATTGAAAGTTCAGCTTCAAAAGCAACCCGCCCATGTAATGCACTTGGCCGATGGTAAACCATGGTTTTGGGATATCAAGACCTATCTCAAGGATGGAAATTATCTGGAGGGATCATCAAAGGTTGATCAGAGGGCAATAAGGCAGCTTGCCACAGGTTACATTCTTAATGGAGATATCCTCTACAAAAGAAGTTGGAATGGAATGCACCTAAGGTGTGTGAGTGAAGCGGAGGCCAAGCAAATAATGGAAATGGTACATGGTGGCGAATCAGGACCACACATGTATGGGATCACCTTGGCTCGAAAAATTGCCAATCTAGGATATTACTGGTCCACCATGAATGCAGACTTCGTGGCATTTGTGCAAGGATGTCATCAATGCCAAATATTTGCTAAGCTATAGAAGCAACCTCCTGTTGCCCTGAATCCGATCACTTCTCCATGGCCCTTCGCTACTTGGGGAATTGATATAATTGGTAAAATACATCCAAAAGCATCAAATGGACATCAGTTTATCTTGGTAGCAGTGGATTACTTCACAAAGTGGGTTGAAGCGGCTTCCTATGCAGAATTAGACGCCAAAAAGGCAGCACAGTTTGTCCGAACCAACATCCTTTGTCGGTACGGAACACCATTCGAGATTATCACAGATAATGGAACTCATTTCCAAGAAGAATTTGCTAAGCTCTTGAAGGATAAGAAAATCCAACATCATAAGTCCTCTCCTTATAGACCCCAAACAAATGGAGCTATAGAAGCAGCGAACAAGTCTATAAAGGTGATCATACAAAAAATGATCAAGGAACATAGGCGTTGGAATGAGAAGTTACCACTGGCTTTGTGGGGATACAGAACATCAATTAGAACTCCTACTGGGGCAACCCCGTATTCACTGGTATACGGAATGGAAGCAGTACTCCCCATTTAACTGGAAGTTCAATCGGCGAGGATAATTCAAGAAAGTCAGATAAATGAAGCTGAATGGATCAGCAATTATCATCATCAGTTGTTGAGTTTGGATGAAAAAAGACTTCAAGCTCTACATCAGATTCAAGGGTATCAGAGGCGAATGGCCAGACATTTCAACAAAAAGGTCAAAGATCGAAAGTTGGAAGAAGGTTGTTTTGTCCTGAAAGAGATCAGAACACCTGTTACAGATCCTCGTGGGAAGTTCCGTCCTCATTGGGCGGGACCCTACATTTTAAAGAAAATACTTTCCGGCGGAGCCGTCATCTTGTCTGATTTGGATGGTCTGGAGTTCACAAACCCATGCAATCTGGATCAACTAAAGAAATATTATGCATGATCATGCATTGTAATGAACTACATTAGACCTGATTCTCGCAAACTAATTCGAGATATGTAGGCAGCTCTCCTTGAGCACGGTCTAAATTTTAATAAAAATCATTCATTCATCTTTCTTTTGCCAAAAAAAAACAAATAAAAACAAAACAAAAAAAATCCCGCTAAGTCGAAAACCCACAAAGGGCGGCTTAGGCAATAGTGGGGCCCGCTAAGCTGAAAACCCGCAAAGGGCGGCTTAGGCAAGAATGGGTAAGAGCTCGCTAAGTTGAAAATCCGAAAGGACGGCTTAGGCAAAAATAAGAGCAAATAAATAAAGTAGATAATGCTTGGAAAGCAAACAAAAGGGTCATTCATTACAAAAAGAGAATCATCTGTTACAAAAAGAGTCATTCAGCCTATAAAACACAAAAAGGTCAAGTCATATTCCCCAAAAAAACCAAAAAGGTAAAAACAACCCAAAAACAGAAAAGACAATGGAGTCACCCTGGGATCTAAATCCTACACCCCCTCTCCCTCCAACTCCTGCAGCAATGCACACCTCCTCGGTTTCTCAACGGGCCAAACCTCAGCTATAAACCAGGTCCTGTACTCTGGAGTGGGCTGAACGAGGGAAGGCTCTGCACCAGGCCTGATCATCCGATGGTCTCTGACCCAAGTCTGTAGAACAGCCCGAGTAACCCCGGGGGTAATAGGAGAAGCAATGGTAAGCCCGACAGGAAGGGGAACTCTCTGATCAATACCCATCTGCCTGAAGACGCGGGAAGCACTGTACCAAGTACTGTGAGTGAACCCAAGCAGGTAGACATGGTTGTGCATGGCATTTGCCTCCATGAATTGAGGAATCCTATACCAAGGGACGAACCATAATAATTCTTCAGTCCAAGCTCAAACAGCCAAACAGTCCATTCGGCCATAGAGGGAAAAGAAATCTGAATTTTCCTGGTGCGGTACTGCGAAGGGTTGTAGGTCAAAGTCTGGGGGGCTGCAACCACTCGAAGATGATCTCTCAGTCAAACCTGAAAAAATAGATCCTTTCTATTTTACAAAGGAAAAGAGAGATGATGGAATAAGCAAAAGAAACAAAAGGTATAAATTACCTGAAGGATGACCGGGGTGACGGTCCAACGTTCAAATCCAAGTGCACATCTGTCGAGACTCTGAATAGTCTCAGCCAGGATCATGCCCCCGATACAGTTGAGCTCTTCCATTTGCCTAACCATTGGGCAAAGTCTCAAATCTCCAGGGGTCACGGTTGAAGAGGAACCCAGCTAACAGACAAAAGACGAAGGCTCGCATTCAATGCCTCAATTGAATATCGTCTTCAAAATCGGCGGTCAAGAATTCATCAATTAGGGGAAGCAGCATCGCCTTGTCCCCATCTACAATCATAGCTTGGGCTTGGGGTTTTGTGAAGCTAAAAAGCCTCTGAAAAGATCCCACATACCCAATTTGGACCTCATGCCTCACAAGAGGGGCATTTGGATCGCACCCAATGATCGAACAGAACTCCTCAAAAAGAGGACACATTTCCTCCATCCGAGCCCCAAATCTGAAAACATGGGCTTGGGGATCCCAAAACCTGATGCAAGAGTGCAAGAAATCCCAGTCTACAGCTACACCTCTGAGGGTGGTGACAGCTTTCAACCCATACCTCCCCATGTTGATCCTTTCAACATTGTGGAGACTTTTGGTCCAATTATGCATCACGTGATTAAAAAGGGGATTCATTGTTATTTGAAAAAAAATATAAGATATTTTAGTAAGAGGATTGCTTTCTGACCCACAGATGTAAGACAACCTTGAGTTTTATACTGGTCTGGCCCGGGCAGCGGCTCGGCCGCCGTACAAGACCGTCCTGATTTTTTTTTTGGTGTTTTGTAAAATTCTCATGTTTTGGCCCTGTTTAGGCCCTGTTATGTGCTATTTTTTTGGGATTGTGTCAGGGATTTATTTTTTAAAATAGATTTCTAAAAAGAAAAAGCATCATGCATACATATGTGCTGTTAATACTAACCAATAAGTGCAGGTTTACAGATAAGTTCAGATAACAGCAGAAAAACATGAAAGGTACAAAGTACAGAAGGGGAATAGTTTAAATACAGCAAGCATAGTTCAAGACAAGTATGAAAAAAAATCAGTGCCGGCCTCTTCGTCTTTGCGGCCTGCTCTGCCTCTCGTAAGCAGACTCAGTCCAAGCACCAGACATTTCATCCGAGAAAGCAGTAATCAGTGCCGCCATTTCCGTGATCAGGCCCTCTGGTACCTGTAAAAGAGACGAAATCATAATCAATCTCAAGAGAATTTTATGAATCCTTTTCATGAAAAATTCTATGAGAATATACCTGAGTGACATGAGCAAAGCTCCGATATAATGCACCCTCTGCACTAATTGGTCGGGTCACCCAACCACCAGGTGCATGATAACGAGCAGCATAAGGCAGCCTCAAGTCGGCTAAAATAGGGTCAAATTGGCCGGTAGCTGTAAGGACGGATGCGGGAGGCCTCAAATGAGATGAACTGCTGCTTCCTCCAGTGTGTGATGGTCCAGCCCCGAAAGCGGAAGTCTCAGCCCTAGAGGAAGAGGGTCTGTCAGCTTGTCGGTCGGGAGAAGGATGGTCTCTCGGAGTGCCAGAAGTGGGAGCCGAAGAGTGGGAAGACCGATAAGGAGGTACAGAGTCAAATCGTGTCCCAATGCATGGCATCAGTCGATGAAGGCAGTAGAAGTCATAATCCTCATCTGGGGCATAAGCCGACTCGAAAGGGTCGCCCTCATACTGGGGCACAGTAACAGGCAGAAGTGTTGAAGATAGCATATCATCAGGGGGATCCATGGGAACTGCACGGAAACCGGCGATCTGGAAAGTCACCCTCTCAGCGAGATAATACCGTCGAAACTCTGGATGGGGAAGTATGAATCGACGGCGAGTCAGAAACTCTGATCGCCGAAAGCTGTAATCTTGAGCAATCCACTCTGCCAGTCGGTGAGACATCACTTCAGATGCAACCTGTAAAAAATTTGTTATATTAGTGAATCATTTTCTCTAATATAATAAAAAAGATGACGATAAAGCATTTACTGAGTCCATTGGGCAGCTGTCAAAGAATGATCTCAGCCCTCTGATGGGAAGTTTCCTCTTTGGTACTTCTACCCTCTCTCTATACCACCTCCAAGCAATGGGGGAAAGAGGATCGGCGGGGGCAGGTATCTCACGAAGAAAAGGGGCGATGCCAGGAAAGTACTCGTAAGCCCAAGTCTAATATATATATATATATATATATATCAGAATTGGTGTATGTCAACATATATAAAGATAGGGGAAATGTTCTTTACATTACCTCCCAGAAGTAATACAAGCCACAGGGAGCAATACGGGTATAGCAGAGGTCAGACATGTCGTCATACAACCTACACAGCATCATGCTAGCCCAATCGTACATATGACACCGTGTCAGGTCAAGTAGGCTCTTCAGCACATTGAGACTCACTGCATCTTTCCTGTTTGATAAGAAGGAGCTAGCAAACAGGAGAAGCAAGGTAAACCTAGCCGCCTGGTCAGCAGTAAGGTTGCCTATCTCGTAACCAGTGTAGATACCTGGCGCTTGCTCCACAAGCCACCTCCGCTGAATGCAGCGAGGCGCCTGATATCGAGGACAGTCAACCCCGATCAAAGTAATCATGTCGGCTGAAGAAATGTCCTGCTGCCAGTCATCATAGGACTCCACCATCTCAACGCCAAAGGGAATCCCAGAAATGATGGAAAAGTCAGTAGGCGTCATTGTCATCTCCCCCCAAGAAAAATGGAAAGTGTCAGTAGTAGGCCACCAGCGCTCGGCTAAAGCACAGATCAAATCCTGGTGGATATCTCTGCCCACATCTATAGCCCTCAAATGGTGGAGGAAAGCAGGTCTGATAAGATCCCCTGCTGGGTGCCCGGCATCAAAGATGTAAGCCGGAATAGTGACCATCGGACGCTCAGCTATAGATATCTTGATCGTAGAGTCCTAAAAAAAAATATTTCAGAAAAGTTGGACAAAATTCAGAAAAGATTTAAGTTCTTTCCCCAGCCGGGTGTGGATTCCTAAAGGATTATTTCTAAGTTCTTTACTAGAAATAATTACTGATGACAGAACATAATGAAGCCTGGTACAGATCCTAATTCATTACTAGTACATGTAAAGGAAAGGTTCCTAAAATTTATTTCTAAGTTCCTTACTGGAAATAAATACAATTCCTAAGCATGCATACTAGATGAACAAACGGAAAGTACTCACCTCATAGCAGCCGGTCCGAGAACTGTGCTTCTCCTCCTCAAGTAAAAGATTGCAGGGAGGGAGTGGGATCTCGAGGTCTTCAAAGCCGGTAAAATCCATCGTCGAAAGAAAATTTGAAAGAAGTGAAAGAAGAAGAATGAATGAAAGCAAATGAAAATTGAATGAAATGAGCCTATTTATAGAAAAAAATGAAAATGCGGGTCTTTTTGCACCTCGCTCAAAATTCGCTCTTCAGAAGACCACTGAGTTCCATAAATCATTTTTATGGACCCCAGTGGGGGGCAATTGTGAACACTCGAATTTTGGGGCTCGGAAAGCCAATTTCCTCAGACCAAGCCAGACCGGGGGGCAACGGTAAAAGTCCACCGAAAGTATGTCTTCATAGTACTTGAAATGTCCGGGACGACGTGAGGATCACGGATATAGTCCCGGAATATTTTTTGGAGGCCCGTGGCTCCCGGAAAGTCAGTTTTAGCAGAAATAGCGCGAGTCGCGGTGGCCAGGACGGCGGCCCGGCCGCCGTAGCGCCGGCGGCTCGGCCCCGTGGCTGGCGGCCCGGCCGCCGTCCAGCCCGTTTTTGCCTATAAATAGGCTTCAGATTTTCAAAAGAAAAAAAACTTTTGGACTTCCTACGCCCAGATGCTGACGAAATTTTTATGCTTAAGAATTTCTAATATTGTGTTGTAGAAAGCAAGAATCATACTCAAAAGTGCAAGGAAACAAGATCTGGAACTTAGAAGTGGAAAAATTCTAATCAAGGTAATATCATAATTTATCTTTGGTCAATTCGAGCATATCATAAGCATTCTAATCTTCTTCTTAATTTCTTCTCGGTCAAAGACCTAATCTTTTTAGGTCTGAGGGCCTAATGGACTAATCAATCACCATTTCGGCATTAAGCCATAAATAAAATCAACTCCTTTTTTGGCACGGAGCCTAAATTGCATCTCTTTGGTGCTAAGTACCTAAACGGCACCATTAAAATGAACTTTTAGCATGAAGCCTAAATCGAACTCTTTTGGTACTAAGTACCCGAAATTATACAATTTTTGCACTAAGTGCTAAAACTCACAACTCTGGCAAAATGCCTGAAAAATGCACGAAGCATACACACACACATGCATGAAGCATAAATTTCATCGCCTTTAAATAGGCTTTTCCGAACTACATGGACTTTGATCTCCCATTCAAACGGGAGTATGTAGGCATATTTGGGATTCACCTCAAATAGCAAGTCCACATTTTAATAACAATCTCTTTATTCTGTTTTCTTCGTCCCTTTTACATTCATTCATTTCTTTTTTTTATTATTTATTGTCGAGTTAGTCAAATACATGACATAGTCCCCGAATCCTCCTTGGGTTCGCAGACTAGAAACATTTACATTGGACAAGTAATTGGAGTCAAACAAGGGTTTTCTTAGTTTTTTCCTTCGAACAAAATAAACTGAGTGGCGACTCCCGACAACGAGTGAACGTTCGCCCGGATCCTTTTCGGGTGGAAAACCGAGGTTCACAATAGGTCATTACTCAAAAGGTCAAATTTTTAATCCATTTCTCTTCTGAAAAAACAAAAATATGATATTCTTCAAATATTTAAAAAAGGAAGAAAAAAGAAATTAGGGAAAGGAACAAGTTCTACAATCAAATTAATTTGAACTTATCCAATAAATAAAGTAATTAAGAAAAAATAGAAAATACAATAAAAAAGAAAAAAATGTGAAAAACATACAAGATCGAAACCTTTATATTCTCAAATTCTGTTTTTATTTTTTCAAAAATTTATTCTCTTTACTTTTGATTTTCATTTTATTATTTCTACTTTCAATATTATATGATAATTTTTATTGTTAAAATTAATTCTCTAATTAATCATAAGTATGGGCTAAATATATTTAAATATTAAATATGTATTGCAGTCAAATTAAAATTGTCAAATTAAAGTTTTGATCAAATTAGGATTGTTAATTATTGAAGTGTCCTACTCGTAATAGGATTATAAGTGTAGAGACCGTTAAGTGTTTCTATTTTGTTGAAGGACCAAAATAGAAATTTATTCAGTTATAAATAAGGGGTCGTGGTCTCCGGGGGAACATAACAACTTTTAGAGAACATTACGTTCCTTCAGTAGTGCTTCCGCTAAACCTAAAGTGTGTAACCCCTAGAAGGCGACAAACTCCAAAAATCGTCTTCAGCATCAACATACGATGATGTCAGGTATGCAATTCTGCCCTTTGCAATTTAATTTGAATAATCTAGTGATCTATGCATAATTTAAGTTTTAGGGGGAATTAAGTTTTCTCTCACTTTCAATTGGTATCAGAGCCCTGTGCTAGGTTGCTAGATTTTCTGATTAAATTGCGGTATTGATTATTGTTTTGATTCTTAAAAATTAATTCGGTGATTGTAATTTTTTAGAATTAATTTGGAATCGAATTTAGTAATCTGAAATCAATTTTGGTTTGATTTATTTTTGGATTAAGTTACTGTGATTATTTAATTGATTATGGAAAAATCAAATTTTTGGACTTGAATTTGTGTTTGTGATTTTTCTGGAATTAATTAATTTTTGGTTGATTAATTATTTAAATTAATTAATTAAAGATTAAAAAAAATTTAATTAATTAAAGTTTATTTTTTTATTGCAATATTTGATTTTAATTATTTTATTGAGTTTAAATTTAATTAATATAAATATTGCAATCAATTTATTATAATGTGAGAATTTTATTGAGTTTAAATTTTGGTATTTTAGTCCTATTGTGTCTAATATTTTTAATAATAAATTAATTGAAGCAAAAAGTCGCCAAAGTGACCTCTATTGTATAAATTGATTTATTTGGAATATTAGACAGGTGTATTAAAATTCATTGCGGGTAGTAAACCGGCCCAAAGGAAGGTTGCTATCTGGCTGAATTGAGAATACATGTGCAGTGATAAAAAAATGTGATAATTATTATGTTTTCATTCATGTGGATAATAAATCGGCCCAAAGGAAGATTTAATATTTGACAGGATTGAATTGTCAATATTTGATTATTGCGTTGAGATACCAATTACAGTTAATATTTTATGTCCAAAGATGAGAATATTAATATTGTGTCCGGTACCTTATTTCCAATATTTGAACTCTACTTCTGTGATTTGTTTCAATTTTTTGTGGATTGTGAGCTTATATCATTTATTTATTATTTATTTTCTCTGAATTCAGCTAGCATGCCGTGTAATCCCAACTTTGTCTCTATAAATGAAAATACTGATAATAAGACTGCTGATAAGGGAAAATATTTGGTTTCAGTCTGTTCTGAAGTTAATTTAACTTCGGTACCTAGAAACACTTGGTAGATAGATTCTGGTGCTACTAGTCACATAAGTGTTTCAATGCAGGGTTGCCTAAGTTACCGAAAGCCAACTGACGGTGAAAAATACGTTTATATGGGAACTGGCGAACCGGTAGAAGTAGAGGCGATAGGACATTTTAGATTGCATTTAAGAACTAGAAATTTTTTGGATCTAGTAGATACTTTAGTTATTCCGTCTTTTAGGCGGAATTTAATTTCTATTTTCCATTTGGACAAATCTGGTTTTACTTGTTCATTTGGAAACAATAAAGTTACTTTATCTATGGATTCAAAAATTTTAGGTACTGGTTTCTTTTATGCACTTCATAATCTATATATGTTAGATATCGATGCCTCTTATAATGAGACCCTGCAAGTTAGTACTATAGGTACCAAAAGGAAGCTGAATATGGATAACTCAGCTGCTCTATGGCACAGACGTTTAGGTCACATATCCAAATCTAGAATAGAGCGTCTTGTATCAGATGGTATCATAAATTCACTTGATTTCATAGATTTGGACTCCTGTGTTGAGTGTATTAAAGGTAAACAGATTAAACAAAAGATATTAGGTGCCAATAGGTCATCAAACATCTTAGAATTGATATATATGGACATCTGCGGTCCATTCCCTACAGCAACAAGGAATGGCTAAAGATACTTCATATCATTCATAGACGATTACTCAATTTACGGGTACCTATATCTCGTTCATGAGAAATCTGAGTCTCTGGACGTTTTCAAATCTTATAAGGCCGAAGTTGAAAATCAACTCGGAAAGAAGATTAAATCTGTTAGATCTAACCGTGGAGGTGAGTACTATGGCAGATATGACGGTTCAAGAGAACAATGTCCAGGGCCATTTGCTATTTTTCCTGCAGGACTGTGGTATAGTCCCTCAATACACAATGCCTGGTACACCCAGCATGAATGGTGTATCTGAGAGACGTAACAGGACTCTTATGGATATGGTTAGAAGTATGATTAGTCATTCTTCTTTACCTGAGTCTTTGTGGGGAGAAGCATTAAAGACAACAGTCTATCTTCTTAACGGAGTACCAACTAAAGCAGCTACAAAAACACCTTATGAGCTTTGGACTGGACGCAAGCCCAGTCTAAAACACCTTCATGTTTGGGGATGTCCTGCTGAGGCTAGGCCTTATAGGCCTAATGAAACAAAATTGGACTCCAAAACTGTTAGTAGCTACTTTTGTTGGTTATTCTGAGCGATCTCGGGGTTTTAAGTTCTATAATTCTACTTTCATATCTATTTTTGAGACGGGAATTGCAACATTCTTTGAGGATGTTGAGTTTGGGGGGAGAAATAAGGTTAGAAACATTGTCTTTGAGGAGGGATCGAGTTAGGAACACTCATTGTCGATTCCTATCTTTGCTCCTGGGACTATTCAGGTTCCTAGAATTGTTGATATCCCAGAAGTAATTCCGGATCCAATACAAGACAATGTTGATCAACTTCCCCATCAGGATGAAGAAGTTGTTCTTCCTCAAATACAAGCTCAACAACCTCAAGAATTTGAGCCAGAACCTGTGCCTTTAAGGAGGTCCACTAGAGAGAGAATAAATGCTATTCCAGATGATTATGTAGTATATCTTCAGGAACATGAGGACACTGTAGACATGGTGGAAGATGATCCAATCAGCTTTCATCATGTCATGCAGGATTCCAACTCTCATAAGTGGATTGAGGCAATGAGTGAAGAATATAAATCTATGCAAGACAATCAAATTTGAGATCTTATCCCATTACCTGAAGGAAAGAAACCCATTGGTTGCAAATGGATATTTAAGACCAAGAGGGATTCTAATGGTAATGTGGAAAGATATAAGGCTCGTCTTGTAGCTAAAGGATTCACTCAGAAAGAAGGGATTGACTATAAAGAGACCTTCTCTCCAGTATCATCGAAGGACTCTTTTAGGACAATCATGGCTCTAGTTGCACATTTTGATCTTGAGTTACATCAAATGGATGTGAAGACTGCGTTTCTCAATGGAAACATTGATGAAACCATCTATATGGTGCAGCCAGAAAACTTTGTGTCTGGAGACCCAAAGCGACTGGTATGCAGATTAAAGAAATCCATTTATGGACTCAAGCAAGCTTCTCGTCAGTGGTACTTTAAGTTCCATGAAGTAGTTGTCTCTTTCAGTTTTGAGACAAATGCTGTGGAAGATTGTGTGTATCACAAGTTCAGTGGGAGTAGGTTTATCTTTTTGGTCTTATATGTGGATGACATATTGCTTGCTACTAACTGTAAGGACTTGCTGCACGAGACCAAAGTCTTTCTCTCAAGACACTTTGAGATGAAAGATTTAGGTGAATCTTCTTTTGTATTAGGGATTCAAATAAATCGAGACCGTACTCGAGGTATTCTTGGATTATCACAAAAGGGCTATATTGAGAAAGTGCTCAAGAGATTTAGTATGCACAATAGTAAACCAATTGATACCCCAGTTGCTAAAGGAGATAAATTCAGTCTTGATCAGTGTCCAAAGGGTGAACTTGAGATTCGGGAGATGCAAAAGATTCCTTATGCGTCAGCAGTTGGGAGTCTGATGTATGCTCAAGTTTGCACTCGTCCAGATATTTCATTCATAGTTGGCATGTTAGGGCAATATCTCAGCAATCTAGGAATGGATCATTGGAAAAGCAACCAAAAGAGTCTTGAGATATCTTCAGAGAACAAAGGGACATATGCTCACATACAGGAGATCAGATCAGCTTGAGATCATTGGGTATACTGATTCTGATTTTGTTGGATGCCAAGATAGTAGAAAATCCACATCATGCTACATATATCTCTTGGCTGGTGGTGCTATTTCTTGGAAGAGTGTGAAACAAACTCTTGTAGCTACCTCCACCATGGAAGCAGAATTTGTAGCAAGCTATGAGACATCCAATCAGGCAATCTGGCTGAGGAACTTCGTCACAGGGCTGCGCATTGTGAATGGCATTGAAAGGCCATTAAAGTTATACTGTGATAATAACTCAGCAGTTTTATTTTCCAACAACAACAGAAGCTCTTCTCGATCAAGACACATCGGGATTAAGTTTCTGGCTGTGAGGGAGAGAGTACAGAGTGGACAGATATCCATAGAGCATATTGGAACGAACTCTATGATTGCAGATCCGCTCACTAAGGCAGTGACACCAAAGGTTTTTCATGAGCACACTACTCATATGGGTGTCACATTATTTGAGACTGATTAGTTTCAGTGGGACTTTATTCATTATGGTTATATTATATTTGTGTATGCTCTGTTTTGTAATGGATATATTTTGTTATGTACATTCAGTTTCTACATAAAATAAAATTTTTTATTTTGTTTTCTATTACACTCTGTATTATTATTGATTGATCTCACTAAAGTATGACCAGTTGGAAACAGACATGATTAGATCATATTAAATGTAGTTTCCATGCTACACTCCTATTATTGATCTATGTCATTTGAGAGTATTGGTAATGTGATTGATGGTGGTTTGAGTCACGATGAATGTGGAGACTGGCCTTTCAGTCCTTTATCGATATAATCAATGGACGAGATTATTTGAGGCACCTTCAGTATGACTGCTTTTATGAGCTCATTAAGGTATATACATTTATATTTAATATATGTTAGCCCAAGTGGAAGATTGTTAGAATTAATTTTATATTGTTAAAATTAATCCTCTAATTAATCATAAGTGTGAGCTAAATATATTTAAATATTAAATATGTATTGCAGTCAAATTAAAATAGTCAAATTAAAGTTTTGATCAAATTAGGATTGTTGACTATTGAGGTGTCCTACTCGTAATAGGATTATAAGTGTAGAGACCGTTAAGTGTTTCTATTTTGTTGAAGGACCAAAATAGAAATTTATTCAGTTATAAATAAGGGGTCGTGGTCTCCGGGGGAACATAACAACTTTTAGAGAATATTACGTTCCTTCAGTAGTGCTTCCGCTAAACCTAAAGTGTGTAACCCCTAGAAAGCGATAAACTCCAAAAATTGTCTTCAGCATCAACATACGATGATGTCAGGTATGTAATTCTGCCCTTTGCAATTTAATTTGAATAATCTAGTGATCTATACATGATTTAGGTTTTAGGGGGAATTAAGTTTTTTCTCCCTTTCATTTATTTCAATCATATATTAATAGATTATATTCATGATTCATTTTTTTTTAAATTTTTGAATATATTATTACATAAATATAAAAGTCTATAAACATATATTAATATTTTTCTTGATTAATTTATTTTTTATAAATAAAAATCATTCATCAATAAATTAATAAATCTACAAAATAATAATTATATAAAAATTCAATGAATATTGAAATAAAAATAAAATTAAATAATTAGAGACAAAAATCAAGAATTCCAAAAAAAAAAAATTTATTTCCTTCTTTTCAAATTCTTGCTTGTTAGATATCCCAATTGACTTTCTAAGTGATAAGTTGTCGCAATTATTGAGAGAATCTTTTGAATTATCAATTTATCACACATAACTTTTCCATTTCTTTTATTATTGTTTCAGTTGAAATCAACTTTTCATCTTTAAAGAAGAGCTAGCAAAAATAAAAATAGAACTCTTCCTTATACAATAAAAATATAACACAAGACTAATCAATTAATAAATATAAAAGTTTAAACTAATTATCACTAAATGGTAAATAAATAAAAGACAAAATGAATAATATTTTACACCCAAATTATGCTGTGAAATTAAAAAAAAATGTTTTAAAAAAACGCATTAAAGCTGAATTAAACAAGATAATACCACTAAATTAACTAATTAAATATACAAATGCGACCTAAATTTTTTTCTGGAAATCTGTTAGGTATCCGTGAAAGTATAAAATTTTGGTCAGAAGTTGAAATTTTAATTACATTTTTTTTTTCTATTTTGAATGGTCAAGCTGTCCGTACTGAGAAGGCCTTTATACAAATATAGTAAGAATTAAGAATTAAATTGAGGAGATCCACTTATCTCGGGACAAAAAAAGCACGTGGGCCGGCACATTGTCTGGAGCGGCAAAATATTTGAAAACTCGTAATTCTCTTTTCTGAATAGGCTTAATTGGTACTTTTCTTTAATGTAAATTTGATTTGATTTCCACTTTTTTTTTTCTTTAAAGTAATTTTGATTTGCTCCCAACTCAATTTTCATATTTGGTTTGATTTGATTCGAATTTTTTTTATAATTTTCGAGATTACTCTGTAATTATTGCCTCAAAAATTTATTATTTGTTTCAAAATAAAAAAATATATATTAATAAATTTTAATTTAATGATATTAAAATTATTTTTTTAAAATTTTGAGATTTTAAATTTAAACATAAATTAAGGTTTATTATATATATATATATATATAATCTCGCATGGTGAGAAAGGTGACAAGTTGGTTACCTCAATCATTTTTCTTACTTTGGTTTTTATTTGTGGCATTAGATAATTTCATAAAAATTTAAAGGATTATTATATAACATATACATACGTATATACTAGAAAAGAACCTACACGATGCTATAAATTTTTTTATTTTTTTAAATTCTATAATAATTTAATTTAAATAAATAACTATTTACCCATGACTATAAATAAAGAAAATAAATTTATATATAGATTGATAAATCTAAATAAATAATCTATAATCATTAAATTATAAAATATAAAAAGACTTTGCAAATTGAAAAAAGCAATACCTACAGTTAAGAGTAATTCAGCAAAACTCGCCAAATTCATTAACTCTAACTACTGAGAAACTCTAAAAAAAATAAAATTAATTTAATACAGCTAACCAATCAAAGCAAATTAAATTCTATAAATAAATATCTATAATAACTAATCAATTATCTATTTTAATAAATAATAAATTTAATTTTTCAAAAAATCTAATTTAAATTTAATATAAATATTTTTAATTACCTAAAAAAATTTTAATATAAAGATAGACATTTGACATAACAAAAGATTTTTATTTTTAAAAACAATTGAGAATAGTCGTATTATCTCTTAAAAATTCATTATGGTCCTTTTATTTTAAGATATTCATCATACTTTTTATATATTTTTAATATAATTAGATAATACTTAATTATTATTAATATTCAATAAAATATCATAGATCTATTTGAATTTTTTAAATAAATATAATTATTATCAATATCAAATAGAATATCTTAATTATATTTGAACTTTTTAAATAAATATCAAATAAATATATATATTCTAACAAATAATAAATTTAATTTAAAATTTTAAAAAATTGAGATACCTATTAAAGATACGAGAGAAACACATAACATAATAATGTGTCAGCAACAACCATTTGAATATAATATATGCAAATTATTTTTTGATTATGAGTCATTATTTAATAATATTTAAAAATTTTGACATATAATATTCACAAATAGCCTACCCTATTTGTAATGTTTTCACCAAATAAAATCAATTTTTTATTTTTCATAATTTTAAAAAAATTATATGGAAGGGAATGAATAAAAATGCTATAAATTATATAATATGGTAATCTTATTTTTTTGTAACTACATATAATTTTTGAAAATGTTTTTATTACTATCTCCGCAAAAATAAAAAAGATTAAATTGAGTTTGATAGGATAATTTTATTTACTATTAATCTCTTTGTGAATTATTCCTTGAATTTTAATTTATAAAGAAATATAATTAAAATTTTTAAAATTTTATTATTTTAAAATTTTTTTAGAGTAAATTGGAATGGAATAAATAGCCAAACAATCCAATTCACTTGCCAAATTAACTGTTAATACCTTCCAAGAAAAGAGAATAATAGATGCTCTGTTTTTTATTCTAAATAATATGATACGAAGAAAACTCAATTGAGGCATCCATGTTATTATTAAATCCAATATTATTTAAAGTATTTTTTTTGACATTTAATATTGTTTTGAAAGAGAAAACCGATATAAAATTTATTATTTATAGTAATATATATTTAGTGTTAGTAAGTGAGACTATTTCTTAGTGCAAAATATTATTCAAAGTATAATTTGGAAAAATTTAAAATTAAAAATATATATTTGTTATAATGTGATGTTATTAATACAAAATTTCATTTGTTAGATTGTCACTATAAATGTTCCTACAGTTCAATAATTAATAACATTTTACAATTTGTCTTCGCATTTTATTTTTATTGCTGCCATTTTGTTTCTAATTCTAATTTTAAGTCAATTGTAAATTATTTATCACTTAATTTTTAAATATATCATATGAATTTTGTAGTTTAATTTTTTCAAAAAATATATACATATATATAACTTTTAATTTAGAAAACTATTCAGTGTATGAACTCAGAATATATGTTTATTATTTACATATAAGAGGTGTATAAATACATATATAGCAGTGGCGTATAGGAAAGGAATCCTAGCCACATGAGTTTTCCTAATTACAATATATCACTACAGCTATATGTCTATCATCCCCCCGCAAGTTGTAGGGAGCAAACCTTCAACTTGTCCCTTAAAGTTTGAAACCGGGTTCTGGACAGTGGCTTCGTAAGCACATCAGAAACTTGATCAGCTGTATTAATGTACCGAACAACCAATTCTTTGGATGAGACTTTGTCTCGAACAAAATAAAAATCTATCTCCAAATGTTTTGTTCGAGTGTGGAAAACTGGGTTCGCCGTGAGATAGGTGGCGGACAGATTATCACACCAAATTGTTGGCACACCATGTAACTGAAAGTGTATCTCACGAAGCAATGATTGTATCCAAAGAACTTCGGAGGCAGCTGTAGCTAGAGAGCGATATTCAGCTTCCGTTGAAGAACGAGAAACTGTACGTTGCTTCTTGGAGCACCAGGAAACAATATTCTCACCAAGAAACACAGAATATCCACTCGTGGATTTGCGATCATCAATGGAGCCTCCCCAATCAGCATCACTAAAGGCAGATAACTGAAAGAACTTACTACACTTAATTAAAATACCATGATGTCGTGTTTGCTGGAGATAACGTAGAATACGTTTAACTGCTGCCCAGTGAGGAAGTGTGGGACTATGCATGAACTGAGAGACCTTATTGACTGCAAAAGCAATATCCGGCCGGGTAAAAGTGAGATACTGTAAACCACCAACAACACTTCGATATAAAGTAGGATCATCAAAGAATTCTCCACCGGTTTTGGATAATTTTTCCGTTGCACAAGCAGGTGTAGAAATGCCTGCACAAGTGTCCATTTTTGCTTTATGAAGTATAGCCTTGATATGCTTGCTTTGAGTTAAAAGAGCTCCGGCGGTAGACCAATTGACCTCTATGCCAAGAAAATAGTGAAGCCTACCTAGATTGCGAATTGGAAAACAACCTTGTAGATATTTAACCATAGCATCAATTGCTTTTTGATCATTGCCAGTGACAACTAAATCATCAACATAAACAAGGCAGAAAAGTCGAACAGACCCATAAGAAAAATAGAAAAGTGAAGTATCAGCCTTAGAACCTCGAAACCCAAATTTAAGTAAGGCATCTGAAAGACACTTATTCCACACTCGTGGAGCCTGTTTCAATCCGTAGAGAGATTTCCGAAGACGACAAACATAATCCGGTCGTTGAGAGTCTTGAAACCCAGGAGGTTGTACCATATAAACGATCTCTTCGAGATTGCCATGCAAGAATGCATTGGACACATCCAACTGAATACATTGCCATTCCAACGACACTGCAATAGAGAGAATTGTACGAATAGTTACCGGTTTGACAACCGGACTAAATGTGTCTTGAAAATCTACTCCAGGTCGCTGATGAAATCATTTGGCTACTAGACGAGCTTTGTAACGTTCTAAAGTTCCATCGGGATTGAGTTTTTGCTTGAAGATCCACTTACAACCAACTAAATTCTGAGCAGAATGTGGTGGAACCAAGTCCCATGTTCCATTTGCAAGAAGTGCATTAAACTCAGCTACCATAGCTGCACGCCATTCAGGATATTTGGCTGCCTCAGAGTATGTTGTTGGAGAGGCTGGTGTGTGCCGTTGAAGACGATATGATTTTGGTTTCAAACTGCCAGTCTTGGACCGAGTGACCATTGGGTGAACTGAAGTAGTGGCGGTTCTAGCTGGTGGTGGAGCCTGAAGTTGAAGAGATTCAGATGCTGGAACCGCTGTGGATATGTCTGCACTTGGAGGAGCAGAAACCGAATTAGCGACTGAAGATAATGGATCCAGTGTTGGTGTAGACAATGGTAAATTTGCAGCTGGAACAGTATAGGTAATTGGTGTAGCTTCGGGTTGTTGAACTGGAAGTGTTTGTTGTTGACTATGAAATGGGAATACCTGCTCATCAAAAGTAACATGACGTGAGACATATATTTTCCCAGATACAGGATCCAAACATTTATAACCTTTGTGAATTGTACCATATCCTAGAAAAACACATGGTTTAGATCTAGGTTCCAATTTAGATTTTGAATAAGGACGAAGCCATGGAAAACACAGACAACCAAAGATACGAAGATGTTCATAATCTGGTATTTTATGAAACAAAAGCTCATATGGAGAATGATTCTGAAGAGTGACAGAAGGAATACGATTAATAATATAGATTGCAGTATGAAAAGCATATGGCCAATAGTTGTGTGGAATTTTTGCATGATATAACAAGGCACGACCAATCTCAGTGACATGACGATGCTTCCGTTCGGCACATCCATTTTGCTCTGGTGTATGCGGACAAGAGCTGCGTTGAACAATGCCATTATCTCTTAAATAACTAGTTAATGCCTGATATTCACCTCCCCAATCAGCCTGGAATTGTCGAATGCATCGACCAAAAAATTTCTCTACCATAGCTTTAAAACGAATAAAAACATGCAAGACTTCTGACTTAAATCGCACAAAATAGATCCAACAAAACTTGCTAAAGTGATCATAAAAAAGCACATAATACAAAGAACCATCAGCACCCACAGTACTTGCAGGACCCCATAAGTCTGAACATATCAAATCCAAAGGCCCTGTTGCTTGATATGTTGAAGGAATAAAAGAATGTTTGTGACTCTTACTAACAGAACAAGAGTTACACAAATTAGGAAAGGAAAAATCACTAGCAGAAATGTGCTTTTGTCTTATTAATCTTCGAACAGTGGAGATGGCTGCATGCCCAAGTCGATTATGCCAAGTCTGGAGTGTTGTGTGATGAATTGTAGGCGAGCCTTGACATGGACCAGCACCACGCAGCAGATACAAGCCTTGTTTATTCGGTCCTTGTGACAAGATGGTCTTCGTCCCCAAATCCTTGATGTCAAAATGATCAGCAAAAAATTCCACAGACACAGGATTATGATTAGTTAAAGCACTCACAGAAACAAGGTTAGTTGTGGCAGTTGGAACACAAAGAACATCAGAAAGATGATAATTATTAGAATCAACAGATATAGTAGAAGAACCAACATGAGAAATTGGGAGTTTAGAGCCATTACCAACAACCACTTCATCTGGACCAGTATATTCTGAGTGAAGAGCAAGATTTCCCAAATCATTGGTCAAATTATGTGTACTTCCAGAATCAACAACCCAAGGCTTTGAACCTGAACCATTAGCAAAATTGACAGAAGGAGAACTCTTTTCTTGTATTGGAGATGGGCACACACGATTAACATGGCCTTTACCACCACAGTTATAACAAGTAACAACTGAAGAAGATCCGCGCCCGCGACTGTTAGAGGAGGGAATGTAGTCGCGCCCGCGACTGGTGTAGTCGCTCCCGCGACTGGGAGAAGAAGGATTGTAATCGCGCCCGCGACCGGATCCTTGTGTACCACGACTTCGCCCACGGTCAGGAGGTGTATAATTCTGTCGGGCTACATATTGAGCAGTAGGCGAAGGTAAGAGACCATCACTAATCTGATTGTCAAATCGTAAATTCCGTTCTTCACTCAATAATAATCCGATCAAATCATCAAATTTAGTGGCTTCAATTTTGGATTCCAGATTTCTAGTAAAAGGTCTATAGGCTGAACCAAGCCCTTGTAGAACAAATTCAACCAGATCGTCGTCAGGAACCACATGACCCAAAACTGAAAGTTGATCACTGATGGATTTGGCCCGTTGAATATAAACAGAGATACTGTCATTCCCTCGTCGTAAATTAAATAGCTGTGATCGTAATTCAAGAATGTGAGATCGAGACGCACTGGCATAAGCGGTAACCAGTTTAGAATATGCTTCATGTGCAGTTTGGGCCAAAACGATTTGAGGTAAAACTGCCTCTGTAACAGAAGAAAGAATCCAGTTGAGCACCATCTGATCGCGAGAAAACCAAACAGAATAATCGGGGTTTAGAGAATCATCTGACAAGGTTTGAGGCGGAGCAACAGGAGTCCCCTCAATATGCTTAGCAAGAGAACAGCCTCGGACCATTGACATAAATTGTGCGTTCCATTGAATAAAATTAGTAGAAGAAAGCTTGACAGAAATTTGATGAGAAATATTGGGATTCATATGTGTTGGAACAACAGAAGAAGTAGCAACAGTAGAAGAAGACATAAGATCAGTAGTAGTACTCATCGTTGAGGAAAAGAAAAGTAGAGAAAAAAAATCAAGAATCAAAGACTTAGAGATTAAGAGAGCTCTGATACCATGTATGAACTCAGAATATATGTTTATTATTTATATATAAGAGGTGTATAAATACATGTATAGCAGTGGCGTATAGGAAAGGAATCCTAGCCACATGAGGTTTCCTAATTACAATATATCACTACAGCTATATGTCTATCATTCAGATCAATGTTTAATTTTTATATTTTTAAATGTTAACGTGATGAATTTAAGCTATAAATAATTTTATGTGCGTCATATAGTAAAATTTTAGGTTATAATATATATTTTTTTAAAGTATTGATATAGAAGAGAAAAAATTGATTTTGAATTATTATCTAGAAAAATATATATATTTATTATCACATTGTATATCGATATTCAAATTATGATATTTATTTATATAAAAAATAACAAAATTACAACTCTAATAAACAAATGAGCAAAAGTATACCAATAAAAAAAAAGCGAAAGTATAATTTTATTCTATATTGATTAAACATATTTTACAATCTTAACACATTTAAAAATAATTTTAGAATATTATTTAATTAAAGATCCGTTAATATATGAACATCTTGATGCTTATACATTTTAATTACTATGAAGACTAAATTAATTAAAAATAAATTAGATTTTTAAATAAAAAATAAAAAGAAAAAATTATAAAAGAGTGATAATTAATATAAAGATTGTTAAATAAGTAGATAAATAAGTAGAAAAAGAGATTATTGATGGATTAGGGAAGTGAAAGAAAAGTAGGGAGAAGAAAAAGCCGCGTTGGAAATGCAGGTTTGCACGCTACTCAATGGGAGAATCAGATATTAACTTTTTTTTACCATTAAAATACCAAAATAGCCTTGAACGAAGTCGTTTTCACCAAAAATTCCACCAAAAAAAAGCCTAAAATAATAATTTCAATTCAATTAATTATTAATGGACCTTACTCAGCAACACAAAGACTAAAAAAGCCATTGAAGAAATAAACAATTTATATCATTAAAATGGAGTAAATCAAGAGACCAGACCATAATTTCATACAAGTTAAAATTAATAACATTCTCACTATTCATCAGAAATAAGGGCTCCATTGTTATATTTATGATATAGAAAAATAGTATCTTAAATTAATTTATTTGATTAGGTATGGACGATTATGAGTGACATATAACCATAATTGCATTATTTATTAAATACTCATCTCAATTTACTTTATATTAATTATGTTCGAGATAAAAATTTTCAAAATATCAATTTATTTTTTTAATACTTTCTGTCATTAATTTATATCACTTATTGATGAAACTAAAATATATTAATAACTGTTAAATTTATTATTTTAGAATTAAAAATATATACATTTTTTAAGTTATAATTAATAAAAATTTTAGAAACATGAAATTAACAGGGAGTAAACCTCCCACTAACTTCAAATCTTATGTCTTACCTTAGATGTCTTAGAAGGTATGGATCGGATTTTGCCATACTCATATTTTACTCATTCATATTAGGCTTCGGCAAATTTAAAGGCAAGGTGAGATGAGTTCATATTGGTTGAGTATACCTAATTATTTTTTGGTGCAAAAAGAAAGGTGACACTATATGAGACCTCACCTGACTTCTGATTTATTTATTAAGGAGCCAAAATATTTATTTGGGTTCAACTTCATACAAAAGTATTATTTCCAGTCACCATTCGATTTAATAAGCACATATTTTAAAATTTTATCTTTTATTTTGAAAATGGATGCCCTTTTATTTTGAAAAGAAATTTGATATCTTTATTTTGAAAAATCATTTTTGAAAGAGTTGTCCACCTTAATTTATTATTTTAGAAAAAAGTTAAGAAAAAATCCATTCATTTGACTTCATAAATATTTTATAACCTAAAAAGAGCACTAATCTTGACCAAATGATGGGTCTAGACTAGGTTTTTAAGTAAAAGATGATAGGCCTTTAAAGAAACTTTGACTTTTACAAAATTATCATTTTTATAAATGATAATAAGGATGAATGACATAACATATATGCATGAGCAATTAAATATGACATTCATAAGGCACTAAAGTAAAGCAAGATAAAGAAATTATTTGTGTTCTAAAATCCCAAAGAAGGGGATCTTAACTCTAGCCCCTTATGGATTTAGAATAGACAAAAAATTTTCAAAAAATAACCTTAAAGAAATAAAGAAATTAGTAAAATAAGAAGAAATGTAGAAAGAGGGAAAACCAAATTTGTGGCTTTTAATTGGCTGCCGTTTAGGTCATTGTCACACTCTAATTTTTTAGGCACCATGGTGCTAGGGTTCATGTGGACTTAAGGCCACCAGATACCTTGTAGAACCCATAATCATCTAAATCAACATATTTCATTTTTAGTTAGTGAGCCTTTTTTTTTCTTCTACTAATTTTAAAATCTTGTAATACACTTGCTACATACCACACATGATTTTTTTTTTTCAATGTCACACTAGTACCATGAAGCACTATGGAATACTTATACCATACTAGAAAATACACACGAAGTCAGCTTCTTGGAGAAGAATTGAAGAAGTTGTCACTAGCCATGCAATACTTGCACCAGGCAGTTTATATGGAATAAGCTTTCATCTCAGTGAAAAAATAAACCGTACCCGACGTGAGGGTATTCTAGACTAAAACTTGAAAACTCATAATTTGCATAATGGTACTTGACTGAAATTAATTTTCTTGAAACATATGTAAGAGTAAAGAAAGCTTGGCATAGAAAACCATCATTTACACTTTAATCACCCTATATATAAATTATTAGAAAGACCACCCAATCTCTTATACTGCAATATTCAAATTAGATTTTGTCGATAAAATACGCCCGTATATATTAAATTTCTTCTACCTCAATATAACATGTCATCAGTTCACAATACACCCATATAATTTTTAGACTATCACTATTTTCATCTTATTTATTTGATAAATATTACACTCCTAACATGTATATAATTAACCTCACTTCAGTTTTCCTCATCCCTCCTTCCAACATGCATAATTTTAATCAATATGAAAATTTTCATCCATACATAATTGCATAACAAATAATCCATGCATCTATAAATTCCTTTTCACAACCAATATATATATATGATCTCCAACCAAATAACCCAACAATTCACTACTATATTCACTTACCGAATCATATAGTTAATATCTTACTTCTTAAAGTCACAATAAAATTCAAACTTTCATTTCCATTTAATTGTTCTTGCATTCCTCATAACTCAAATAAATACTATTATCATCAACTTTACATATAATTTACTCAATCCAAAGTTATTCTTTAATACATTATTCATGTAACTTCTCTTACATTTCCAATAATTAAAAAAATAGTGCAATATTTCAACTCTTTAACTTATATATCTCAATAAAGAATTTTGCTTTCCCATTTATCAAACTTTTCACAACCCCAAAAAATATTAAGGGTTGTTAAATGCTTTTAATTACATAACCATCATTAAATATTTGAGTATTACTATATATAAAATGAAATCATTCCTTAATGTAATTTTTTTAGAACTAAGATCACCCTTTACTCTTTAATTAAACATTTATCAACCTTTAATCTATGCGTCTCAGACGCTATCTCAACTTGTACTTGTTATAACTTATAAGTACTGTCACATTAGAGATCAACACAGGTGTTATGCATATACATGTATACCAAATGAATTCACCCTTCTAAAATCCTTTTTCCTCCTTTTTTTAAAACCTACCTAGGTCGAGAATCTCAAACTTAAACTCTGATACTAAAATAAATGTAATACACTTATACTCTATATACGTACAGTACATATACTCGGTATATGTAAAATACATATACATAATACAAGAATGTTAATATCTTTATCATTTAAAAGATTTTTCAAAATTATAATAAAATAATTTAATCCTTAAAATATATTTTAATAAATATATAATTGTAACCATAAGTAATTAAATATCAAAAAGACTAATTTTAAAGAAAAATCTCTGAAAAAAAATTTGCTAGAGTCCCAAAAAATAAGTAACTCAACCTGCAAATAAAATTATTACGCTCCCTATATTTATAAATACTATCTCCAATAATTTTTTTAACTTCTTGAGAGTTAATAAGTATTCATTGTCATTAAAAATACTGAAATATTCTCAAACATAGCCAATATACCTTACAAATTTACATTTTACTCAATAATACTTATCATAAGTACTCATATATATACATAATGTTTTCCCAAAACATGTGGAATATACAAGACCTAAATCACACAATACTCAAATAATACATGAATGCAATATCTTCCAAGTTGGTCTCGTGACACACTTTATCTCCAATCCCAATCATTCTGATCTACACTTCTAATACATGCGCGATATAAACTACCACACTAAGCATATAGCTTAGTGGTACATTTTTTAATAACAACAAATATTTAAATCATGACACTTAGCTCGCAATGAAACATGCATTACTTAAAATATTATATTCTCTATCTTATAACAGTCACCAACACATCACCATTACACTGTTGGTTTCAATTATACTTTAATGACATATAACATATTATGCCATCTCACGACACTCCATATATTTACTCGGCTATAAATGTGACCTTCAATAATATTCATAGTTTAAGAAACCATAGAAGCATAACACAACTACAACAACTCATACATATTTACACACACATCCACACGTTGAGCCCAACTAGTTCTTGCATAATACTTAAATTTTAGAAATAATAATTTAATCTATCTCGACACTGGGACAAGTATCATATAAATCACCCAAAGGCCGCCCCTATGAATGTCGAGGCTAGTGTCATATAATCACCTATAGGCCGTCTCTATTGACACCAAGGCTAGTATCATATAATCACCCATAGGCCGTCTCTATTGACACTGAGACTAGTGTTATATAATCACCTATAGACCGCCTCTATTGACACCAAGAGCAAATATCGTATAAATCATCCATAGGCTGTTATCTCTCGACACTGGAGGCAAGTGTCACATAATGTACCCGAAGGCTGTCTCCTATCGACACTGAAGATAGTGTAATATCCCAAAGTATACCCTAAAAGTTTTGGAAAAATTATTGTTGTATTTGGATTAAGTGTATATGTTTTAGTGGGAAGAGAAAAGAGGTAATGAGGAGAGTGTATATGTTGTATATATTGAGATATATACAACATATACAAATCTAAAGAAGTGAAAAGTCAAAGAAAGAGTTAATTTTTATTAATTAATTATAAGAAAATTAATTAAGTGGAATTTGAGTGAGTGGAAGTGGATGGAGATATTTTGAATATTTTATTGTTTAAATGCTTGGAGGAGAGGGTTTTGAGTAGAGGGTTGTTGAGGGTTGACTTTGTTTTCTTCTTGTTTCTTACTTCTTCTTCGTGCATCTTCATCTCCTCCTTTTCTTTTCTTTTCTTTTGGCCGGCACTCCATAGCAAGAGAGAAAGAAAGTTTTTGATTTTCCAAGATCAAGATTGAAGGATGTTTCAAGTGATCAAGTTGAAAATTTAAGGAGTTTCTTCATCCTTGGTAAGTTTTCCACTTGATTCTTTGATTTTCTTTGAGTTTATGAGTTGAGGTTGTGGTTGATATGCGTTTGTTTGATTGTGGTGTGTTTAAGAGTGTTTGGTTCGATTGATTTTGGATTTTGGGGGTTGGATTGAAGGAAAGAGTAAGTTTGTTGGAAGAGAAAGTGTTGTGGTTGTGTTTTGGGTTTGTGGTGATGGTTATGATTTGTGTTTGATGTATGTTTTGAGTTGTTTTGGTGTTTTTGCAAGTTTGTTATGGTTTTTGGGTGTGTTTAGTTAAGTTGGTTTGGAGTGGATAATGGTGGAAGAAAGTGGTTTGTTAGATGTAGTGTTGATGTTGCCGAAATCTATATTTTTAGCCTGACACGCCCATGAGCACGGCTAGGTCTTTGGGCGTGTCAATGGTTCTGTGTTCTTGGATGGGTTACACGAGCAGTGACACGCCCATATCACTGAGCGTGTCACAGCTTCTGTGTTGTTGTAGCATTTACACGTCCAGTGACACGCCCATGTCACTGAGCGTGTTATAGCTACTGTGATGTTGGAGGATTGACACGACCATGAGCACGCCCGTGTTGTTGGACGTGTCAATGTTTCTGTGAGACAGAATGTATTACACGTTTAGTGACACGCCCGTGGTTCTGAGCGTGTCGAAGCTTCTGTGTTGTGAGTTTAGGGCACGGTCAGGGACACACCCGTGTTGTTGAGCGTGTCATGTGTAGAGTTTGCCCTAGTTAGTCCTTAGTCTTATTATCTCATGTGTATTTCTAAATAAGTGTGTATTATTCCTTTTGGATTAGGTTGTGAAGAGTTTGAGTTGCCCTAATCCAAGTATTGAAGGATTCTTGGAAGAGGAGTTTAGTGTTGTATGTGAGTTGCTTTTGGAGGTAAGTACAAATCATACATTATGGCATGCATTTACATGACATTGAGATTTAAAATATTTGATGGCAAATGTGTTAAACAACGTATTACATAATTGATGAATTGCTTTAATGTGAATTGAGATATGATGAGATATAAAGCCATTGTTGTTGGCTATGATAATGCAAATGAAATGATTGAGGCATGGTTGCCTATTTGATTATGGAATATGAAATGAGAAATGAATTGAGAAAGAGATTGATAAAGAGATAAATGAAATAATTGTGTGCTTAATATGTTATTCAATTTTCAGAGTTCTGAGTTTGGCGGCATGCCTATGAATCACTGGATAGGTGAAAAGATCGGGTTGTAAGCCGAGTCCAGCTGAAAAATGTGAAATATGATGTTTTTGGGGTGAAAAGACTGGGTCGTAAGCCTCAAAAACAATAACAGTCTAGCCGGTTGAGGACCAAGATACTTGGGCCCTTGGGTCTAGCCGGGTTGAGGTCCAAGAGACTGAGTCTGTTACACTATCCATGGATAGATATGTATGTATTGCCTACGGGCTTGATGATTGTGATTATGGACCAAAGCAGTAACTCTGAACTTTGAATAATATATTAGATCCTTTTTGGGCCCATGCTTGTCTTTGTTTCAATGTGAATAATAAATGGTAAAACAATTGAATAAGATAATGAAATTTATAGTTATGAAATATAGCATTTATTTAATATGATTTCTATTGCTTGAAAGTATGACATTGACATTGCATTAAAGCATATTGTTATCATGGTTTGTACCACTAAGCTGTTGGCTTAGCGCAATTGTGGTTCATCACGCAGGTGGCAGAGTAGAACCAGAGAGTTCAGTTAGACCGAATTGAGTCTAGACTTTGAAGTGTTGATTGTGGGCTTAAAGATCAGAGACAAACTGTCAAACATGTATACACTTTATGTTTTTTTTTAAATATTGATTTTGATGTATATATATATGTAAATACCGCTATATTTTCCGCTGCGTAATAAATAAATGTTTTATCTATTATGTTCTATAACATAAATATATATATTATAATATAATTTGAATGTTTTAAGTTTACTTATATTGTTGTTAAATTGAAAGATTGGTTTGCTTATTATAAACCATGGCACTCCTGTATTCGGTATACGTATATTACAGGAGTAGTAGTATGTAGTGTGTGTATACGGGGTATAGAGGTGTTACAGTTATTTTGGTATCAGAGCCTAGGTTTGAGATTCTCAACCTAGGTCAATTGTAAGAAAAAGAAAATTTTGATTTTTAAAATATTATTTTTAAATAAGATACATGTTTTGGTATTGGCAGTCTCTGATCTTTGATGAGGTATATTCTGTTGTGTTTGCAGATATAGGTAGTGATGGCGTCTCAGTCACGTCAGTCTTTAGAAGGTAGTATTGAGAGTGTAGCTCCTGATGAGGGTAGAGATAGAGCTAGGGTTGAGATAGTTGGAGAGGCACCTGCTCCTGTGCCAGAGAGACCAGTTGTTGATGAGGTTCCGCCAGTTTGGCTAAGACATATGGTAGAATTGTTGAGGCAAGCTCCAGTGCAGCTGCCACCGCCACCTCAGCCACATGTATCGGTGAGACATTATGATAAATTGAGAAAGTATGGGGCTGAGGATTTCTTTGGTACTACAGATCCTGCAGTAGCTGAGCAGTGATTAGATAGAGTGCAAAGGGTATTTATCCAGTTGCAAGCTACTACTGAAGAGAAATTTGATTATGCTAGATCCCTTTTGCAGAAAGATGCTTATGATTGGTGGAAGACAGTTCCACATGCTATGGATGATCCGCCGACTTTGTCTTATAGTGATTTTATGCGGGAGTTTGAGCAGAAATATACTCCGAGGGAGTATAAGGATGTCAAGAAGTTGGAATTTCTGAATCTGAAACAAGATAACCGGACAGTGACAAAGTATGAGACAGAGTATATCCGGTTGAGTCACTATGCCGGGGGGGATTATTGCAGATGAAATTGACCGGTGTAGGAGATTTGAGGAGGGATTGAGGCCCTCTATTATGTGTATTGTTGCTGGTTCTCGGTACCGGGATTTTTCTCAGTTAGTTGCTGCAGCTAGAAGTGTTGAGAGAGCACAGGGTATTGCAGCAGCTGCTACTGAGGAGGAGATCAGAGTTAGGAGATCCCAGTTTGAGGCAGAGTCTTCATCTATTAAAAGAGGCAGAGGAAGTTTTATTCCGAGGATCAGTAGGAGCCAGAGGCAGTCTGGTAGGTCAATTCAGTATCAGAGGCAGAGACCAAGATCTACAGTTTCTGTAGCTAGTGCTCCGACTCCAGTGGTTCAGAGGTCTACTTCACCTACATCTATCCATTGTGGTAGGATACATGGAGGTGTTTGTTGGAAGATTGGTGGATCAGCTGTGTGTTTCAGATGTGGATCGTCTGACCATTTCATTAGAGATTGTTCTGAGATGCAGGAGCATAGGCAGGCAGATTCTGCGGTTTCTCAACCTAGTGTGAGAGGAGGTCGAAGTGGCAGAAGTGTTAGCAGAGGTGGTCGACTTGGGATCAGTCAGAGAGGAGGCTCTACATCCGAAGGCAGTAGGCCAGATGAGGCTGGGTCTTCTCAGAGAGTGTATGTGATGCAGAGGCAACCGGATGCTTCAGCAGTCATTGTGGGTACATTTTCTTTATTTGACATTTCAGTTCTTGCTTTGATTGATCTAGGATCTACTCATTCATACATAAGTGCATATATCTTGCCTGTGTCTGAATTGCATTCAGAGTCCTTAGGATTTGATGTCTTGGTGACAAATCCTTTAGGGCATAGTGTGGTTGTTAGCAAGGTGCACCGAGATAGTTCAGTTGTGGTGCAAGGTGAAGAGTTTTTGGGTGATTTGATTGAAATGCCTTTTAAGGAATATGATTTGATCTTAGGCATGGATTGGTTGTCTAAGCATGGAGCTATGGTAGACTGTCAAAAGAAGTGTATTACCCTGAGAACCGGTGATGGTAGAAGTGTGATGGTATCTGGTGAGCAGAGACAACTTGCATCCTTGTTTGTTTCAGCTGTTGCAGCTAGGAAGTTGATTAGAAAAGGGTGTGATGTTTATCTTGCTCATGTTGTGGATACCAGAGTAGTGGGTTCTCAGCTTGATAGTATATCCACAGTTGTGAAATTTTCATATGTGTTTCCTAAGGAGTTGCCAAGGTTACCCCCTGAGAGAGAGGTTGAGTTTGGTATTGAATTGTTGCCTGGTACCACTCCCATCTCTATTACTCCTTATCGAATGGCACCTGCTGAGTTGAGAGAGTTCAAGGTGCAGTTGCAGGAGTTGTTGGATAAAGGGTTTGTTCTCCCTAGTGTGTCTCCGTGGGGAGCTCCTGTTTTGTTTGTGAAGAAGAAGGATGGTACTTTGAGGTTATGCATCAATTATAGGCAATTGAATAAGGTAACTATCAAGAATAAGTATCCTTTGCCTTGGATAGATGATCTCTTCGATCAATTGAAGGAAGCAGCAGTTTTCTCTAAGATTGATTTGAGATCAAGGTACTATCAGTTGAGAATCAGAGAGGAAGATGTTCCTAAGACAGCTTTTCGCACAAGGTATGAGCATTATGAGTTTTTAGTGATGCCTTTTAGGTTAACGAATGCACCTGCAGCTTTCATGGATTTGATGAATAGGGTGTTTAGGCCCTATCTAGATCAGTTTGTGGTGGTTTTCATTGATGATATTTTGGTGTATTCACATAATGAAGAGGATCATGACAAGCATTTGCGGATTATGTTGCAGATCTTGAGAGATAAGCAGTTGTATGCTAAGCTGTCGAAGTGTGAGTTTTAGCTTGATCAAGTAACTTTTCTGGGTCATATAGTTTCAGCAGATGGTATAAGAGTTGATCCGAGTAAAGTTGAGGCTATTTTGAATTGGAGTCCACCGAAGTCTGTGACTGAAGTTAGAAGTTTTCTGGGTTTGGCAGGCTATTATCGACGCTTTGTGAAAGGTTTTTCTTTGATAGCTACTCCACTCACCAGATTACTTCGAAAGGGAGTTAGATTTGTGTGGACAGATCAGTGTCAAGCTAGCTTTGAGCAGTTGAAAAAGATGTTGACTCAAGCTCCTGTTCTTACTTTGCCTGTGGAAGATAAACCATATGTGATTTTCAGTGATGCTTCATATAATGGTTTATGATGTGTTTTGATGTAAGAAGGTAGAGTCATAGCTTATGCTTCTCGGCAGCTGAAGCCACATGAGCTTAATTATCCAATGCATGATTTGGAGTTAACAGCTATAGTTTTTGCTTTGAAGATTTGGCGACATTACTTGTATGGAGAGAAGTGTTTTATCTATACCGATCATAAAAGTTTGAAATATTTGGGTGTTCAGAGACAAAGACGATGGTTGGAGCTGATCAAAGACTATGATTGTTTGATTGATTATCATCATGGTAAGACAAATGTTGTTGCGGATGCCTTGAGTCGGAAGTCTTTGGCAGGTTTGACTTTTTATTCGCTCTCGTTGCTTGTTGAGTTGAGAGCGTTGCATGCTAGTTTTGAATCATGTAATGATGGTGCGTTGTTGGCTCAGTTGCAGTTGAGACCGGTGTTATTGGATTAAATAAGGGAGGCTCAATTGGCAGATGAGAAAATTCAAACATTTGTGTCAGATTGCCAAAATGGGGAGAGCCGAGATTTCCATGTGAGAAGTGATGGTAGCCTTTGGTTCAAGGATAGATTGTGTGTTCCTGATGATGCAAGATTGAGAAGGACTATTTTGGAAGAGGCACATCAATCAGTTTTTGCTATACACCCTGGGAGTACTAAAATGTATCATGAATTGAAGCAGTATTACTGGTGGTCAGGTATGAAGAGGGACATAGAGGAGTTTGTATCTAAATGTCTCACTTGTCAGAGGGTGAAAGCTGAGCATCAAGTTCCAACAGGGTTGCTTCAACCTTTATCAGTGCCTGAATGGAAATGGGAATGTGTGACAATGGATTTTGTATCTGGTTTGCCATTGACTCAGAAGAAGCATGATGCTATCTGGGTGATTATTGATCGGTTGACAAAGACAGCTCATTTTCTTCCAGTTCGGATGGACTATTCTCTTGAGAAGTTGGCTGAGTTGTATATCAATGAGATAGTGAAGTTGCATGGAGTCCCAATTTCTTTGGTGTCTGATCGAGATACTCGGTTTACTTCAAGGTTTTGGAAGAGTTTACATGGTGCTTTAGGTTATCGATTGTATTTTAGCACTGCTTTTCATCCGCAGATAGATGGGCAGTCAGAGAGAGTGATACAGATTTTAGAGGACATGTTGAGAAGTTGTGTCATTGATTTCTCTAGAGGTTGGGACAGATTTTTGCCACTGACTTATAACAACAGTCATCAATCTAGTATTAGAATGACACCATTTGAGGCTTTGTATAGTAGAAGATGCAGAACGCCTCTGTGTTGGAATGAAGTTAGAGAAGGCAAATTGGTTGGTCTGGATTTGATTAAAGAAACTGAAGAGAAAGTGAAAATAATTCGGGATCGGTTGAAAGCAGCTTCAGATCGGCAGAAATCTTATTCAAATTTGAAGAGAAGAGACATAGAGTTTGATGTTGGAGATAAAGTATTTCTGAAAGTGTCTCTTTGGAAAAAGATTTTAAGATTTGGTAGGAAAGGGAAACTAAGTCCTCGTTTTATTGGACCTTATGAAGTATTAGAAAGAGTTGGACCAGTTGCTTATCGACTTACTTTGCCACCTGAATTGGATAGAATCCATAATGTTTTCCATGTTTCTATGCTGAGGAGGTACAGATCTGACCCATCTCATGTTCTGTCCGTTGAATCTATTGAGGTGAGTCCGGATCTGACTTTTGAAGAGGAACCGGTGGTTATTTTAGCACATGGAGTGAAAGAGTTGAGACATAAGAAAGTGCCAATTGTGAAGGTTCTTTGGAAGAATCATGGTAGAGAAGAGGCAACTTGGGAGAATGAACAAGCGATGCGAGATCATTATCCTCAATTGTTCCAGACTTGATATCAGGTAATTTCGAGGACGAAATTTCTTTTTAGAGGGGGAGAATTATAATATCCCAAAGTATACCCTAAAAGTTTTGGAAAAATTATTGTTGTATTTGGATTAAGTGTATATATTTTAGTGGGAAGAGAAAAGAGGTAATGAGGAGAGTGTATATGTTGTATATATTGAGATATATACAACATATACAAGTCTAAAGAAGTGAAAAGTCAAAGAAAGAGTTAATTTTTATTAATTAATTATAAGAAAATTAATTAAGTGGAATTTGAGTGAGTGGAAGTGGATGGAGATATTTTGAATATTTTATTGTTTAAATGCTTGGAGGAGAGGGTTGTTGAGGGTTGACTTTGTTTTCTTTGTTTTCTTCTTGTTTCTTTCTTCTTCTTCGTGCATCTTCAAATCCTCCTTTTCTTTTCTTTTCTTTTGGCCGGCACTCCATAGCAAGAGAGAAAGAAAGTTTTTGATTTTCCAAGATCAAGATTGAAGGATGTTTCAAGTGATCAAGTTGAAAATTTAAGGAGTTTCTTCATCCTTGGTAAGTTTTCCACTTGATTCTTTGATTTTTTTTGAGTTTATGAGTTGAGGTTGTGGTTGATATGTGTTTGTTTGATTGTGGTGTGTTTAAGAGTATTTGGTTCGATTGATTTTGGATTTTGGGGGTTGGATTGAAGGAAAGAGTAAGTTTGTTGGAAGAGAAAGTGTTGTGGTTGTGTTTTGGGTTTATGGTGATGGTTATGATTTGTGTTTGATGTATGTTTTGAGTTGTTTTGGTGTTTTTGCAACTTTGTTATGGTTTTTGGGTGTGTTTAGTTAAGTTGGTTTTGAGTGGATAATGGTGGAAGAAAGTGGTTTGTTGGATGTAGTGTTGATGTTGCCGGAATCTGTATTTTTGCCCTGACACGCCCATGAGCAAGGCCAGGTCTTTGGGCGTGTCAATGGTTCTGTGTTCTTGGATGGGTGACACGAGCAGTGACACGCCCATGTCACTGAGCGTGTCACATGTCACTGAGCGTGTCACAGCTTCTGTGTTGTTGTAGCATTTACACGTCTAGTGACACGCCCATGTCACTGAGCGTGTTATAGCTACTGTGATATTGGAGGATTGACATGGCCATGAGCACGCCCGTGTTGTTGGACGTGTCAATATTTCTATGAGACAGAATGTATTACACGTTTAGTGACACGCCCGTGGTTTTGAGAGTGTCAAAGCTTCTGTGTTGTGAGTTTAGGGCACGGTCAGAGACACGCCCGTGTTGTTGAGTGTGTTATATGTAGAGTTTGCCCTAGTTAGTCCTTAGTCTTATTATCTCATGTGTATTTCTAAATAAGTGTGTATTATTCCTTTTGGATTAGGTTGTGAAGAGTTTGAGTTGCCCTAATCCAAGTATTGAAGGATTCTTGGAAGAGGAGTTTAGTGTTGTATGTGAGTTGCTTTTGGAGGTAAGTACAAATCATACATTATGACATGCATTTACATGACATTGAGATTTAAAATATTTGATGGCAAATGTGTTAAATAATGTATTACATAATTGATGAATTGCTTTAATGTGAATTGAGATATGATGAGATATAAAGCCATTGTTGTTGGCTATGATAATGCAAATGAAATGATTGAGGCATGGTTGCCTATTTGATTATGGAATATGAAATGAGAAATGAATTGAGAAAGAGATTGATAAAGAGATAAATGAAATAATTGTGTGCTTAATATGTTATTCAATTTTCAGAGTTCTGAGTTTGGCGGCATGCCTATGAATCGCTGGATAGGTGAAAAGACCGGGTCGTAAGCCGAGTCCAACTGAAAAATGTGAAATATGATGTTTTTGGTGTGAAAAGACTGGGTCGTAAGCCTCAAAAACAGTAACAGTCTAGCCAGGTAGAGGACCAAGATACTTGGGCCCTTGGGTCTAGCCGGGTTGAGGTCCAAGAGACTGGGTCTTTTACACTATCCATGGATAGATATATATGTATCGACTACGGGCTTGATGATTGTGATTATGGACCAAAGTAGTAACTCTGAACTTTGAATAATATATTAGATCCTTTTTGGGCCCATGCTTGTCTTTGTTTCAATGTGAATAATAAATGGTAAAACAATTGAATAAGATAATGAAATGTATAGTTATGAAATATAGCATTTATTTAATATGATTTCTATTGCTTGAAAGTATGACATTGACATTGCATTAAAGCATATTGTTATCATGGTTTGTACTACTAAGCCGTTGGCTTAGCGCGATTGTGGTTCATCGTGCAGGTGGCAGAGTAGAACCAGAGAGTTCAGCTAGACCGAATTGAGTCTAGACTTTGAAGTGTTGATTGTGGGCTTAAAGATCAGAGACGAACTGCCAAACATGTATACACTTTATGTTTTTTTTTAAATATTGATTTTGATGTATATATATATATGTAAATACCGCTACATTTTCCGCTGCGTAATAAATAAATATTTTATCTATTATGTTCTATAACATAAATATATATTATAATATAATTTGAATGTTTTAAGTTTACTTATATTGTTGTTAAATTGAAAGATTGGTTTGCTTATTATAAACCATGGCACTCTTATATTCGGTATACGTATATTAAAGGTGTAGTAGTATGTAGTGTGCGTATACAGGGTATAGGGGTGTTACAGATAGAGTGTCTATCATCACCCAAAGATTATCTCTTTACCATTAATAATCTCAACACCAATATCTATCGCCCGAAGGCATAAACAAACAATATGACATACTGTTGGCAAGCCGACTCGACTATGCCAACACTAGTCTTTCATAAACATTCCACAATACACATTAAACACATTATCATTGCACATTCACATCACATAATCATGAGTTACATCCATAATGCAACCCATTTTCACACATTTTATCACATATCTCAAACATATCCATTTTCACTTAATTACACATATGTATATATATAAAGCATTTCATAAGCACAAACGCATACACATTGTCACGCCTCTATTATATATTCTCATCCCATTATCATATTTTAACATTTTTCACAATTTTCACATTGCATATACATATACATGTTACATATCACATTACATAAAGCATATCCATATCACAATTTATTTCTACAACACATTGCACGAAACATTACCATTTTATCCATGTTCATCACATTACTATAGTCATGCTATCATTCCTCATTCTTTTCATCTTATTTATGTCATTTCCACAATTTCACATTTTTCCATGTTCTTTATTCAATTTTCATATTTTTTCATATTTCCAATACATTTTCCATACTTTTCACAATTTGCTCCAAGCATATAAATTTCTCATATTTTACAATCACATTTAAGGAAAATACATCATTTTCATAATTTCCAATAGATTGAACAATTCATTAACATTTACCATCACGCATTAGTTTTTAATTTCAATACAAGGCACAAATCACCATTTTAATATAACTATACACAATATCACTTTAAAGAATATTATTATTCTTTAAAGTATGCCAAAATGAGATACAAGAATTATGAATTTTCAAAATGAATATAACAAATATATGTACTAACCTCTTTTTGCTCCAATTTTTTTTTTTTAAGTTTTACTTCCAACAAATCCTACACTTCACCACTTATACCAACTTGGCTTGATTTATTGATTTTTCTTCAAAATCTCCTTAAAACCTTTAAAATCTCCATGAAATTTGGTGTTTGGATGAGAAAAATCTCTTATTTTCTCTCTCTAATTTGGTTCCCCATGGTTAGAAGAAGAAGATGATGAAGTTTTTTCATTTTATTCTTTCATTTTCATCCATATATATTATTTATTTATTTAAATATTTAATTATTTAAATATTTATAATCTTTTTTTCTCATCGACATATTTATTATCTTTCTTTGACTTTTTATTTATTTATTATTCCATCTTTCACCCATAAATATGTATATGTATTTGTCTTTTATATGTCATGTATATGTATATGTCATTTATACCTTAGATATATATTTTATATATTCTTACTTACATGTATATGTAATGTGTAATTTATGTATACATCATATATATATTATGGGTGTATATTATATATATATATATATATATATATTATGAATTCAACATATGTGACAAGTATATGTGAGGTATATTTATTAAGTATACACTAGGTATATATTAGGTATATATAATACATACACATTTTTCTATTTTTTGATTAACCTTCAAATATTTATTTAACTTATTTAAAACTACGGATATTACATAAAATCATGAAAGAAGCTTGCTTGAAACATGGCTTGAACTTGAAACATGATCTTAAAACAACATGAAATGAGCTTGGAACATGAGTAATAAATCAAGAAATTGCACTTGAACATAAAAACATGAATATTTTGACTTGTATATTAATATTTCAAACATGAGGCTCAGGGGCTAAGCTTATACTTGTAATAAAACTCAATATCAAATCAAAACACATTTAAAACATAACTAGAAACATAATTTAAATCAGAAATTGGCATGATTTATTTTCTCACCTTCTTTTCCAAAGCTACTTCACAGCTTGTCACTTCTAAAGGTTCTTTCCTCTAAAGGCTTGCACTTCTTTTTCTTTATTTTCTACTACATACATATAAAATTTCAGCTTTTATTCTTATGCTATTTAAGTGTTACTTGTGCATATATCTAACTCCATTTGATACTAATATAAGTATAATCATAATCCATCGTTTTTCTAACTTAAGACTTGAATTAAATTCATATTTCCAAACCAAAAATCTGATTAAATAAATTAATAAGAGCAGTATTTTTGCACTAATTTTTCTATTATTTCTGAATTTAATTAGCAAATTTTAGTATCTATAGCAATTAAATTTAAGTAACATCATACTTGACATATTTCCCTGAAACTCTTAAGTAAATACTCATAAGAATTAATTTTAGAATTTTTAATTCTTTTAACTTAATCCCAAAATTAACAACACATACCTGAGCAATACTCATATTTGATACATCTGTAATAAGATTGCTCTATTAATATTACCTCAATACTAAAATATTCGATTTAAATTTTACTATTTTATTATCATGCTTAGAATTTCTTTTTCTTCTAGTATTAAAGTTCTGCTTAATTAAATATAACACATGCTGTAATTTTATTATCAAATTTTAATTTTTACCTATATCATTAATAGTTTGCTCTTGGTAATGATTTAATTTATTTAGTAATTCTCGGTGAAGATTAGGAGAATTTTGAGTCTCTACTTGGAAGCTTCCTCAATTACATTTGTCAATTTTCATGTTTAACCTTTATACGAAGTGCCTTCTTTCCTTTACACGTTCAAAGTGATAAAACTTTGTCTTCTTATGCTTAAGACACGTTTTCCTATATGTATATTTTTATCATGGCCAGTGTCCCTTACAGTTTTAACTTCATCATTTTACTTGTCCCTTTACTCATTTCCTTGTTTACACGTTGCATTCTTTAAAGCAAAACTCAACATTTTTTTTACCAGACAAAACTCAACATTTGTACTTTGAAATTTAAACAATTGTAAATCTTTTATCATGTTGGTCTACCATTTGTCATCTCCTCATTTGCCATTTGTTCCATCTATTTATCCTTTCTTCTTACACGTTACTAAGACTAAAACAGAAGCTTACCACTTGCTTCTTGTTATTTTACCACATAACAAGTGGGGATTGATGTGTCTTGCATAAGTTCACCGAATTATAAAATCCCATATTTTATAATTAATAATTTTCTTTTTTTAATTAGTTAATTATTTAAGGGTTTTCATATTTAGCACTCCAACAATTTAGTTTTAATTTTTGTTCCATTTATAAATCCTTAAACAGTATTATAATTTGCCCTAACCATAATTATTGCTAATTATTAATTCAAGCTATCCGAATTCGTTTAAATAAAAATCTATAATGATAAATCATAAAAAATTTAAATAATTCAATCTTATTTTAATTATTTTAATGATTAACTAGTTAATTCTATCGTAATATTTTTCTTAATTAATAGTTTAATTAATTTTTTCAAATAGTTTTTGCTATATACCTTATAGTGATGACTTACTTCAGGCTAGGGTATTACAGTCATATCTCAAGTGTACCTATCTATTTCTTTAAATGAAAATCAAAGCCTTAGTAGTGAAAGGGGGAGAAAATCTTATTCCCCTAAAACATAAAATATGCATAGATCACTAGATTATTCAAATTAAATTGCAAAGGGCTAAATTGTGTACCTGACACAATCGCATATTGAAGCTGAAGACGATTTTGAAGTTTGTCGCCTTCCAGGAGATACACACTTTAAGTTTAGCAGAAGCACTACTGAAGGAACGTAATGTTCTCTCAAAATTGTTATGTTCCCCTGGAGACCACGACCCCTTATTTATAACTGATGATGATGATTTCTATTTTGGTCCTTCAACAAAACAGAAATTCTTATCGGTCTCTACACTTATAATTCTATTACGAGTAGGACACCTCAATAGTCAACAATCCTTATTTGATCATAACTTTAATTTGACTATTTTAATTTGACTGCAATACATATTTAATATTTAAATATATTTAGCCCACACTTATGATTAATTAGAGGATTAATTTTAACAATTTAAAATTAATTCTAACAATCTCCCACTTGGGCTAACATATATTAAATATAAATGTATATACCTTAATGAGCTCATAAAAGCAGTCATACTGAAGGTGCCTCAAACAATCTCGTCCATTGATTATATCGATAAGGACTGAAGGGCCAGTCGCCACATTCATCGTGACTCAAACCACCATCAATCACATTACCAATACTCTCAAATGACATAGATCAATAATAGGAGTGTAGCATGGAAACTACATGTAATATGATCTAATCATGCCTGTTTCCAACTGGTCACACTTAATTGAGATCAACCACAAAAATAACACAGAGTGTAATAAACAAAAGTGAATACTTCATTTTCTGCAGAAACTGAATTAACATATCCAAAACCAAATAGAGCATTCAAAACATAATGAACAAAACTCCCACTGAAACTAAACATCCTCAAACAATATGACACCCACATGAGCAGTGTGCTCATGAAAGACTTTCGGTATCAATGCCTTAGTAAGAGGATCTATAATTATGAAGTTCGTTCTAACATGCTCTATGGATATCTGTTCACTCTGTATTTTCTCCATTTACAGCCAGAAACTAAATACCAAATAGCTCATACTGTCATTGGAGAATCAAACTGCTGAATTAATGTCACACTTAAAACTTTATTAGCATTTTCAATGCTAGCCATAATGTGCAGCCCAGTGACATTCAGTAAAGTCAAAAAAAAAATTCATGATCAAATGTCTCATAGCATACTACAAATTCCAAAACCATGGAATGTAGTCTAATGTGGATCTTTTGCTACTCAAGACATTCGATAAAGTCAGAATCAGTATACCAAATGATCTCATACTAATCTGACTTTCTGTATGTGAGCATACGTTCCTTTATTCTCTGAATATATCTTAAAACCTTATTGGCTGCCTTCCAATGATCCATTTTTGGATCACTAAGATATCAACCTAACATGCCAATTATAAACACAATATTCAGATAAGTATAAACTTGAGTATACACCAGAATCCCAACTGCCGATGCATAGGAAACTGCTACATCTACTGAACCTCAAGTTCATCCTTAAAACACTGTATGAGACTAAACTTATCACCTATGATGATCATGGGTATAAATTGGTTTATATTCTTGCATACCAAACCTCTTGAGCATATTCTAAATGTAGCTCTTTTGTAATAATCCAAGAATACATCGAGAGTGATCTCGAAGTATCTGGATCCCTAATACAAAAGAAACTTTATCTAAACCTTTCATGCAACAAGACCTTACAGTTGGTAACAAAAAATTATGCTATCCACACATAAAACCAGGAAAATAAACCTACTCCCACTGAATTAATGAAACACACAGTGATATACACAGTCCTCAATAGCATTTGTCTCAATACCAAATGAGACAACTACTTGATGGAACTAAAGTACCACAAACGAGATGCTTGCTTGAGCCTATAAATGAATTTTCTTAATTTGCATATCAGTAGCTTTGAGTTTCCTTATTTAAAGCAATCTGACTGCACCAAATAGATTGTTTTATCAATGTCTCCATAGATAAACACAATCTCAATATCCATTTGATGAAACTCAAGAACAATTGTGCAACGAGAGCCATGATTGTCCTAAAAGAGTCCTTCAATAAAACCAAAGAGAAGATCTCTTTATAGTCAATCCATTCCTTCTGAGTAAAGCCTTTAACTGCAAGACATGCTTTATATCTCTCCATATTACCTTTAGAATTCCTTTTGGTCTTAAATATTCATTTAAAACCAATAAGTTTCTTTCCTTCAGGTAATGGGATAAGATTCCAAACTTTATTATCTTGCATAAACTTAAACTCTTCACTCATTGCCTCAATCCACTTATGAGAGTTAGAATCCTATAGAAATACTACATAAACATCTAGAATAGCACTTCTCTTCTCTCTAATGGACCTATTTAAAGGCACATGTTCTGGCTCAAATTCTTAAGGTTGATGAGCTTGATCCTAATGAAGAATGGATCTTCAAACTGATGGGAAGTTCTTTAACATTGTCTTATATTGGATCTAGAATTGCTTCTAGAATAAGAGTGACACTACCACTCCAGAAAACAATGATGAGAATCAAAATTTCCTAACTTGATCTCTCCTCAAAGACAATGTTTATAACCTTATTTCCCCCCTCAAGCTCAACATCCTAAAGAATGTCATAATACACATCTCAATACACTAATATGGTAGTAGGAATATAAAATTTAGACCCTATGATCACTCAGAATAACCAATAAAGTAGCAGTTAACATATTTGGAGTCCAATTTTACCCTTATTAGGCCTATAAGGCCTAGCCTTAGCTGGATATCCCTAAGTATGAAAGTACTTAGACTACTTTGATTGGTACTTAATTAGAAAGATAGACTGCTATATTTAATGTTTTTTCTTAGAAAAGACTCTGATAAGGATGAATGACTAATCATACTCCTCATCAAATCCAAAAGAGTCTTGTAATGTCTCTCAGCATCACCATTCATACTGGTTATACCAATCATTGTGTACTGATGGACTATACCACATTTCTGTAGGAAAATAACAATTGGTCCAGAACGCTACGCACCTGTGCTATTAAATCTGCCACAGTACTCACAACCACAGTCAGATGTAATAGATTTAATCTTCTTTCCGAGTTGATTTTCAACTTCAGCCTTATAAGATTAAAATAAAGCGTCCACAGACTTAGATTTTTCATGAATGAGATATAGGTACCTTTAACGTGAGTAATCATCTTATGAATGATATGAATTATCTTTGGTCATTCATGATGCTATAGAGAATAAACCACAGATATCCATATATATCAACTCTAAGATGACTGAAGACTTAATAACACCTAATCTCTATGTTTGGTCTATTTTAACTTAGTATTCTTAACATAGAAATCCAAATATGTATAATCAAATGTATCTAGGATACCATTTGACACAAGATGTTCTATTCTAGATTTGGATGTGTAATCCAAACATCTGTGTCAAAGTTCAGCTGAGTTATCCATATCCAGCTTTCCTTTGATATCTATAGTACTCACATGCAGAGTTTCATTATAAGAAGCATTGACATTTAACGTATATAGATTATCATAAACATTTAAGAAACTAGTATCAAATATTTGAATCTATAGATAAAGTAAATTATCTGTTTCTAAATGAACAAGTAAAAAATAAATTTGTCCAAATAAGAAACAGAGACCAAATTCTATCTAAAAGATAGTATAACAAAAGTATCTATAAGATTCAAATAATATCCAGTTCTTAAACATAATCTAAAATGTTTTTATGTCTCTACTTCTACCAGTTTGCCATTTACTATATAGACGTATCTTTCACCGTCAATTGGTTTTCAGTAGTTCAAGTAACTCTACAATGAAACATTTATATGAATAGTGGCACTGTAATCCATTCAATAAGTGTTTCTAGATACTAAAGTTGAATTAACCTCATAATAAACCAAACAAGGTACTACCATTCTTTATACGTCGCGTGGTGTAATTGGGACAGTCCTTCTATTAGCAGTCTTATTCTTCTTTTCACCTTTGTCCTTATCTGCTGAAGCAACCAAACGAGCATTCTCCCCTTTATTAGCCATCAACTAGATAGATAAAAAGGTCATCTGGTAAAACCAAATCCAGAGCCTTTAGCCTCTTGGCTATTTAGGACATGCTCAGAATATGCTCCATAATACTACCATTGCCAGTATACCTAACGAAAATTAGATTGCTGAAAATGTCCCCACTTCGACTTCATCACACTTGACATAGTCGCTTTCCAGTTGGACAAGGTAGTTCATAGCATTATAGCTTTAGCAGAGTGGCTCCTCAAATATTTCTGGGATTCTTTGATGCATGATCACTGGACCCAAGCAAGATAAAAAATCTCCCACTTCTCATACTGAACCCTCTGAGCATCTTTGCTCTATTCAGTAGGAGAAATAGGTTCATCATTCCTAAATGCTAAGTCCAAATACATGCATCCCAGATAAATCAACATGTTTGAATTTCTAAATCTAAATTTAACCTCTAAAGAAAAGGTACACTAGGAGTTTATATAGCATATTAGCTAAATTTAGAGAAAAAGAAAAATAAAAAATTGTACGCTCACGATCCACAAATTATAAACTTGATTTTGAGTTTAAATAATGGAAACAAGATACCAGACACAACGTTAATATTCTCATCTTTGGACATAAAATATTAACTGTAATTGGTATCTCACGCAGCAATCAAAATATTGACAATTAGTCCCGTCAGATAATAACCTTCCTTTGGGCCGATATATTATCCACATGGATAAAACCAAATAATTGTCACATATTTATTGCAACGCGTGTATTCAAAACTCAGCCAGATAGCAGCCTTCCTTTGGGCCGGCATACTACCCGCAACGAATTTTAATACACCTGTCTAATATCCCAAATAAATTAATTAAAACAATAGAGGCCACTTTGGTGACTTATTACTTCAATTAATTTATTATTAAAAATATTAGACACAATCAGGATTAAAATACCAAAATTTAAACTCAATTGAATTAAATTTTAAATTGAAAATTTAAAATTAAATAAATTTTTTTTTATGATTTAATCGAAGATCAAATCAAAATTTCATAAAGATTTAATCAATTAATTAAAATCCTTAACTGTGTTCTTCTAAACCAAAACGAAGAACAACGAAACACTGTTCACGAAACAGTTTCAAAACATATATTTTTTAATTAATTAATTACATAATTAATTAACCCAAAAATTAATTAATTCCAGAAAAAATCACAAGCACAAATTCAAGTTTAGAAATTGATTTTTCCAGAATCAATTAAATAATAACAGTAATTTAATCCAAAAAACAAATCAAACCAAAATTGATTTCAGATTAATAATTTCGATTTCAAATTAATTCTCGAAAATTACAATCACCGAATTATTTTTCTAGAATTAAAACAATAATCAATACCGCAATTTAATCGGAAAATCTAGCAACCTAGCATAGGGCTCTGATACCAATTGAAAGGGGGAGAAAATCTTATTCCCCTAAAACATAAAATATGCATAGATCACTAGATTATTCAAATTAAATTACAAAGGGTTAAATTGTGTACCTGACATCATCGTATATTGAAGCTGAAGACGATTTTGGAGTTTGTCGCCTTCCAGGGGATACACACTTTAAGTTTAGCGAAAGCACTACTGAAGGAACGTAATGTTCTCTCAAAATTTTTATGTTCCCCTGGAGACCACGACCCCTTATTTATAACTGATGATGATGATTTCTATTTTGGTCCTTCAACAAAACAGAAATTCTTATCGGTCTCTACACTTATAATCCTATTACGAGTAGGACACCTCAATAGTCAACAATCCTTATTTGATCATAACTTTAATTTGACTATTTTAATTTGACTGCAATACATATTTAATATTTAAATATATTTAGCCCACACTTATGATTAATTAGAGGATTAATTTTAACAATTTAAAATTAATTCTAACAAGTAGTTCATGTAATTGAATGCATTGGGCTTACGATTGGTTAATTAAAGTTGGTTATGTTATCGAATTTTAAAAAAAGATAACTTTAGGTATGTATCTTGGATGATTTTCTTTTGTTTGATTTTAGGATGGGTTAAAGGGCTCTTCCACTTCTTAATTCCACCTTAAGAGGCTTGACTTGAAAGTCTTGGGGCTTGGACTTGACTTGACTTAGGCGTCCACCCAAATTCACTCCAAAAGAAAAGGGTTGATGAATAAGTCTAAGGGTTGATGGATTCAACAAAAGCTTGCATATAGATGGGTTCATAGCTTTGAGCCATTGGTACCTTTTAAAAAAAAAAAAAAAAACAACTCCGAGTTAGAATAAAGCAAGGATCATTGGGTTAACATATTTTGATGCATGGTGAGGGTCCATACTGTGGCTCTATTACTGAATTTTCGATGGATCAAGTTGATGAAGTAAAGATAGGGTCTTTTTCTTCTTGGCTCATGGGCTTACCTTTATAAGACAAGGAAAAAGGGAATTGTGAGTTGGGCATATATTGTCCGAAATATAATGGTGGGTTATAGGATCCCAAAGTTTTAAGATCTGTGGCTAGGTTGGTCTAGGTATGATTGTAAGGGTTTCGAGCCATATGGCTAAACTGGTTTAGGTGGGTTTACTCTTTTTAGAGCTTAGTTTGAGTAGTAATTGCCTATTTGATTTAGCATTTGTGACTTAGGTATATATGCAAAGGTATGGTACCCTAAAGTTTGACTTTTTAAGGAGCTTTAAAGGTTCCAATGCATGTGACTTTTAAAGGGGCTTTAAAGGTTTCAATGTATGACGTATAAGCATATGCATGTATGAAAATTGTTTCATGATCATGGCATAAAGTTATATTATTATGGTTCATATAACCTAAGGTTAAAGATCTATTGTCATTATATGAATTTTAAGGTAGGCGTAGTCCAAAGGGTCTTGTCATACTAGGACAACAATATACTTAACTACGTCTCAAATGAAGAATTTGACGTGGGTCTAATAGTACTATATATCCGGTACACTAAAAAATGATTGAAGATTCATAATGAGCTGGATGATTTTACTATCCCTCAACATACCTAATGAAAATTGCCAAATAGATGTTATTCGCTATCCAAAGGCTCTTTAAACTAAGAGTAATGAACCCTTCATACAAGATGATGGATGAGAAAGAAAAATGTATTAAAGAGAAATTAAATCTTACTTGAGAAAGAGCCTAAAAAAATTTTTATTTTAAAAATTTTAGTCCCCAATAGAGTTACCAACTGTGAGACATCGCCCAAGCATTGATTCAGGCTGCTAAGGGAGCCAAAATGCTCTTTGGATTTGAACCCACACAAAACTGTTATGTACGGTCTCCGCTCAATTTAGTAAGCAATTGTTTAAATTTGGCCTTTTAATTTAAAAAAAAAAGTTATTCTTTTTTATTTTAAAAAGAGATAGTTTTCTTTTGAAAACCATTTCACTGTGAGAGTCTTCACTTTAATGTATTTGGTTGTAGGAAAAATTTAAATAAAAACTCATTTTAATTTGACTCCATAAAAATATTTTCTTATTTAACCCAAAATGCACTAATTCACAATCAATCATGATGAGTCCCGGATTATGTTTTCAAGTTTTAAGTAAAAAGTAATTTCCCTTTAATAAAACATTAGTTTCTTAAAAAAATTACATTATTATGAATGACAATTAAAGAATGAATGATAATTATAATGCATAACAACTATAAACATGACATTCATAAAACATAAATAAAATAAATAAATTTACAACTTCAAGAATTACATAAAAGAGAGCTTTAACTCTAATCTATATAGATACTAGGTTAAGCATGCATCTCCAAAAATTGGATAAAATTATAATTCTAGATAAACGTATATAAGAAAGCTTGACTCTAGCCCTTATAGGCATTAGGTTAAACACAAATTTCTATAAAAAAAATAGAATAAAAGAAAAATAAAAGGCAAAGAGAAAAAAGAACCAATTTTATGGCTTTAAAATGTGCTTGTCATTTAGACTGAAATTCTAATATGTGCCTACATATTCTGTTGAATAAAAATCAAGAAACTTAGTAATTCATACTTTTGATTGCAAATGACTTAGTTTAATGAATTTAGGTAGGGATGACAACGGGCCGGGGCGGGGAAGCATTCTCCATCCCCGTCCATGTTTGGAGGGGAATCCCCGCCCCTCAAAAGGGGGCAATTCTGCCCTCGTCCCCGTCCCTGTAGGGGTTTCCGCGAAAAATTTATTTTTATTTATTTTCATTTTTTGAATTAAAATATAATAATATAAATATCATTAATTTATAATAATTTTATAATTAATAACATAAAAAAATTTAGTTTATTTGATTTTAGAGTTTAAATATTAAATATTATTTTTATTTATGTAGATTAATATAATTTGTATAATATATAATATAATATATATAATATAATAAAATATATATAATAAAAAATATATAAATATAATATATATAATATAATATATTTTTAATATAAAAAATCAGGTCCGCACGGGGACGGAGACGAGGATTCCCGCGGGGCGAGGAGTACTCTCCCAGTTTTCGCCCTGCCTCGACAGATGGGAAGAGTTTTCTCCCCGTCTCCGTCCCCGTCCCCGCGGAAGAAAAAAATAAAAAAATTTTGTCCCGTTAGTGGCAAATCCCCGCAAGCGGAAATTTCCCGCCCCGTTGCCCACTCTAAATTTAGGATTGATTTTTATGACCAAATTGAAAAGAGGAAAAGAATTTTGAATTACTTTTTAGTACATCCTTTTAGTTGATTTGATGAAAGGTTGAAGCGGACGCTAATCCTTAGTTTTCACATTTGAATTTGACTTGAAAGAGACTTAACGATCATTGCTTGAATTAAATAAAAGTTTTGGATGTTTATTTAGTCAAAAATTAATTTAATTAATTAAGAAAAGAGAAGAGAAGAAATTTAATCAAAATCACTGCTCCAGATTGTTCAGGTCTATCCTTTAGAAGTAGGGCTGTTCATTGGGCCCGTGGCCCGACCAACCCGGCCCGGCCCGAAGGGTTTCGGGCTGGCCCGAACCCATGTTAGGGTCGGGCCACGGGCCTCAAAATCCAACCCGAGCCCAGCTCGGGTCGGGCCTCGGGTTGGAATAAAAAATCTCGGGCCGGCCCGACCCGACCCGGCCCGAGATATTAATTTTTTATATATTTTTTTAATTTTTTTTAAATTTATATTTTAATAATTTATTTTTTTTAAATATTATATATAAAAAATGATATAATAATTTATATATTATTAGATATAATTTAGTATAATAAAATTTTAAAATAATATTTATAAGTAAATTTTATTAAAATTTTTTAAAAAAATTATATTTTTTTAATTTTTAAAAAATCGGGCCGGCCCGACCCGGCCCGAACCCGGTCAGGCCCGAAGTGGCCCGGCCCGACCGGGCTTCGGGTCGGGCCACGGGCTGCAAAACTGCAGCCCGAAAAAACTCGGGCCGGGCTTCGGGCCGGGGTCAAACCCGGCCCAACCCGGCCCGAGTACACCCCTATTTAGAAGGAAAAGGAGCTGCTATTTATAGAAAAAGAAAAAAAAACAGAAAAGACAAAAAAAAAGCCCCCGGGGATGACAGCTGTGGCACCTGCGATTGCTACGTTCTAGCCAGTGCGACTGTCATGCGCTGGCCGGCATGGACCACTTACCCGCTGGTTTTTTCTTTTACAACCCGGTCTAGGCTTGTTTAGAGTCCGATTCGCATAATTCCAGTTGTACTGGAACCGTTATCACAGCTGTTCATTCTGGGAGTAAAATTAGTTATTCATAATAACTAAATATATGTGTTGAATTTAAAAAGAATAGCAGTATATAACTATTTTATATATTTAGCTATATGTAATTATATATTACATATAACTAGATATATATATTATATTTGAAAGGAATAATATTATATGTTGGTATATATTACATATAACAAGATATATATATTGAATTTTAAAAAATAAAAAAATAAAAATATTATATATTTAGTTATTTATGGACATATATTATATATAAGTAATTAAAGAATGATATTTATTTAAATATATGGTTAACTGTTATATGTTTAATTATTTATGTAAATATATGGTCGACTGTTATATGTTTAATTATATTATATTTATGTGTTATAAGTTGATATAAATAAATATATTCTAGTAACAATAATAAAAATTAATATTTTACATAACATTTTCAACATATAAAATGCATTATTTTTTATAAAGGTAAAATTTTAATTTTAATTTTAAATAAAAAATAAGACTCACAAAATTTAAATAAAAAAGAAAATATATACTAATATTTTAATAAAAATCATTAAATTTATTCTTAAATAAAAATTACATATTAGATTATTAGATTATCTGTATGTTATGCATGCTGTGTAAAAATAAAAAAATATTATTTTTCCTAAGAATTTTGTCTTTTTCCATTATTAATAACATTGTAACACTTTATTCTTGTGGCCCATAGCAAAAAAAAATTCTCAAAATTTACAAGTACAAGGCACAAGAAAAGAGTAAAATTGTCTTCAGCAGCATTAATAGCAGTGCTACAAAAAATTTTAAAGTTTGCCATATAAAATGAAAATTAATTCTAAAATCTTGTATATATATATTTAAAATATAAAGTATAAAAATGTAAAAGAAAATTTATAACTGTGAAACAAAAACTTAAAAAGAAAATTCAGTATATCATGCAAAATCCTTTTTTTGTATTTCATGTAATTTCCTCTATTTATTATCAGAACATAGCGCCAAAACCTAACGAGCCACGATTTATTATCCAATTCAAATCCTGCACAAGTGAACAAATGAAAGCTTCCTCAAAGGAGTTACATATTGTGGATCATAAGTTGTTTTTGTGTATGAAGTCTATGATATATTAGTGCTGGGTTTAACAATGCTTTTAAGAGCAAATAGGAATATGAAGTTGCGTGTGAGCATGCCCACTCTTGTTTTGTCCTCTTGGCAAGAACAGAGAAGTTCAAAATGAATGGTCAATGGTTCACATGGATAGATTATGAAAAGTTCCAGGATCTGGTTGGTACGGCATGGGTGTTATTTTTTCTGAAAATATTACTCAGCTAAAAATAATGTTTTCCCGTGAAAAATGTAAGTTGCTTCTGAAAAGCCTTTCGATAGCAAAGATTACATGGCTACCACATCATTATGAGCTGTTTATAGAGCAGAAGAAGGCGGAACATGATTTTTACTTTAGTTTTTTTTTTTTTTTTTTTTTTTTAAATTTTGGTTTAGTTTGTAAGTTTTTTAATTTTGTTTGTTTTTGGTTTCAAATGTATTGTATTGATTAAGGTTTTTTTTTTTTCAAATATAATATACACCACATGTTCAATAAAATACTTTAAAAAAATAATCTTTACAATTTTTTTTTTAATTTTGCATAATATATTAGCATATATTGATATATCAGTATCTGTTAATATATGTTGATATATATTGATATATATTATACATATTTTAATAATATATATATATAGTGATATATGTCAGTAAATACTGATGTATATTAGTATGTACTTATTTTTAATTAATATTTTTTTACTACAAAATATTTTATTTCCTTTTTTTGGTAAAAAATATTACATATAAATATCAAATTCGTAAATATATAACATGTTATAAATTTAATATTATTAGACATAACATCAAATTATCAAAGAAACTCACACCATAGTGAAGGGGCATATAGAATTTTATTTATTTTTAATATTACGTAATATATGTTGGTATATATTATATATAACTAAATATATGTGAATATACGTTGCAAAAAAATTATAGTATATATTATATATATGTGGATATATATGGATATATTGATATATAGCTATTTAATATATTTATTTATATGTGAGTATATATTACATATAACTAGATATAGTGAAAAAAATAATAATATATGTTGATATATATTATATATAACTAGATATATGTAGGTATCTATTACAAAAAAAAATAACAATATATGTTATAGATACGTGGATATATATGGGTAAATGTAGTTATATATTATATATATTTTAGCTGAAGAATAATATCATATATCGGTATATGCCGGTGTATGTTATACATAACTAGATATATGAGTTAAATTTAGAAATAATAATATTATATGTAAGCATATGTTACACATAACTAGATATAATATGAATAGTTATTTAATTATATATGAGTATATGTTATATATAACTAGATATATGTGTATATAAAATGTGAATTATGTTATATATTAAAAAATATTTTTAAATAATTTTTATAATATATATTAAAATTATTTTAAAAATATAAGTAAAATAAAATAAAATATATAAAAGTGTGTGTATAAAATATAATTTAAAATTAATTAATATAATACTACAAACAAAAAAAGTCAACATAAATTATATTTAAATTAATAAATTAATTATTTTTTAATTATATAAAATTTTTAGTTTATACCAAGCTTCCAAGTTTTCATCTAAACCCACAGGTTTCATTTAATTGTGAATTTGGGTTCTTTAAAGCCCATGTCATGAAAGCACTCCATCATCCGCGCCCGAAATTGTCTAAAGATAGCCCACTTATGAACCACGGGGAGCCACCAACCTTCTAATCCACTCAGCTTCCTACATCAGCTCAAAAAGATTTTTATTCATTTAACTTTGTGATCTCACATCAATTTTATTGACATAATAAATAATTAATTGGTATTTATAAGTATTTCCATTGATTCAAACTTAGAGTTGTGCTCTTAGGATAAAGCCATTGAACTTGTTGTTTGCACCCATAGTGAATATAGTTTACTGAGAGATAAAACTAGCAAAATATATATAATTATTACTCTCGTAGTTTAATTATACTTCATCAATTAAAAGTCTACAAAATATTTGCAAATTAATAATCTGTAAATTAAAAAAAATATCTTTTTATTTTTTATTTTTTATTTTTTTATCTTGACAAGAGCAGATACTATATTTTGATTTATTAATTGTACAATTTTTTTCTAGTCACTTATAAATGTAATTAGTCCAATCCTCAGTTGCCATATAAACATGACATTGCTCCTCCTTTATTTTGTCTAACAATTATCAACAAAAATTTACAATTGTAAAGCCAAAATCTATTTATTTAAAAAAAATAATATATATATAAATAATAAATATATGATAAATAAATTAAAAAAATTTAGAGAGAAAGGGGGACCTCACTGTGTGCATAGTTACGCCACTGATTGTTCTTTAATAACTTAGAAAACTTCATCTAGAAAATTACTTATTTGGTGCCTTAAATATAGGCCAAATGTGTTGAATTAGAAACTTCAGTCAGAGTTCTGAGATCATTTGGATGATTAGGTGATAGAAATAACCCAAACACTTGCAGGAGCAGAACTACTATACACAGGGGCAGGCCCCTCAAATTTTTAAATTTTTTTATAATATATTTATTGTATATATTATTTTTTGAGTAAATAGATTTTGGCTTTCTCAAAATTTAAATATTATAAGTTTATCACAATAATTTTAACTATGTAGTCACGTGATTGTGATTATATATATATAAAAAACCTAGTAATTTTAAAATTTTTAGTTATGTGATTATTTTAAAAAAAAGTGTAATGATATTAATTATTGAGATTTCTTCAAAAACAAAATTATTTTCAAAAATATTAACTTTTTTTTTTATTTCAAAAAACTCACTTTTCAATTTTCAAATTTGAAAATATCCCCTTCAAACATATATATTTAGTATATTTCTGATATATTAGAGGCAAGTTATTTCAAAAAACTCACATTTCAATTTTCAAAATTTAAAATATCCCCTTCAAAAATATATATTTAGTATATTTCTAATATATTAGAGGTATACTTCGCTTTTAAATATATATATATATATATTTAATATGTATTTAATATATTAAAAATATATCTAAATAATGCACTATTTTTTAAAAAGAGTTAAAAAAAAGTGATACATACTGTAACCTTACCTTACCTTAAGTAGTCAGGCACGTGATCTTAAACTAGAAAATAAAATTTTTACCATACTTTTTATAGAACGCAACAATTGGCTCTAAAAAAATGTATTCATTATTATTTTAATTTTTTTGAAGGATTTTAATTCTTTATTCTTCAGTCTAGGAGGCCATGTATTTCGCTAAAGATATAGCTCCAAAAAGCATCTTTTATACTTGAAATGCAATGCTATTTTGTTTTTCTTTTGGTAAAACTATAGCCCCAAAAAAGCAACTTTTATACTTGAAATGCAATGCTTTTTTGTTTTTTTTTTGGTATCATATATTTAATTGCAATGTCTTTTTTTATATTAGGTCAAAAATAGTAGAATTAATAAAAGATTTTCGTAATTTACAACAATATCTTCTTTTTTGATATATTAAAATTAGTAATTTAAGTGCATTTTGCAATGAATTTTGGCTTTTTAATATTTAATTTTAGATCCACCTCTCAATGGATGTATTTGAAAGTTGAACAAGAAGTAACGTTCCATATTTGAGGATGATAATCGTCCTTGGATTTGGGGACAAAAATCGTTCATTTGATTCGAGATGACAATTAAAGTCGTCCCTATATAAGGAACGACTACAAATCTATATTGGTGACGACTATCGTCTCTTACTTTTAGAGATGACATTGTGACTTGTCGTCCCCTATAGAATAGGATACAGAGATATAGGAGACGATATATAAAGACGATTATAGTCATCTCCTGCATTTTTAGAGATGATTTTTTTATATTTTTGGAGACGATTTTATGTGTTTCCTATACTCTTTTTTTTTTTTCGTAGTGAACACAAGCTTGAGCTATGGAGGAGATGGAAAAGAAGAAGCAAATAGAGAGCAACGCAGGTGTTGAATTGTGTTGAATTGGAAAAGAAAGCATTTTGATTTTGAAGGGTTTGGAGTAAAATTAAAGGGAGACAGATATGGAGCTGAACTAATAATTAATTATCTCAGCAGAATTTAAGAAGAGGTCCCCTACAATGGCAGTGGGCTCTCTTCTGTCTCCCTTTAACAATTGAGTTTAATTGAAGTATTATTGTAGAGTTGGATGAAGTGGAAGACGGAGGAATGGTTGCCATTTGATCTAAATCTTGTACGTAAGCTTTTAAGAGATATGTGGAGGCTCTTATATCAATTGTTGTTATTTTTAGGCAACCAAGAGGAGAGAAGAGGGGGAGGGGGGGGGGGGGGGGGGGGATAATTGTTGTTTTTGAAGTTTATTGACTAAAATTAAATTCTTTGTAAAAATAAAAAGAGTTAGGGAAGAGAAAAATGAACGCAAAGAATTTATAGTGATCTAAATTCAAATAATCATACATCTACTTCTCAATCATAAGTTGAGTATTTTACTATCGTGGGTTTTCACATGTTCAACCATAACTCGGTGTTTTGCAAGCTCATACTAAATTTTTATAATAATTTGAGAATCTTCACAACCCAACAAGAGTTTTTTATCTGGCTCACTTTCTAATCAACTCACAACAATTGTGTTTAATGCTCATACCCAATACTCAATGAACAATAAATGAAAAATTAAGTATAAGGCAATTGAGAGTTAAATTTACAAGAGTTTAAATAATGAATGCTCAAAAAAATGTAATAAATGATGTTTGGTGGTGTATTTATAGCCTTCTTCCTCTGAAAAATTTATTTAAAATAAGTTAGGAAAGATCAAGCTTTCACCTATCAAAATCTCTTACATTAAATACTTGTCAGAGAACTCTCGCAGTTGCTTACCTAGAATAGCGATCGTAAAATGGTATTTAGAGGTCGTCTTACCTTCTGGTGCAGTCGTGAGATCAACACTGTGTCTACTGTGTCACGACCGGCCATAGCAGGTATGTACAGTAATTATGTGTACAATATTCACACGTGCTGACAAAGTAGACATGCTAAAGAGATCCGGCTAACCTTAGACCGTTAAACTATAATTCATTAAAGGACCGGGGTTAAACGTGCGTAACTAACGGCTATGGGTGACCAGTCTGGGAAGTCTTAATAATGTATGTGATAGTGTAATGAAATAGAAACTAGAGAAAAATCGGGTAAAAACTGTGAACTGTGACTTTCTTCGAAAACGCCCCGTTAGAGAGAAACGAAGACACGTAGACTAGGGGCATTTTGGTTATTATTAATTAAAATTTATACATGAATCCAGAGTAGGAAATATACACACGAGTGCGTAGAGGACATTGAGGGGTTGAATATGAAACGATCGTCAGTAGAAACGGAGCCCGGGCAAACCCGAGCAAAGAAAGGACCTAAAGGGAATTTTGTAAAAAGTCGAGGGCTTGTTGGTAATTTTTTCAAAATGACTTGAAAACCTAAAATAGACCTTAAAAATGGAAAGTAGAGGTCTAGAGGGCCAAAACCATATGTGGTTTACTTCGTGGAACCACACGGTTTAAAAGTTACAGACAATTAATCGCCGGAGGGTATTTTGGTCTTTTCACATCCTAAATCATAAAATTACAGCAAAGGGAAGAAGAGGGGCCAAAATATGATTAAAAGAAAGCCCAATGGCTTGGGCCTTAAATAAATAAAAGAGAGAGACAATTGTACCAATGAAAAATGGCCATTTTGCCTTAAAGTGGACCAATTGGAATTAAGCATTTGTCTTAACACATTATTAGCCAAATTGGGCAGCCATTTGGACTAAAAACACATGAAAGAAGAAAGCAAAAACTCTCTCTTGAGAAGGAGAGTCGTCCAAGCCATAGGAGAAGGAAGAAAGGCGGTGATTTTCAAGTTTTACGGTTTATTATCAAAGGTTTTGTTGGAATCCAAGGTCCTAAACTAAGGTAAGTTCATTTCTAATCCTAATTTCAGGTTTTAATGAGTAATTTGAGAGATTAAAATTAGGGCTCTTATGGTGAATTTGGGAAAAACTTAAGTAGTGATGATATTGATTAATTAAATGGAAGAATTAAGGTTTCTAAGGTTTAATAGGGTTAGATTAGGACTTAATTTGAAAAGAAATGGAAGGGTATTGCATGTTCTAAATTTCTAGAGTTTATGGTTGAGGTTGTGTTATGAAATTTTTGTAGGCAATGGTGGAAATAAGGAGAAGGAAGAACTTGAAAGAGAAGGGAAAGCAAAAGGAAATTAAAATACAAAGTTTGGTACTTTACCTTGGAAGAATTAATTTTTCTTTCATTTTCTTGTCAAAAATTTATCTATGGAACTTTTGCTATGGATGCCTAAATGTGTTGTTTGAGTTTGAATTCAATTGTTGAGTGGTATTTTTGAATCCATGTGGTGGTTGGGTTGTTTAAATTCAAATGAAATCTAATGTTTTCAATGATTTTGGTAAAAGAGTTTATGAACTCCATTTAGTCCAAATTGATTTAAACAATCAAGTTATTTTAAAAGGAAAGTATTTAAGTCTCCATTACATTATTAGGGAAGTTTTGAAATGGGTTTAGAAAAAAAAATTAATTAATAATAAATAATTTTGCACCCAATGCAAGCGGGGGCCGAATTGGTGCCCTTTGGGGTCCAATTCTGGACCCAACTTTGGGCAGCAGGTTGAGATAGCAAACGATGGAATTTTTTGACGAAATTTTACATGCAATTAGTCAACATATGAAATAATTTTTCTATAAAATTTCAGCCAAAAATAAGATCATTTACCTGGTCAAATGCATGACTGAAATTGATTGAAATTTAGACGAAAACCAGATTTTACTATTCATATGGCCATGCCATTTGCGTTGCCGATTTTACTCGCCGTGTTACTATTCTTTTGGTCATTTTTGGAAATTGTTCTAATGTGATTTGAAGTGTGTGGAAATGACTGGGAATGGTGGTAAACACTGGGAAATGAAACGGCCTTTAGCCACAGAGTTAGTACACGACGAAATGACATGACTTAGTAAAAATGAAAAGGGGTGTGCAAATCATTTGAAAATTTGTGAAAATCTTGGATTTGAACTTTAAACCCTTATGCTCTACTTGGTAGTTGAACTTGGTAGATAAGGGTATTGTGCACTATACTAACTTATGCAGTACTGCTTGATATTGTGATTGAATTGTTATGATCTGAACTCAATGGTGAGGGCCATTGGGGCCAATGGTGAGGGCCATTGGTTATAACCAGGATGGTGAGAGCCATTCCTGTGATTTGATATTGGTGATGAGGGCTACCTGTGTTACAGTGGTGAGGGTCACTGCCTTATCGCTGTGGTTCTGCTTTTACCAGTAGAGCAAAAATTTACAAACTATGGCACAACTATTTTATGGCATAAGTTGAATTGTGAATATTTTACAATTTTAGTTGAAATCTTTTGAAAAACTTGAAGTTCTTTTTCGGGAAGTACGTTTTTATTTCATTGAAGTGAGCTTAATATTTTATTTCTTATAGTATTTAACATTCATATATTTTATTGCCTTGCTTGTACAAATACTCTTTACTTTTATTTCCATTGGTAAAGTACCCATTGAGCGACATTGCTCAGCGAGTTAAGTTTTCCTTGACTCGTAGGTTCGGAGCAGTAGCTAACTCCTGGGAAGCGACGACCAGACCCACAGCATCTCAGGGTAGATCTCTTAGTTTCCATTTTGAGTTAACTAGTTGTGACATGTATATATATATAAGATTGAGAATTTCTATGTTATACTGTACGTTAGTAGTATGTCATAATAATAAACCTCTACTTTATTTTGTACTAGAAGTGTGAATTCTTCTTGCATGTTTGTAGTTGAGGTTATAAGGGGAATTCATTGGGAGTGCATTGAGACTGATTGTGTTCGCTTTGGTTGTGTAAAAATGTTTTCAAAAATCAGAAAAACCAGTTTTGTCAACACTTGGGACCCAATTTCTAGGCGAACCTCTGGCCAAATTTCTAAAAAAAAAAATCGGAACTAAAATTTGACTAAGTAAAATTGGTAGCAACATTAGGTTAGTGTGGCGCCTCTACTCGGCTTACACACGTAGGCCGGGAAGGGGTGTTACATACTGGCTAGTACATATGATGCTGATAGGCCGGCACAAACCATTTTGCACTAGAATTTTTGAAAATCACAGTCGCGCTTCTCCTTATTCCAGGCACGAGTCAGCCAATTTGAATTTCACTTGATTTTGACCATGGTGTTCTTCAATTGGTTAAGAGAAAATCAGCCAAAAGCTTCTGACCATTTGAATCTCACGGTCACATTATCTCAAAATTGTGGTGAGAGAAAGAATCTTTCATTGAGATTGTGGACGTTACTAAGATCGCAAACTCTACTGCCATTCTTAGTGATTTTTGCCTTCAGCAACATTGTGGTCACACTGGAGGTGTTGTGTTCGCAAAACATGTTTTAGTGTCTATCTCCATTACCGCGCCTCTTACAATGAACATTACTGTGATTTTTGAAGTTTTATAACCTTTAGGAATGGTCGCGCTATACTTGGAGCGGTCTCATTTGGTTTCACAGTCGCCCCCATTTAAGGAGCGGTTGCTAGATATAGGACGAGTGCAGAGAACCTAAGGAACTTTGAACCTAAGACAAAACCACTTCAAGCAAATGTTAAATGCTTTTCAATTTGAGTATAAAAAATAAAAATAAAGTATGTATGCTAAGGATTTGACCAACAATTTTGATACCAAGGTGCTAGTAGCCCAAGAATATTGGAGATACTTAGCTAGGATTTCTCAGAGGAAATGCGGTGAATATATTTTAAACAATAGGTGAAATGGAGACCGAGGACATTGGCACAAGAAGACGTGAACATGTTAGCAGCTATGTGTTAGTTTATCTGGCAAAATGAAAATGACAAAATATGGTAGTGGAAGAAGGTGACACAGTCTCAAGTGTCCCTTCATGCCCTTTTGCACTAGCAAAGCTATAAGTTAGCTCAACTAACACCTCAAGTCTTAGGAAGAGTAGTAACTTATTGTAGCAAGTGGCAAAAACCAAGTAAAGGCTGGATTAAAGTCAACATTGATGCTGCAATTAACAATCCTCTTGGAAGCACTGAATTGGAATGGTTGCAAGAGATCACCAGAGGCACTTTTATACATGCAAAAGCGAAGGCAATAACAGAGAACTTCCTATACCCAGCGTGGCAAATTAAAGCATTGGCAATTAAGGAAGCACCAAGCTGGATCAAATCCAAAGGCTGAATAAGGTAGTTCTTGAATTAGATAGTCAAGTTACCATAAATCAGCTAATTCAAGAGCTTCCAACTTCTCTCCGCTGGGATTACTGATTAAGGATTGTCTTTTTTTAGTTTCTTTAATAGATATTTTATTTTATTTTTGTTAGGTGCTCAACGGATATAGCTGCTTATAAATTAGTTAGAATTACTTGTTCAACATTTGAGTCTGAGAATGGGAAACTATTTCTTCTATTTCTCTCCTTTAACCGGACTCAAATCCGAGTTAGCTAGCATTTAGATTTTAAACTAATGCCAACAAGCTACAAGGGTGGCCCATACTAATCCTCCTATTTCTACTGTTAAAGCTTTGACGAATGATGAGTAAACCACTTTTACTTTTAAAAGGGAATAATATGCATATTAAAATACTTCAAGAAAATATAGATAATGCAAACGCACAACCGGCTATTAACTTATTATAAAATCTTGGAAAAAAATTTCTCAAAACCCTTTTAGAATTTTGCTCTTCAAACATTATCGAAACATCTGTCCAAATTAAACTTTTAATGCCTCGTAGATGGTATCATAATTTTATAATATAATTTAGCACCGTCAAAATCCTTTTCCTTATCTTCTTTCCTTCTTTTTCTCCTCCTACTTTTTTTTCCCTTCAAAATTGGATTAATGCAATCATGATCACCAAAGCAGGTGGGCGATATATATATTTTATTTTCTTGTCATTCCTTCTGTATATAATAATAATAATAATAATAATAATAATAAAGTTAATCGGTTGGGGTTACCTTATCTAGCCAACTGATATTATTCTCACTGCATATGTCAGAATTTCGAACCTTCAAAAAATTAATTTCAGAGAGATTTAAAAAAAATAATAATAATAATAAAAAAGCTATTCAATCATGATGATCACCATGTGGCCCTTTTGTTTCTTTTTTTGACGCTTATCTTTTTTTTTTGGAATTGTTTTTGACGCTTATCTTAATTGTATTGGCAATTTTTTTTCTACAATTTCTCTCCCCTTTATTTTTTCTTTTCTATTTTTATTTTTATTATTCTCATGCACAGAAATAAAATCAAAATTTTTAATAAAAGAGAATAAAATAAAAAAATCATATATTTTTTAAAAATTTTTAAAAAATAATTAAATATTTTAAAATTTTAATAATATATATAGATAATTTTTAAAACAAAAAAAAAATATGAGTGTCTTCACCCCTACTCATGCATTTTTAAAGTGGCAATTCATCATTGTATAAAAAAAAGTGGCAATTCATCAATTCATAAAAAAAAAAAAAAAGAAATCAGTAGGATAATCGATTCTTAATTAAAATATAATTTTCAACAGTACTATAATTGTCAACAATCAACATAGTAATTCAAATTTTAATCCAAGCAATTTTATGACATGCTTAATATGTACATTATAACTCATCAAATAAAAATTTATTATAATATTTAAAAGATCACAAGATTATTATAGATAAATAATAATTTTATTTTTATTTTATCTATTTTGTTAATATATATATTAAAAATAAATTTTTTATATTTAATATAAAATATTATTTTTATCACTAATATAAATTTATAATATAATAACACTCTTAAGTAGTTTTAGAAATATATATATTTTTTAATTTTTTATAAATAATATAAAAAATAATTAATATTTTTTAAAAAAATTAAAAATAAAATAGTATCATTTGAGTGTAATTAAATAAATTATTAATATAATTATTTTAAAATATTATTAATTGAGTGTATAAATAATTTTATGATTTTTTAATATTTTTTAATTTTTATATATTTTATTTATTATTTAATTTTACTTTTAAATATTGTAAAATTTTTTAAATATTTTTTTATAATTAAATGAATAAAATTATTTTATAAAAAATAAAATATATATACTCCTCGAGCAACGGTAACGCGAACATATCATTATAGTTCGATAATGAAAATTTTAACTTTTCTCGGTTGATAATCACAAGCAATCAATCATATTGCATAGAAAAGAGCGAATATATATAATACATTTATATTGACTGTCAACATTCTAGCGATAAAAAACTGATAAAATACTAAAATGGCATGAATATTTATAATTTAGCATTTTTTTAACATTATATCAAAAAGAGAAAATTTATCATGAATTTATTGAAACTAAAATAGATATATTTATCACTTGCTCCAGCATTCTTAAAATTTAGCAATTTATAAAAAAAAAATAGTTGAGATACTAAATTAGAATATTTTATAAAGTACAAATATCAGTGACGCAATTTTTCTTATGATTTATCTGTGTCTGAATTTATAAAACAATTGCGAGTGAACTGAGAAACAATAGCCTTTTGCATATGCATAAAAAATGAAAAAAAAAAAAAAGAGTAGCCATATGTGAATAGAATCAACGTTTAAGGACGCATGAAATTAAATCAGCGTTTAAAGACGCATGAAATTAACAAAAGAATTTAAAAAAAAAGGTGAAATTTTGTAAAAATAGGATTTCCGTTACAACTTACAAGAAGAAGGTAAAAATGAAAAAAAAAAACACTTAAAAAGCATCCACAATTTAAAAAATTAAGTTGATAAAAAATTATTTTAATTTAATTAGAGATTTTTAATTTGATTTTTTGCATATAAATTGTGTGAAAATTTAATATAAAGAGTTTTATTATTTGTATGATTATATTTAGTTCGACTATAAAAAAATTTAAAAAAAAAAAGTCTTTAGGACAGTATCTAATTGCACCACGTGGGAGCTACAAGAAAAATTCCATTGTCGAATAAACAAAGTCTCACACTGTAATTTCTGTTTTAAAAAAAAGTCTCACACTGCAATAAATAAACTACTTTTCTTCAATCAGTAAAAGTTCTTGTCGTTAGCAAATTTTCGAACAGAGAGCCTCTTTTAAATTATGCAAGTTGGAAATGATTCAATTATTTGCATTTGATGTACTCTTAACCAAATTACTGAAATCTCCTTCATGTATGCTATAAAAAGGGGAACTGTCTCCCCCTTTTTTATGCCAAACTTTCAAAATCAAAATGTTTTCTCTTTCAAGTCATCACTCATTGCTTTCTCTTTGCTTCGTTTTATCCTCTTTCGCCTTTATTTCTCAAGCTTCTGTTCCTCCCTCTGCTACCTTCAAATACGTCAATGAAGGTGACTTCGCGATTATATTGTCGAATTTGATGCAAATTACAGAGTCTTAAACTCATTTGCTCAGCCATTTTGAATTTATTTTTATAACACAATCCATGATGCATTTACTCTTGCTTTGCATATAGGTACTGTAAGGTCTGAATCTTTAATGCGTTGGGTTTGGGAAGCCAATCGTGACAATCCAGTTCGCAAAAACGCCACCCTCACCTTTGGCACCGACGGGAATTTAGTCCTTGCCGATGCCAATGGCCGTATAGCTTGGCAAACCTACACTGCCAATAAAGGTGTTGGGTTCAAATTACTTTCAAATGGTAATATGGTTCTTCATGATTCAAAGGGTAAATTCATCTGGCAAAGTTTTGATTCCCCAACTGATACCCTTTTAGTAGATCAGTCCCTAACACTTTAAGGGTCCAAATAAACTTGTAAGCCGGGCTAATGAAAAAGAGAACAAAAATGGTGCATATAGTATGGTTATGGAGGGTAATACTTTAGCTATGTATTATAGAAGCCCAAAATCCCCAAAACCTTTTCTTTACTTTTTATTTTCTGATTTGATAAGTGTTTCAAAAACTCCTCTGCAAACGGTAATATTTAGATCTGGTTTAAAACTAGAATACAAAGGACAACTCTAACTTTAAGAAGGCCAAAATATAATACGACATTGTCATATCTTCGACTGGAAAAGGATGAAAATCTTAAAATCTATACTTACGAAGATAATGCAGATTGGAGTGCATGGGAAGGGACTTATACTCTGTTTTCTAGAGACTCATGGGAAACGGAATGCCAATTGCCAGAAAGATGTTGAAATTTTGGGCTCTGCGAGGAAGACCCAATGTGTTGCTTGTCCATCTCCAAAAGGATTGTTGGGTTGGAGCAAGAAGTGCCAACCAGCCGAGGTAGCTTCATGCGGGTTGAAAGATTTTACTATTACAAACTTGATGGAGTTGATCATTTCAATTCAAAGTCCACAAAAGGAGATGGACCCATGAAGCAAGATGCTTGCAGCAGCAAATGTACAACGGATTGCAAGTGTTTGGATTATTTCTATCGCACTCAATCATCCAGGTGTTGGAATGCTTACTAAAGTTGATAATTCAACACATTTGGCCTATATTAAGGCACCAAATAAGTAAATTACTCGGTGGTTCTTTTTGTTTTATATGAAGTTTCATATGTAATAAGTCGTAATAGACCAAAAATGCGTAGTGTTATTCTGTAAGATCAGTATGAGCTTGCAGGCAAGTAAAGCATAATAAAGTGTGACTGTAAGTTATTAAAAGAAAATAACAACTTGTGCTGGGTTTGTTCTTTCAGGTTCTCATGTATTAATACTTGTCTTTTCATTTTCATGAGGAAATCTCCCTTATTTTTCTTTTTTTTTTCTTGTATTAATAATTAATTAATGTATTGATATGAAATTTCAGAATTTATAATTAAAGATTTCTGTTCATACTCGTGTTTTATGCAGCTTATACAATGTAGTTCTCGTAAATCATTGCATGCATGACGAATTAAATTTAAAAGAAGAATAATCATAAATTTTTATAGCGTGTCCATGTGAATATCTTTATCTTTAGCATTATCAGAAATAGAATATCTTATCTTGAATATTTAAGATATACACTGACATTGAGAAAGGATGCAGAACCAAATCAGACCAATTACTATGGCAAGGCTAATCACAGTGGGTGTGGTGGCCCATATTGTATATGTATATAATGGTATTGAGCTGGATATGGAGCCATATCTGACTATTAATTGCTGTCATTATTAATTTATTTGTGTTTAATTATGTCCTGAATCTCAGCTTCAAATTAAATTTTATTCTATAATATTGCAAGTGGAGCTAGATTATGAATTTTATTATTTCTTTGTTGCTGTAGAGGATCCAAGTTGAAACAGAGAATAGTGGATGTCAGAGCAATGTAGGTCTTTTTCTTTTACAAAACTCAGATAATCTTAAATGGTACTAGTAAGTTCTCCCTTTACTAATAACATTTTCCTTTTATGGAGTGGGCAAAGAAAAATGCTTTAAGAGCTAAGGTGAAATTAAGATTCATTAATGGAAAAGTAAGAAATAACTGATGAACGTTTAGATGAATATGAACAGTAAAATAGTTGATTGCGTGGTAATTTCTTAGCTTCTAAATTCAATTGCTAAGGATTTTGATGCTTTTATTTACGCAGATACCGCTAAGCAGTTATAGGAGGAATTAGAGGAGAGATTTGGTGAGAGAAATGGCGTAATAATCTATCATATTAGTCGGGAAATTAGTTCCATTACATAAAGAAAGTTGCTTATACAACTTCTTTGAACAGATTAATGTCGTTTTTAATGAGACAGAATGTTAGAATTAGATTGTTTTGATAGACCTATTACCTGTGAATAAGGCATAAGTGTTCAAAAAGCAAAGAGAAGGAGACACTAACTTTGTTGATAATAGTGACAACGATGTGATTTTTGCAAGAAATCCAACTTACAGTAAGAGAAACTGCTAGGGATAATAGTAAAGAGGACAAAAGAATGATTATTATAGAAGAAAGGGTATGGGAGAGATAATACAAGGCAGATATATGTTTATTGTCAGTTGTTTCATAAGATACTGGGCATGTACGGTAACAGAACCAAAAATTGATTAACTCATTAATAACCATACTAAAATTTAAAAAAAAAAACTAATTAATTTTTATTGGTTTTACAAAGTGACAATATTAATAGGGTAAATATTTTTCATAAAAGTGATAATTTAAATAAAAACGAGGCAGTAATAGTTATTTTACCAAAGATCACACTACATTAAATTATAGGTCATACAATATTTCTCATATATTGGGACAATTACTGTAATATGAGAGAAGTCTCGAAAAATTAATGAAATCTGAAACTTCTCCTAAATATTACTAGAGTATGACTCTTTATTTTTTTTAATATTTTTTAACTATGGAACCATAACTTTAAATTTCGGTTTTATTAAAATCGAAATTCAAAATTTTGGACAACTCAATATATATATATATATATATATATAATTTTGCATGTCATTTGAACCGGTTTGGCTCCTAATAAAAAAAAAAAAACTTGTATCAAACCTCAATTCAAAGTTGCAGTTTGGTACGGTCTGATCCTAGAGGTAATTTATGTGTATGTCATAATTATTTATAGGTTTGCCATAATTATTTATAAGTTTATTTTTAGTAGATTTTTTATAAATCTTTTTAATTTTTCCTTTATAAATTCTTTTAAACCAATCAAAGATATATTTGTTGATTAAAATTATTTTATTTGAAAATTTTATTTTATTATAGGTTAATTTAATTAAAAAGTATTTTTTAAAAAATTTTAAAAAAATTAATTTTAATCAACATATATATCTTTGATTGGTTTAAAAGAATATATAAAGGAAAAATTAAAAAGATTTATGAAAAATTCACTAAGAATAAATTCATAAATAATTATGGTAAATCAATAAATAATTATGGCATATCCATAAAAAATTATAACATACATATAAATTCTTATGATACACCTATAAATCTATCCTATAAATTTATAAGCTCTATAACTACTAGGAATAAAAAAACACTATGAGTCATAAGACAAATATTACAAATTAATAGTTCATAAGAAAATAAAATAAATTATAAAAGTTATTTTTACATTTCAAGCAGAAGTTTATGTTTAATGTTAAGTTTGGGTTCGTTTTTCAAACCCTAAACATACATATAATTTTGGTGTATAATATTATATTTATATTTAATTTATTATTTAAATAATGCATAATATTTAGAAAGTTAAATAGGTCTAGCCTTCATTATTTAAATTTTTTAAAAATTTTGATATCTAAATATATAAATATATATAATTTTTGCAATGTATAATATTATAATTATATTTAATTTAAATATATTAATTTTAATAAATATGATTAATTTAATTTTGGGGTTAAAAGTGTTAGGTCATGTTTTTTTAACCAAAATTTTTTAAAACATATATACATGTATAGACATATAATAAAATTAAATAATTTTTAATAAAGCAATTTTTTATTTTTTTTTCTAAATAATATATCATGCTAAGTTCTAGTCTCTTTTTTATCTTTCATTTTAATTAAATTATTATTTAATAAAAACTTATAATGTAAGAATTTAAAGTTGCACTAAATAAATTTACATTTTAAAAAAAAAGTATAGCTTATAGATAGATGCACATGTTATTTGAGTTGACATTTAGTAAAGCACCCCCAGATTTATTATCATTTACTTTAGGTTCCGGACCGTTTGGCTGAAATTTCATATCTTGAAGCATAATTGAAATAGAATTAAGTGACATTGAAATTAAAATGATTTATAAATTTAGATAGAATTGATTAGAAAAATTAAAAAAAAATATTTATTATATTTTAATTTAAAATTTCAAAAAATTAATTTTAATCAACACATATATCTTTGATTGATTTAAAAGAATTTATAAAGAAAAAATTAAAAAAATTTATGAAAAATTCACTAAGAATAAATCCATAAATAATTATAGTAAACTCATAAATAATTATGGTATACCCATAAAAAATTACGATATACACATAAATTACCTCAACCAGTGCTCTGAGTGACGAGTTTCATCAGTTAGTGCTCTAGCTGACGAGTTTCATCAGCCAGAGACCAGACTGCACCAAATTGCAATTTTGAATTGCGGTTTCGTGCAATTTTTTTATTAAGAGTCAAACCGTAATTTTGAGTTGCAGTTTGGTTCAAATGACACGACAAGGCACCAAACCTTACGATTTGATGCAAAATTCCGCTTATATATATATTTTTTGAGTTGTCTAAAATTTTGAGTTTCGATTTTAATAAAACCGAAACTCAAATTTACGGTTTCAAAGTTGAAAAACATTTTAAAAAAATAAATAGCCAAATAAAAAGTGTGACTTTTGGTTTGGCTCTTTAACTTTCATATTCTGATAATATTTAGAAGAAATCTCACATGTTTACATTTTACATAGATTTTAAATTAAATTTAATTAAAAGAAAAACTGAAAAATAAAAAAAAATGTTCATGGATAAAATCATGGCATCCTCTTGTTTTGGAGTGGATCTAATTTTTGGACGTAATAAGATTAAAATATTAACTATTGGAGAGGGTGGTGGACTCCAATCTCACACACTAGAATAAGCCAATTAAAAGCTAGTTGGTAACACCGAGCAAGGTCTTCCACCCTTCCAAACTTTGCTTGGTTTCGCCACTAGTCATGTATTACTGTCCAAAATTGAACATATCCAATTTCAATTCAATCAAAAGAAGATACAAATAATATATGTAAACTATGTTATGCCACTTTCCAAGCAAAAATTATACCTTCTAAAAGTGAAATTGTGACCTAGTGGCATTTTAGCTTTATGTTCACCACTAGGCCACTTACACTTTATATGATCATTTAATTTATTTAAGTATTCTGATTTTTGCATTTTAATTGTATTAATGAGTTGGTCAATCAAATCAGGAAGAGAGAGAGAGAGACTATAGCATCAGTGACTTTGAGCATCAGTGACTCTGCCACTGGTAGGTGTTAAGCCACATGGCAATTGCCACAATGGTTGCAAGCCTCAAGCAACCTCTAAGGGAACAATGGAGATGAGATAAATTGATCGACAACGACACACTATCCAATCGTTATTAGCGACGTGATCTTTTGGAGATGTTTCCAGCCAGCTCCAGCCTCTTTATCAGGAAATTATGGAGGTGATGGAATTGTCTCTCTTTGGACTTCATTTTGATACCTACCATGCCATTTGAAGCTCGTTAGGAGAGTTGGTTGAGTTCTATATAGTCTTTGAATGATACTTTTCCGCTTGATTCCTGTGATTTGCATATTTTTATGTGTGCATGTGCTAGCGCGCGTATGTATTGTATGTACATATTATTTATATAAATTAAGCATTTTATATGTAATAATTTAATTTTTAAATTATTTTAAAATAATATTTTTAGAATATAAATAATTATTTTATTATTATCTTATCATTATTTACAAAACAAAAATGTTTTAATATTGTTAGGACTCGAATTTGGGCTAGAAAAAAAAAGAGTAAATATTTTACCATTATGCTAAGTAGTTTATGTCTATTTATATAATCATTCAATAAATATTTAAGGGGTAAATTGTATTGAATGTTCATAAAAGTTAATAAATGAGGCTCTGTATATTAATTGAAGGCAATAGATTAATAAACCAAGGAGAGAGAAATTTTAATAATATGTATGAAATATATATATATATATAAATATATATAATAATAAAATGAAATAAAGTAATAATTTAATAATAAGAAAATAATATATAAATATATGTATTTGTAAGAAAGTGGAGGGAAGATATTAATGAAAAAAGAGAAGACGAAGAAAAATAAAAGAAGAGAGAGAGAAAATGGCAGAGGAGAGAGAGAGAGGTGGACGAATCCGTTTTGCTCCGAACTATCGCCGTCTGGCCATCATTCGACGACCCCCACTGGCTAGGAGGAATCGATGGCCTACTATGAGTCTAGGGAGGGGAGGATTGCTTCCAATAGCCACTGGAGCACGACACACGCGTCGTCCAAACGTCACATCTTTCGAAAGCTTACGACAAAGATTTCGGCTGATTTCGACGTCTTTTTCCAGCCCTAGTTATGTGACAATAATGATTGTCACAATACAGTTTCCTCAAATTTTTAGTTGTCAAGCTGACAACGGATTTGAAAACCGTATATTTTTTTAATTTTTAGTGCTTGTCACGTGCTGACGGATTAGATCGTGACATTATATATGTTATATTATGTGATGATTGTTTATTAAATATGGTTGCTGGATGGGATTTGAATGATAAAGGATGATACATGATTGTGGATCTAGTTATGATGTGAAGATTGAGATATGATTATCAGTTATGATTAGCATAATAGTTTGGGTTGCTCAATGCCCATTATTATTGGCATTGGCCATGATGGTGAAACTATATGTATTGTATTGTATGCGAAAGATTTAAATAAGCGAGCCATGTGTGAGATCAGCTCTCTTGACTAAGGTTTAATATGGTTCTTATAGACTAATTTCCATCTTTGGATGTTTACATGACTTGATACATGTTCAACACCATGCATATGCATTCTTACTAGTTTAATGATAAAGATTCCAAAATTATATATTGTTAAATATCTTTCATCAAGTTAAAGCACACACATTTGTCTCCCTTTATTTTTTCAAGATGCAAGTTAGAATTCTGCAATTTAACTTTCCACTGACTATAGTTCCTTTTAGTTTAGTCAATTATTGTAATGTTTTTGTTGAAGAGGAACCTTATGATGATATTGAGATGATTTAGATGATAGCTATGTGTCATGCTAATGTAATGCTATTTAGGTTTTGCTTAACAGTGGTAGTTGTCGTATTATAGTTTGTCAGTTAATAGTTAGTCATGCTAATTACATGTTCTGAAAGCCTCATGCTTTCCAATTCCTTAATGCCAGTCATTTGCTCTCAAATTTGTATCGTGGCACATATAAAACAACATCAATAATAGGTGCCTAATATATATATATCCTAATAATAGTCACCTAGACTTTCTTATGTAGAGACAAGACATTAACACTCACCTTCTTATAACAATTGTTTAACATAGCAAACTAGTTTGTTAAGACTATCGAATAGATGAGAATAGACAACAATGTTGAGTTCATCAATTAGCATGGCCAACCAGTACTTCCTAAGTTCTTTATGGCAAAAGGCTTATTCTTATACTCCATAACAAAATGAAGTGGGTTGAAAGGAAACATAAAATTCTTTTGCAAATAGTCTTGACACTTCCATATTCCAATCCAAACTTTCATAGAAATTATGGGGGAGTTTTACATTTATATTATGACTCACATCATTAAGAAACTATCCTCATTTGTTCTTAATTGGGGAACACCATGTAAAATTTCACATGACAAACCACCTTGTCATGATAACCTGAAAGTGTTTGGATGTTTTTACTTTGCCATTAATAACAAGTTTCACAAAAACAAGTTTAAACTTAGATTAAGTAAATTTATTTTTATAGGTTAGTTGGTCAAAAAGTCAATAAGATGTATAATTTGGATTCTAGGTCTATCCTTGTTTCAAGCGATGTGACCTTCCATGAAAATATATTTCCATATGATCAAAATACTATTTTATAGAGAATGCAATTTTTCTACCGCCAAAATCTCTAGTTATTGTGATGATAATCTAATAATTATTTTGAAAAGAATACTCCAAATTCTCCTAATGTTGATAATGTTTTTAGCTCAATGCGACCTCCATACAAAAACTAATCCATCTTCACCTACTGCAAATGTGTGTTTGTGTATGCACACACACGCACACACACACAAAAGCTCGATTTAATAAGATTTATATTTAAATATTATAATACTTTGAAATTAAATATAAAATTTAATAGAAAATATTCTAAAATGTAAATAGAAAATTCAATAGAAAATGTTCAATTTAGACCTTATACCATAGTGAGAAGTCAAGATTAGCCCTTATAATTTATTTTACAAGTGCCTTTAACAGCTTCCCCTGGTCAATATCTGGGTTTGCCATCGTTGAACGGGCGTAATCAAACTGAAGTGTTTTCTTTTTTAAAAGACAGGGTGTGGAAAAGGATTTTATGTTAGAGGAATAATTTTTTGTCAAAGGCAGGTAAGGAATTTATGCTAAAGGCAGTCCTTCAAGTGATACCGACCGACTTATATTATGGGAGTGTTTCTTTTGCCTCTGGGTTTGTATGAAGAGCTTGAGCATATGTTCAATTCTTTTTGATGAAATTTATCTCGGTTATAAAGAGAAATCCATTGGCGAAATTGGCCTTTCTGTGTGTAAATCCAAGTTGAATGGTGGTTTAGGGTTCCGAAAGATCTGTGAATTTATTCTAGCACTCCTAAGTAAATAGGGTTGGCAGCTGATCACTTCTCCTCATTCTTTGGTGGCTAAAATATTTCAAGCTAAGTGCTATCCTGATTTTTATTTTCTTTGAAGCATAACTTTAGTACAGTCCAAGTTATGTTTGGCGCAGCGTGCTAGCTTCTAAAGCTTTTTTAAAGGAAGGGTGTAGGAAACAAGTGGATTCTGAGTCGAAAGTGAAGATTGTAAGTGACCCTTGGCTGGCAGATGATGATGTCTCTTTTGTTTTGCCACACTAACTACTAAATGCTTATGGGATGCTCTACTTACTAAAAGGGTTGGGATGTCTCTCTGGTGAGGAGTGTGTTTAATAGCCATGATGCTGATTTGATTCTCCAATTGTCCATTAGTCTATTCTGGCATGATGATAGCTAGTTTTGGGCATGGGACAAGAGAGGTATGTACACTGTTCGTAGTAGGTATTGGAGGCAGATGCAAGCTTTCTCCCAAACAGAGTTAGATCCTCATCATACTCTGTGGAAGTCAATTTGGCAGTTGCGAGTTCCTGCTAAGGTGAAGCACTTTTTATGGAGAATGATTTCTTGTTATTTACCAACGAAGGACCGTCTCATTCAACGCTAGGTACAAGTTCATCTGCTTTGTCCCATCTGTCATGCTTATATTGAATTTGCTGGTCATGTATTTTTTTTTTGTGCCCCTTTGCTTTGTAAGTGTGGTATAAGTCAGAAATAGGAATGTTAATAGGTGTTGCAGATTCTTTGATGGAGTGGTTGATTGAGTGGTGGAATTTAATTACAACAGATATTGAGAATAAGGTGGCTATGATATTGTGGGCATTATGGCATAATCGTAATAATGTTGTTTGGAAGTAAAAATATAGTTCGTCCCAATGTGTTCTTTCTTTAGCCTGCTCAATGTTGTAACAGTGGCAGGAAGCTCAATCAAATCAACCTGTAGTTTCTCGCATCTGGTTCAAATGCAACGCAGATAGGAAGGCTAGAGCTAGTTTTGTGGTACAGGATTCAGCAAGTCAGTTTAGAGCAGCGGGTGTTTCATCTTTTTTTTTTGGCTCATTTTCACCATTAATGGCAGATGTGTTAGGTTTCAGAGAGGCATTGAGCTAGTTGAAGTTGAATGGCTAGTCCCATATGACCATTGAGTTAGATTGTTTACAAGTGGTGCAAGCAATGCAATCTTCTACTGTGGATAACTCTAGGTTTGGCTTAGTTATCTTAGATTGTAAGTCAATAATACAAGAATTAATTGAGACCAATATAGTGTTTGTGAAGCGCTCTGCGAATCATGTGGCTCATGCTTTAGCTAGGGCTTCCGATTTTATGCTTGAGCATTTTACATGGGTGGCTGATCCACCAATTGTAATTAAAAATGATTTGTTTTCTGATCTTCAGTCGTGAAATTTCTATTTTTAGTTTCAAAAAAAGAAAAAGCAAACGAGGTGGCCAAGTTAAACTTGACTTAAATATCAGGATTCAAATTAAACTTAAAAAATATTTATAATTTATTAATATTAATATAATATTTTAAAAAATTATTTATCAATACATTATTTTTAATGTTTGAATTTTTAATACTAATAAATAATTTTTATATTGTTATAATTTATGATATAACTTTTAACTCAATAAAATTTTAATTTCAAGTTAATTAGGATACACTATATAAATTCTCTTTTTTCACTCGGAGTAATTACAAGGCACATTGTTATAATTTATGATAATATTAATAATTTATACTTTTAACAAATAATTAATAATTTTATAATTTATAATATTAAAAAATTATTTTCATATAACAGCCAATAAAATTTTTAATATTAATAAATAATTTTTATAATATTGTTAATATTATAAATTAATATTTATAAATAAAAAAATAAAGAAAATACACAAGTTACAAAAAATAAATAAAATATAAAAAACTAAGAACTTTTTTTATTTTAACATTTCTCTTCATCATCGCCGACCAATAAGGCCACGATCATCGCCTGGGGCGAACACATGATTATGAGGGTGTTTCTCAAAACTTAAAAGCTGGTCAAAACTGCTTATAAGCTGTTTTTAGATTATAAGTTGTTTATTTAAGTGTTTCTGAAAACTTAAATAGTAGATTATAATCTGATTTTAATCAGTTTTTTAAAAGTTGGGTTTTGCTACTTTTTTTTTAAGCACTTATTTTTTAAGCAGTTTTGACCAAGTAAAAGACCATATTATCCCTACCTAATCTTCAATATTTCAAATTTGCCTACCTTATACACTTTAGTTCCCATCAAAGAAATTTTATTATTATTATTATTATTATTATTATTAAATTTTATTATTATTATTATTATTATTATTATTATTGTTGCAAAATAAATTTTGAATTGACATTTAAAAAATTATTTTTATACAATAAATAAACTCATGGACAGTTTGGTCATTTTGACAGTTTCTACAATTAAAAACTGATTATAAGCTGATTTTACAGAAACACTTAACTGATTATAAACTGATTATCAGCTGATTATTAGCTAGTTTACAGAAACGCTTAACTGCTTATTTTTAATCTGATTATAATCTAAAAATCACTTATTCACAATAAGCTGAAAAGCTCCAGTTTTGAGAAACACCCTCTATATGTTTAGAGAGGCCAAAATTATATATACACTAACAATATAAAGTAAAATCTATATCACAATTAACCTTATCTTGTTACCGATCAAAGCCAATGTTACAAAATTACCATAATTAATAAAAATTTATGCTTAAATCATTAATTACAACATCTAAATATGCATAATCTAAAGATAATAATGAGAGTGAAGAAATTATTAAAAACTTGACATGGAAAATTTAAGATTTTAAATAAGGATTTTAATGATTCAATTAATTTTTAGTAAATTTTTTTTTACTTTAAAATATTGCTTTACTTTTATTATAACTCAAATCTACAAATAAAACTGAAAAAGATTCAATTTGTTTTTAAAGAAAAAGTGAAAATAAATCAAAGTACTTCACTTGTTAATTATAAATGACTTGATCAATTTTTTTTTATGACTGAAAATCTTATTTTCTTCATAAATTATCTCCAAAAATTGATGGAAAAAGAAAAAAAATCTCAAAAAAGAAAGAAATGGGAGAAGAAAAGTAAAAGAATAAAATATAAAATGATTAGAGGGGCTAAAATCTAATCACCTAAGATAAATACTATTATAGAAAATATAAAAAAAAAAATTAGGTGGGGCCACAACCTCCACTAACTATAAGCTCGGCCGCCTCTGATCGTCTCCGACCTAAAACTAGTCATGTGCCAATAGCTATCAATCCCTTAAAAAAATAACACATCAAAATCCAACCATGCCACCTACATTGACTCAGCAAATCGCATCTATCATAAAATAATATTTTAATGTATTGCTGGTGTTATTTTTTGCAATTTTTATATTTTATATTTATAATATTAATAATGTTATAAAAATTTTCTGTAAACGTTTTGTAATTTTCTTTAATTTTATATTTTATATTTTTAAATTGACAGTATTACAAACATTATTCACTAATATTATAAATTATTAATATTAAAAAAAATTTGGTCCTTATATTCAAAGAATTTTTAAATATTATAATTTATAATATTAATAAATTATAATAATTTTTAATATTATAAATTATTAAATTATTTATTATTTATTAAAATCACAAATTATTAATATTATCATAAATTATAATATTATAAAAATTATTTATTAATATTATAAATTATTAACATTAAAAATTTATTTATTAAAAGTTATGTATTGATAAATAATTTTAAAAAATATTATATTAATATTAATTAATTATAAATATTTTTTTTAAGTTCAATTGGACTATGAAATTTAACTGAATTTTAAATTAGACCCTATCATTAGTTTAAATTAAATATTCTATTAAAAATATTAATTTGGCCTAAATTTAATTTAAAAAATGTCCAATTTAGTTCAAAATAAATTATAAGGGTTAATCTTGACTTTTTGCTTTGATACATGATATAAATTAGACATTTGTTCCAACTTTAACACATCATACATATAATATACACAATAAATATATAACAAACACATAACATTAATATAATATACAAAACATATATATAATATACACATAATATATATACATGCAATATACACACAATATATATATATATACAACAAATTTTATATTTTTTATTTTATTTTTTATATATATAATATGAAATTTTTTATATAAAAATAAATTTAATTTTTTTATTAAAATATTTTTATATAAATTTTGCGAATGTTATTTCTTATGTAAAATCAAAATTAAATTTTTTTTATAAAAAAATAATATATTTTATATATTGAAAATTTAATTTAAAATATTAATTTTTATTATTTTTATTAAAATATATTTATTTAATAGTAAAATTTGAAAATAAAAATAAAAATTATTTGAAATGAGAGATGAGATCATTTTTAAAAAAAAATATTTGAAGCGAGAAATGGGATATATTTATATATAAAAAACAAAACACTAATTGAAGTATTTTTGAAAACTTTTTTGAAGATGAATCTATTTTGTAAGATAATTTTATAAAAAGCCCTTAGATCAAACGCCCACGATATTTAGTTTTAATTGGAATTCAAATTCCATTCCTTGCGATCATATATGACTTTAGCATTGATTAATTAAAATTCAATAGTGTGCTTATAAAATTTTAAATGGTATAATCTTTTGGTTTCTTTTAGTTTTGATTAATTACAAATTAAATTCGAAACTTTATAATTCACTTGACTCCAAAATTTTTAATCTTGTAAACAGCTTCAGCATCAATTATTAGTGATTTACAAAATTTTTTTATTATCAATATTTCAATTTTTAATTTTTTACATTATGAAGTAGACACTTAATCATTATATTACTAGCTCAAAAAAAAACATGAAATTTTTAAAAAAATAATTGTATATATATATTTATTTGTAGATAAATGTTGAACATCGAAACATAAATACAAATTCATTTGAAATAATTCAAATTCATTTTTCATTTGAAATGGATATATAGTTATTCAAATCAACTTTTAGAATCCTTGTAATTGGACATATATTAATATTACGTAGTCAACAAATATTATGAAATAAATTTTTTTTTTTTGAAGGAATGAAATACAAAACTTTGGTTGGTGATTTTTTCTACAGAAGATTATATTTTATTTAAAATTATTATGATCTGGAATGATAGATTAGAGATTTATTTCAGTTTTTTTTCTTATTAATCATGCAGTGAGAACATTTGTTAGACAATCATGCAGTGTAAATTTATGAATAATTGGAAATTAATTTGTTTTTCAAATTATATCCATCATCAGTTAAAAGAAATAATTGCAAAATAAAAATAAAGAAAAAGTATAAGAAAAAAAAAAGGGTACAGAGTTACAAATATGATAAATACAGTAGCACTTAAAAAACTTAAAAACACCCACTGTAATAATGAATTAATTAAAAATAAAACATGCTTTGAGACCGCATTACAAGAAGAAGTGACTTTCTATATTTCTTCTCTGTGCATGCCTCTCTTTATTGTTGTACTATATAATTTCAATCCCAAACAAAAACACCCACTATTTCAAACTTACTTAATTAAGCCTTGATATAAGCTAAATGTGTTGAATCAGCAACTTTTGTCAAGGTTTTGAGATCATAAGCAATCCAACACCTTGATGATTGGGAATGGTAGAAATAACCCAGACACTTGCAATCCTTTGAACATTTGTTGCTGCAAGCATCTTGCTTCATGGGTCCATCTCCTTTTGTGTACTTTGAACTGAAATGATCGACTCCTTCAAGTTTATAGTAGCGAGAAGCTTTTACTCCACAAGAAGCTGCCTTTGTTTGCTGGCAGTTGTTGCTCCAACCCTGCAATCCTTTTGGTGATGGACAAGCAACACATTGGTCTTCCTCGCATAGCCCAAAATTTCCACATTTTTCTGGTAATTAGCATTCTGTTTCCCTTGAGTCTTTAGAAAACAGAGTGTAAGTCACTTGCCAGCCACTAAAATCTTCTGTATCTTCGTAAGTATGGATTTTTAGATTTCCATCCTAGCCCAATCGAAGATACGACAATGTCGCATTGTATTTAGGCCTTGTGAGAGTCAAACTTCCTTCAGATGAGGATTTTGAACCTTTGTATTGTAATGATAAACCTGATGTAAATGTCACAAGATTTAAAGGACCCTCCTTTGCTCTAATCAATTCAGAAAATGAATAGTAAAGCAAGGGTTTTGAGGATTTTGGGCTTTTGTAATACATGGCTAGAGTGTTATCCTCCATTACCAAACTATATGGACCAGCAACATTTTGTTTCTGAGAAGCCCGACTCACAAGCTTAGTTACACCTCCAAGCTTAAGAGATTGACCAGCTAAAAGGGTATCAGTTGGGGAATTAAAACTTTGCCAGATAAATTTACCCTTGGAATCATGAAGAACCATATTACCATTTGAAAGTAATTTGAACCCAACAACACCTTTATTGGCAGTGTTTGTTTGCCAAGCAATACGGCCATCGGCATCGGCAAGGACTAAATTTCCGTCAGTGCCAAATGTAAGAGTGGCTTTTTCACCAACTGGGTTGCCGCGATTGGCTTCCCAAACCCAACGCATTAAAGATTCAGACCTTACGGTACCCATACGCAAGGCAAGAATAAATGCATTAGGGGTTGTATTATAAAAGCAAAGTTGAAATGGCTGAGCAAATGGATTTAAAATTCTGTAATTTGCTCCATATTTGACTACATAATCACCAAATTCACCTTCATTGACGTATTTGAAGGTAGCAGAGGGAGGAACGGAAGCTTGAGCAATGAAGGCAAAGATGGAGAACAAGATGCAGAGTTGTTGAACTTTAAGAAAAAGCATTTTCAATGGCTTTCTTTGGTTGTTGTTTTAGCTGTGTGGAATTGATTGTATGAAATCAGCAGAGGCACATAGCCTTTTATAGGAGATATGAAGGGGTTTTTAGTCATTTAATATAAATTGCAAGTTGAATAAAAGGTGGGCTAATGGTCAGCAGCTCTGTCTCTCTTTTGATAATGTTTATTAGGCATTGTTTGAATGATTCGAGATATGGTTTAATAATGTATAAAATGATGAATCTTATGATATCATAAATATTTTTTATGATATTTGAAAAAGTTAATATAATATTTTTTTATTTGGTTTGCTAGTATTTTATAATATTTGAATGGATTAAGAAAATAAAAAATAAGTTATAAAAATATATTTGATATTCAAAAAATTTTATTGAGAATATTTTTGAAAAATATAATTTTAAAAATATAGGAACAAATAAGTTGGTGGTTTAAATTTTTTTTATTAAAATTCACAGTTTTCAAATTATGATATTATTATAAAAAAAATGTATCATGAATATAAAAATTAAAATAAAAAAAAAATAAAAATTATATCATATTTTGTAAAATTAATAATTGCATAAACAAATAAAGTCTTAAAATCAGTTATGTGTACAACAAGTAAACAAAATTATGTAGATGCTATAAATTTTGATGATTCTTGGAATTGTGTCTATCAATATCCTTTCTAATTTAAGTTGGTAGGGAGATTCGTCAACCATAGCAGTTGTTTTCTTATAAAATTATAAAATATTTAATAAATTTTTTTAAAAAAAGTAAAAACTGAATTTGTATAATTAAATTAACTTGAGAACGCACGGGCTCGCTGATTAAAATTAAATCTGTGGTTTCGGTCTATTAATAAATTAGTGTTATTTTTAAGCTATATTTTAAGGGAGCAATTTGTTTTTACGATAATAAATGCGTTAAGCAAATTTCCAAAAGGAAGAAAAAAAATGAAAAGAAAAAACAAATAAATAAAAGTGGATAATTGGGGTCTTTTCTAGCATATACTTTATTAATCAGTGATGAGACTGGAGACAACTTGCTTCACGAAGAATTGAAATTTTAATTAATTAATTAATTTTAATTTTAATTTTATTTTATACTTTAATATTGCATACTGAATGAATTATTATTATTCTTTAAAAATATCTTTCAGTTAATTTAAAATTCAAATTTGACATCTCTTGAAAAATTTCAAATTTATTTCATTAAATTATATATATTTGAGGCTAAATTATTTATTTTATAAAAATAATGACGAAAATCAGAGGAATTTAAACTGCTTTTTTATTTTAGTTTTTTATGCTTCGATTCTTTTCATAGTTTTTTTTTTGTTATTTTTTTTGTCTATTTTATTTTTTTATGTTATATTTTCAAATTTAAAAATATTTTTTAGGTTAATTTTATAACAGTTTTTATTTTTTATTTAAATATTATTTAATTATAGTTTTATTTTTAAATTGAAAAATGTATATAAATATTTAGATTATGAAATTATTTAAGTAATAATATTTTTATATAAAAATATTTAAAAAAATATTTTAATATTATATAAAAATAAAAAATTTAAATTGAAAAATAAGATTAAATAAATATATCTTTCAATTTTTATTTATAAAATAATTAGAAAATAAAAATTAAAAAAATATAAAATAAAATATTTTTACTACTATATAATTTCTTATGATTTTTAGTTTTTTATAGTCTTGTCATCACCACATTGATAATTTCTATTATTATTCGATTTTATTTATGGTCAAAACTTCTAAGCAATCAATGACAAATTTCTCCAAAATTATATTTGCTATAAGTTGAATTGATATTTATTTTTATAAAATTGATCTTAATTAAAATTTAAACTCAAAATTTCATATTTTTATAATAACTTTGTATCATTGAACTAATTTTTTTTTTAATATTACACTAAAAAAAAGATGTACTTTATCACTATGCTGTATCTCAGTGTGTTATTATTAAATAAAAAGTTGATTATCTTTCAAAAAAAAATAAAAAGTTGATTAATATAAAATTGTTAATACATTAATTTATGATTTCATTATATAAAAGCAATTTAAATTTTGGACCTAAATTAAAAAAAATAGTTTTATTAATATATGAAATAGAACCTGTAAATAATAAACATTATGTTAGAAGCTGTACTTTGTAATATTAAAAAAATGCTAATTGTAATTATTTTAAAAAATAATTGTTGAATAATTTTTTTATTACTAATTAAAAAATATTTATTATAATATATTTTTTTATAAATAAATTTATAATAAATATTTTTTAATAAAAAAATTATTTAATAATTATTTTTTAAAATAATTGTAATTAATATTTTTTAAAAAAACTGTACATTAGATATTGGTTGGCGTCGGTTAATTATTTGTCTTTTGGTCAGTCATTAAATTTAGTCGACGGTGACATCTTTGAATAAACAAGGAAAACGATGCATCTGGACATGTACTGTATATTCTTCTATTACTCATCAACTTAATGCCCTTTCACCAACAAGATTCGTACGAATGCTTCGATATTCTTATTTTTTAAATAAAAAATTATAAATTTTTTTATGAATAAAATTTGATAAAAATATTTTATCCCTCCATAAATTCATTCAATGCAAATAAAATTAGTCATAGCCCTATAAATTTAGAATACTTATGATTATAATAAAAAAAAACTTAATTCTTCTTTTTTTTTAATTATAATAAAATCTTATGTTAATTATTTTTTTAATATCATCTTTACAATCTTTTTAGTGAGATTTTATATATTAATCAGCATTATCCTTGTATTAAACTTTATTTAAATATTTGATATATTATAGTCTTGATAAATGAATGTATAGGACGACTTGGTACTTCTTGAATATATCGGTTTAAGAAAAAAGGCACATTTTTATGGTAATTAATTGCTTAATAAATTGAGTGTATATATTTATACATCAATTTAAAATTTAAAGAGGTTTTAAATTTTTTTCCTCATAAATACAAATATTTTTTATTTAAAAATTATTAACTAATACTCATAGCTAGGCATAATTTTAATAAAAATGCATCGATCTTTTGATTGGATAATAAATTCATATTTGAGAATATTTCAATTCTCATTTATATTAATAAAATATGTTTACGTTATTAATTAGACATATATATATATATATATATATTAGAACCTCGTTAATTTTTTTAAAAAATAATCATTAGAGTTTAATTTACGGGCCGACCTATGTGTAATTGAAACAATATTTTTGGCCCCCTCCAGCATTAATGCTGGGTCCGCCCCTGGTTTAATTGAAACAATATTATCTTAATACTTTTTACACGAAGTGGCATATATATATATATATATATATGAACTTATGATAAAAATATAAAAATAATTTTAAATTTACTATATATATAAAATATTTATCAAAATATCAAAATTTATAAAATATTTACCAAAATACTAAATTTTTATTAATTTATATATAGTTTACAAAGAGTTTATAATAAATTTATTATGAGTTTATAATTAGTTTATAAATTTTACAAAGTTTATAATGAATTTATAATAAATTTATAATAAAATGACTAAAATACCACCGATAAAAAAATAAAAATTTTAAAAAATGTGATGAAGAGTATTATTTTTTTTATGTATATATATATAGCCAAATTTTTATATCTATAGCCTGTAAACATAATTAAATTTATAATGTACCATATAAAATAGATAAATTCTTTATAAAAGCTGGTCACATTGTAATATACTAAATATATAATTAAGTAGCAAATAAATAATATTATACAATTGTCAAATAAATGCTAATCGGATATAACATTATATATATTTTGAATAAGTTAAAAGTGTCATTTGCCATTTGTCGTATGATATTATATTCATATATGTTTTTTTCAAAGCAATTATGACATATTTTTATTTATGCTAACTTAAAATTTAACATCTTTTGAATATAACAGTACGTACTATCATGATAAATTTTTAATATGATTATTTATAATATTAAAATAAGTACATATCATGAAAGCATTCTTAAGAAAATTCTACCCGATATGATAATTTACTCTATACAATAAAATAAGAAAAAAATAATAAATATTTTAATATCAAATATGAAATTATAATTCTATTACCAGTCATGTGCAAAAAAATTATAAGTACTATTTAAATAAAGACAATTCACTAATTTTTTAAGTAATATTAACAAATATTAATAAATTAACTTTGTTTAAAAACAAGAAGGATATAATAGTCTTTTCACTCAATTATGTACATATAAAATGATTACAACATTTAAATAAATTTTTTAATGCAAAATAAAATTTACAAAAATTTAAATTATATTTAATTTTATTCTGAAATATAAAGAAACACCAAAATAATAAGAATAAAAGCTAAAGTTTAAATTAATATTAATTTGAAAAATTATTTTAAGAATAAAATATAAAAAAATATACATAAAATTAAAAAAAATAATACAAAAATTAAAGATAAAAAAATAAATATAAAAATAAATATAAAAATAAATACTAAATCTCAAATATACATAGATCTAAAAATTATTATTTGAGAATAAACACAAATATAAAACTAAAAAAAGAATAAGTAGATGAGAAGGAAAAACGAATAAATTATTATGATACTTAAAATATAAAATAAATATTAATCGTTATGCATAACTATATTTGAGTATTTATTAATTTTTTAAATTTTTTATGTTAATATCTTATGATAATTAAATTTTAAATACGATTATTAAATAACATAATAATTTAACTTATTTTTAACTATTATTGTCACTAATCAATTTATAATATAAACAATGAATAAATTATTATCGCCATTATTATAATTAAATTACTAAAAATTTATTAAATTTCATAATTAATTTACTTTAATAAATTTATTCCCTAAATCATGTATATATATGTATATATATATATATAGAGAGAGAGAGAGAGAGAGAGAGAGAGAGAGAGAGAAATAAGAAAATTAAGGTTAATTATAATACATTGTGCAAATATTCAGAAAATTTAATAGGTTTTGTACAAAAATAACTTAAAAGTGAATTTTTTTTAAAAAAAATAATCATTTTTCTTTTCTTTCAAAAAATGAACTTTCTTTTTCTAATTTCAAAATATATATTTAAAATAAAACTGCATAATATAAAATATATGAGAAATATATATATAATATATTTTTAATTAAATTAAAATAAATATTTAAAAAAAAATTAAAAATCATAAAATCGATGTCATATAATTTCATCTTGATAGTAGCATGCAGGGAATTGAAAAGGAAAAAGATACAAATATGATTCTCAGTTAATCGCGAATTAGACACTAAATATTTTTTTTTTGTTTGATCCAAATAAACTTATTTTTTTTTGTCAAAATCAATTTATTTTGTACCTCCACTTAATGAAACAACTGATCATACTGTTTAACATTAGTGAAATGATTTCATGGGACTCTCTCATTGAGGGTTTAACAAAAACAAACATGTTAACAAAATCAAACATCCACCTTCATCAATACTTAGACGTGTAATATATGGACCTCATCAATATAATAATAATACAAAATAAATTGGGATATTCGATTATTTTACATTAAAAAGATACAAATATAATTTTTTTGAATTATCTATAAATATATATTGATTGAGAATAAATAAGAGAATATATATTAAAATAATTTATCTATGTAAAATAAAAATCTAGTGATACATCTGTAAAAAGAAATAAATTAAGATAGATATAATTAAAAGAGATAAGAATAGATATATAACTTCAATTAATAAAATGATTTAGAATAATTTTATGGCTGTGTATCTCAAAAGATATAGTTTATAATTGTCTAGAATGAAAAAATTTTATTTATTTAATCTCAATTAATTTAAAATTAAATTTTATTAAGTTGAATTGAGTTGTATCTCTAAATACACATATTCAGTGAAAATAAATATTTTTTTTACAATATTAATCACACATTCCAAATATAATTTTAACAAAAATTTTCACTAGGTCTCATATATCAATTAAAATCTCATATATCAATTAACATGTTCTCTATAATACTTCATTATTCATTAATATAATATATTTAATTAGTAAAAATTACTTTTTTCTGTTTAATTATTTTGATAGAGTTTTTTCTTTTTTTTCTTTTTATTTTGATTAGTTTCTTTTTTATTGATAATTTAGTAATAAATTATAAAAAATATCCATAAGCATCGTCACTTTTGAGTTTCGATCATAAAATAAAAAAAAATTATTTAAAAAAAATATAAATGTTAATGATATTAATTAAAAAGTTATTATTATTTTTTAAAATTTTTTGTATTTATAGGATGGTTTATTGTAAATGAAAATCCATGACTGATCCTACTAAAATAAGTGAATCAGTTCATTAATAAATGATATTTGTTGTAAAATAAACTGATTTTAATTAAAAAAATCATTTGGATTAAAAAAATTGGAGTTTAAATTTAATATATGATATCACGAATTATTAAAGATCACATTTGTGCCTTTTTTTTTTCAATCGAAAAGGAAAGAGAGTCAAGTTGGAGGGTGGTGGGACCAGATATGATTATTTGTCAATAAAGTATTGGGCAAGGCGGCTGAGGCAAGAAAAATTATATGCTACAACCGTTGTAGCAATAAATGCCTACAACGGACCAATGAGATTCTTACACGTAGATTAAATGATTCATTTCATTGGTCCGTTATAGACATTTAATCAAAATGTAAAAATTTTATTGGTCCGTTGTAGGCATTTATTGCTACAACGGTTGTAGCATATAATTATTCCCGAGGCAAAGGCAATTAAGGCTCTCTTATCCTTGTTTAATAAAGCTGTTGGCTGTCTTTGTTCTTTTTTGAATTTTGACCTTTCAACTCTTCCACAATTCGAGTTCTGATATTTTTGCGGGTACAGTAAAAAATAATATATCTTCCTCTTATCATATGGAGTAATAAAATAATAAAATAAATGCCTTACTAGTGTCAAAAATATTAAAAATTATTAAACAATTAAATATGTGTGAGATAATTGGACAAAAAGTCAACATCTCTTTCTAGAATTTTTGATTACAAATATTAAGATGGATGGAAGAATTATGTGAAAATGAATTTTAGTATACGAATAATTAAATAATAATTTTTAACAAATCAATTTGGTTTCAGTTAAATATAAACTTAAAAATTATAAATCTTTTTTTTTTTGTGGTTCAAAATTAAAAAGTGAACAAGAATTAAAAATTAATCGAATTCATCCAAATCAATATTTGATTCAATTTTTTAGTTTACCTCATGTCTATTAAATTTCTTAAATTATTCTTAGATATTAAATTGATTAAAAAATTAATAAAAATAAATAGTGTGAAAATGTTAGTATAGCACTAAATAAAAACAAGATATAATCATTAATATTAAAAGTCTAGAATTGGATTTATTGCATAATGAGTAATAAAATATAAACTTATCATTCAAAATAAATTTATGCTAAGCATTAGTGAAAGCACATGTAAATTTTTTTTAGAGCATTAAAAAAAGGACCCAAGCATGTATAAATACTTGCATAAATTAACTTTATTTTAAGAGCTTGGTGACCCATAAAGGATATTACTCTTCATTTTATTAATAGTTTTAAGGTATGTTTGCTTTAGCATTTTATAAGTAGTTGACGAGTAACCGTTAAAAAATATTAAATATTAATAACTAAAAAATTCTAACTTTTATATTTAAAAAAAAAAAACTTTTTTAACATTTCAATTATAGAACCTCTTACTTTAAATGCTGAATCTATCAAACAATTCATGCTAACAATTAAGAACTCAAACACTAATTGTCAATTCCCAATCACTAATTCAAAATGCATACTTTTACGATAAAAGAATAAATAAAAATGTTTTACTTTTATATTAACGTCTATAATAATTTTTTTTCCTATGACAAGCAATCAGACTTTATTTAGTTAAAACTTAATAGTTTTTTTTAAATAAATAAATACAATATGTTTTGAATTTGAGATTTGTTCAATTAGAACTGTCTTTTATTAATTAATCTAGATATTAGATGGTAAGCCTTAATGCTACTTTAATTAAAAAAATAAATAATAAATAAATTACTATCTTTTTCACTGATAAACAAACAAAAAGGAAAAATATGGAAAAAAAATAAGAAACATTATCCATGGAGAGCTGACCACCAGCCCCCCTTTATTCAACTTAGAATTTAATTTAAATTACTAAAAACTCCTTCATATCTCCTATAAAAGGCTATATGCCTCCGCTGGTTTTATATAAACCAATTCACAACCAAAGAAAGCCATTGAAAATGTTTTTTCTTAAAGTTCAGCAACTCTGCATCTTATTCTCCATTTTTGCCTTCATTGTTCAAGCTTTCGTTCCTTCCTCTGCTACCTTCAAATATGTCAATGAAGGTGAATTTGGCGATTATATTATCGAACATGGAGTAAATTGTCTTAAACCCATTTGCTCTGCCATTTCAATTTTGTTTTTATAACACAACTCCTAATGCCTTTACTCTTGCCTTGCTTATGGATATTGTAATGTCTGAATTTTTAATGCGTTGAGTTTGAAAAGTCAATCGCGGCAATTTAGTTGGCAAAATTTGGCACCGACGGAAATTTAGTCCTTGCCTATGCCGATGGCCGGATTGCTTTGGCAAACCAACACTGCCAATAAAGGTGTTGTTGGCTTCAAATTACTTTCAAATGGTAATATGGTTCTTCATGATTCCAAGGGTAAATTTATATGGCAAAGTTTTGATTCACCAACCGATACCCTTTTAGTCGGCCAATCTCTTAAGCTTGGAGGTGTAATTACGCTTGTGAGTCGGGGCTTGAAACAAAATGTGGCTGGTCCATATAGTTTGGTAATGGAGGATAACACTCTAGCCATGTATTATAAAAGCCCAAAATCCCCAAAACCCTTGCTCTACTATTCATTTTCTGAATTGATTAGTGCAACGGAGGGTCCTTTAAATCTCGTAACTTTTACTTCAGGTTTATCATTACAATACCAAGGTTCAAAATCCTCATCCAAAGGAAGTCTCACTTTCACAAGGCCTAAGTACAATACGACATTGTTGTATCTTCGATTAGGCATGAATGGAAATCTAAAAATCCACGATTACGCATGGATGGAAATCTAAAAATCCATACATACGAAGATACGGAACATTTTAGTAGCTGGCAAGTGACTTTCACTCTGTTTTCTAAAGACTCAAGGGAATCAGAATGCCAATTACCAGAAAAATGTGGGAATTTCGGGCTCTGCGAGGAAGACCAATGTATTGCTTGTCCATCGCCAAAAGGGTTGCAGGGCTGGAGCAACAACTGCCAGCCAACAAAGGTAGCTTCCTGTGGAGTAAAAGCTTCTCGCTACCATAAACTTGAAGGAGTTGACCATTTCAATTCAAAGTACACAAAAGGAGATGGACCCATGAAGCAAGATGCTTGCAGCAACAAATGTACAAAGGATTGCAAGTGTTTGGGTTATTTCTACCATACCCAATCATCAAGGTGTTGGATTGCTTATGATCTCAAAACCTTGACAAAAGTTGCCGATTCAACACATTTAGCCTATATTAAGGCTTAATTAATTAAGTTTGAATTAGAGGGTGTTTTGTTTCGGATTGAAAATTTTATGTGTGAGCAATAAAAAGTACTAGCTGGGGAGCTTGTTGGGGTCGTAAGGGCAACATTGCTCTGCCATTAGTGTGTTGGGTACTTGGGCTTGAACTAGGTTTAGTACCAAATGTTTATTATTTGTTTTTAATCAGTAGCTTTTCTTGTTTTTATTTTACACTCAAGAACATAATTTTAGGAATAAATGTATTTTGTATTTCCCACTCCAACATTGTGCATTGTAAATTCAATATTATCTTGTTTTGCCAAAAAAAATCTAATTAACAACTTGTTTCTCTTTTATTATTATTATTTTACTAAAAGTTGATGCTGAAGGGGCCTGATCAAAACTTGTTGAACACCAATTCATTCTCATTAGCCATAAGCCTATAACAAAATATGGGTTAGCTCGTTTGTTTAGAATGCATGTATGGAAAACTGACTACATAGGTCACACATCTTCTTATCATGGAAACAGCATCTTGTTCATGCCATCGAATCAAATGATATTAGAGTGATTTTCATAGTATAAAGAAACATCCAGGCAAATAACAAAGAGTGATTTTCATAGTTTGAGAAAACAAATGTTAGATTTTGCTTGTGAACATGGGAAAATATTAACTTTTAAACTCGGCAGATATCAAAATATATTATTAACTAGAGTATATTAATCAGCATAAATATATACAGACTTAAATGTCAGAAAAATAATGCAGTGGTAGTGGATATATTCATGGTGAGAATAGTTAACGATGCTTCCAAACAAGCTGAGCCCATTTAGAGTGAGTCTGGATTCAATCTTTTAAAAAGCCCCCAACAAGTTCTCTAAGGCTTTAGCAAAAATCTTAAGATTTCAATTTCATTAACATAAAATTCAGAAGCTTTTTTCTTTTTCCCTTTTTTTTATTAAACTAATTTTGAACTATTCTTTGATTAATTCAATCCAAGTCATTTTTAAAACTGAAAATTTTTCAAATTAGAATTTCTGTTAATATCTTTAAAATATTCATGTTTCGATATTTATTATAAACTTCTTATAGAAAATAATTTAATATACATTAAATTTTTTTTATATGCATGTGACTATTTTTGTGACATTGCTACCTGAAAACTAGAATCATTGTGCAACAAAAAAAGTTTGTTTTAGTGTTGATAACGACATATATTAAATAATTTGATGAGGATTGAGAAATTTATTTTCTTTTTTAGTTTATTATATTCATAAAATGATTTGTTTGCAATACTTGAATATATATTTAGTCCGTAAAGTAGACAAATTAATTGGATGAATTAGAATATATTATTATAATGGTGTCTTCACTGAATTAGCTGATTGAAACAATTCAATTAACTCAAGAATTGAATATGAGCCTAATTTTCAACATAATACTTGTATGCTTATATATATTCTAAGTTTGGCAAGATTCATGTAAAGGGTCGTATTTAAAGATATACAATTATATTCTTATTTCTTATCCGGTTCAAATTTTTTGAAATCGACATTCTACTTAAAATAACAAATCAATTAAATTATAATATGATATACATATTTTTAAATATACCATAAAATCTATCTAGATGAACCCTTTATTTTTTAATGATAAAATATAAAAGAAGATTCGTCATTATCCAATTGATTTGCCATTCTAATTAGAATGTCTAGTTAAAATTACCATTGTATAATATAATTTTTTGAAAAGATGATTTATTTTAAAAAAAGTATATTCTTACAAGTTTATTAAATTTCAATTCTTGAATTGATTCATTTATTGACACAGAGAAATTTAAATTTGGGCTAAATTATGAAAAAAAAGAAGAAGAAAACTTTGAAAACTAGGCAAAGAATATCCTCATCCACACCTCAACCCCACAAGCATAAGAATTATGATTGAAATTTGAGAATCCATTTTAATTTAAATCATCAAATTTTGTTATACAATTTAATATACATTTTTAAACCAATCTCAAATCTTTCATGGATTTGGTAAGATTACCTCTCTTATAACCTAGGATTATCTTAGTATTTTTTAATCTTTCACTACCAAGAAAGAATGAGATATTAATTTTTTATGATTAAAAAAAATTAATCCCTTTACACCAAAAGTTTTATTTAGGTTAATTATGTACAAGGTGACCAATAGTTTGTTAGATGTCATCATTTCTAAATAAATAATAATACATTACATAATAATAAAATTATAATAATATAATAAATATATAACACTTATTTTTATTTTCTTAGAGCAAATAATAATAAAATAATATAGTTTTAGGTTATATAAAAATTTCATCGTTTTAGTTAAATGGGTTGTAGCAAGTTCGTGTGTCAATTTATTATATGACTCTTTTAAAATCGTGTCATAAATGGGTTGATCTGTTTATGACATGAACTCATTTAAAGTTAATACTAACTTGCTAATTTTATATATCTTGCATATTGTATTCACGTATCATGACCCATTTTGATACTCCTAAATATAGTCAACATAAATAATTTCAATGATAGCAATAGTGTTATTGTTGGGAAAGTTTTATCTATGAGTTTAGACACTACAAGAATGCAGCGGATTACCAATAGAATTTTACTGAAAATATTATTTGTTGATAATACCGAGAGAAAATATTTAAAAAATAAAATTAAAAAAATACCGGCAGATTACCGACAGAATAACGATAGATCCATTTATCGACAGAAATTTTATTAATAAATATAGTGGGAGATGATGACGAGAATATTTTTTGACAAAAATTTATTTTTCTCGGTAGTACCGACAAAAAAAGCTTATGTCGGAAAATGAATTCAACAAATTTCACATATTTAAAATTTTACCTAGAGAAATAATTTATTTCTCTCGGTAAATAATATGCATTTATCGACAAAATACTTTTTTGGTCGGTAAATAAAAATTTTAATATAAAAATTATAAATTATATTTATAGCTAATTTTACCGAGAGAATTTATTTCTGTCGATAGTACCGACAAATATATTTTATGTCGGTAAATAAAAAGCAAAACAAATGATATTTATATATTTAAATTGTTGAAAGAAATTTTATCTCTCGGTATTTTAATAGCAGAAACAACATTTACCGACCGACGAAAATTAATTTATGTTAGTATTATCGAGAGAAAATCTTTCTCTCAGTAATATATGATGCAAGAGGCGGTAATTTTGTCCTTCATTTACCGAGAGAGTTTTTCTCTGGGTAAATACTATTGATAATTTTTTTTAAATATACCGAGAGAAATACTCTTCTCTCAGTAAGTGTATTTTATTTTATTTACTGAGAGAAACATATTTCTCTCAGTAAGTGTATTTTATTTACAGAGAGAATTTATTTCTGTCGGTATTACCAACAGAAATATTTTTCTATCGGTACACGCATAGTAATGGAGGTAATTATTTCTCCCATTTATTTTATTTACTGAGAGACATATTTTTTCTCTCGATAATACCGAGAGAAAAATAATTCTCTTGGTGAACGTATAATAATGGCGGAAACTTTTTTTGCCCTTTTTATTTTATTTACTGAGAAAAGGAAAGTGTCTCTCGATATTACTGAAAAAATATTTCGGTCGGTAAATTTATCGAGAGACACTTTTATCTTACAGTAAATTTATCCTAGATATAAAAAGCTTCTCATTTTCTTTTTCTTCCTTCTTCGCCTCGCCACCTCTCCTCTGCTTCTCTTTTCTCTCTGTGTCTCTCCATTTTTGCGGTCCATCGTCTCCACCTCTTGTTCTCAGTCGCTGTTTCCTTCTTCGGTCTGGCAACAACGTTTTAAGGTATTTAATTTTATATATGTATATATTTACTTTTTTCGAAATTGTATTTTGAAATAACAAAGATTTCGGTTCTCATCTCTCTCTCTCTGTCTCTGATTTTCTCCGTCTGTCGTCGCCATCTCACGTTCTCTATCGCTGTCTCATTCTCCGGTCAGACAACAACGTTTTAAGGTATTTTTTTATTATATATATATTTAATTTTTTAAAATTGTATTTCAAAATTTCAGATTTCAGTTCATTTTTTGGGGTATCTTTGGACTATTGCCGAAATTTTTTTCTTCAAATCCGGTATTTGTGAACTTTTTATGTATTTTTTATATTAATTTGTTGATAATATGTGTATAATTATAAATAATTTGGATTTTTATATTTTTTAGTATAATTATTTTAATTTTTAATTTTTATTATTTATATCTGAATGTGTTGTCATGGATGAATTTGAATATATATATATATATATTGTTAATTTGTTATTTGAAAATAATTTATAACATTAATAAATTTTTTCAATAAAACAAAAATTAATTTTTTTTTTATAAAATTAGAAAAAAATTGTAAAAAAGTTTAATAATTTTTGTTATTTGAGAGGTTTAGGAGAAATTAAAAATTTGTGATTTTAGGGTTTTCAGGTTATTTTATAAAATTATAAATTGTATTATATATTATTATAAACTATTGGTATAATTTATTGATTATAAAATATTAAAAAAAGTTGTGCAAAATTATTCATTTTTGTTATTTTAGAGGTTTAGGTAAAATTATAAATTTATGATTTTAGGGTTTTTAGGTTATTTTATAAATTTATAAATTGTATTATATATTATTAGTATAAAAAATTAAAATAATTTACGAATTATAAAATATAAAAAAATTTATGAAAAATTATTAATTTTTGTATTTTAGGGGATGTGTGAAAATTAAAATAATAATTTTTAGTATTTAATGATAATTTATATAAGTTTTTTTGGTAATTTAATAATTTATAGTAATTTAGTTTTTAATTTTATTTATTTTAATAATTTTTAATTTTTAGATAAGTGAAATAACATATTTGTTATTTTATTTATTGTTAGGGATTTAGTTAAATTTTATAATATTATGAGAACTTTTACTTTATTTTTATTTTATGAAAATTTTTGTTAAAATTTATAAATGGAAATTTTTATTTGTTAAATTTATTTTTTGGTGAATAATTGACATTGTAGTTTATTGAAATTTTTATTTTATGATTTGTCTTTTTTTATTGATGCATTACAATAAATAATATTTAAAAAATAATACGAAAAACCTACTCAAAGAGTATATATTTAGGAATGTAAAATGTAATTAGATAGCAGAATAATAATTATAAATAGAAGTAAAGAATAAATAAAAAGAAACTCACGCAGCAAAAAAAATTGAAGGACAAAATTCACACAATGACAAAAAAATAGTTTAAAAAATTTTAAAAAATTTACAGTTGAAAAAAAAGAAAGATATATAATTAAAAAAATAAGAAAGTATATTTGAAAACAAATTTTTTAAAAATAATTTTTCATTTAATTTTCTAAAAAAATAGTAGAGAATAGATAAAGGCTCAAATAAATGTAATAGATAATTAATATAAAGTTTTTTATATTTAATATCTTAAAAATTTAATATTCAAAGGAATTAATTTTATTTAATATTTAAAAAAATATATTTTAAAGAAATGTGACACATGATAAGTAATAGAAAGATAATTAAAATAGAATTAGTATTAAAAACACATATTAATTTGCAAAGTAACAATACAAGTAGGATAAATTTTTTTATTACAAAATTAATAATTTAAACGGGACGAATATATTACTAATTAGAAATAGATATGTATTTTTAAATTGTGAAATTTTAAATTTAACTTTGATTAGAATTAAACTTATTAAGAAATAATTTAAAAATAATTAAATTAGATCCGCATATATATATTTTAATAATTATTATTATATATAATATATATATCAATTACAAATGTTGAATATCAAATTAATAAATACTATAATATAATATAGATAGAAAAAAATAATTTCAAACAAACTAATTAAATACTTATTCAAAATATTTTTACGCCCAAATGCAGAACTTAAATTTGGACTTTTTTAGTTATATATTTCAACTTAATAACATAGTATAACAACAATTCAGGCAAATATATGAATATCACATGATAAGTAATAGAAAGATAATTACAACAAAATTAGTATTAAACACACATATTAAATGACAATAATTTAATAAACATCACAAGCACAACACTTAATCCAATAATAAGAATTTATTTGATGTAGAACATGTCTCAACACTTTATACCCCTTATTTATGATTAGTCAAAGTGGATAAAGTGACATGAATAAATGTAAGGTTAGAATATAAAAAGGGTACGCTATCTAAATATTAATTGTTAATGTCTTTTTTTAATGAATATAATTTTATAACAAACCTTAGTACCTGTTTGGTGCGTTACTCATTTTTTTTTTCTAAAAAAATAAAAACTCACTGAATTGTTTCATTTGGACAGTTTAAAAACAACAATATATATCTATTGGGTCATTAACATTAATGTGAGACATAATAGTATGCGAGTTATGTAGAAAACTCATAGTATTTCTCTTATTTTATTCTCTGAGTGCATACCAAATAATATATATATTCATAAATTAAAAATTATAAATATTTATTATATTTGACGTAGTTTACTTAGAGAACTTAGGGTAAATGCTGTCGAATTTTCTTCATAATTTATATAAAGTCTTGCATTATGTTAAATAAGATATATATTGTGTTTCTAAATGGGTTAGAACTTTATCCTTTTATGAAGGAGAAATAAGGAGATTTAATTCCTATGATATAATTTCATTATCTTGTTTGTATACATAGGCAAAATGAACACAATACGTGCTTAGATGTATGAACGACTCAATCCGGATCGCACTCTTTGTATAGCATTTGTTAATGGGTTAGAAGAGTTTGTTGATTTTACATCCAGTCAAAGGGATTATATACAAGAAAATAAGATTCATTGTCCTTGTATAAAATGTCAACATCGTAGATTTCGAGAAGTAGATAAAGTGAAATATCACTTAGTGAAATGAGGTTTTGTTCCAAATTATTTCATTTGGAATATGCATGGTGAAGAGAATATAGTCGACTAATCTATTTTACTACAATATAGTACATTGGAATCTGTCTTTGAAAATCCATACCCATAACTGGTATATGATGCAGTTGGGCCTAATGTGTTTGATTGGAGCTTGTCAAATATTAATATACCTAGAACTAGTGAGGTTCATCAAGAACAATATGATGAGACTTCTAACATTAAGGCTCAACGGTTCTACAATTTGTTGAATTCACAGGATACAGAGGTGTGGCTTGGGTATAGAAAATATACTAAGCTATCTGCCATGGCTCGTTATTTGAAAATGACGTTTGAGCAGCATATTCCGAAAAGTCTTTCAATTAATGGATCCAATTTATTAAAGAGATAATTCCTGATGATAATGAAATATTTGATAGTTTCTCTACCAAATAAGAAAAATTGTTCAGGCGGTTGACTTGTCAGTAAAAACTATTGACTGCTGGAAAAATAGGTGTATGTTATATTGAGGTGATTATGCAGAAGACATAATATGTAAGTTTTGTGAACAATTGAGATTCAAACAGAGTCGGGTTACAGGCAGGTAAAAGTTTGTGCCTTTTAAAAGAATGCATTATTTTCCTCTCAAACCAAGACTTCAAAGATTATATGCTTCAAATGCTACAGCAGAACACATGAGATGACATTATGAGCATGAGCAAGAAGATGGAGTCATGTGCCATCCCTCGGATTATGAGGCATGGAAGCATTTTAACCGAATATATCCTGATTTTACAGCTGACTATCATAATGTTAGGTTGGGTCTGTGTATTGATGGTTTTCAGCCTTTTGGGTTATCAGGACAATAATACTCTTGCTGGCTGATAATACTCACTTCTTAAAATTTGCCACCGTGAATATGTATGAAAGAGCAATATTTATTTCTGTATGTACTTGTACCTGGTCCAAATAACCCAAAACATCAAAATAATGTATTTCTACAGCCATTGATAATAGAGTTAAAACAGTTATGGAATGAGGGCGTCGTGACTTATGATTGTTTTGAGAAATAAAATTTTTGTTTGAGAGCAGCACTTATGTAGACTATAAGTAATTTTTTCGCATATGTAATGTTATCTGGATGGAGCACTGCGTGTAAATTAGCATGCCCTTACTGCATGACTGATTCTGAAGCATTTACTCTTCCGAATGGGGTTAAAATAAGTTGGTTTGACAACCATAGAAAGTTTTTGAAGGCAGATCATCCATTCAGAAGGAATAGAAAATGTTTTAGAAAGAACATTACAATAAGGAAATATGCTCCTCCTATATTGAATGAGGAAGATTTGTTGTTTCAAATTGAGCAACTAAGGCTTCATAAGGTAACTGAATATAATGGAAATTCCAATAGCAGTGTATGTCGAAATTGTGGATGGAAAAAAATGCATCTTTTAGGATTTACCTTATTGGAGTTCAAATCTTATAAGACATAACCTAGATGTAACGCACATTAAAAAAATATTTTTGAGAATGTGTTTAACACGATAATGGATGTTCTAGGTAAAACAAAAGACAATGTCAAATCAAGAGAAGACTTGAGAATATTTTATAGAAGGCTAGAGATAGAATAAGATGAAATGTCTGGGAGGTATCCTAAAGCTAATTACACATTGGATCTTAATAAAAAATAATTAATATGTCACTGGGTAAAAAATTTGAAGTTTTTAAATGAATGTCTCGAATTTATCAAGGTGTGTTGATATGAGAAAATATAAATTATTCGAGATGAAGATTCATGATTGTCACGTATTTATGCAATGATTATTACCCATTGCATTTAGAGAGTTATAGCCAAAAAATGTTTGGAAAGCTCTGACGGAGTTAAGCTTATTTTTTAGAAAACTTACTGTAATATCTCTAAAGGTATCCCAAATTGATCGTTTACAAGAAGAAATTTCAATAATTCTTTGTAAATTGGAGCAAATATTTCCTTTAAGTTTTTTTGATTCAATGAAATATTTACCAGTTTATTTGCTATATGAAGCCAAAATTGCAAGACCGATATAATATCATTGGATGTATCATTTGAAAGATACCTACGACACCTGAAGAAAAATGTTAAAAATAAGGCAAAAGTAGAAGCATCAATTTATAATGTCTTTATAGTGGAAGAGACATCAACTTTCTGTTCTTATTATTTCAAGCCTAACATAATAACAAAATTGCATGAAGTCCCTCAGAATGATGATGGAGGTATACAAGACCAATATGAATTTCTTCTATCTATTTTCAAATATTTGGGTGGACCATACGATAAACCAACCAACCAAAGATTGGAACAAAGAGAATATTGTGTAGCACATACTTACATATTGTTAAATTGTGAAGAAGTGACACCTTATATCAAGTAAGTTAGTAAGACTATAGTAATCTGAAATTGAATATTTTACGTCTAAGATAAAATCTTCAAAATTTGAATGATAATAATATTTTTGGTAATCTATTTTAGCATATTCATTGAACACTTACGGGATTTAGATTAAAATATATTGAATTCATAAGTTGATGTTGAGGTCAAGAATAATTTTTCCTTATGGTTTTAAAAATTTGTAAGTATTAATTCGTTGCTATTAACATTTTGTATACATGCCATTTGTTCTTTTTAATAAATTTTGAACTTATGCATATTTTTTTCTTATTGATTTAGGCAAATAAAAATGGGAATATGATTTCTGACAAATGTTTGAAAGATTTAGCCCAGGGTTCATTACCAACTGTTAGATATTATAAGGTATATTTTGTTAATGGTTATAAATTCCATACTGAATCTCACTGTACTTTTGAGAGTAACTACAAATAGTGGTATTTGTATAAAGGGGTCAAACTATAGTAAAAACTCATTTAATTTCTACGGTCGATTAATAGATATTGTAGAGGTTGAATATTCGGCATTATCAATTAAAATGGTGATATTATTTAAATGTGACTGGTATGACCCCATAAATGGTACAAGAGTTCATCCAGTATATAATTTAGTAAAAATGAATAGAAGGAGGACATATGCTAAATATGAACCGTTCATACTCGCAAGTCAAACTGTCCAAGTGTATTACGTTTCTTTTTTTAGTACAAGGCGAGACACATCTAATTGGTTAGCGATTTGTAAAATAAAAGCAAGATCACAGATTGATCTACCCGAATAATATGCCAATAAACATGACATTGATATTGCATTTCAAGAAGATAGTCCTGAAAATATACAGTTAGTTAATAGGACCAATGAAGATGATCCAAGTCATTTAAATGTTCTAACTGGATAACTCATGGATACTGATGCTATGGATGTAGAATCTGAATCGGATGAATTATTAATAGACTCTGAATATGAATCATCCCAATCCAATGACAGGGATGAATAAAAATAATAAGTAATAGTAATTAACCTAGCATTTACTGAATTTATTTCTATGTTTATTATTTTATTTTAATTAACTATATTGATGGTTTATTTTTTAGATATGTATCACGAACCTGGACGAGGATTGGACCAATTGGGGTCTAGCGGTCGATCTAGTGGAGGTCGAGCTTCTATTAGTATAGGTCAGCCACGTCTGCAGTTGTACGATATTCCAGATGATATATTTATTAAGGATTCTCAGGTTGACGTGACTACATATGATATGCTTAGAGAGGATCACGCTTTTACTTCTTATCGGGCTCAGACAGAGGATCCTGCTTCTTCTTCTCACTCGACCCAAACAGAGAATTATGCTTCTTCTTCTCTCCCGACCACTAGAGATGCCCCCATCGGTGATGCCAATACTGCAGCATCAGCTGTAGGTCGTGATGGTAGGATGCAGCATCTGACTATTCGGGAGTCAGAGTAAGTATTTTTAACATTTTACATTATTTATATTACATTATAAAGTTTAATCGATTTATTTTAAATAAATGTGTACTGTTTCTTTAATTTTGCAGCTACATGATGGATCCAGCTGGGGCTTCAACTGGATGCATTCAGAAGGTCATACCACAGAAGAACTTTGATTCGAAGAGTTTAAGGTCAAAAAATAAATTAAATTTTAATATTTAATATATATGTATAAGTTAAAAATTTACATTTAGATGATACTAATTATCTTAATTTTTTTGCAAAAATATTTTTACTGGGACCAGACTATTGACGACTTTGTCCGAATTGCCTTTATGAAGAAGGCAGTTATTGGCTACAACGATATGCTGAGTAAGGTGAAGGCTATAGGGAATCGGCCTTTATTTATTGATGATCAGTTATGAACAAACCTGCAGGCATGGTGGAGCTCTCCCGAGGGGCAGAAATGTTCTGCCGTTACCTCTCGTAACAGGATGTCCAATTTATGGATGGTGCAGGTCCATCCACACAAACGAGAAACAACCGATCACATCATGATCATGCCCGTACACTCATAAGTATATTCATATATTTTAATTTATAATTTTTTTGTGTTATTAAACTAATATTTTTTTCTTTACATAGAAGTCTACCATGGGTCGGCCGCCGAACAACTATGAACTGTTTGTGCATACGCACATCCGGGATCACGACGAACATTTATTTATGGATCGTCGATTACAGGATGTAAATATAAGTAATTCAATGATTTTTTAAATATTACAAAATTTAAATTTAAAATATAGAGTTAATAATCTTTTTTATATTATATAGGATCGTTTCATAGCTTCTCGAGAGAGGCATCTCAGTTCGATATTTCTGTTGACGATGATAGCTTATATAGATATGCTATGGGTGAAGAGAAGAAGAAGAAGCTATATGAATTTATCTTACAGTATGTTAGTATAACTTCTTTTTCTTTTTCTAGTAGTTCATCTGCCTTACGGGAGGAGATCGAGCATTTGAAGGAGCAGTTGGTGGAGCGTGATCGGATTGTTCAGCAGCAGATCCAGGAGTGGGTACAGATGGAGGTGGAGGCACATGTTCATTCTCGGATTCAGGCACAGATGCAAACCGAGGTGCAGAGATTAGTCCAGCAGCAACTTAATGAGTTTATGTTCAATTTCATGTGAGGAACCTTCGATCCATCATTGCAGTTTCCACCTGATGGTGCTCCTCCACCTCCACCTCCACCACCTCCTGCTACTTGATTTTAGATTTTTTATATATGTACAATGATATTTTAATTTTATATGGTTATATATAATTTATTATTTTTATGTTCATTTTTTATATTTGAATATTTATTACATCTAATATTTATTTAAATATAAATTTTATTTTTATATTTGTATTCTTATTAATATAAATTTATACATACATTTATATATTATAAAATTTAAAAATATTTTTAAAATTTTAAAAATAAAATTATTTTTTACCGACAGATTTATTTTCTATCGGTAATTTCCGTTGATAATAACGATAAAATTTTAATTTATTGACAAATTCGCGTTTACCGACATAAAATTACGGACAAAATAAAAATTCTGTCAGTAATACCGACCAAACTATTTTTGTCGGTATTACCGACAGAAGTAGTTTCTGTCGATATTACTGGCAGAAGTCTTTCTATCGGTATTACCGACAAAAACTACTTCTGTCGGTAATACCAATAAAATTTTATATCTGTAATTTTTCATCAATACCGACGGAAAGAATTTTTATCTGTAAATATTGTCGATTATATTTTTCTTGAAAAATTACCGACTGATTTTTTCTATATGTAATTTAAGGAAAAATTTCTATTTTTCTCGACTTTTCGATTACCGACGAAAGATATGAAGACAGATTTTATTTGTCAGTACTCTGTCGATAATTAAGATTACCGATAAAAAAAATAAGGATTATCGATAAAAAAAAATTTGTTGGTAATTTGGTGAGATCATGAAAAAAATTCATGAGTTCTTGATTTTGGTGCTACTTTCCACACGTCCACACAAACATTGGTTTGTTACTTATAAATAGATGAGTGATGGGTATCAAAATCACAAAAAATAAAATTTCTATTCTCTAAATAAAATAAATTGTAGTAGTGGTGAATAAGGTCGAATCAACAAAGAATTAACTACCTAATTAAATTTATTTAAAACCAAGAAGAAAATAAAATAAAAATAAAATAAGGGGTTTTGAAAAAATAAGAAGTAAAATTAAAATTAAGGTAAAAATTAAAAATTAAAATTAATTTGCAACAAAGAAAATATGGTAGACAAAAGAAAATATATTTAGTTGAAGGTTTAATTTCAATTTCAATTCATTGGATTGATCCTTGATACAAAGATAGCTCTTTATAATTTTCAATAAATCAGTTATAGTATTAGAGATACTCACAACAACCAATCATTATTTAGATTTTGAATTAATTTGAAAACATTCTCTAATTAATTTTTGTCAACAATCATTCTATAAGAATATTCTTAGAATTTAATTATTGACAATTTTAAAAAATATAAAGATATGATTCTAACCAATAAATATAACTGCATAATTTATTTAATTAAATTATATACTTTCTTAGGTTACAACTAATTGCTATTGATATCAAAACAGTAAGAATAATTACAGATTTAAGTATTTTGATTGTCAATATATTGTTGAACTAAATGAACAATGGATCCTTTTTAAACAAACAACAAAACAATAATAATATTAAGTTGCAGAGAATATATATACTAAAATTTTAAAAAGACAGGGAAGATTTTAGTGGCTGGCAAGTGACTTACACTCTGTTTTCTAAAGACTCAAGGGAATCATAATGCCAATTACCAGAAAAATGTGGGAGTTTTGGGCTTTGCGAGGAAGACTAATGAGTTGCTTGTCCAGCGCCAAAGGGGTTGCAGGGTTGGAGCAACAACTGCCAGCCAACAAAGGTGGCTTCTTGTGGAGTAAAAGCTTATCGCTACTATAAACTGGAAGGAGTTGATCATTTCAATTCAAAGTACACAAAAGGAGATGGACCCATGAAGCAAGATGCTTGCAGCAACAAATGTACAAAGGATTGCAAGTGTTTGGGTTATTTCTACCATACCCAGTCATCAAGGTGTTGGATTGCTTATGACCTCAAAACCTTGACAAAAGTTGCTGATTCAACACATTTAGCCTATATTAAGGCTTAATTAATTAAGTTTGAATTAGCGGCTGTTTTTGTTTCGGATTGAAAGTTTTATGTGTGAGCAATAAAAAGTACCAGCTGGTGAGCTTTTTGGTGTCCTAGAGGCAACATTGCTCTGCCATTAGTGTGTTGGGTACTTGGGCTTGAACTAGGTTAACTGCCAAATGATTATTATTTGTTTTTATTTAGTAGCTCTTCTTGTTTTTATTTTACATTCAAGCATATAATTTTGGGAATAAAGATATTTGTATTTCCCACTTCAACATTGTGCTTTGTAAATTCAATATTCTCTTTTATTATTATTATTTTACTAAAGTTGATGCTGAAAGGGCCTGATCAAAACTTGAAGATCAATTCATTTTCATTAGCCATAAAGCCTACAACAAAGTAAGGGTTAGCTCGTTTGTTTAGAATGTATATATAGAAAACTGACTACATGTATGTCATCTCTTCTTACCATGTTGATGGTGCTCTTTTCCAACACGTGGGCCTAGCAGGATATGGTTTTGTGCTTGAAGATGATGAAGGCCGCTATCTCCAAGCGGTATCTGGTTTTTATGATGGTGGTGGTTCTCCTGAGATTATTGAAGCTCTGGCAATTCGTACTTGTTTACTCCATATCAAAGATTCCTGGACGGGACAAGGTTTCATCTATTTAGATTCCCAGATAGTGTTTAATGCCTTGAAGTCTCATTTGGTGGACAATTCTTATCTTGGTATTGTTATTCTTGATTGTAAGTCTATTTTGGCTACTAGACCGGATATTAAATTGATTTGGGTACGTAGGCAAGCGAATATGAGCGCTCACACTCTTGCTAGAGCGTCTTATCTTTTTGCTCGTACTCAAATTTGGGACTCTGTTCCTATGTGTCTTCGGGAATTTTTCCCTTGAGTAAATGAATTTCATTTTCTCTTTCAAAAAAAAAAAAAAATCTCTTCTTATCATGAAAACATAACATTGTTCAAACCATCGAATCAAATGATATCTGAGTGATTTTCATAGTTTGAAAAACAATGTTAGATTTTGCTTGGGAACATGGAGAAATATTAGCTTTTAAACTCAGCAGATATCACGAAATATGATTAACTAGGGAATAATAATCAATATATGCATATCAAAATGACAAATAATGTAGGCCATATATTCATGGTGAGCATAGTTAACGATGGTTCCAAACAATAGCTGAGCCCATTTAGGGTGAGTTTGGATTCATTCTTTTAAAAAGGACCCCAACAAGTTCTACAAGGTTTGGCAAAATCAGACTTGAATTTGAAATCTCTTGTTAAACTAAAACAGTCTTTTATCAATTGATTTACTCGATAATTTTTTTTCCTTTTTCTTAAAACTAATTTTGAATTATTCTTTGATTCAATCCAAGTCATTTTTAAAACTCAAAAATTTTCAAATTAGAATGTCTGCTAAAATCTTTAAAATATTCAAGTTTCGATATTTATTACAGACTCCTCATAGAAAATAATTTAATTGATTACATCCCAAATGAACAAAGTGACTTCATAGACAAGTCCAAGGCCCAAAATGGAAAAATCCGACAGACCGAAGTGACTTCAGCTATTCACCCTACAACAACCGAGCTAGATCCTGCAGTTTAGGAACCAATATTCCATGATCTCATGAAGGCATGGAAAAAAAAAAAAAAAAAAAAACCCTGTCTAAAGGGGGTTAGAGGGCCTTAAATTTTTAAAATTTTTATTTTTTACTTGAAATATTTTAGTTATTTATTATAAATTTATAATAAACTTACTATAAACAATATAAAATTTATAAACTCACAATAAATTCATGATAAACTCATTGTAAATTAATAAAAATATGATATTTTGATAAATATTTTATAAATTATGGTATTTTGATAAATAATTTATAAATATAATAAATTTAAAATTATTTAAAATTATTTTTGTATTTTTATTAAAAGTTCTAATTTTTTTTGTGGTCCTTAGAGAAGCCGTTATAATCGCTTGCTAGAAATCAGAAATAGTATCTTTTAGGAAATTTTATCCTTTGATATGCCCATAATTCATTCACACTTTAAAGCCAAAGATTTTACTCGTTTATGGGGAAATATGAATATACATTAAAATGTTTGTATATATATATGACAATCAATTTGTAACAAAAGAAGTTTTGTTCTGGTGTTGATGATGAATATATGTTAAATAATTTGATAAGGATTGAGAAATTTATTTTATTTTATTTTTTATTATATTAATAAAAGATTTGTTTGCAATACTTTAATATATATTTAATCAGTAAAGTAGAAAATTTAGTTGGATGAATTAGGATATATAATTATAACGTTGTCTTTACTGAATTAGCTGATTGAAACAATTCAACTTGTTAACTTAAGATTTGAGTATGAAACTGGTTTGACCTTAGGCCTAATTTTCAACATAATAACTATTGTATGCTTATATATATATTCTAAGTTTGGCAAGATTCATGTAAAGGGACGTATTTAAAGATATTAAAATTATATTCTTACAACTTTAATTATTAAATTTCAATTCTTAAGTTGATTCATTTATTGACATAGAATTTTAAATTCGAGCTAAATTGTGGAAAAAAAAAAACTTGCAAAACTAGGCAGAGAACCTACCCAACCACACCTCAACCCCACAAGCATAAGAATCAATTATTGAAATTTGAAAATCCTTATTAATTTAATTCATTAAATTTTGTTTTACAATTAATATACATTTTTAAACCAATCTCAAATCTTTCATGGATTTGGTAAGATCACCTTTCTTATAACCTAGGATTACGTTAATATTTTTTTAATCTTTCACTACCAAGAAATAAAGATATATTTCATTTTATATGATTAAAAAAAATTAATCCCTTTACACCAAAAGTTTTATTTAGGTTAATTATGTATAAGGTGACCAATAGTTGGTTAGATGTCATCATTTCATTTCAATAATTAATATGAGTAATTGCGAGGGACCACAATCACAACTGTGACCAACATACATATTTTTCCAAGTAGATTTTGTCCCAATATAAAGACTGTCACGGTTGGTGTTGCTTCACCTTGGGAAACCATTGCTAATTCATAATATGAGTGCTTCAATTTGATTCTAGCTTTTCTCTACATTCAAGCTAAGGCAATTTTTTTTGCCAGAGAGAAGAGTGATGATACATAAAAAGAAATATACATATAAGGGTCCCATTTTTATACGGATTTCTATAGAATATTTTGAAGACAGAAAGAATAGTTTTGGAGGACCCCTTAATTCATCACTCAAGCTAGCATCTCACTAAAGCAATGACCGATTTAGGAAAAAAAAACAGTGGAGGAAATTAATGTGCATATTGCACATCATATAAGCTCAATCATGTATATTAACAAATTGAATTTTAAACCCTTAATTTGGAGAAGATTTTTGCAAGGTTTATGGAAGGTGATTAAAGAGAAATTACCATAGGGTATGAAAGAAACAAACAAGGCAGACTTGAAAGAGAGAGGCTTAAGTGCAAATTTCGTAAGTGTGACTGATAATGTTCTACGTGAAATTGCTGGAGAACTTTTAGCATCTGCGGTGTAGAAGAAATTAGAAGAGTTATGCTCTGCAAAATTGCCAGCAAACCGCCTTTAATTAAAAAAAGGCTATATCAAACAACATCTTGATGAATTAAGTCCAATCATTATGTACCTGAATAATATATACTCCCTCCGTTTCATTTAGATAAGAAAAATTTTCTTTTTTGGTGTATCTTTTATATAAAAAATATGTCATTTTAGGTAAATTTTGGGGAGTGAAATGAGACAAAATACTATTTATACCCTTGCCTTAAAAGTTTAATTTGAGGGATATTTTTTTAGGGGTATTTAAGTAAATAGAGATGGAAAAAAGTAAAATTTCCTTAATTTTCGTGTCCATCTTACTTTTTCTATGTAAATGATACGGAGGTAGTATATATTAAGATTGATAATGAGAATCAGGCTTTGATTGTATTATATTCGCTGCCACCCTCTTATGAGACCTTTCTTGATACCCTATTGTATGGGAAGAATAGTATTTCACTGGATGATGTTAGTAATGAACTCAAATTAAAAGAATAAAAAAAAACTAGAGTTAAGAAAAAGGAGAATTCTTTTGGTAAGAGGAGATCAAAAGTCAAATCAAAATCTAGAGTTAAGAAAGCATTGTTTTAAGTGCGGAAAGCAAGTTCACTTTAGGAGAGAACGTCTTAAGTTGAAAGAGAAAAAGGGAAATAAGAAGAAGAATTATGGATTTAAGTATTTTAATTGGTGATATATTGCTAAACTAAATGAACAACAAATCCTTTTTGAACAAATAGTAAAACAATAATAATATTAAGCAACAGAGAATATATAAATACTGAAATTTAAAGAAGAGAAGAAAGAAATTATTTAGATATCACAATTTATTGTTGAATTGAAACTTCAATTACTCCTTCAACCAATTAGAAGTTAGTTGTTCATGAATTGAATAAAGAAAAACTCAAAATAAAATAAAATAAATCTACAAAAACAAGAGACAAAAATCTACATTAAAAGTCCTCAACCCAAGCCATCTAGGGCTGTTGCCCTAATGTTCTATTTATAGCTCCTAAATCAAGAGTAAAATCCTACCCAATTCTAATTAGGAAAAAGATAAAAAATAATAAGGATATTAAAATCCTAAATAGTAATTATCCTTATCTTTAAATAGGAATAAGAGAACAAAAAAACAATATTTTGATATCTTTCCAAAAATCATATCAAATCTTTTACGTAAAAGGTAGAAACATCCAGTTGTAATAGTTATCTATTCTTGCATCAACATAAGGTTGAGATAAGCTTTGCCTAAGGCCTTCAAAATTCCAGGCAGAGAAATTTCAGCAGTGATGCCAATGACCACTTGGATGTTCATGCATATGCCCATATGTAATCATGTGCTCTTGCTTGATTTTTCTTGTACTTTTCCAAAATTATTCATCAATAGCTCTTTTTATGTGATTTCATATAAAATATTTCACTTTCTCCCTTGGCTAATACCTATACAAATATATTTCAAAATATATAGAAATCTACAATAACAAACTAACATATATATTTAAAATAGATAATAAATGTGTATAATATGCTTGTTATCAATGAATGGTATTGTATATCTGGGTGTTTGTTATCTGTAGATGGAATTGGTAACATCAGATTGAGAATGTTTGATGGAGTTATCAGAGCTATAGAATATTGGCATGTTCCATAGATGAAGAGGAACTTGATTTCTCTTTCCATACTAAATTCTCAAGGTTATAAATACCATATATAAAATGGTACACGTAAAGTGTGCAAAGGCTTTATGGTATTCATGAAAGGTAGTTTGTATTGTAGACTATATATTCTTCAGGCTAGTACATTTTTCGGGGAGTTGTCATAGCGTTAGAGAATAGTGATTATAATTAGACTAAGTTGTAGCATCTACGTTTAGGTCATATAAGTGACAAGGGGTTACCTGTTTTGAGTAAGCAGAATTTGTTAGATGGGTATAAAGATGAAGCTATGGAATTTTGTGAACATTGTGTGTTTGGCAAACAGACTAGGGTGAAGTTCAGCAAAAGGGCAGTGCATAAGACCAAAGATAAATTGGATTATATCCATTCAGATTTATAAGGTTAGAATAAAATTCCCTCTAAGAGTGGTGCAAAATTCTTCATGACTCTAATTGATGATTACTCTCGAATGGTTTGGGTGTATTTTCCAAAATCAAAAGATGAGGCATTTTTAACCCTCGTCAACTGGAAGACCATGACTGTGAAGTAGATAAAAAGAAAGGTCAAGCGTCTTGGAATTTTGCAATCATGTGTTTACTGAATTTTGCAATAAAGAAAGCATAGTGAGACATTGCACTTATGTAGGAAAATGACAACATAATGGTATTGTAGAATGTATGAATAGGACACTTTGTGATAGAGAATGAAGCATGCTATCACATTCGGGGTTGGAACATGAATCTTGGGTTGAGGCTATTAACACTGCTTGTTTCTTAGTTAATCGATCTTCATCAATAACTTTTGAGTGCAAACTCCTTTTGAGATATGGGTTGTTCACCTACAAATTATTCTTAGTTGAGAGTGTTTGGTTATCCTGCTTATGCTTATGTTAGGGATGGTAAGCTTGAGCCGAGGGTAAAGAAATGCATACTTCAAAGGTATGTATATGGAGTGAAAAGTTACAAGTTTTGGTGCAGTGATCCAAAGTCTCTAAGGTTAATTATCAATAAAGATGTCATGTTTAATGAGTTTGCTTTATTAAACAGTCAAAAGGAGAAAGCAGTAACACAATTAGATCATGGTGTCAAAAAATAAGTGGAGCTGGAGGTTGATACTCCAACAGCTCAATCTAATAATACAAAGAATGATGTACAAGATCTTGATCAAGAAGGTGATGATGGGGCACTTGACCAACAATAACCATATAGCATTGCAACAAGTTAAGAGAGGAGACAAATTAGACCACCACGAAGCTATGTTGATCTAGTTGCATAAGTCTTGTCAGTCACAGAGACAATTGATTTGCAAGAACCTAATAGTTACAAGGTGACTCTTTTTAGTTGAAATGTAGATCAGCGGGTTGGTACCATAGGTGAAGAAATTGAGTCACTTTACAATAATTAGACTTAAGAGCTTTTGCCATTACCAAAGGAACAAAAGATGGTGGGTTGTAAATGGGTTTTAAAGAAGAAGGAATGCACTCTAGGGGTAGAAGCACCTCTCAATACAATGCACTTAAAGAGAGAGGGTTGACTTTAATGAAGTGGTCTCTCAAGTTGTGAAGCATAGTTCTATCATGATTAAGATCACTATTGTAGCTCTTCATGGCCTAAAAGAAAACTAATCAAACAAAAACTATGTTGTACATTATCTCAATCATTCTTATTAAGAATTAAGAATCATTAAAAGCAAACATAAACAAACTAAAAGGCAATAAAAGTCCAATAACCAGTCAATCACATTATCTAACTAAAATTCAGTTGCACCTCAAGTAACAACACCGACTCAATTCCAACAAAATCAACTTACAAAATACAATACAAGGATTCTACTCCAAAAAAAGTAAGATAAATACATTACTGGACCTGTAATTTAGCCAAAACCACATAGGCATTATGCAACGTAAATTAAACAATTCAGAAAAGAAAAACAACAACAACAACAACAACTAAGCCTTAGTCCCAAACAAGTTAGGGTTGGCTGTATGGATCCTCAACAAAATAAGCTCAAAAGACACCAAGAAAGATACTCCAGCCTTAGGCCCCTTCCAAGACACGGATTTTATGTCTCCATTCAAGTCTGTCATTAATCAAATCCGCATCAAGATCTAAGGCACGTAAGTCTCTTGCTATCACCTCATTCCACACAGTTCTAGGTCTTCCACGGCCTCTAGCCCCCTCAATCAACAAATTCTCATACTTACGGACCGCAGCATTAGGAGGTCTTCTTAAAACATACCCATACCATCTAAGTCTTCCTTCCCTCACCTTATCTCCGACATCCGCTACTTGGACTTTTTATCGAATATGAACATTCTTAATTTTGTCCAGTATGGTATGTCCACACATTCATCTTAGCATCCTCATTTCTGCCACACTCATCTTATGCAAATGTTATCCCGTTGGTGCCCAACACTCACTACCATAGAGCATCGCAGGTCTAACAACCGTCCTATAGAATTTACCTTTCACTTTTAGATGTATTTTCTTATCACATAGAACCCCAGTCGCACCCTTCCACTTCAACCACCCTACCTGTATTCTGTGAGCCACATCTTCATCTATACGACCATCATTCTGGAACACCGAACCCAAATATTTGAACTGCTTGGTTTTATGAACCAAAACTCCATCCAACTTAACCTCATGTTCCTGCTTCTTCCTTAGACTGAACCCACAGTGCATATATTTCGTTTTACTCCTACTTAACTTAAAACCCTTGTCCTCGAGGGTTTTTCTCCACACTTCCAACTTACGGTTTACACCAACACTAGTTTCATCAATTAAAATAATGTCATCAGCAAACAACATACACCAAGGAACATCGTCTTGTATGCTTCTGGTTAGCTCGTCCATAACCAGGGTAAATAAATATGGACTCATGGCCGAACCTTGATGCAATCCGGTAGTAATAGGGAAAGCCTCAGTGTCTCCACCAGGTGTTTTCACACTAGTAGATGCATTCTCATACATGTCCTTAATGATGTTGATATATTTGCCGCTGACTCCTTTCCTCTTTAAAACCCACCATAACACTTCTCTTGGTACTCTATCATAGGCTTTCTCCAAGTCAATAAATACCATGTGGAGATCTTTCTTCTTCTCTTGATACAATTTCATTAGTCTTCTTAGAAGAGAAATAGCCTCCATGGTAGATCTCCATTTACCACATAAGTTTGATACCCCAATAATTCAGAAAAGAAAAAGTAAATAAAAAATTTAGCAAACTAAAAGTTGAACTTACTTAATAATAACATATATGTAGTTAACTCCATTTACTGTATCATCACAAAAAAACCTCAAAATTTTTTACCTCACACCTATCCAAAAGAAGAATAATAATGACAGTTAAGAAAGAAGAAGAAGAAGAAGAAGAATAAGAAGAAGAAGAAGAATGGCAGTAAAGAAAAGAGAAGGAAGAAGAAGAAGAAGAAATAAAGAAAAAAAAATAACAACCTACAGGATTTCAAAAGAAAAATAATAAGATCAAACTTACATAGTCATCTATTAGTTTTCATGGGCTGGCTTGAATCAAATGTACCCCAAGTAACACTAAAATTCAGTTGCACGTTAAGTAACAACATCAACTCAAATACAATGAAATCAACTTATAAAATACAATACAAGGATTTTGCTCCAAAAAAAAGTAAGATAAAAGCTTTACTGGACCTGCAATTTAGCCAAAACCATATAGGCATTAGGCAACATAAATTAAACAATTCAGAAAATGAAAATTAAATAAAAAAATTTAGAAAACTAAAGGTTAAACTTACATAATAATAACATATATGTAGGTAACTCCATTTACTACATCATCATAAAAAACTCAAAAAATTTTACCTCACACCTGTCCTAAAAAAGAATAATAATGGCAGTAAATAAAAAGAAGAAGAAGAAGAAGAAGAAGAAGAAGAAGAAGAAAGAAGAAGAATAACAAGAAGCAAAATTTCAAAAGAAGAATAATAATGGCAGTGAAGAAAAAGAGAAGGAAGAAGAAGAAAGGAAAAAAAAATAATAACCTGCATGATTTCAAAAGAAGAATAATAAGAAGATCAAACTTACATAATCATCTATCAGTTTCTATGGGCTGGAGCAAATGAAATGTACTCATTGTAATCTCCTTTGTTCCTCTAATAGTCAATTCTGTAAAAATGATAAAGAAAAATAAAAATTTGTATATACAACTATATACCTACAAATATAAAAAGAGAAGAGTATTCAAAATTTATCAAACAGTACCTGATTCAATCTTCTCACATTCCTCAAGTGCTTCAAGCTTTTCAGGGTGTTGGAATCCAAATACTATTTGCTTTAGCCAATTTTGGGTGCAAATTAGGACTTTAGTCATTTTAGGAGATAATGAATTCCTAAATATATCCAACACCTGCCCCCCATATGCTTAAAGCACTCTCCGATGCGACAGTAGAAACGGAAATGACAAGTAAATCCCATGCTAAAATGGATAGCACTGGAAACCGAGAAGCATTTATTTTCCACCAACCTAATACATCAAAACTGGTATCCTCCCCACACTCACAATGCTCACTCAAGTATTTCTTTAAACCATTTTGAGCATTTACACAATCTTATTGTCTTAAATGACTTCTAAAAGCTATTGCCTAGCTTTTAAAGCTGGTATATGTTCTTCCATACCATTTTTAGATGTTTGACAAGATTAAACCAGAAGATGATATAGGCTTATAAGCATTAGAGTACCATGCATACAACCTGGTCATTTGCCTTTTAATCTTATCAATCATATTTTTGGCTAATTCAGCACCATGAATATCCTTAAGAGACCATGATACATATTTTAATTTGTTCCTAGGGTCTAGGATATTTTCTATAAACAACAATGCATTAATGTTTTCAATTTTACCCCAATATTTGTCATATTTTTTCTTCATTTCTATTGTCATTAATCCTAATAATAATTATGAATTGCAATACCAATTTTTAATTTCAGACTCAATCAAGGAAATGTGATTGAAAGCATTGCATGATGTCATATATAAAGAACTCGATATATCTAATGTGACATCATAAAATATCTTCAAAAAGCCCAAGAAAACATTAGCATTTTCCTGATCGGAAGCCATTTGTGTTGTCCCCTTTTTCTTGCCATCTAAAAAATATTTTAAAAAGTCCCCATCCTCCTCCTCTAATCTCTCAAAATCCTTTTGAAGTTTAATGGCAAACTCGAGCATCAAGTAAGTGAAGTTCCATCTAGTTGGAACATCTAGGCACACTATTGATTTGTGAGAAATATCCTCTTGCTCTATTCAATTCTTAAATTTGGCCAATCGAGAAGGGGAAGCCCTAACGTATCGAATAGCATGTCTAATTACAAAAATTGATGAATTCATACCCTTCAAACCATCACTGACCACTAAATTCAGTATGTGGGCACAACACTTAACATGCAAAAACTCCCATCCTAATACCAAACTACTAGAAATTTTGGTTTTTTTCTTTAGATACGCTATAGCTCAATCATTGGAGCTTGCATTATCAACTATTATAGTAAAAACCTTCTTCAAACCCCACTCATTTAAACTAGCTTAATTTGTCTACCTATTGTTTCCCCCTTGTGATTTGGTACAAGGAAGAAATTTAAAATTCGTTTTTGAAAATTTCACTCTTTGTCTATAAAATGACCTGCGAGAGTCATGTAATTCAAATTTTGGACACTTGTCCAACAATCCGTAGTTAGGAAGACCCTCTTATAATCTCTTTTTCACAATGCTTTCCGTCTTAGTTTTTCAACCAAATATAGCTGAAAACACTGTCGTGCAACTGTATATCTAGAAGGAACTTTAAATTGTGGACTAACTTTTGAAAACATAAATTTGAAACCACCCTCAACAATCTTAAAAGGGTGTTTATCAACTATAACAAACACAACTATGGCCTTCTTACAATCTTCAACACTACAACTTTGAGGTCCAGCACCCAAATCTACTGCCCATCTGTTTTGGGAATGAATTTAAGTATTTGTTATTTTAGATCATTTTTCAACACATATGGATACTTGGGAAAAATTTTCAAATGGTGAATCATATTTGATGTTCTGTGAAGCTTGGAATCACATAAATACCACTTGCCACAATATTTGCAGGCAGTTGTTGGTTCAACAACCTCCTCCTTGGGCAATAAAGTAAAATGATCCCAAACAATCGACATCTTGTGCAGGCCAGAAGTAGATTGCTTCCTTTTTTTTTTGTTGTAACCGGTGGCTTTCCAATCTCACCCATTGCATTTTGTTCATTTGCTTGATTAATTTGTTGTTCATTATTTTGTTGTTAAGTATCTCATTCATTTTCTTGATTCTCAGCTATTAAACTATAAAATCCAAAGAAAATTTGGAAAATCATTAATTCAATTGAATTGAATTAATTGTAATTATCTATGTATACAAATTATTTAATTAAGTAGTTTATTATTTCAAATTTGAGTTACTAGTTATTCCCTGCTAGATTGTTTTACTTCTTATAATCCTCTTACATTGTGAAGTATCTATATTGTTCATTTTTAATTTACATTGTGAATTTGTTCATTTTGTAATTAGTTTATTAAGTGTATTATTGGATTATGGGATGCTTATATTAATTAATAACAGAACATTTTCGATGTTCTGTTTTTAAAATTAGTTTATTTTATTTACATTTATTATTGGATAATGAAATGTTTATTGGGATAGTTTATTTTAATTAAAATTTGTTAATTTTCACATGCTAATTAATAATGGTTTGGAATTATATTATTTTACATTTTAGGTTATGTTTATTCAAACCTATGGGATAAATTTTAAAGTCTAAAGTCTAAACTACCCTAAGGAAAACACACATACCCAAAAGTAAAACACAAATAAAACAGATACATCAATTAAATTATTCATCAGTAGCCAAACAACCTCATATTCACAACAAAAATTCAATTCATGCATATTATATCCATCATCCAACAACCTAAAAGCAACCAATTAACATTAATACCAAATATACTAATTTATCATTGGGCAAAAAAAAAAATACTAATTTATCATATGCAAGAAAAGATACATTAATCATAATTATAATTCAGTAATTCTATAATTCACAAATTATTACAAATTTAAAAAATAATAAAAATCACATTTGACAAACACAATATCATATCAAAAATATCATTTTAGAACTTATCATTCTTAAACATTTTAACAAATTATCATCTAAACAAGAAAACAAAACAGATTTTTGATTCATCTCACAATAATATCACATTAAAAATTCAAAATCATTTTACAAACTACAACAAACATATTATCAATTATCAAACCCCGAGAAGAAATCAAAAGAATAGAAGGAATCATAAAATATACTTGCGAGTAGGCTCCACCACTTGCGCCTAGTCCTCGTTTCACTTCTGCCTTCTTGACTTGCCAGTGGCCACTAAAAAGCTCAGCATAGTTTTATATATATTTATATAAATTATGTCAACATCATCAATCATCAACAGCTATAACCAAGCAGTAAACAAAATACATCTAATATATAAATATACATCCATTACTACAAACCAATATATAATTGCAATAAAAAAAATTTAACATATACTTTATAATTAATATAATTAATAAATAAAAAGTAACAAAATATTTTTTTATAAATACAATTAAAAAATTAATTATAATGCGATTAAAATTTTATAATTATAATAAAATAAGATATTTATAAAATATGAACATATTTATTACATATTTATAATTATTAAAAACACAAAAATAGGAAATAATTTAAAATTTTTAATAAATATTAAATATTCATTATAAAATAAAAATGATTTTACAATCAATGAAAATTTTTTATTATAAATAAAATATATTAATAAACTTATATATATTAAAAGAAATATACTAACAATGTTAAAAAATTAAAATTTATATAATAAATTAAAGTAAGAAATAAAAAAATTAATCTGTAAAAAAAATTATGAGTAGAGCTTTTTAGATTCCGAAATGCTCTATATTTCATAAAAAAAATTTCAGAAAACCATCAATCAACGAACAAATTTCTTTTTGCATGTAAAAAAATCAAATTTTTAAACAAACCAACTATATGTTATATCCATGTGCAAATATAATACTTACAAACACAAAAAGACATGCAGAGAGTTATTGCTTGCAATAACTAACAAAAACCACCAAAATCAAACAAATCTAAGAAAAAAAAAAGGATTATGTAAAAAAATTAACAAAAATAAAATCATCAGAATTTTAAACAAAAATATTTATACAAAAACAATCGAAATCCTAGCCCGTACCGGTGACTACAACATATTCAAAATAAGGAATATATAAACTAAAATAAACTAAAAAAAGAAACCACAACATTTCAAACACAATACATCAAAATAATACAAACAAATAATCAAATCTTACATAAAATATGAAATATTTCAAACACAAAATAAAAAACAAAACAAAAGTACATAAAAAATCAATTTTTTATGGTTAAAAACTCACGATAGTCAAATAATAGCTTTTGTTCGACTAAGAATCTCGAGTATTTTAGATGACAAAAGCTCTGTGTCTGTGAATCTAACTGCAGTTCTACCATAGTAATAGAAGAGAGATCAAAGAAGAGAATATAGAGTGGTAAAGAAGAGAAAATAGAAGAGGTGATCAGAGATGAAGGTTATTATTTGATTTGTTTCGTTCAATGGTTCGAGAAGAGATAAGAGGAGACTAGAAGAGAGACCGAGAAAATTTTCCAAGAGATGAGAGAGAAATGAGAAATGGGTGTGTGAATTGTGAAATGCGACGTTCCATACTAGGGTTAGGACTTATGGATTTTTATATACCATATCTAAACAACATTGTTTCATCCAAACAAAAATAACTCTGTTTCACTGGTGTATGTTATATTATATACATATACTTAATAAATTGGTCGATTTTGGATTGGATTAGTATACATTAACAAGACTCGACCAACCACTCGAAAATAAAAAAAATTCTTTTGCTTAATCCGTTCACGTGTTCCTTTGTAATTTAAATTGACTGAACCCGCCATCAAGGATTTGGGTTGAGCGGGTTCAGTTGGGTAGACCCAATTTACGCAGCTCTAAAAACCATGTTTGCTTACTTACGAAATCTTTTTATGTTTTGAAATAGTTACCTAGACAATGGTATAAGAGGTTGATAAATTCATGATACATAATAACTTTTACTCACAGTGCTTATGATAGTTGTATATATCATAAGAGGCTCTCAAATGGTTTTTTTTGTCTATTTGTTGTATGTGGGTGACATCTTTATTGCTACTAAAGGCATATCGCAAATTGATATTCTAAAAAAGCAGTTGGGTGATGAGTTTGAGATGAAGTATTTTTGAGCTGTAAAGGCGATACTGGGGATGGAGATTGCTCGATATAGAAGTATTGGAAATATTTTCTTGTCTTAGCAATCCTATGTTAAGAAGGAGCTTCAATGGTTCAACATGAGTAATGTTAAACCCATGGCTATTCAATTTGCTACTCATTTCAAATTACCTACATACATATTACTAAAGATAGATGAGAAGATTGAGTATATATCTATTATTCCATACTTGAGTGTTGTAGGTAGCATCATGGATGTCATTGTTTGCACTTGTCCTGATATTTCACATACAATTAGTATGGTGAGTAGATACATGGTGTATCCATTGAAACAACACTAATAAGCAATGAAATGGATTTTGAGATATTTAAAGGGTACTGTAGACATTGGACTAACATTTGACAAAGCCAAGATGGTTAACTCATTTGTAGGCTATGTGGATTTAGACTATGCAAGGGATTTTAATAGGAGGAAATCTCTGACATGTTACTTTTTTACCCTTTCTAATGGTGCTATCAGTTGAAAGGTGACTTTGTAAGCTACAATTACTTTTTCTACCATAAAGGTTGAGTATATGGCTTTAACAAAAGTAGTAGAAGAGGCTATTTGGCTGTAGGGTTTGGTAAGTGATCTCGGGTTGACAAAGAAGAAGCCTTTAGTATTTTGTGATAGTTAAAGTGTCATACATCTCCCTAAGAACTAGATGCACCATCAATGGACAAAGCTTATTAATGTCAGATATCACTTCATTTGGGGCATTGTATAAGGAGGCACTGTGGTTATGTAGAAGATGTCAACACATGAGAATCCAATAGGTATAATGACCAAGGCAATCCCAGTTAGCAAGTTTAGGCAATGCCTAGACTTGGTTAGAGTATGCATGTCATAGTTCGCTTTTGGAGGCATGATGGTATTAGGGTTTAGGTAGGCTTAAGGCCACCAGGCACCATGAAGAATGCATATTTGTCTTAAGTCTAAACATAGTTTATACTAATTATTTAATATAACGGCTAAGCAACCATGTAAGTCCTTTAAATTTTCACATGTCCATAGTCAAGCTATATAAGTTATCATATTTAAATACATCCATATCTCATATACACATTTGCAAAATCTTAATTTATCTTTCAACTATACCCATTCTATTACTAAGCCACTCAACCCTTTTTATACTTCCTTGCTAAGCCTTTGCTTTATCTTACTAAGCTTTTTCTTTAACTATGATGTCACTATTCCATAAAGCTTTTACAAATCAAACTATTACCTACAAAACTACCATAAATAATCTAATGAGCCATCAACTCAGTGAGATAATAATAATCAAAATAATAAAATAATTAGGACATATAATGCAATATTGGATATCAAGGAATGGAAAAAGGTATTAAGTAGCTCACAAATAGCTTTTAAGGGTTACCAATGATACTCAACTAAAGAGTCATAGGTTTTTATATCATGGATTATGGCCTATAGTCATAATAAGAGAAACAAGATCATTGATATCACACTTATCAATAAGAGAATTTTCAGAGCCAAGTCATCAAATCACTTATCATATTAAATAAACAAAGTTACATAAATTTATAATGACAAAAATTGCATATCAAATAGGCCTTAGCCACAGATGAGGGTAGTAGCTTCTACCTTTAATAAGATTTTCTCTATGTACACATAATCTAGTGGTCGATCTCCCATTAGAGTTGAGCTCTATTATATTTTTCATGTTACTCATAAGTCACCAATGATCATAATTGCCAATGAAATCAGTATACAACATTAGGAGGAAGAAGAAGTGGACCATAACTCAATGTCCTTTCACTATATGGAATGAACAAGTCTAAAAGTAGGCAATGTAATGGCAAAGGGAAGCAATGTTCAATTGGAATTTATCAAATCACATAGCATTAATAAAAGTAAACAACGCCGAAGGGATGAACTCAAGGAGCAAAATTCATCCCTATGTAATCAATAAAAAGGAACATATTCTATTTATATTAAGCAAGACCACACATTCAGTGGAATGAAATTGTAAATGAGACTTTTAAGTTCAAGAACAAATCACACATTCAAGAAAAGAAGTGTATAAAATATATCTCACTATGGCTCATTAGCTCTCCCTTTTAACTTAACTTAGCACTTAAACTTAAACTTTCAAGCTTCCCAACACTTTTTACTTTACTTTAAGGCATGTATAGCCCTTATATAGCCTATACAAGAGTTATAAACATATAAATGCACACTCTTCTAAGCAAAGGAAACCAATTCAAATTGTTATTGATAGTTTAAACAAAGTCGTGGTCTTGAGATCCTAAAAGTTATGAAACTTGTGGTCCATAAGTAATCATGGTCTTTACGACAATCGTTATTTGTAACTGCAAGACCAAAATAGTGGTGGAAAGTTATATGGTGGTCATAATAAGTTGACTAAAAATAGAATTGAAGTTATAGTGAGTTTTTCTATTAAACTGGTGGCGCTATAGTAGCTGTGAAAGGCTCCTCGCAATCATCACCAAATAGTGAAACTATGTTTAAGAGACACGGTACGGATCGTGCCCTGACTCACATTGGCGAGTGAGAGATATACAAGGCATATTATGTTTTCTTCCAAGTTCTTAAGTTATTGTCTACAAGTTCTTTATTTTTCTTCACTTATAATGCTTAACTAACATCCTTAGGTTTATTTCCAAGGGTTTATCATATTTATGGTTCACGTTTATCAAATTCAAAACTATTTGTTATGGATACAAATTTTAAACAAGTTATAATCTCTTTACCCTTTTAAGTCATTGTCCCTTATCTCTTATAGTTTGTTATTATGCATATACTTCTTATTGTTAGCCCTTCTTAAATGTCAAGTTTCTTTAATCTTAATAGTTTATGATTTATTTCTCAATCTAATACTTTAAAAATGGAGGTAGAATAAGGAATGAAGGAGAATGGACAAAATCTTTACGTATTTTAGCTTTAGTGATTAATTGAAAGAGTTTCTCCACTTCACATCCTCAATATCCTTACAAAGTCTTTTGCTTTCTACTTGCATTTGATGACTACCAAAAGAAGAAAGGAAGAACTGCATGGAAGATGATTTCAGTAAAAGTAGCTTAAAACAAACCTTATTTCTTTCCTTCATTAATGTTTTAGTATATTAAACCCTTACTCAACAACTTACTAAGGTGGAGCCGGCAATTTATTGATGTTTTAAGGGTATATTAATTACCATACTACCATTAGTTTAAGGAAAGTTCTCGTTCAACCCTTGAAATTTCTCTTTATTCAATTTTCCTCTTGTCAATTGTTTTAATGAAGTCCTTTCTACAAATTTACCATTGTAGTCTCTTATCCTCGCATATGTAAAAAATTATTCCCATTGCACTCTTATAGTAATTGCTATTTACTTAGCGTAAATCACTTAATGTGAATTGTTAGCATTTAATTGAGTTAGTTATAATCACTTGATAAAATTTAAATTTTAGGGTTTTGTTGGGTCCCAATTTTAGGGTTTATCAGACAACTAACCAATGACGTACGAATCTTACGTACTTAGGGTAGGGGGTGTTACAATGCATTACTCAATGGTGCCTTTACAAGGGCATTTGGCAGGGCAGTATATGATGAGATGGTTATTTATTTATTGATGTTTATAGAGGGAATTCTAGCTAAGGGGAAGATTTGTTGATATGGCTTGAATTTTGGTTTGACTGTTTTGACTTGGTTTTTAGGTCATATTAAACCAATTTGATTTGGTTGAGGAAAACCCTAATATTTTAGGTATATTAGGGTTACAAATTAATTAGTGGCTATACTCCTTTCTTTTCATCACAGTGAAAAATTTTTTTCTCTGTCTTGCTTATAGATGTAGGCATCTCTGTTGAACCATGTAAATTTTATGTCTTTTCTTCTCTTACTCTTTACTTTGTGTGATTGAGTGTGTGATTGGGATTATTTCCTCAACAGAGGCAAATTGGTAGTAATATATCCTTGATTCCTCCCAATTTTATCTCTACTAAAATATTATGTATCTACATTATATATATATATATGCTTATAGAAAATGGAACCTTATAATGCTTCATTACTTGGATATTTCCTATTACTTTGATTTAGCCTATTTGAAGCATTTCTTAATTAGTACATAGTTGCAAACACTCTATAACTCTCAACATGAGTTCAACTGAGTTTATTCTTTAGATAATATAAAAATTTGAGTTGTCTTTACTCGAAAATACCATAAAAACTAGAAGTCATATGAAAAATAAAATTATAAACCATAAGAAGAAATGTAAAAATAAGAAAGAGCTCAATCATGTGCATCCAAGCCAAGTTTAATTAGGCTTTGGTCCCGCTTTTTCCTAATTTTATAAGATATTTTAGCCTGTTTTTATGTCTCCTACACACATATATACCGTATAATCATTTTGACTTTTGGGCTAATCACTCATTCTAAGTTTCCCTAAATTTGTAGGGACAATGAGAAGAGAAACAATGACTTCCTTTAAGTATTCCTTTTAGTTATGACATCCATTTCTCTATAACTATTATTATCAAGGTTTAATGAGGATTAAAATCCAATGCTTATACTAAGAATTTATGCAAGAAATCTTAAATGTCATATTCAAAGAATGTTTTTTCAATTTAGCTTTGGAAGTGCAAACCTTGTAAGCTAACTATTAAGGTTGTCTATTTCTTATTAATCACTTTATATGGTTGTGTTAATTGATGTGAGATTTTTTTACCTATTATATTCTGAATAGTCCCCTTCAAGCGGTAATTGGGCAAAGATGAATTTCAATAAGCTCATTTAGCTCTTGCAAATTTATGATATGAACTGGACCAATAGAATTTTTAAAATGAGATACACCCATACTAGGTGCAAAAAATGAAAGTTCAAAGGATATCCCATACCAGACAAAATACACATTTTGAGACCCATCATAGGTGAAAGAAACCCACCATGGGGCAAGAATTAAAAGTAATTGAAATCATAATCCAAATTTATGAGACAATGAGGTTGTACAGGTCAATTATATTATGATATTATATTGATTTTTTTGATATAGATTTAGGAGTGCTAAACTCAAAAGTTAGCTATGAAGATTTGAGAACCTATTTCTATATTAATCACTTCATATGATTGTGTTTAAATGATGTGAGACTTTTTCACCCTATCATATTCTTAATAGAGATAGCTTTATATTAGAAGTTTTATTTATTCTTTATCAATAAATATATATGACTGGTGGAGTTTCACATTATAAATCTTGATGATCTTGATGAATGATATATTTAGGGTAAGTTTCAAAGGCAAAAGTTTCAATTGAACTTTTAACAACTTTTATTCATTAATATTGCACTTGAGTTTTTCTTGAATTATTTATGCTCTTGAAGCTCTTTTATTGATTATACCATTCATCTTTTAGTTTCTCTTCTCAAGTTCCATCATCCATCTTTATGGAGACATAATGATTTCTTTTTAATTTAATTTATTTAAATAATCTTCTAATAAAGATAATTATCCATAAAACAAATGAGGCTTTACGACTAATTAATCCCTTATATTTACTATAGCTGAGATTGCCTTAAAATATATTCTTCAAGGTGTTAAACCTTTACAAAAAAAAAAAATACTAACTCTAATAAAAAATTTTGGCCCTTGTGATAGTCTAAGAGGGAGGAACGGATAGGATTTTTTCAAAATAATAAAAATAACAATTTAAGAGTTCCTCATAATTCTTCGCCTATTCAAATAAAGAAGAATAAGGAAAGAGAAAGACGATGCAATAAACAAGAATTTATAAAGATTCAACTTCCACCAAGCATATATCTAATCTTGAAAGCCTACTTTAGAGTTCACTTACTATATATACTAGTTTCTTCAATGGTGAAGACCAAACTCTTACAGATGTTTTCTCTGATTGAAAAAAAAAATTGCAACCTTGTAAGCCAAATTCATTCAAATATTCTCTAATAACTTTACACAAGTGCTATTATAAGTATAAGATTTCTCTCTAATAACAAATATAACTCAAAATCATCCCTTTTTTTAATAGCTCAAAATGAACCTTTAATCACAAAAACATTACAAAGTTTGGCTCAAACCACATTGAGAGAGTGAAAGAAGTGGAATAACATCAAAATTCAATTGACTATTCAATTAAAATTGTTCTAATCTCCTTTTTTAAGTATTAAAATATGGGGAGGAGAAAGTCTAATCTGAATTTGTCTAGAGGAGATGCACTTGCCATTAGGCTATGCTTTGGCATACAAGATTGTTCTAATTTCATTAACATTATATATGATTGATATTTATACCCATTATAATTAAATGACTATTTGAAAGAATTAAGCAGCTTTTTATTATTCATTTGTCATTATTTTTTGTTTTCCATAACACTTTGTGGTACATAATTTTTTTTTAAATCCGAAAAAGAAGAAAAGAAAGACATATAGCTAAACTAGGCTTTTCATCAATTAAAAGTTATTTTTATATCAAGAAACTTGAAATTTTAAAACATATCATTTTGGTCAAAAAGGCAATTTTTAATTTCTTTGAGATTTTGAAAATACTTCTTAAATAGCTTGCAAAACACAAAAAAATAATTATTCTTTAAAAAGTAATTTTAGTTACATGTTCTCTTGAAAACCTAAATGAAAGGGTTCGTACACTACAAGAATGTATTAAATTGCTGACAGAATATTATTGAGTGAAAAAGATCTATGCTTAAATACCGACTGAATACCAAGCGAACAGATTGAAAAAAATTAATAGAAAAACATACTGAGACATTGCCATGATTTAGTGACGACACATTTGTCAGTAAATGTGATACCAACAAATGACATGAGAATATGCTGACTAAACATACTGACAGAAAATCAAAGTATTCGATAATTAGTAGTGTGAATTTATGGCGCTAGCACTTACGAAGATTACTTACTGAGAAACTGGATATATTGCCGGTATTGCCAATACAATAGAAATGGTATTCTCTCAAAAAATTATGAATCCTAATATGAACAATCTTAAGCTTTACTGAGAGATATATTGTATCTCTTAGTAAATAAAATGAAAAGGTGCTCATGTTAAATATTATTTAATAATATTACTAATAGAAATGGTACTCTCTTGGAAAATTGTGAAAAAAATTGAATAGTCTTAAGCTTTACCAAGAGATATGTTATGTCTCTCGATAAATAAAAATAAAAGGTACATCTTTTAAATATTATTTAATAAGGTCATCGATAGAAATGGTACTCCCTCAAAAATTGCGAACCCTAATATGAATAGTCTTAAGCTTTACCAAGAGTGTATTGTGTCTTTTGGTAAAAAAATAAAATAAAAAATGCATCACTTTTAAATGGTATTATATTATTTATCTATAGAAGGTTTCTTTCTCTCTATAACTTTGAAACCCTAATATGAATAGTCTACACACTTACATAGAGAATCACACCATCTCTCGATAAATGAAAATTAAAAGGCATGTACTTTTATTCTTTTTTAATTAGTTACCGGCAAAAAGTTTAATTTCTCTCGATAACTTTGAAACCCTACTATGAAAAATCTACAGAATTACTGAGAAAATCGCTCTATCTTTAGGTAAACAAAAATAAAAAAAACATGTCTTTTTAATACTATTTAATTAGTTACCGACAAATATTTTGCGCTCTTGATGAGTTCCCTAGAGGCTCAAGTTTCTTGGTAAATTTAACCCAGGTACAAATTCCTCTTTCTTTCTTTCTCGCCTCACCTCGAAAAAAATTCTTTGTCTCTCTCTCTTTGCATGTCATCATTCATCAGTGACTGACAGTTCCTGTAGCGAGTATTAATAGTAAGTTTGTGTATGTTTTGTGTAAATGAGAATAATTTTGATATATTATATGTATATTTAGTTTATATTATGTGTGCATATAATGTACATGCATTGTAAATGAGTATATTTTGTTTAAATGAGTATAAATTTGTTTATATTTTTTTTGTATAATTTTGTGTAAATGGGTATAATTTGTGTATATTTGTTTACAATTTTTTGTATAATTTATATATATTTTGTGAATATTTGTTTATATTTTTTTGTATAATTTGTGTATATTTGTTTATATTTTCAATATACATTTTTTTAAAAAAATTATGTACAAATTTTTTTAAAATTTTTTTGAACAAAATTTTAAATTTTTTGTTATTTTTTAAAAAAATTATTCTTAATTTTTTGTACCTTTTTAAATTTTATGTATAAAATTTTTAAATTTTCTACACAAATGAAAATTTAAAATTTGTACATATTTTTTGTATATTTATATTTTTAATATTTATATAAATTTTGTATATTTGTATATTTTGCTGTAGTTTTGTAGATTTGGGCTTTTTTTGGTATAAAATATAAATTTACAATAAATTTTATAATTATTAAATAATAATTTTAAAATTAAAGCCTTAAAAATTTGGGTCAAAGCCCATTTAGAGTATAATATTAACCTATATGGCCATATATAATTAAAATTATGCCCCTTAGTAATTAAAATTAATTATATATTTATAAAGTTAAAATAATAATTAAATTAATATATAATAGAAATTAATTTGATAATATAATTTGACCAAAGCCCATGAAATTTTAGATTTTTGGAGTACAAATTATAATTTTTTATAATTATGTAAAATAAATTAAACTTGTTCATAAATTGCAGTTATCGTGAAATTCTATGCTCTAGATGATGATATATGATATGATGTGGAGCTATTAAATAATGGAGATACACTTAATATGAAATATATTCATTTCTCTAAAGAAGTGCATGAAATTGTTGACGTTAAGCATTTCAACACTGTTCAATGATTGGAGGATTTCAAGAGGAAGTTTAGACCAATAAGTGTCGCAGTGTAAGATAACAAGTGTTATAAAATTATTCAAGATCTTACACTTTATGCATCATATAGATTCAAGAATGGTGATATTAAGTTTTGTGACGCTGGGATTACTGAAATTTTAAATAAATTTCATAAATTTAATATGAGCGAAGAAGAATATTACTGTTATTTTGTGCTTAAATGGCATAATGGTCCAATGTGGGGTGAAAGAACTATTGCAAATATTAGTAATATTTGCATTACTTCACAGGGCAATCTGGTTGATTCATCGTTGACCTTTTTCTTGGAGTTTACAAGAGAAAGAACTGAGGCTGGATCTTCTACTAATGTATATATGGATCTTGAGTTATTTTTTGCTTTAATAAGGAGGTGGAGGCAAAATAAGTTTGCAAGTTGGATAATGGAGGAGAGACTTCATGGTAAATATAAAAAGACTCAATAAGTTATAGCACATAATAAATTTCTAGAAGTTATTTTTATTCATAGAATAATATATTGTTAATATTTATTTGGATAAATTTTAAATATTATTTTATTTTATTTTAATTTATACTATTAATATATTTTTCATTTGCATTTTATTTATTAATAAATTTTATTTTTATTATATTAATTAATATTATATTAAGTGTAATTTTTAAATAAATAATATATATTATTTTTTTAAAAAATAAAATTTTAATTTACCAACAGATATATAATCTGTCAGCAATTTTACTTTTTTCGACCGAGCGCCGATAAAAACATCCATTTGTCGGTATCCATAAAATTTTTTTTTTTCTTGTCTTCACCGACCAAAAATACTAGTGCCGTTACTGATATATTAAAATAACTATCTATACTATTGACAACTGTTCGATCAGTCAATTTACATACTGTTATTCTATTGGTGATGACGACAAAGATAAATTCTTTTAGTAATATTGACGCCAATAGAAATTCTTTTGGTAAATTCATTACTGTGCAAAATTTTATGCAAGAGATTTTTCTATCGGTAATCTCTCAATAAAGCAGTTAATCGATAAATAAAATAAATTTACCAATGGATATTTTTATCGGTAATCGCCTGGTTTCTTATTGTGGTAGAGAGCCAAGAATAAAAGTTCTAAGAGATTAAATTAATTCCAAGACTTAGTTTGAAATCAAAATTACAAGAATTCTCAATTGTTGGGGAAAAATTAAAGAAAGTAATAAAATTTGAGGTGAGTATATGGATATTATCCTTAAGAATAATTTGTCTGCAATAATTAAAATTAACAAAGAATGTTGTATCTCTCAGAATTCAACAATTATATATATATATTTTGGTAAGTAAAATTTACCTTTAATAAGAGCTGTATAACCAAAATCAACAAAACAAGTTGGACACGACACCAATCAAGCAGCTCCTACACGCGGACTTATACATACAATTGTAGCCAGTGGCGGAGCCAGGACCTGGCTGAAGGGGGGGCTGGGGGGCTGAGGGAAAAACAGAGGTGCATGGCACTGGCAGGGGATCTGGCTGAAGGGGGGGCTGAGGGGGGCTGGGACTGAGGGATTGAAGGGCTGAGAGGGAGTTGAAGGCTGAGATTAACATCTCCGGCGGCCGGCAGGGGGGGTCGTCAGCCCCCACACGACCCCACCTGCCTCCGCCCCTGATTGTAGCATGTATCAAGGAGAAAAAACTAAATCCCGTAAAATCACAAAACTCCTGCCTTAACAGTCACAAACACAATACAACATCACCCATCCAATCAAACGGTATATCTCATACCAGAAAATAAAACACATCATAACACAACACCTCCTCATCCACAAACTAGACACTCAAAATCCCTTAAAGAGAAATAGACACAGTCTAATATAGCTCCAAACTCATCACAACAAACAACAACAACAACCATGATTTAGTGCTCCTCATATACAGATTCCATTTTAAGCTATATCCAACTTCACCTACAAAAATTGCAACAAGAAAAATAGATTCATTCCCTACATCTGCAGTTCTAGTTATACTAGCACAATTAATCCCAGTTACTCTATATATGATCCACCAAGATATTATAGCAAGCCATTCTCAACCTCACAGCATTAGCAACATTTCTACAAAATCTTTTGGGATCCATAACAACCTGCTAAAAAGCCATTAAATTTCTTTCCTTCTACAGCCAATACACTACTATAAGAAGAACTAGCCTCCTTAATTTGGCCTTGGAGCTTTTTCCTATGGCGTCCCAACTAAACCAACTAACTTTCCTTCTCAAAGTTGATACCCCCTATTAATGTCACATTTCCTAAGCACTTGGCTCCAAATTGACTTGCAAAAAAAAAATAGATGCTCAACTTTTTTTGAGCTGCTATTACATAGAGAACAATAAATAATTAATTTTTTACTCAATAGAGGAGGAGATATTATTTTTAATAATAGTAAGTAACAAAGGAGATATTAACGTCAATAAAGTTAGTGAAGAGATATTGGGCAACAAGAATGTTAATGGAGTTAGAGAAATCTTAAGTAACAAAAAAAATAGAAGTGAAGAAACTTCAACTTCTAAAGATGTTCATTTGGACTAGTTTAGGATAAGCTTATAAATTAAATTAAATTTACAAAATAAAACAATATTTTAGAAGCAAAAATTTAATTTGAACTGGCCCTTGCATACATTAAGTGCACGAGGCAAATCCACCGATTTACATATTATATGTCAGTAATTTTTTTAGTCGGATAGTCTGAAAATTAAATGATCTCCATGTTCGACTTTGAAAAACTCAATTAAGCATCTTCAGTTTTATAAAATTGTTCATTGCTTAATGGGGTACTGGCCTTAGGCATATTAGATGGTCATTAAATAATTTCTCCAAAATAACACATGTTAGAGGATCAATTAAACTTAGACTGAAACAATGAAATGGGTGAGTAGTAATGGAGAATAATGCCATTTTTGGAGAAACAATGAAATGCCATAAGATTTGCTTGCAGAAGCTGAAAAGTTGTTTCCTACAAGATGTGAATACATGGAACATGCATAAATTTAATATCATAGATTTATCCTTAGTTTGTTTTGGGCTTAGTATGTCTAAAATAATTTGTGGATACTTATTGTCATAATTATTTTAAGTATATAATTTGTGAACTATTTACATTTATCTTAATTAATGAAATATGCATTTTTTTATAATATTAATTATTTTGTGTAATTAATATAATGATTGACATTAATTATTTTGTATAATTAATATAATGCATGACATTATTTATATCCTAAATTATTCAAAATATAGTTATGCAACTTGGTTTGAATAATTTATTTAAATATTTTTACATATATATTTTTATCTTGATATTAATTTTACATATAATTAAGGCAATGATTGGAAATGTAGTGACCTTTTGACTCAAGATTGTATATATTCTATTGTTAATGTATAATTGGTTGTGAAAACATTAGTATGTAAACTAGTGTATTAATAATATATGTATATATTATCTCTTGTAAATTATGTATTTACTTAACATTGATTCTAATCCTATGAATTTTGTTATTAAATTTAACAAAAGTGCTATGATATATGGTACAACTATGTGTTAGAAGTGTTGAAATTTTTGGACCGTTAAATATTATCATGGAGAACTCCACCTATACATGAGTTTCTTGTGTATAGTCGGTCCCAAGTCCCGGTAAAGGAGGAGGGTTGCGGTAGGTGACAGTCAGCATAAAATTTTTATCACATCTCATGATATGGATTCTAATAATAATATCGTTGGGGAGTTCCCTACTTGCGATGCGCTACATCGAAGCTCGGGTATAGTGAAGAATAAGCAAGGGTGTAGGGCGTTCCCAGAATGTGATGCTCCATATCGGCGCTCGGATGTGATGCGTAATAAGCAACAATTCTTACATCATGGACATGTGTGATTAAAGAAGTTAGTTTAAAATACGATTATTACTAGAGATACATATTCAGATAATGGTAAAAGATATGGTAAAAGATTATATAGGAAGAAGCATAAGAAAGAACAAGTAGGAAGTAAGATTAGAATAGGAACTTGGAATATGAGATTTCTTACAGGTAAATTGAGAGAACTTGTTAATACTATAGAGAGAAAAAAAATTAGTATTGCTTGTATTCAAGAGACTAAATGGGTTGGAGGAAAAAGTAAAGAAGTTGAAAATATTGGATATAAAGTGTGGTATACAAGATCAAATAGAGATAAAAATGAAGTAGGTATGATTTTGGATCTAAACCTAAAAGAGACGGTTGTAGCGGTGAAAAGAGTAGGTGATAGGATTATTTCAATTAAACTTATGCTTCAAAATGAAACTATCAACATAGTTAGTGCATATGCTCCTCAAGTTGGATTGGATGGAGAGAGCAAGCGAAAATTTTAGGATGATATGGATGCACATATGCAAGGGATTCTAAATGATGAAAATATTTTTATAGAGGAGACTTAAATGGACATATAGGAAAAGACGAAGTAGTTTTTGAGGAGGTACATGGAGGGTATGATTTTGGAATTAGAAATGAAGAAGGTAAGAGTATCATTGATTTTGCTTTAGCCTATGGTTTGATTCTGGCCAACACATATTTATAAAAAGGGAATCCCATCTAGTGACCTTTAAAATGGGAAAAATAGAAGTCAGATTGACTTCATACTCATGAGAAGAGCTAATCGAACTCGATGCAAGGATTATAAGATTATTCCAGGTGAGACTTTGACCACTCAGTATAGGTTAGTGGTTTTGGATGTCAAGTTTAAGAGGTTGACTAGTAGACCAATGAGGAACAGAATTCCTAAGATTAGGTGGTGAGCTTTAAAAAGTGGAAAATAATTATTGTTCAAGGATGAGTTGGTCAAAGCTGGAGGGTGGGAGGCAGATATGAGTATGTCATCAAATGATATGTGAATAGGCATGTCTACAACAATTAAAGAAGTAGCTAGAAAGGCTCTTGGAGAATCTAAAGGGTGTGGGCATCCCTCGAAGGAGTCTTGGTGGTAGAATGAGGAAGTGTAAAAAGCAGTGAGAAGTAAAAGGGAATGATATAAGAGTTTGCCCAAGTGTAATAACAATGGTGCTTTCAAGTAGTACAAATAGGAAAAAAAAGATGCTAAAAAGGCAGTTAGTCAAGCAAGAGCACAATCTTTAGAGAGTTTTTATGAGAAACTTGGAACAAAGGAAGGGGAAAAAGCTATCTATAAATTGTTTAAATAAGGAAAAAGAAATTCCGTGATTTAAACCAAGTTAAGTGCATTAAAGATAAAGAAAATAGGGTTTTGGTTCAAGAATAGGATATTGAGGAACGATAGAGAAGCTATTTTGAGGAACTTCTTAATAGTGACCATAGTGGTAACATTGAGAGTTTAGACGTTAGGCCTAAGAAAAATGTGAAGTACACTAGATGTATTAGGTTTTTGGAATTTAAGGAAGCTTTGAAGAGGATGAAAGTTGGTAAAGCCTATGGACCATATGGGATACCCATTAAAAATGTTTGATAGATGTAGGAGTTACATGGATAATATCTTTGTTCAATAAGATCCTAAGTACAAAGAAAATACCTGATGAATGAAGACAAAGTAATTTGATACCTATTTTTAAGAATAAAAGAGATATTCAAAATTGCTCAAATTATAGAGGTATAAAACTTTTGAGCCACATTATGAAACTGTGGGAGAGAGTTATGGAACGCCATTTGTGTTTAGATACTTATAGTTCCTCAAATCAGTTTGGCTTTATGTCTATTCGATCAACTATGGAATCTATCTTTCTTATAAGAGATTTGATGGAAAAGTATAGAGAGATGAAGAAGGACTTATATATGGGTTTTATTGACTTGGAAAAAGCTTATGATAGAGTCCTTAGAGAAGTTTTATAATGGGTCCTAGAGCGTGGGGGAATATCTATACGATATATTCAAGTCTTGAAGGATATATATGAGGAATCCATCACCAGTGTCCAAACTGTGGGAGGGGATACTAAGAATTTTTCCATTTCTATTGGGTTACACCAAGGTTCTATTGCGCTCGAATTAACTCTACCACAAAGCGTCACTCACAAGTATACGAGGTAGCTGTAGCAAAGGTGATCGCCCCAAGGTCGTCTCACAAGGAAGCTAAAGTGACTAATTGATTATCAGATTTTAAATAACAAGTAATGAAGAAATTTAAATTGCTAACAATTAAAGAAAACAGATTGATTAAAGTTTAAAACAAATAAAAGTAAATTGAATTGATGATTTGATTCACTTAATAGAATGGTCTAGGGTTTGCACTTCTCTACTACTGATATGTATGAACGGTTATTCCACTTAACTAATTTAATTTCAAAGATTAAATCTCAAACAACTTAATTAATTGAGTCAAGGAAATGAGCTCTCGCATTCAAACCTCTTACAACTAATCTTGTTATAATTGAAACAAACTTTTTAATAGGTTATATCTCTAATTCACCTAAGTCCTTAATTGAATTGTTCCAGCATTAGACTTCATCTCTCAATCCATCATCTAATACCTAAAACACACAATTGGTGGCCAATCAATTATATGTTAACAATATTTCATTCAATAAAGGCTAAAGAAATTATTAGCTAAGAGAATAACCAATTCATACAATCATAGCAGATCCATACAAACCCTAGACTAGATCAAATTAGTTCATAATGCAATCAAACATACTCATCTCATTAATGTTCAAAGAAATCAAATTAGACATGATAATATCCATTAATACAATTTCAATGAAAATAAAGAGAATAAGTTCGAGAACAAAACCAAGTTACAAACTCCTTGAAGCTTCTGAAGGATCTCTTGTTCGAATCTTGCAAGAAGGATGTCTCAATGGCTAGAACAATCTAATCTAAGCTAGATAAAACAAAGTGTGATCAAAATCAAAAGAAAACAATTGTCAAAACCCTAGCTTTGCTCTCTGACGGCTGAAAACAATCTCAAACTCTCAACCCTCCCTCAAACCCTAGCTTCTTTTTCCTTTTATATGAATCGTCCGTTTAAAATCCGCTGCGTGTTTGGTTCATGAGGGACACGGCCAAGTCAGATGTGACTTGGCCATGTTGGAGTGCATTGGAGGGACACGGCCACTGACTTGGCCGTGTTGGAGTGCATTGGAGGGACACGGCCACTGACTTGGCCGTGTCCCTTGCATGTGTTCACTTCTGTTGCTTTCCTTCTTTCTCTTCTTTGGTTGAGTGACACGGCCAAGTCAGAAATGACTTGGCCGTGTTGGTCCTTTTTGGAGGGACACGGCCACTAACTTGGCCGTGTCCCTTGCCTGTGTCTGCTTCTGGTTAATTGATCTTCTTTGCCTTGGATGCAAGTGAGACACGGCCAAGTTGGAGTGACTTGGACGTGTCTGGGCTTCATTGGAGGGACACGGCCACTGACTTGGCCGTGTCCCTTGAGTGTGTCCACCTCTGTAACTTTGATCTTCAATTTAACTTGGTATAGGACACGGCCAGTGACTTGGCCGTGTCCTCTGCCTGTGTCAGCTACTGTCCCTTTTTGTCTTCAATTTGGTTCCTTGGCTTTTATAACCTAAAACAAAACTTGAACAAACTTTAAACAAGAATTAAATAAACAATAACCAATAAAACATAAACACACACTAAAACTAGGACAAAAACGACAAAAACACTGAAATAAACTAAAACTACCACAATTAATGAAAACACTAAATAAACCGATTAAAACTAACAAAATACCTAAATAAAACAATAATTATCATAATAAACAAGACACAAATCTATAACAAAAACTAATAAAACAACTACCCCACACTTAAAACTTTGCTTGTCCTCAAGCAAATTCACATGGCATAAATTAAAAACTCAAACAACCTTAACTATAATTCCAGCATATAGATGAAATACTTTAAGAGTCAGACATAAATAATTGCAATTTTCTTCAATCAAGGATTTTCTTAACTCATTCATTAATCCAAACATACAAATCTTATCTCTCATCTAAGTATTTCACTCGATTTCAAAGGTTAATCACTCAAATCACTCATGAGTGCATACTGCCATAAACTTGCTTAATTATCCAATCTCCCTCACTGATTGTCTCAAGAAATAATCCGAAGGTCTTTTATTTGGATGTAATGGGGCTAAGGTGCAGGTATGAGAAAAGGCATTTAAGCTGGAGCATCAAGAAATAGAGTATCTAAATTAGACAATACTATTGCTAAGAAACTCACAACTCCCTCAAATGGCATACTCACCAATCCTTAATAATCTTACATACTTGCACACTAAAAGAAAAGTACATGAGTCAACATTCCTCTAATGCTAGAAAATATATGAATTTTGTATATATATATATCTCTTCTTTTTTCTTTCTTTTTTTTATTATTCTATCATCATTTTATATATATATATATATACAAAATATAAACTTGCATAGAACATCTAGCTTAAAATGTAGAGGAAAGGAACAATCAACTCTTAATCCAACACAATGTGCAAAGTATGCATTTCAACCCCAAATAGCAATACCATTTTTCCTTTTTTTTACTTACCCCACACTTTGAAATAAACTACCCTATTGTCAAATCATAAAACTCCATTCCTTAATGCATAGGTATGATAATAATAAGAACATATTAAGTTGAGAATTGTGTTGATCAAACAAGAAACGGTCAATGGCTCAACTTGGCTCACTAAGGAAATCAATATTAAAGGAAGTCTTTTTAAGCTAAAGGGGCTAACCTAATTTGCCTTCATCATTTTAAAACTTGATATTAATTCATAATGTGAGTTCAATTAGTATGCAAAAGCAAACTCTAGAGATGCAACACCATGAAGGTGCACACTTAAGAAAAGAAAATCAATTGATAATAATATCAAATTATGAGGCTCAAAACTCACACAGGTGGGTTTACAAAGATTTATATATCATAAATTGCAGAATGTGAAAATTGATTCTGAATGGATTCAAATGCTCATTTCTATGCCGAAACTAAAGTCTCAACTATAATGCTAGAATCAAAGAAAAGATCAATAAGATTTCAACAATTATGCCATGCACAACAGACACAATAATCAAACCAAAACAAAAATTAAAGGAAAGCTTAAAGAGTACCCCACACTTAAAATTTACATTATCCTCAATGTGAAACAAGAATAATAAATAAAAAGAGTTAAATGACAACCTGTCTTCCATCGTACCTGGTGAGGCAAAACCCTAGCTTTCCATCACAAACACAAAAGTTCAAAAACAAAAGTACAATATATAAAAATAAAATATCCAAATATAAAGTGTTAACATGAAAACAAAAATGAAAAATAAGAACAAAAATACACTAAACAAAATAAAACAAGGAACTCAAAATCTATGGAAAAGGCTGGCGTGAAGATGATGCAGTTGAGGGATGGAGACTCAAGATCTTCGCAAGGTTGCTATTAATTTGTTCCAACTGCTGCAATACCTCAGCATGGTTATGGTCCACCTTGCCATCCAGTCGATCCACTTTGCCCTCCAGGGCCTCAATCCTCAGAAGTACCTCTTGATGTTCCGAGACCGGAGCATCCTCATCTAGGTCAAGAGAATCCGAGTCGGACTCCTCTTGGACCCGTGCTCTCTTCTGCCTGTCCCCCGGTGCTGCAGGCTCATCTGAAGGCATCACATAAGTCCCTCTCCTATGCACCACCATGTGCATCTTCTCAAGTGTAGCTATATCCAAAGAGTCATTACCCGAAATTCTAGTCATGCGACTAGTATTCGGGTCAAAATCCTCAACAAGGGCTACTGCTAATGTGGTAACCAACCCTCCAACACAAATTGCCCCCTTTCTTTTGTTAGCCACGGTATCAAAAATATCGGCTAACCAATAGCCGGCACTAACATGCATTGAATTCAAAGCACAATCTAGGAAAAATAGTTCACTCGATTCAACCACACCCGGGCTCTCCTTCCGAGCAAAGAATCCGCAAGACATAAACCTATGCAAGTGCCTCAAAGCGGAATTTCTTAATTTAGATGCCTTAGCCGATTTGGCCACATAAGTACCCGAGCCTAAAGCTCCCCAAGCAAATTGTTGTTTAAATTCTTTGGGTACTGACCTTTCCCCATGCTGATGAAAACCATATATATCATTTAACTGGTCAATATTAAGCACAAATGATTTACCCAGCAATTTAAACATCATTCTAGTGCAGATTTTCTTATCATTTCTTTCAACCTTGAGAGATGTCAAAAAATTCTAAAGTAAGTTCCTCAAACTGCAAAGGTCTCAAGGTGACTAGAGTTTCCCATCCAAGAATTTGCACATATCGATCAAAATTAGTCCTAATTTGCAGGGCATCAAGAGATTCATCATTAACATACCTTGTCGGGAAAAAACCCCGAGCCAAAAGACTTGCTCTCTTCGAAGATAAAGATGATGAAGAGGAAGAAGCTCCTTCGGTTGTAGGCCTCTTCGTCTTGCGGTGTGAAATAGTCTTAGTTCTCGGCATCCTTAGAAATCTGAAAATTCAAACCCAAAACCTGATTAAATCAAAATTATATGAGCAAAGAAGAAGTTTTCAGTGATTATCTCTAGTTTTGGTGAAGAAATTTAATGTTTAAAGGAAGATTTGGAGTTTTGAATCACAAGCTATGAATTTTGCGATACAGAGGGCGAGAGAACGAGAGAGACGAAGAACAGGAAATTAGGGATCTAATGAAAAGAAACTGGGCAAAATCAGGTTTTTTAAAGTGTAAAAATGAGGGACACGGCCAAGTTGTGGACAACACGGCCGTGTCATGTAATTTTTGAGGGACACGGCCAGTGACTTGGCTGTGTCCCTTGGGCGTGTTCGTCTCTGTGAAGAAAGGTGCAAAATAAAAAGCAAAAACAAAGTAGTGAAGCTTGGCCGTGTTACACGGCCGTGTTCCTTGGCCGTGTCACTCACTGTGACAAGTGCAGAAAATAAAAAACAAGATGGGTTTTGTTGAGGCTTGGCCGTGTCCAAGTGACACGGCCAAGTCTTTTGGCCGTGTCTCCTTCTGCCATTTCAACTTCTTTTTTTTATTTATTTATAAATCACCAAATATTAAAAAAATTGCACCCTCTTCTCTGATCAACCCTGAAACACATTAGAAAGATAAAACCGATCAAAGCACCTGTTCCATTTATTTAGACTAATCATAAAATCAAAACTTGCTAAATTTAAAATTACAACTATGAAAAATAAATGCAAACCGATGGGTTGCCTCCCATTTAGCGCTTCTTTAATGTCATAAAGCTGGACATCATGCAAGGCCTAGGGATCATGAATCAAAGTGTTGTTAATGACCCTCACTTCCTGAAATCCTTCATTATATGGCTTAACTCTCTGTCCATTCACTTTAGAAGTCTCACTTGTTCGAGAGTTAAGTAATTCAATGGCACCAGAAGGATACACCTGAGTTATCTCAAAAGGACCACTCCATCGAGATTTGAGTTTACCTGGAAAAAGACGGAGTCCAGAGTTAAAAAGTAAGACTTTCATACCTGGACTCAATGTCTTTCGCACTATAATTCTGTCATGAAGTGCTTTAGTGCGATCCTTGTAAATTCTCAAGCTCTCATACGCCTCATTTCTCAGCTCATCTAACTCTGAAATTTGTAGAAATCGTTCTCTCTTCGCTTTGTCCAAGTCCAAATTCAGAGTCTTGATTACCCAATATGCTCCCAAACACCAATCGATATGGACTCATACCTAGAGGAGTTTTGAAAGCAGTCCGATATGCCCATAGTGCATCATGCAATCTGTTTGCCCAATCCTTCCTTGATGTGTTGACTGTTTTCTCCAGAATTCCTTTTAGCTGCTTGTTGATGTTTCCACTTGTCCAGAAGTCTATGGATGGTATGGGGTTGCCACCTTGTGCTTCACACCAGATTTGTGCATTAACTTCTCAAAAAGCCTGTTGCAAAAATGGCTTCCCCCATCACTGACAATCACTCTTGGTGTGCCAAATCTGCTAAGAATGTTTTCCTTCACAAATTTAACAACCACATTAGCATCATTAGTACGGGTGGGGATTGCCTCCACCCATTTGGAAACATAGTCAACATCAACTAAAATATATTCAAAACCAAAAGACTTGGGAAAAGGACCTATGAAGTCTATTCCCCACACATCAAACAGTTCAACAACAATATATGATTGAAGGGGCATTTCATTCCTCCTCCCAATGTTACCTACTCTTTGGCAACGATCACAGTGCTTACAATACTCTTGAGCATCTTTAAATAAAGTAGGCCAGTAAAAACCACTTTGTAGCACCTTTTCCGCAGTCTTTCTTCCTCCAAAATGACCCCCACAGTGAAGGTCATGACAAAATTGAAAAACACTCAGTTGTTCTTCCTCAGATACACACCCGCGAACTATCTCATCTTTGCATATCCGGAATAGATAAGGTTCATCCCAAAAATAAAACTTACTCAAGTGTAAAAACCTTTTCTTTTCCTGAAATGACATGTTAGTACGCAATATACCACAGGCAAGATAGTTAGCAATATCTGCAAACCAAGGTGTATCAAATACCACAAAAAGCTGCTCATCAGGAAATGCTTCTAAATTTTTATGAATGCTATCATATGCAAGATTTTCACTAAAGTAGGGTAATCTGGATAAATGATCAGCAACAACATTCTCACTACCCTTAGTATCCTTGATTTGGAAATCAAATTCTTGCAATAACAACACCCATCTAATTAAGCGCGGTTTAGCATGTTGTTTTGTTAAAAGATATTTAAGAGCTGCATGGTCAGAATGCATAATAATTTTTGACCCAATTAAATAAGCTCTAAATTTGTCTAAAGCAAAAACAACAGCTAACATTTCCTTTTCAGTTGTGGTGTAGTTCATTTGTGCACTATTCAGGGTCAAGCTAGCATAATATATTACTCTCAAGTATTTATCAACCCTTTGCCCAAGAACAGCTCCTACTGCATGATTAGAGGCATCACACATGATTTCAAAAGGTAAAGACCAAACAGGAGCTACAATCACTGGTGCACTAGTCAATTTTTCCTTAATGGAGTTAAAAGCTTGCATGCATTGTGCTGTAAATTCAAATGGAACATCTTTCCCCAACAAATGGCACAATGGTTGGCTTATTTTGGAGAAATCCTTAATAAACCTCCTGTAAAATCCTGCATGCCCTAGAAAACTTCTTATTCCCTTAACAGAGGTAGGTGGGGGTAACTTAGCAATCAATTCAATTTTAGCCTTATCCACCTCAATCCCTTTACTTGACACCACATGACCTAAGACAATGCCCTGAGTAACTATAAAATGACTCTTTTCCCAACTTAAAGTGAGGTTACATTCAATGCATCTCTCAAGCACACGAACAAGTTTATTGAGGCAATTATCAAAAGAATTACCAAAAACAGAAAAGTCATCCATAAATACCTCAATAAAATCATCTATCATGTCAGAGAAGACAGACATCATGCATCTCTGAAAAGTTGCAGGTGCATTGCACAAGCCAAAGGGCATACGTCGAAATGCATAAGTCCCAAAAGGACAAGTAAAGGTTGTCTTGGACTGATCCTCTGGAGCTATTGGCACCTGATAGTAACCTGAAAGGCCATCCAGAAAACAATAATGTGAGTGCCCAGAAAGTTTATCTAACATCTGATCAATAAAAGGAAGAGGGAAATGATCTTTTTTTGTAGCATTGTTCAACTTCCTATAATCGATGCACATTCTCCACCCAGTAGTAGTCCTAGTAGGAACCAATTCATTATTCTCATTTCTTACCACAGTGATTCCAGATTTCTTAGGAACTACATGTACTGGGCTCACCCACTCACTATTAGCTATTGGGTAAATTACTCCTTCATCCAGCAATTTGAGCACTTCCTTCTTAACCACTTCACTCATATTTGGGTTAAGGCGCCTTTGAGTCTCCCTCACAGGTTTAGCTCCTTCTTCTAAAGTGATTCTATGCATACACATGGAAGGGTTAATACCCTTGATGTCACTCAATCCCCATCCTATTGCTCTCTTTAATCTTTTAAGCTCACTCACCAACCTCATCTCCTCCCCTTCACTAAGTTCACTAGATATTATCACAGGTAAAGTGTTGTGATCTCCTAAAAACACATATTTCAGGTTCTTAGGTAACTCTTTCAGCTCTAACTCTAGTGAGGGGTTCTTCTCTTCTTTTTCAATGGGGGGAAGCTCACAAACTGGGTCCTCCTTAAATTCTTCTATTTCAGCACTTTCTAAGGTCCCAAGACAACTGGCTATTTCTGCATCAAAAATTTCCAAATCACTATCTGAAGTCAATGCCAGCTCCATTTTATCAGAGGAACCTATCTGCAAGAAAATATCTGAAACAACTGCATCAACACAATCAATGAAAGAACAATCCTCATATAAAGCAGTTGTAGGAATAGGAGAAATGTTAAAAATAGAAAATTCCACAGTTTGTCCCAAAACAGTCATTGATAATTTTCCATTCTTAACATCTATCAAAGTGTTGGTAGTCGCCATAAAGGCCTACCCAGCAGAATGGTGTGTGCAGATGGTGAAGAATTACCTACTTCCATGTCAAGAACAATGAAATCCACAGGTACTATCAAACCACCAACTTTAACTAACACATCTTCTATAACCTCTTTCGGGAATCTAAGAGATCTATCAGCTAACTGCAACACCATTTTTGTTGGTTTAAGTTCCCCTAGTTCTAAATCAAGGTACACAGAATAAGGCATTAAATTCACACTGGCCCCTAAATCACACATGCCATCAGTACCCTTTCCATTCCCCATAGTAATTTGAATAATAAAACTTCCAGGATCCTTTAGCTTAGGAGGTAGTTTATGCTGCAAAACAGCACTAGCTATCTCAGAAACTATCACCTTTTCATTCGGCTCATACCTTTTTTTCTTGGTATTCAGTTCTTTGAAGAATTTAGCATAAGCCGGCATGTTCTTAATTGCTTCAAGTAAGGGTAAGTTAATACTTACCTTAGATAGCATGTTGAAGATATCTGAAAATTGCTTATCTTTTTTATCATCCTTCAACCTGCTGGGGAATGGTATAGGTGGCCGGTATGGATTGCTTGCCTTGTGCAAATCTGCTGTAGGGGACTTCTCCATTGATCTTTCTTCAGCACCTTTGTTCTCTTTTTCTCCTTCCTTTTTATTCTCTTGCTCACCTGCATTCACAGAATTATTTTCAACATTGTTATTAATTACCTTGCCACTCCTAAGAACAGTCACTGCTTGTGCCTGCTCAGGTTGACTTGGGAACTTCCCCTTTTGTTGAATCTGCATTTGTTGAGCAAGTTGCCCCACTTGGGTCTCCACCTTCTTAAAAGATGCTTCTAAGGAATCCAGCCTCTTGTTGTTCATCTCCTGATTTTTAGCACTGACTTGGATAAAAGCCTGTAAACTTTCCTCCAAACTCTCTCTCTTAGGCTGACCTTGATTTGAGGATTGGCCCTGCTGTTGGTTCTGTCTCTGGAGCAAATGGAAAGGCTGTTGAGCATTATTTGTTGTCCAGGAAAAATTGGGGTGACTCCTCCAACCAGGATTGTAAGTGTTGGAGTAAGGATCATTCCTTGCTCTTGGTTGAAATCCCCCCATAGCATTAACTTGCTCAGCTTCATTCCCAAAAGACTCATATGCAAAGGGGCATATATTTGCTCCATGCCCAAATGTCCCACAGATTCCACACACTTCTTGAGTGAATGAAGAAATATTGTTCTTCATGTTTAGCATCTGAACCTGCCTTGTCAACTCAGCTATTTGACTAACCATTTCAGTATTGGCTTCCAGTTGATTCACCCCTTTACTTCTTCCCCTTACACTCTTTTTTTGAGAATTAGCTCCCAACATCTCAAAGATCTCATAAGTCTCATCAGCCGTCTTTTCTCCCATGGCTCCCCCAGCTGCATTGTCAACAGTGTTTTGAAATTGCTGGGTTAGACTATCATAGAAAAACTGATTAAGGAGTTAAAGTGGGTAGTGATGATGTGGACACTGGATCAATAGCATCTTGAATCTATCCCAAGCCTCATGAAATGGCTCTCCTTTAAATTGAGAGAATGTAGCAATCTTCCCTCTCAACTCAGCTGTCTTTTGGTGTGAATAGAACTTGCCCATGAACTTGTTATAAACTTGCTCCCAAGTTGTCAGTGAATTTTCAGGCAACATCATGAGCCAGCTCATTGCCCTATCCTTCAAAGTATAAGGGAAACATCTCATCCTCAACTGATCTTCTGTTAGTCCTCCCAAAGGAAAAGTGTTGAGGGTGGAGTAAAGTTCAAAGGATCTTCATTTGGAACTCCATAGAATGATGGCAGCATGTTGTAGTGAATGTTCTTCAACTCATAATTCCTTGCTGCATCTGTCAGTCTTATGCAAGAAGTGGAAGTTCCAATGACAGGTCTAGCAAAGTCTCTCATCGTTCTTTGCCTTTCTTCAGCAATTTTAAAAGATTGTTCAGATTTCGATTCAAATTCAGAAGTGTCCTCCTCTGTATCAAATCCGGTGTAGAGCTCAAACTCTTCTCTGCTCCTTTTCACTCTCTGAATTTCTGGAATGAATGGATGTAGCTCTCCTTCGAGTGATCTCCTGCCTTGCATAAACAAAAATTTCTAGAAAAAGAAATATCAAAAGCAAAAGACAAATAAAATAAAATGAAAACAATAAAAAATAATCCAAAGTATTTTTTTTAATAAACAATTTCGCCAATTAGCTTCCCCGGCAGCGGCGCCAAAAACTTGTTGTGCTCGAATTAACTCTACCACAAAGCGTCACTCGCAAGTATACGAGGTAGCTGTAGCAAAGGTGATCGCCCCAAGGTCGTCTCAAAAGGAAGCTAAAGTGACTAATTGATTATCATATTTTAAATAACAAGTAATGAAGAAATTTAAATTGCTAACAATTAAAGAAAACAGATTGATTAAAGTTTAAAACAAATAAAAGTAAATTGAATTGATGATTTGATTCACTTAATAGAATGGTCTAGGGTTTGCACTTCTCTACTACTGATATGTATGAACGGTTATTCCACTTAACTAATTTAATTTCAAAGATTAAATCTCAAACAACTTAATTAATTGAGTCAAGGAAATAAGCTCTCGCATTCAAACCTCTTACAACTAATCTTGTTATAATTGAAACAAACTTTTTAATAGGTTATATCTCTAATTCACCTAAGTCCTTAATTGAGTTGTTCCAGCATTAGACTTCATCTCTCAATCCATCATCTAATACCTAAAACACACAATTGGTGGCCAATCAATTATATGTTAACAATATATCATTCAATAAAGGCTAAAGAAATTATTAGCTAAGAGAATAACCAATTCATACAATCATAGCAGATCCATACAAACCCTAGACTAGATCAAATTAGTTCATAATGCAATCAAACATACTCATCTCATTAATGTTCAAAGAAATCAAATTAGACATGATAATATCCATTAATACAATTTCAATGAAAATAAAGAGAATAAGTTCGAGAACAAAACCAAGTTACAAACTCCTTGAAGCTTCTAAAGGATCTCTTGTTCGAATCTTGCAAGAAGGATGTCTCAATGGCTAGAACAATCTAATCTAAGCTAGATAAAACAAAGTGTGATCAAAATCAAAAGAAACAATTGTCAAAACCCTAGCTTTGCTCTCTGACGGCTGAAAACAATCTCAAACTCTTAACCCTCCCTCAAACCCTAGCTTCTTTTTCCTTTTATATGAATCGTCCATCTAAAATCCGCTGAGTGCTTGGTTCATGAGGGACACGGCCAAGTCAGATGTGACTTGGCCGTGTTGAAGTGCATTGGAGGGACACGACCACTGACTTGGCCGTGTTGGAGTGCATTGGAGGGACACGGCCACTGACTTGGCCGTGTCCCTTGCATGTGTTCACTTCTGTTGCTTTCCTTCTTTCTCTTCTTTGGTTGAGTGACACGGCCAAGTCAGAAGTGACTTGGCCGTGTTGGTCCTTTGGCCGTGTCCCTTGCCTGTGTCTGCTTCTGGTTAATTGATCTTCTTTGCCTTGGATGCAAGTGAGACACGGCCAAGTTGGAGTGACTTGGCCGTGTCTGGGCTTCATTGGAGGGAAACGGCCACTGACTTGGCCGTGTCCCTTGAGTGTGTCCACCTCTGTGACTTTGATCTTCAATTTAACTTGGTATGGGACACGACCAGTGACTTGGCCGTGTCCTCTGCCTGTGTCAGCTACTGTCCCTTTTTGTCTTCAATTTGGTTCCTTGGCTTTTATAACCTAAAACAAAACTTGAACAAACTTTAAACAAGAATTAAATAAACAATAACCAACAAAACATAAACACACACTAAAAACTAGGACAAAAATGACAAAAACACTGAAATAAACTACAACTACCACAATTAATGAAAACACTAAACAAACCGATTAAAACTAACAAAATACCTAAATAAAACAATAATTATCATAATAAACAAGACACAAATCTATAACAAAAACTAATAAAATAGGTTCAGTTTTGAGCTCTTATCTTTTCATCTTGGTCATAGATGAGCTAACAAGATATATACAGGATGACATCTCTTGGTGTGTGATATTTACAGATGATATTATTTTAATAGATGAGACTCAAGCAGGGGTTAGTCAAAAGTTAGAGTTATGGAAAAGCACTTTGGAATCTAAGGGTTTTAAACTAAGTAGGACTAAGACTGAGTATATGCAGTGTAGATTTAATAATGAGAATAGGGAAAAAGGTGAAATTATTTTATATGGAATAGCAGTGCCTCATAGTATTCATTTTAAGTACCTTGGATCTATTCTTCAAGAAGATGAGAGTTGTGAAGAAGATGTAAGTCATAGGATTAAAGCTGGTTGGATAAAGTAGAGGGGTGCTACAGGAGTTCTATGTGATAAAAAAATGCCAATTAAATTGAAAGAAAAGTTCAACCGTACTGCAATACGACCTACGATGATGCATGGTAGTGAGTATTGGGCAGTAAAAGGACTACACATGAGTTAGATGCATGTTGTGAAAATGAGAATAATAAGATAGATATGTGATCACACTAGGATGGATAGAATCTGCAATGAGTGTATTAGAGAAAAAGTGGGAGTTGCACCTATTGAGAATAAGATAAGAGAACATAGATTAAGATGGTTTGGCTATGTGAAACGAAGACCTAGCGATGTGCCGGTCAGAAAAACCGAATAAGTTAGAGTGGATATAGCTAAGAGAGATAGAGGTAAGCCTAAACTGACTTGGTCAAAGGTGGTCTAAAATGATCTTATAATATTATATCTATTAGAAGAGATAATCTTAAATCGTACTGAGTGGAAAAGAAGAATCCATATAGATCCCAAGACTTTGTTGAGTTGAGTTGAGTTGTAAATATTATCATAGAGAGCCTACCCACGGGTAATTTAGTCTAGCATAGGTGAGACCATAAGGCCCATATCGCTTAGAAGAGAAAGAACTCTTAAGCTCGCATCACATTACTTAGTGCAACTATTGATGATATAATAAAGGAGTTTTGTAAATATGGACGTGCCAAGGGCATATGAATAAAATTTTAAGAGAAATTTAGTGAAGTTTCTTTGACAAAACTTCTATAGAGATATAATGATCGTGATATATTAACCTAAGAGCAAAAGATCCAATCAGTTACTTGTTCCATACCTAAAAGTTGGGAGCATATAAGAGTGCACCTAATATGCTCATGTTAACAAAGAGCTTTGCATATACTTGTCATCATCTAGACCCAGAGGCTAATCAGTTAGCTAAGTACAACTATATACTTCAATATATATGGACAAGTTCGACTCAAATGAAGATTCAGACAAAAAACATAAGTATAGCAAGTCAAAGGCAATGATAAAGAAACTGAGACTCAAGAAAATAAAAGTTTAAGATAACTAATACAAGGTTAGTACCTTAAAAAGAGGAGTGTAGTAAAGGTCAAATATTTTTAATTGTGGGAACAAAGACCATTGTATAAAGGACTGTACAACTCCGAAATAGGTATAACAAGGTAACTCATGTGTGAGTGAATCTTTTTTATAAGTTAGTTTTATTAACTGAAGTATATCCTTTGTGGATTGCGACTGTGGGACCAACCAACTATGTAATATAGGATTCTAGAGCCTTCATACAATTTTATCGGTATACCTAATGGGATACGATGAATCTTTATAAGAATCAACGCACATGTTAAAGGAAGTGCCACCTATAAATAAGTTTTGCTTAGCAATCAAACCTTGCTGCTCCATTAAATCCTTTATGTTCCATGAATTAGATAGAATTAGATTTCTATTCTTTGTTTGACTTATATTTGTTTTTCCTAGAGTTTTTCATGATAATCGACTACCTTTGTATTTGAGACAAATGTTTATGGCTCTAGATAAGTTTTGAGTAATTTTCTTATTATGGGTATTGTAAGCACTATGACTTTCAATATCAGTTTTTCCTTTATTTTCAACTTCACAAAATTATAAGAGTGATGTGAATGTGGTAGACTTGTACTGGTTGAAGGCCAACAAGGATTAGATTAATTTAGTAAAGACTAATCTCCTATCAAACATTAATCAAGTGGAATTGTCTACTTGTGAATGAAGTCCAACTAGAAAATCTACAAGAAAAAATTTCAAAGAAGGCACGAGAGCCCCTTCCAATTACATTTAATACCTCTGACATATGTGATCAAATGAACGTGAGAGCAAGACATAATTCTTGTTATTTCATCACCTTTAACAATTATTATACTTGGTATGGTCATGTCTATTTGATTATTAATAAATATAAGGCTTTAAATTTCTTCAAGATTTATCTCAACCCATTTGAAAAATTAGTTAAATAAGGAAGTGAAAGCACTTTGGATTGACAGAGGTCATGAATATTTGCTTGATTAGTTTAAGAAACTGTGTGATGAAAAAGGAATAGAATATCAATTGACTATTATATGAACTCCACAACAAAATGGTATTACTTAAAGGAGAAATAAAACTCTTCTTAAAATGATTAGGTCATTGATGGCTCAAGCTAATCTGCCTATCACACATTGGGGTGATGTATTATTGATTGCCACATATATACTCAATCAAATGACCTCGAAATTAAATACTTCCACTCCATATGAGTTATGGATAGATCAACACTTCGTTATGAGTGTCCCAAAAATCTTGGGGACGCGCCACCAATGAATATTATGCCTATCATATACATGGGAAATTAGGCCTAATAGGTAAATTTTTGTGAGATATTCTAAACTATCCAAGAGATATGTTTTTTTATGAGTAAGTAAGATGGTGGGAGAGAAACTCAGATTGAATAATAAGATGTCACATTTCTGAGAATGAATTTCCTAAGCAAGACAAATTAAATCAAAAGCTCTCCCTAAATAAGACCTTAGATTAAAGTTCATAAGGGCCACTTAGGAATTTGTTGGGTTAGTCTCCACTAACTGGTTTGGATGAGAGTGATCCTGATTTAAGTAGTTACTAACCCTAAATATAGTGGGAGTTTTATGGGAGTGATCCAAGTTTAAGTGGGAGCACCAATCCTAGCTCTAATGGGAGCTATATGGATATTGATTGAATGCACATATCAATCCAACTTGATGTGACTGCTCCTTAAGATTTTTTTATTTGAGATAAAGCAACTATAAAATAATACTTCCTTAGCAATTTAAAACCAAGGGCAATGAGGAAATTTATTCATGGTTATATCTTAAGAAAAAGATGAGTCAAAAAATATCTAAGAGATTCTCTCGTGTCTTGTTGAGGATTAAGTGTATAAAAGAAATGGAAGAATTAGTTTTTATGAGACCAAACCAACTATGTGAATTGGTAGATCTTTCGAAAGGATATAAAGACATTGGAAACAAATGGATTCTTAAAAATCAAGAAAAAGATGATGGCATCTTCAAGAGGCACATGGCTTGTCTCATTAGAAAGGGGTACTACAAAGATATGTTTTCTCTAGGTATATAAGGTTGATTTTAGCAATCATGGAAAATCATGATCTTGAATTGCATTAAATGGATGTAATATGACTACTTTTTCTCAATGGAGAATTAGATGAGGAAATGTACATGAAATGAATGATAGGCTTCATCAAATAAGGTTAAGAAAACAAAATTTATAGGTTGAAACATCAATTTATGGCCTTAAGCAGTCTTCAAGATAATGGCACACATGCTTTCACAATGCAATTATATCGAACGATATTACCATGATAGATAGGGACTACTGTGTCTACATTAGATGATTGAAAGCAAAGTTGTCATAATGTCATTATATGTTGATGATATTCTAGTTGCTAGAAATAACAAGGGTTTCTAAACCATATTAAAGAGTGGTTATCAACTAATTTTAAAATAAAAGACATCGGTGAAGTCACGTATACTTTTGGAGTAAAGACTTCAAGATCATATAAGGAAATTATTATTTCTTTTAAAAGAGACATACATTTATAAAGTTTTTGAATGATTCAATAAACAAAATCATAAACTCATAGATATCCAGTTGCCAAAGACAAAGGCTTGAGCCATAGCTTATGCTCTAAAATCTCAAAGGATATAGATGTTATGAAAAATATCCCTTATATAAGTTCTATTGGAATTCTATTTGTATACAATGATGTATACAAAACTTGGTATTTGCCTTCTCATTAGATTGACAAGTTAATATGAATAGGTTCAACACTTATGAAAAGCAGCTAGAAGCATATTAACATAAAATTATTTTTGTTGTCAAAGACATGGTTACATATAAGGAAGTGAACATAAAATATAATTTTCTATGTATGATATGGTTGTGGATCACTTTACCAAACCAGTTCCTAGAGACGTGTTCATTAGACGTACAAGGTCTCTTGGATTGCGTTGATGTTGATGTATTTATAATATTTATCTCTCCAAGATTATGTTCACTTAACTATTTTTATTAATACTAAACATGATGTTTATTTTGTGTTTACATGAATTTAAATGTTTAGTGCATTTAATATTGTTGAAATATAAAAGCATGCCGGACATGATATAAATTAACCTTCTCATATGGTTAATTTCCTTCTATATGTCTATGTGGCAAGTGAAGATGGGAGTATTTTCAAGCATTTTATCTAGCTAATAATGAGCTCATGCTTAAAGAAAGATGGTTGTCTCATTTACATAATGAGATTTGTTATTTACTTTTGGGCTAGTTATATGTGATTATACCTAATTCTATGTAAGGTGCCAAATGTAAGTTCTAAATAAACTCGAGTAGAACTGTGAACTTCAGTTCGGCATTAAGTGTGTCTAAACTAACATTCGCATGGTATTTTAAATTAAAAATATGTTTTTTGATAGACATGCACTGCATAGAAGGGGAATAACACTATGGCATGTGTTTCATACTATATGTGCAAAATTTTGACCACGGGTGGACAAAAGCTTATGATCTCAACTTTCGTCAATATGAGACCCTTGAGAATTTTACTTCTCAAAGTTACCCTTATGACTTTCGGTTGGTTCTTGAGATATGATTCGATGTTTGCTTTTTAGGTTATTACTAGAGGGTTACGAATGATTTGATCTAATGGGGCATTTCTAGAAAATCAAATTTAATCATGATCAATGGAATTTAACTAAAAGGAAGATCGCTTGATATTCACGATCTCTTTGTGAATCCTTTCTATATTCAGTTTTTATATAAAATAAAAATTCGAAATTGATTTTATTCCTTTGTTTATCTAAAAAAAAGTGAAGTAGAAAGTTTTTCTTTTACTGAACTCATATAACTTTGAGAAATTGGCTTATTATTCTTTATTTTAAGAAATTTTTCTAAAAAAAAGATAAAATGGAAAATTTTTCTTTTACTTTTTTTTTGAAGCATTCTTTTACTTAAAATAATGTAATTTTAAGAAATTTGCAATTTTGAAGGACTAGCCTCCGCAGCTCCGCTTCTCACAAATATACGAAATAAACAAAAATTCTTCCATTTTTTCAATTTTAACTTCTTATAAATTGAAATTTAGTGTAATATAATATAATGATAACACAAAAAATGAATATTTTTTGTAAAAATAAATTTTGGCAGAAAATGACATGAACTACTACAAAATTTATGGAAAATATATGTTTAATAAACGAATATGAATTAAATTTAGTGATTATAAACAATTGATAAATGAATTAACAATGTAAAATATGAATAAAGACATTGATTGGCAGCAGCAGCAACAACAACGACATCAACAACAACAACAACAACAATAATAATAATAATAATACCATAAATGTTTGATTGAACCTCATACTGTCACGTGTTGTTGAGCTATATATAATAATTATTCGATCAACATTTACTCAGCTATATTAATGGATTTTTAGACTAATAGTATTAAAATCATTTCAAAATTGCGACCTAACGAGTTTCAATTTCAATAAAAGCTTATTATAAAAAAAATAAAAAGTATAAAAAATTAATCATTTATTTATTAAACATTAGAAAATTGACCTTTCCCTCTATAATTAATAAGACATTAAGACTTTATTGGTATCATTATTAAGCGTAGAATAAAACCAATGCATATGATAATTGCTCATTGACAAATTAATTATATATGTAAGAAAAGATCAAATATTATATGTAATAGATTGGACTTGTGCACGCAACTGTTTCCATCTCAAGATATTTCTTTTCGCATTATTTAATTTTCATCCAACCTTCTACATATATGAATAATCTTATATATAAAATAATACAGACATTAATATATAATATCTTCCAAATAAATAATACAAACATTAATTGTCATTAGAATATTCAAGTTCAATTATAAAATTGAACATATATGTAATTAGAAATGTTAAATTGTGCCTATTACATTTAGATAGGCGACCATACCCATTCGTTTGATTTATTCATTCAAAATTTTTAAAGTAAAATAATTAATTTAATTTATTAATCAAGTAAAAAAGTATTATTATAAAATCAAATTAACCGATAAAAATAATACAATGATATAAATTTATCTAATTTGGTTGATTAGGATTTGGGGTCACAAAATAGATGGATATATTTTAAATTCATATAAGTAGAGGTTCAGATTTTACCTCTGACGATATCCATAAAAGATTAACATTTTGTTTATACTACTAGTCTTGAAGAATAATTAACAAAGAGAGAAAGTTATCATTTTTCACAGTCTAAGAATTAAATCTAAACATTTTAATATCACACTTTTAGAGTAAGAAGTGATGAGAGAGAAAAAAAACCTTGGCCACAACATTTTTTAGCTTATAAATACTCATGTATTTATAGTGATAATATTCTTCTTCTAAAATGATTTGTGTTTTGATTTTAGTGATAAAATTAAACTCTCTTAGATTATCTTAATTATCCAAGAACAATATATTCTCCTAAATATCTTAATATTATCTTGATAATATTAATTGTAATAAATATTATAATTAAATAATATTTATAAATATATTGGTCCATGAGCAGGGACGGAGCTACCTCATAAATGAGATTGGCCTTGGCCCCTCCCATTTTTACTATGTATATACATGTAATGTTATAAAATATATATTTTATATTATTTATTATAAATATATTATATATATACATATATTATGAAACTTTAAGAATGGGTCCTTTCCATATAATAAACTCTTTTTATATATATTTTATCTAAATCAAAATTTTAATGCAAATATATTAGTCCAAAACTAAATATATATTAATCCAAAATTAAAATTTTATTTTATAAAAAAGAGGAAAGTTTATAAGATGACTGTATTGTTTTTCACTATATTATCTACCATCACAAATTAGAAAGTGAGTAATTCCATTAACTATGGCTAGGATTTGGGACTATGATTCCATAATATAGGTAATTTTTTTTATTTTTTTTTACTTTTTTTGTAACTTGATTTTTTTTTTTACGTAATACTTGAAATTGCTTTTAAATTGACTATGATTTATTATTATTTTTATTTTTTATAATTTTTTCAGTTCTAATCACTTAAATTGAGATACTATTATTTATAATTTTCTTAAAATTAGGATTTAAAGTTAATTAAATTTTTATGACTATTTGTCTTGACTAATTGGCTACCCTAATTCTTTTATCCTGGCTCTGTCCTTATCCATGGGTCTATCTACCTATCATGGGAGACCCAACCCAACTCACACATGATGTGACACATGCTTAAAAGATGATATTGTTTAAGGCAACTAATACTGAATTAATAGATCATGTCACCGGCATACTACGAGAGCTTTAAGCTATACACCTATTACAAATATATAATATCTCATTTGCTGAAATGACTTCAGAGTAGATATATTATGTTTTACCCCAGACTTCTTATCATATTTTCACTGTCCTTATAAGATCTTAGGGCAATTTACACCCATATTTATATAAGCTTACAAACATAATTGGTCGGCCTATGAATACCAAAAAAAAAAGAAGTGAAAATCCAGTAATCTTCCTTGCAATTCAATTCTTTTGATAGTAACCAAACTTGCTTTTCTATAAATGTCCCATTAGATCAAATTATATATAATCCTCTGGCAACACCGTAAGATAGCAAAAATCTGATCAAAACTTGAAAACCAGCCAAAAGTCATAAGGGTAACAATGCTAAAAACCTAAATTCTCTAAGGGTCTCACTTTGACAAAATCAAGATCATATTATTTTATCCCCCCTTCTTGGTTGAGAAAATACACATGTGGTATGAGTCACATTTCATAGTGTTCTTTCCTTTCCATGGATCGCATACCTTAAAAGAAAATACTATGCAGGCGATCAGTTAGGCACACTTAGTTTTGAACCTTGAGTTCAAGTATCTACTCATATTAACTTATAACTCACGTCTGGCGATATAGAAAAGATTAAGCATAGTCATAATAAATTAGCCATGTGAGTCTTAATTAATAAATGAGATAACTATCTTGGTTCAAACACGAGCTCATGATCACTTAGATAATATTATCTGAAATGGCCTCATCTTTATTTGTTACAAAGACAACTGACCTAGTGAGAAGGTCAATTTCATATTTTTTGGCATGCTTTTCAAATGTAACAAAACATTTAAAAAAGAATCCATGTAAACACAAAATAATCAATATGTATTGGCATTAATAAATAACAAGTGAACAAAGTTTGGGAATATAAAAAAAGCACATCAATATCTAAACAAACCTAAAGACTAAGTGTGTTTAACAAAAATGTATCTAGGTATAGGTTTCATGAAAGGATCATACGTAGAGACATATTTCATGTCCACTTCTTTTCGTGTAACTATATCTTTGACAAAATTATATTTGATGTCTATGTGTTTCATCTTATAATGGAACTTTGAGTCTTCTGTGTAGGCAATTGTTGCTTAACTGTCACAGTGTATTATGACTGACTCACTTATAACATCAATACCCAAATGATCTAAGAATGTCTTAAGCTAAATACCCTGTTGTACCATAGTTAAAAATGCCACAAATTTAGCTTCAATAGTCGAAAGTGCTATCCAAAACTATTTCTTATTGTTCCATGAGATAACACCCTTGTTAAGTAAGAAAACAAATCCTGAGGTGGATTTTCTTTCATCCATGTCACCTGCCCAGTTAGATTTGTATAGCCTTTTAAACTTGGACTTCTATCTTGATAGCATAATAAATAATCAACAGTGCCTTTTAGGTACCTTAAAATCCTTTTAACTACTTGCCAATGTACTGGACCTTGATTGGATGGAAATCTACTTATCATCCCAATGGTAAAGCAAATATCAGGCCTAGTACACATCATTGCATATATTAGGTTTCCAACAACACTTGCATAAGGACATTATTCATATGTTCTATTTCTTTCAGAGTTTTGGGACATAACCTTTGGCTCAAGCTTTCACCTTTGGCAATAGGGGAATCTATGGGTTTATAATAACACATATTAAATCGCTCAAGTACTTTCTTTATGTATGCCTCTTAGGAAAGAGAAAAAATTTTCTTGATACGATCTCTCAAAATCTTTACTTTGAGAATATATACACCCTCACCCATGTCTTTCATCTTAAAACTGTTTGATAACCAGCCTTTGATGTTATCTAAAAATACTTTGTCATTTCTAGCAATTAATATGTTATCAATATATAATGACATTATGGAAAATATTGTTTTCAACCATTGATTTGGATACAATGGTCATCATCTATCATGGTAATACCATAAGATATTATTGCATGATGAAAACAAATGTACCACTATCTTGAAGACTACTTTAGGCCATAGATTGATTTTTTCAACCTACAAAATTTATTTTCTTGGCCTTGTTTAATGAAACCTATTAGTTGATCCATGTTTTGGCCATAGATTTATTTTTCAAACTGCATACTTTATTTTCTTGGCCTTGTTTAATAAAACCTACTAGTTGATCCATGTAGATTTTTTCATTCAGTTCTCCAGTGAGAAAAGCAGTTTTCACGTCCATTTAATGCAACTCAAGATCTAGTTTTTCCATAATTGCTAATATCATCCTTATAGATGTAAACCTCACAATAGGTGAAAATATATCTTCATAGTTTATTCCTTCTTATTGTGTATCTCTTTCCTACGAGAAGGTCTTTATACCTCCTGATGCTGCCATTAGCCTTCTGCTTGATTTTAAGAACTCATTTATTCCCAATGGCTTTGCGGCCTTTCATATTAACCAAATCCCAAATTTGGTTTAATCTCATAGAGTCTAACTCTTTTTCTATTGCTTTTATGTAATTATCCTTGGTTGAGCATGAGAGAGCCTCTTTAAAGTTTCTAGGCTCATCATCATCTTGAGACACAACCATTATTACCTCATCACTACCTTCGATATTAAATCAACAACAAGGAATAATTCCACGATTGCACTGCCTTAATTCAAAATCTTAAGGAACATTTTCTTTAAGTTCAAATATTGGAATATCAACTAAATCAATATCCATAGGACTCCCACTAGAATTAGGATTTGTACTCCCACTTAGACTAGGATTACTTTTAATCGGACCAGTTGATGGAGTTAAGTCCACCAAATTCCTCCTAGTCGAATGAAGTGGTCCTTGTGAACTTTGGTCCTCATTTTTATATAAGGAGAACTCTTGATTCAAATCACCATGCTTAGAAAAATCATTCTCTAAGAATGTGACATCTTATGATTTAAACTCAATTATCCTTCCACTGTCTTATTCACCTTAGAACATCTCACAAAGATATCCTTTTACTTTTTAGGCTAAATTTTCCATATTTATGTGAGATATCATGAACATAAATATCACATCCTTAAGGTTTTAGGATGCCCAGGTTGGGTCTTTGTCCTATCTATAACTTATACGGTGTTGTTGGGATGGATTTAGAGGGCACGCAATTATGTATGTGGCAGTTAATGATGCATCACCTTAGATAGTAATGGGCAATTTATTGACCTAACCATTCTGAGGAGCATCCTATTTCTCCTTTCAGTAACACTATTTTGTTGTAGAGTTCAAGGAATAGTTAGCTAATGCTCTATCTCTTTTTTGTCACATAATTGTTTGAACTGATCAGACAAATATTCATGACTCGTTGTCAATTCAAAGTGCTTTCACTTTCTTGTCTAGTTAATTCTCAACTAAGTTGATGTAGTTCTTGAAGCAACTTAAAGCTTTATATTTATGTATAACCAAGTAGACGTGACCATACTTAATATAGTCATCTATGAAGGTGATGAAATAGTAGGCGTTATGCCTTGCCCTTACATTCATTGGACCACAATTTTCTAAATGTATAACTTGCAATGGAATGGTAGCTCTTGAGTTGTAATGGAATGGTAGCTCTTGAGTTGTAATGGAATGGTAGCTCTTGTGCCTCTATTGAAGGGTTTTCTTGCAGCTTTTCTTGCTATATGAAATTCGCAAGTAGGCACTTCTACTTTATTATAGTTTGATAAGAGACCAACCCTGGCTAATCTATCCATATGTTGTTGGCCAATATGACCTAGTATAGTATGCCATGCATTCACATCATCATCAAAGTTATTTGAAATGATGAATATAGAAAAAGTGTTATTAGAAATAGAACCATGTTCAACATTGAATACAAAAAAGTTGTCCAAAATATATCCGGAACCAGAAAAGGTTTATCCTAAATTTAGAAGTATTATATTTTAATGAAAATTCAATGAAAAACCTAATCTAGCAAAACAATAATAGAAACAAGATTCCATATTATTTGTGGGATGTAGAGAATATCATGAAGTTGCAAGGTTCAACCTCCACGCAACATTAATTTACAGGTGCTAATCCCTTTCACCTCAACATGAGCGTTATTATCCATGAAAATCCATATTGTCGTGGTGGGTAATTGATAAAATTCAACAAAGGCTTCATAATCCTTTATTACATGGTCGGTGGCTCCCGAATCTACAACCCATAGAGGATTAGTTTTAGGTAATAATATTGAACTTGAAACCATTATTCCATTTACACATGAGTCAATGGGTAGTACCTTTTTAGGTACAGTGTAGTCCTTATCATAGTGACCCCTATTTCCACAATAAAAACATTTGACCTTCACAACATTTTGTCTTATTAGGATGCTTCCTTGTGTTTTGCTTTGGCTTCTTGTTACCCTGACCATCCTTTTCTTTACCCTTACCTTTGTTATTATAGTACTTATGGTTGGTGTGAGCGGAGAGTTTTGCCCACACTTTCGATGAAATAGTTCTTGCAACTTTGACACTATTAGGCTTAGTGCCTTAGAGAACATAAGCCTAAACTCAGAGAAAATGGAGTTGCCACTCGGATAAGCTGGGAAAGAAGAAAGGGGTGGATGACTCAATTTCTAAGAAATTCCTAAACCCCGAATGAGTTCAGAAAGTTAAGTATATATGAGGAAGGTGAGAATAACCCAGCACCCTCATAATGCCCGGTTCAGTGGAATTGACCTCCTTTTCAGGTCTAAATATTATTAAATTCTTAAGTATTATGATATCATCCATACTACATGAAACTAAAATAAAGAAATATTTATCAAAATCAAGAAGGTCCAAACTAGCGAAATGGGCACCCGTATAAAATAGAAATAAGCCCTTATAATAATGTCCAATGTCTAAAGTATAAGTAAATAAAAATAGGTCATTAACCAATTGGTGGAAATATGTCCTTTACAATTATCCCAAAGTCTTTAAATAAATTAAACTATATAAAATAAATAAATTAAACTATATAAAATAAATAAATTAAACAAATAAGGCACCCACTGGTGAAAATATGCCTTTTACAAGTCTATTAAAAATACAATTAATAAATACTTAATAATCATCCATGGTAAGCAAGTAATCAAACAAATAACTATTCACTTTACAGTTAGGACTAAACTAATGAAGTTAAAGTTAATAGGCTTTACCAAAATTATACGTTGATTCAAGCTTTACTTGCAATAATTTGGAATTTTGTCCATGGAAACTAAAGATGGTGGTTATTACCTTTGTATGATGTATCTATTTTATGGATTGATAGTAGTGTGTGTTGATGATTGTTACCTAACTCTCTGCCTATTGCTTTTTAATTATTGTTATTCACTATTGTGTTAATTCCTAATCCGTGCTCTCTTTTTCAGTATTAATTGTTAGTATTTATAGTATTACTATATTGAACATCTGAGTTTATGGTTAGAATTCTAAGTTAATATGTACATTGGATATAAATAAGTAGAGAATTTATATTTATTAATGATCTTTACAATAGACATTATAAAAAAAGTATCTATAAGGGGGAGACTAAACGATTATATAGTTCGTAATTATGATTAATGGTGACTAATTTGGTAGTTAATTATACAGAAAGTGGAGATTAGTGTTTAATTATAGTAGAGTTAATTACTACAGTAAGTAATTTTGAGGACGAAATTATTTAAGGGAGAAAAAATGATCATATCCATGATTTAAGAGAAATTAAACAAGTATTTAGAGGTATAAAAGTTGTATATACCCAATGTATAACCAGTGTATACATAACATATACACATTATATATTAATTGTATATGTTGGATATATATATTACATACTTGGTATATTGAACACACATATAAGTTATATTTGATGTGTATATAGAAACAAATTATTTGTACATATGGGTATTTATATTCATAAATATACATTACAAATATATAGTATATATATTCCATAAATATGTACATAATTGTATATATAAAATATAAGTAATATATATAAGACATATACACCTACATGAAATATACATTGCATATATGTGAGGTATAATTTGGTGTTGAAAAAGTGGATGATGATAACGATCAGGATGATGATGATGATGATGATGATGATGATGACAATGAGAGAAAAAAGAAAATTCAAATAAGGAAGAAAGATGATTGGTGGATTAATATTTTAATTAATAAATAAATAAATAAATATAGGATAAGGATGGAAAATTAAAGGGAAAAAGAGACATTTTCTCCTCCATTTTGAACGTGAAACTTGAGAAAGTACGAGGAGGATTTGGTTTTCTTCATATATTAAATTTTTACAAGAGATTTCAAGAGGATTTAAAGTAGTTTTGAAGGATTATCAAAGAAATCAAGTAAATATTTTATTTTAAGCTTGCTCTTGATTGATTTTAAGATTATGTTTTCAATATCTAGAGAGAGAAAGTTATGATTAATTGCTTAAATTGATATAATTAAAGATAAAAGGATGAGTATATTATGATTTGTAGATTGGTTGTTGGAAATAAGCATAAATGATGAAAGTTGAGTTTGATGATGAATATGTGTAATTAGTGTTTCTAATACGGTTGATTATAATTATGATAATGGATGAATTTAGTATTTTTTTTTATTATATATGTAATGATTTTATGATTAGAAATTGATTATGAGAGACTTTGATTAAGTTTAGGGTTATGGACCTATTATGCATAAATTAGTATTTCTAATATGGATATTGATAATTATTCTTATGAGATGAATTAATATTGTTTTAATGTAAATATTATGATTTTAAGATTGAAAATGTGATATGAGTACGTTTGGTGAAGTTAAGGTTAATAATTACATCATTTGAAATTTAGATTTTTGAAAGAGATTTCCATAATTATGGAAGTGAATTATTTTAATGTTATATTGATGTATAAGTGATGTTTTTATTATTAAATGTTAAAAATTAAGCTTGGTAGAATAAAGTTTGAATAAGGTAGTAATGGTGAAAATAATATTATGGTGAAATTCTTAGTGAAATTGATGTAAATGGTATTTGAATGATTAAAGTAAATTTAAATAGATTGCTAATGCTAAATTGAAACTTATAACGTGGTTTAAGTTGAGTAAAGGGAAGTTACAAAATTAAAAATAGGAAGGGAAATTAGTGAAGTAAGACTTGGGAGGTGTATTGACATAATTAAGGTTAGTACTTATTTATACTACTTAGATTTTATTAAGTATGAATTGGTATAATGTATATGATTTCTTTGTAATATTGGAATTCACATACTCTATGCAAGGTGGCATAGTTATTTGATGGGTGACACATTGGACATTTTTTCAATGTAGAATTAATGGTTGTATATGAAATACATAGGGTTTATTAATGGGATGAGAAAATTTGGAAAGTATGGAAAATTGTGGGAAAAGGATGAATATGATAGGAAGTGATGAAAAAAAAAAAGGGTGAGGAAAGAATATAACTTGGTTCACTTTAAAGCATAAACAATATTCTTTAAAGTGACACTATTGTGAATTAATGTTTGTATATTAATAGGATGATTAATTCTATAAAATAATGAAAACATGAGAATTCTACATGATTATGAAAAAATATAATTTAATGGATAAAATGTATGGAGTCACATTTTGAATGTGGCTTGAGGATAAATAATATGAATATAAAATGGTGATATGAAATTAATTGTATTTATGTTTTATGATATAAGAATTATGAAGAAAGATGATAAATGAAAGATATGTGAACATGGAGAAATAATATGAGAAATATGAAAATGAAATTGATAAATGAATATGTAATGTGATGATTAATGAGATATGTGATGGTGATCATAGTTTGACATGATCACGTGACTTTTGAGGAATGTGATTTACTAGTCACATTGTGGTTGTGACTCAAAATATAATAAAATGTGTTGTTAATAGTGGAAACATGAAAATTAACAATGTTTAAATAATAATATGAAATGATGGATGGTTGCCTTGTATTGTATCTTGTTTCAGAGAATTATTTTTGGTGCTATTGACATGATATGCCTTCGGGCCAAACGTTGGGCGTCCTTATTACTTGCCTTCATGCTAGATGCAGGGCATTAATATTATTTGCCTTCGGCCTAGACATTGGATGTCATAATCATTTGCCTTCGGGCTAGACATTGGATGTCACAATCACTTGCCTTCGGGGCTAGAAACAGAAGTGTCAACAGGGGACGGATGTGACATTTAGATCCCTGGTGTCGCAATAGGACATAACAATATCTCTGGAACCAGAATACTGTATGAGGCTATTTGGGCCCAATGTGTGTGTTTGTGATATGTTTATGTGTATATGTGTGTTGTGTTGTGGATAATAAAATATGATGAATTGAATGTGATATGATTAAGGATATGCGATTGAAAATGCATATGTTGATGAGTTAAGCAGAATTTGGCCATGAAATCGATATTGTGTGTAATAAAAAATAAATATATATATATACGTATGTAAATACATGATGAAAAATAAGGAAACGAGAAATAAGATTGTATGTGTATAATATTTTTTATTTATAAATATGTATCACTAAGCTGTAAAGCTTAGCACGGTAGTGTGTATCATGCAGGTGATTAGAAGTACAAACTGGTATGATTAGAACTGAGATTGGAGATTTAGCATGCCACGAGACCAACTTGGAGAGTAATGCATACATGTATATATATTTTGACATTCTGAATATTATTTTTGTATATTAAATAAGTCTTGGGAAAGATTTTATTAAATATACATTATGTATATGTACTTATATTGCTTATTATTTCTGTTGAGAAACTTTTAAATGTAAATTGATAATGTGATAATTTTAGAGAAATGATGGATTTTGTGAAGATATGTATTTTGGGAGTGTTTTTAAAATACAGGTTGAGTTTGTTTGCCTTGGGATTTGTTAAAATTTCAAATAAAACTCTGGTGATTTTTATTTTAAAGATTTTCTTTTAAATCCATATTTTTGATATTTAATTATTTCTTTAAATATTTATTTATCTATTACATTTATATTTAAACTGTTAAATTATTTTTAATAACACCTAATGTTAAAATGAGGAGATGTTCCTGATCATTACAGTGACATTATTATATTCTATATACGTATTTTACTTATACGAGGTATATATATTATATGTATATAGGGTATAAGGGTGTTATATGGATCAAATGGGGTACTTGCTCCTTTTATTTCTAAGTAACTGAATTTATTCAATACTTTCTCAACGTAATGAGATTGACTCAATGTATATCCTCCACTATTTCTTTTAACCTTGATACCTAGTATGGTATCAATTTGTCCAAGATCCTTCAATTTGAATGTGAAAGATAGAAACCTCATTGTTTTTATTATGTCATTCATATTATTACTTACAATTAATATGTCATCAACATATAAATAAACTAAAACAAAATAATTACAATTTACTTTAGTATAAACACATTTATCAGTTACATTATGTGTGAAATCAAATGACAAAATTATTTTATCAAATTTTTTAGGCCATTGCTTAGATATTTGTTTTAGTCCATACAAAGATTTAATTAGCTTACAAACTTTATGTTAATTTCATGGTAGAGCAAAACTTTTGAGTTGTTCCATATAAACTTCCTCATGAAGTTTTCCATTTAAGAAGGTCGTTTTAACATTTGTTTGATCTATATGTAGGTCATAGATTGATGCTAAAGAAAACATAAGTTGGATAGAAGTAATTCTTACTACTCGTGAATATGTGTCAAAATAGTCAATACTTGCTTTTGTTGAAAGCCTTTAGCTAACAATCTAGCTTTGTAAGTATGTAAGTTTCCAGCAGTATGGTACTTTTCCCGAAACACTCACTTACAACCTATAGGTTTTGAAGTTGGAGGCAAATCAACAAGCTCACAAGTATTGTTTGACATTATCGAATCCATTTCATCTTGAATAGCCTCTTTCTAAAAAGTTGCATCTCTAGTAGCCATTTCTTCTTTGTTAGTTTTAGGATCATCTTCCACCTAAAGAATATTTGGAATTGTACTTACAACTGTATCTCTATCACCTTCAATAAGATAAAAAGAAATATGTTGAGAGTCAATCTCATCTAACCTAAGAGTTTTAGCCTTTTGAGCTCTAGTGCTCCTTCTTAGTTCACTAGGTTGCTCATGAACCTCTTATGAACTAGGCTGGTCATTAACCTATTGAGAACTATGTTGCTCAACAACCTGTTGAGATGTCTCTTTAAGTGTTACATTACTAGTTGAGAATTCAACTTTTTTTACCTAAAGTCAGAAGATGCTCAAAAAACTCAACATCTCTAGATTCAGTAATGATATTGGATTTTAAATTTAAAAGTCGATAAGCTTTGCTATTTGCAGTATAGCCTACAAATGCACACTTGATTCCTCTAGGGCCCAACTTGTTCCTATTTGAATCATTATTCTTATAATACAAGTCACCCCTACAATTTAAAATATTGTATATTGGGTTTCCTTTCTTTCCATAATTCATATAAAGATATTTGATTTTCCTTCATAGGAATCCTATTTAATATATGACAAGTATGAAGAAGTGTTTCACCCCATAAGTTAAACAACAATTCAGCATGTAGCAACAAAGCATTAACCATTTCTAAATAAGTTCTATTTTTACTTTCTGCTAATCCATTCTATTGAGGAGTTTGAGAGGCTAAACATTCATTGATAATTTCATTTTCTTTACAAAAGGCATTAAATTCTTTAGGAAAGTATACATAAGTATACCTTGAACAATCACCTATAAATGTTATAAAATATCTATTACCTTTTCTAGTTAACATGCCATTTAATTAACTTATGTCTAAATATATTAAATCTAACAAATTAGTATTTCTTTCAACACTTTTAAATGGTTTCTTAGTTATTTTAGATTCAACACATAATTCACATTTTTAAAATTTAGTTATGTCACATGAAATCAAACCACTTTTAACTATATTTTTCACAACGATTAGATCAACATGTGCCAATCAAAATGCCATAAAGAAATAGAATCAAGCATATAAACACAAGCATCACTTTTATTAATAGAATTATTGGTTACAATAGACAACTTAACCATTCTATCAATAGAATAGCCTCTTTCAACAATGACATCATTTTGGGTTAAAATCAAAATTTTCAATTAAAATACAGATTTAATACCCAGTTTGTCTGATAAATCCCCACTAACAAGATTTCTATTCATATCAGAAATATGTAAAACATGAGTGAGAGTCACCTTCTTGGCCGAAGTAAAGACAAGTTTAAATTTTCCCTTACTAAGCACTTTAGGCCTTTTTCCATTTCCCATTTGGACTTCTTGTCCATCATCCACTTCTTTGCAAGTCTTGAAGAGGGACTTCTTGCTTTATCATTTTCCTTTAAGGAATTAACTACCGATTTTTGGGTTTTCTTAAATATGCAATCTATTGCATAATGTCTAGCTTTTCCGTGCATAAAGCAATCTCTTTTCTTTAAATTATTGAATTTCTTTTGATCGTTTTCAGGAACAAGATAATTTCCTTTACTTTGCTTTCCTTTGTTGGAGTTATTTGAGGGCTTGTTCACCATATTGACCTTATTATTCCTATCATAAGAATTTTTATTCTTATCCCTTGATTCTTTTTCGATACGAAGGCCTTTTATAGTTCTTCCAAAGTATATTTTTTGGAATCAAGAAAAAGCTTCTTCCTATATCCTTTCAAAGATCATGTCAGTTTTGTTATAATTGCACCAATTTGAAAAAGGTTAAGGAAGTTTAATATCTACAACCCTCAATTGGTTTACTATAACCTATAAATTCATACACTTGTGCTACAATAGGCATGTTATCTTTAAACTTGTACTTACAATACTTAGAAATTAGAAAATTTTTCGTACTTGCCTCTTTAGCTTTGTACTTAAATTCTAGCACTTTCCAAATGTTGATCGCCGAAGGTTCACTGTTATAGAGATCATGGAAATTATTAGATAGAGCATTGAGAATTTGGCCTCTACATATAATTTCATCTTCCTCTTCTTCCTTTGTGACTTGGGTTCTTGGAATCATCATCTTTCGGTGGAGGAATTGGAGGAAGATTTGGATCAAGTACATAATATATCTTTAAGGCAGTAAGCTTTAAAACCAATTTGTCTTTCGATCTTGTGAAATTAGTTCCATCAAAACAATCAAGCCAAACAAAATCTTGTTCATCATTATGTCAACCTTCATGGTAAATATCACTTTTAAATTGTTAGTAAAATTGAAGAGCAATATGAAAGTATAAGCTTGAATCAAGTTGGATAACACTTTTTAAAAGAGATATTTACTCCTTCTCCTTCTTGATATTGCTATGGGATTAATTACAAATGGTTTTAGTGGATAAGGCAAGCCTTAATAATTTTCACACTAAGCAAATTGATGAGAAATTCAACGAGGGAAGCAAGAAAATTAAATTGATCTTTTATCAATACATTTTTGCAAAGAATGACAACTTTAAAATATGAAAATTCCACTGAAATTACCGTTGAAATTTTAGATATTTATAAACAAAAATTTACATAGTAGTTATATAATAGTAGTTATAAAATGAAAGGATATATCTCTTCATTAAGACATATCCTTTCATTAAGACATAACTCTCTATTTGGGATATAATTACCAAATTGTAAAATAACTTCTTTTTTATCTTATATTTAAACAAATTCTAATGAATACACATATTGTATGCTAGAAGTATACATACAATATATTTTCCGTTAAATGTAATATATTAAATTTTCTAAGAACTGTAAAATATTTTAATATTAATTTTAAAAAAAAAGGCATACCACATAAATTTTCTCTTAATTTTATGTAAATGTTGAGTAAGCTATAGGCACATAAACTTTAATAACTTACTAAAATAGAACCCCGCATGATGTTGCAGATATTTTTATTTTTTAGAACCTACAATAATTATTATTTTAAAATAAATAATTTTATTTTAATAATTATTTAATAAATAACTATTTGAAATTATATATTATTATATCAACCATAAAATTTATTATTAAATTTAGGTCAAGTGGTGATCATATAATTGAGAGATATATATTAAATTTATTATTTATTAGAATAGATAATTTATTTGTTATTAGATATATTTATTTAGAGAGTTTAAATATGATTATAATATTATATATAAATATTAAATTTATTATTTATTAGAATAAATAATTAATTAATTATTAGATGTATTTATTTAGAGAGTTTAAATATGATTATAATATTATATATATTTGATATTAATAATAAATAGTTATTATCCAATAAAATAATAAATTATCAAAAATTTCTCTTACCTATTATCTTTTTAGATATTTATATTTATATAAATAAATATTTATTAAATTAATTAAAAATAATTAATTAATTAATAATAAATAATAAATTATTTTTAAAAAATTTTAATTACAACATGCATGCAGTATATTATGTTGACGACAGTGGTTTTAGTATTATGTATGTAGATTTCAAATTTTATTTAGATAATACTAAAATAAATTAAATTAATTGAACATTAATATTTTAATTTTAAAATACAAAGTTGAATCTTTGAAATTTGTAAGTATGATATTAAATGAATGTTAACAGTGAGCGTTATTTGAAATAAGATATATAGTATCAACTTTTATGCACATCTTATTCAATTCATCTTTTTATTTTGAACAAGTGAACTGTATTCACCTGATAACAATGACATTTATTAAGTAAATAAATTTATTATTTATATTTAATTTGGTTAAAAAACAAACTCACTGAGTAATTAACTGTTGACTATATTTGATAAGTAATATTAATGTATAATTTATGAAGGTAATATGGTGACATATATTGTATTTTAGTTTTCTACTAATTATAAAAGGAATATAATTCTCAACAAAATAAATTGAATTATAATCAGCGCCATTACAATAGTATTTGAATGAATGGATCACTGCAATTAATAAGAAGATTATATTCGATTTGTCATTTGAATTAGTTATACGAAAATCCAAGAATTTAACATAAACAACTAAAATTTAAAAAAAAAATAACTTAATTAGAGAGGAAGTTGATGAACTAAATTCCAAGAACCCTAACTTGGACAAGCTAGTCCTATGTATATGTATATATATATATATGTGTATATGTATATATATATGCATATGTATATGTACATATACATATATAAGACAAATACGTTAAGTGGGCCTTAGATTATCATTGCTTTTCTGGAAGGATATGATTATGAGAGCCCATGGTGAACGTCTAAGTCCTAAATACGAAGTTCTATTTTTATTCGAATTCTCATAGCAGAGTATGTAGTCATCTACGTCTTCTTCCTGGTTGGAGTTTAGGGTTTCAGAATATTTAAGGGTTATTTATAAAAAAAGAAAAAAAAATTTAATATTTTTTAATTCATCACAAATTTTCATTTTTAGTAAAAGAATAGTTTGCGATTCTGACTGGATGGGTAAGTATAACCGATTAAATTGCTTATGTGCTGGTCAATATTTAATATAAGTATCCGTTTGTATCAACGAACGCCTTTTGTATTGTTAACTAATGCAAAAACTAAAATAATGTCCGTTCGCATTAATTGATGGCATTACTCTATAGATTTTTTTTTTTTTGTCTTTAATCAAATTCCAATTGCTGAAAAATTTGTAGAGTTACTTAATCTAAATTTTCAATTGCATTTTGAATTTAGCTCTTATATATATTAGTTAATTAACACAAACGAATATTAATTAACTCAAACGGATGCCTATTAATTATAACAAGAAATATTTATTACACAATATTCATATTAAATATTTACTGACATATAAAAACTTTGGCCTATAGCATTTGTCCCAACCGATCAAATAATAACATTATAAATTATGTGAAACTTTATTATCTCTTTTATTAAAATTAAAATTTTATGATAAAATTAAAAAATTTATGTATTTTTTATGATTAACCCTAAAATTAATTAAAGGACTACTAATCATCACTGGTAATTGTATAACCTATATAATGTTTAGATTATTTTGATTGTTATCTTGGATAATACTATATTGATTGGAAATGAATAAATATAAGGGGCTAATATATGATGATAATTTATCACTTAAACGTCTAGCGTTATATTTTTTAATTATAATAATATTTAATATACCAATATGTATTGTATGTGGGTTTGTATTAACAATATTCTCTCATATTCCTCAACTTTCTCTATTCATAATAATTAAAAAATTAATATGCTATTAAAGTATATTCGTGTTCAATATCTCATTCCAGCCACTGCATTTCAGGGAGAGTATTTGAATTATTTTTTTTTTAGTTTTTAGAGCTGAATGTCCAATCTTAGTCGGTCTAATATCTAATCCAAGAAATAATTGGATATGTATTTTTAATTTAAAGATGATAAAATTATAAGAACTAATATATGGTGTGAATTTATCATCTAAATATCGAATTCCTTACATTTTAGTGATGATATTAACCAATATATGTATGTTTGTGTTTCTAATATTCTCCCACAACAGACTTCTTCGGACAACAGTAAGATAAGCAGCTACTTCAGCTTATCTAACTCCAAATGATCCAGCTCCTTTTAAGTTATCAACCTTCTCCATCAATAATAATAATAATAATAATAATAATAACTTTCTAGAATAATAAAAAAATTTGTAAATATTTGTGTTTCCTTAAATTTTTGACATTTTAATTTTATCATAAATGTTTTAATATCTTAAACATTAATAAAGACAAGAATTATTAACTTTAAACAGCAATCTTTCCAAAAAAAAAAAGTAACAGTAATTAAGAATCAGAACCTAAATTAATTACCATGAAGTTTTAGAGAGTTTAATTTTAGTAATTTATTCAATTATGCATAAGTTGTTAAAATCACATCATCAAATGAATCGGTAAATAATAGTTCAATTGCTGAGTAATTAGACAAGAGAAAAAAAAAACAAAAAGATAAATCACTAAAATTAGTACATACAATTATATATTATTAAAAATCATGACTTAATAAAAGCATTATTAGCAGTGTTAGTGATGGTGGTAGAAATGACATTAATGACTTTTATTTTGACGATTTCGGGGACAAGGTTAATCATGAACCTTAATCAATTAATGACTATCAATTTCACCGTAACCTTAATCATGAACCTGCCCGATAAACCTTCTCTATTCATATAATTCATGAATTTATGATATCATATAATATATATTGATGATACAGCACGGTCTGTAAAAATAATTTTTCATATTTGAAAAGATAATATATATAATATGTTTAAATATTTTTTATTTAATATAATAATATTTTATAAAATTTTAATAGAGTAAATGAAAACTAGAAAGTCAAAATTTTACAATCACTGACGATTAAGAAGATGACACTTTAATTACCAAGTTTCTTTTTTTGAAACACTTTTATTTGCCAATTGTTGCTACATGATAAACTGTTTATTATAATATGTACAAAAATCTTTTTGGGTCAACAATATCACTTATTTATACTTTCTATTTTCCACTAAATAATCAAAAATTAAAAGAAATTAATTTCTAAATTATAGGAGCCTTAGTCCCAAAAATTTTAAAATATTTAAAAGATAAAAATGTTATATGTGTGGGAGCGTGCATTACAAGTTCTCAAACTTTATAAGATTTCATAATTCTTGCAAGGAATGTTGCGATCATTTCATACTATACATATTCATAGAAAAGTTTTTTAAATTAGTGTATAGATCAAATTTTAATATATACTTTAATGAAAAATTTTCTTTTATTAATTAATGAGTTTTTGATTTTTTTTTTCATGTTGGAATTTAACCCCAATTGCCAAAAAAAAAAATCATTACACATGATCAACCAAAATTTTAGAGTGCCTTAGCAAATGCAATCATAAGATGTAAATATATAACTAACTTACAATGAAAAAGACTTAGAGTGCTTTAAATATTTCACGATGAACTAACTTAGCTATCAATTTAGAAATTGTATTTGGATTTTGGACTCCCTTTTTCCTTTTTCTTTGAATTTTAGTCATATTTTTATCTAATTATTATATTTTTCTTAAAATATTTTAATTAAATTAGTATTGTTATTAAATTTAAGCATTATTTTTCTAATAATTTTGTGTATTAATATAAATAACGATGTATGATTAAAAAATAATGTTTATTTCATTCTAAATTGATAGAGAAATTTTTCATTTCATAAAAATTAAAAATATATATTAATTATTTTATTAGAAATATAAATTATGTATATTTTTTTTATTATATCTTATTTTAGTATGAAATATATTTATGAAATATTTTTTAATAAATAACATTAAATAAAAATTTAAAGTATTAATACTAATTTATTAAAATAATAATTAAATTAATAGTTAAATAAATTTAAAAATATACATCATCAAGTTATAATGAAGTGACACATATTGGTTTGAAATTAATAAAAAAATAATTAAGTAAAAAAAAGGAAAAAATATTGAAAGTCTAAGCGATGCAGACACATGAGGACTCAGGAAATACATTGAAATGAAAGGTAGGCGGCCACTATCCACTCCACATGCTTTAGTGTGGCAAATATGACTTCACATATTACCTTTTATTTTATTTTAAATTAGGAAGAATAATATGAAAGGGGAAGAAAACTTAATTCTCCTAAAATCTAAAATATGCATAGATCACTAGATTATTCAAATTAAATTGCAAAGGGTAGAATTGCGTACCTGACATCATTGTATGTTGATGCTGAAGACGATTCTGGGGTTTGTCGCCTTCCAGGGGATACACACTTTAGGTTATGCGGAAGCACTACTGAAGGAATGTAATGTTCTCTAAAATTGTTATATTCTCCCGGAAACCACGACCCCTTATTTATAACTGAATAAATTGATTAATTTCTATTTTGGTCCTTCAACAAAATAGAAATTACTTAATAGTCTCTACACTTATAATCTTATTACGAGTAGAACACCTCAATAGTCAACAATCCTAATTTGATCAAAACTTTAATTTGACTATCTTAATTTGACTGCAATACACATTTAATATTTAAATATATTTAGCCTACACTTATGATTAATTAGAGGATTAATTTTAACAATATAAAATTAATTCTAACAATCTCCCACTTGGGCTAACATATATTAAATATAAATGTATATACCTTAATGAGCTCATAAAAGCAGTCATACTAAAGGTGCCTCAAACAATCTCGTCCATTGATTATATTGATAAAGGACTGAAGGGCCAGTCGCCACATTCATCGTGACTCAAACCACCATCAATTACATTACCAATACTCTTAAATGACATAGATCAATAATATGAGTGTAACATGAAAACTACATGTAATGTGATCTAATCATGCCTGTTTCCAACTGGTCACACTTTAGTGAGATCAATCAATAATAATACAGAGTGTAACAAAATAAATACTTTATTTTCTGCAGAAACTAAATGTACATAACAAAATATATCTATTACAATACAGAGCATGCACAAATATAATGTAACCATAATGAACAAACTCCCACTAAAACTAATCAGTCTCAAATAATGTGACACCCATATGAGTAGTGTGCTCATGAAAAACCTTCGGTATCACTGCCTTAGTGAGCGGATCCGCAATCATCGAGTTCGTTCTAATATGCTCTATGGATATCTGTCCACTCTGTACTCTCTCCCTCACAGCCAGAAACTTTATCCCAATGTGTCTCGATCGAGAAGAGCTTCTGTTGTTATTGGAGAATAAAACTGTTGAGTTATTATCACAGTATAACTTTAATGGCCTTTCAATGCAATTCACAATGCGCAGCCCTGTGACAAAGTTTCTCAGCCAGATTGTCTGATTGGATGCCTCATAGCTTGCTATAAATTCCGCTTCCATGGTGGAGGTAGCTACTAGAGTTTGTTTCACACTCTTTCAAGAAATAGCACCACCAGCCAAGAGATATATATAGCCTGAAGTGGATTTTCGACTGTCTTGGCATCCCGCGAAATCAGAATCAGTATACCCAATGATCTCAAGCTGATCTAATCACCTGTATGTGAGCATATGTCCCTTAGTTCTCTGAAGATATCTCAAGACTCTTTTGGTTGCTTTCCAATTATCCATTCCTGGATTAATGAGATATCGCCCTAACATGCCAACTATGAATGAAATATCTGGACGACTGCAAACTTGAGCATACATCAGACTCCCAACTGTAGATGCATAAGGAATCTTCTGCATCTCCTGAATCTCAAGTTCACCCTTTGGACACTAATCAAGACTGAATTTATCTCCTTTAGCAACTGGGGTATCAATTGGTCTACTGTTGTGCATGCTAAATCTCTTGAGCACTTTCTCAATATAGCCCTTTTGTGATAATCCAAGAATACATCGAGTACGATCTCGATGTATTTGAATCCCTAATATAAAAGAAGCTTCACCTAAATCTTTCATCTCAAAGTGTTTTGAGAGAAAGACTTTGGTCTCGTGCAGCAAGTCCTTACAGTTAGTAGCAAGCAATATGTCATCCACATATAAGACCAAAAAGATAAATCTACTCCCACTGAACTTGTGATACACACAATCTTCCACAGCATTTTTCTCAAAACCAAAAGAGACAAATACTTCATGGAACTTGAAGTACCACTGACGAGAAGCTTGCTTGAGTCCATAAATGGATTTCTTTAATCTGTATACCAGTCGCTTTGGGTCTCCAGACACAAAGTTTTCTGGCTGCACCATAAGATAGTTTCATCAATGTCTCCATTGAGAAACGCAGTCTTCACATCCATTTGATGTAACTCAAGATCAAAATGTGCAACTAGAGCCATGATCGTTCTAAAAGAGTCCTTCGATGATACTGGAGAGAATGTCTCTTTATAGTCAATCCCTTCTTTCTGAGTGAAGCCTTTAGCTACAAGACGTGCCTTATATCTTTCCACATTACCTTTAGAATCCCTCTTGGTTTTAAATATCCATTTGCAACCAATGGGTTTCTTTCCTTCAGGTAATGGAACAAGATCCCAAACTTGATTGTCTTGCATAGATTTATATTCTTCACTCATTGCCTCAATCCACTTATGAGAGTTGGAATCCTGCATGACATGATGAAAGCTGATTGGATCATCTTCCACCATGTCTATAGTGTCCTCATGTTCCTGAAGATATACTACATAGTCATCTGGAATGGTATTTCTTCTCTCTCTAGTGGACCTCCTTAAAGGCACAGGTTCTGGCTCAAATTCTTGAGGTTGTTGAGCTTGTTCTTGAGGAAGTTGTTCAACATTGTCTTGTATTGGAACTTGATGTGCTTCTGGAACAGTGACAGGCGTAGGAACCAGAACATTGTTAGGAGCAATGATAGGAATCGACACTGAGTGTTCCTGACTCGATTCCTCCTCAAAGACAATGTTTCTAACCTTACTTCTCCCTCCAAACTCAACATCCTCAAAAAATTTTGCAATTCCCGTCTCAAAAATAGATCTGGAAGTAGGATTATAAAACTTAAAACCCCGAGATCGCTCAGAATAACCAACAAAGTAGCTACTAACAGTTTTGAAGTCCAATTTTGTCTCATTAGGCCTATAAGGCCTAGCTTCAGCAGGACATCCCCAAACATGAAGGTGCTTTAGACTAGGCTTGCGTCCAGTCCAAAGCTCATAAGGTGTTTTTGTAGCTGCTTTAGTTAGTACTCTGTTAAAGAAGATAGACTGCTGTCTTTAATGCTTCTCCCCACAGAGACTCAGGTAAAGAAGAATGACTAATCATACTTCTAACCATATCCATAAAGAGTCCTGTTACGTCTCTCAGATACACCATTCATGCTGGGTGTACCAGGCATGGTGTATTGAGGGACTATACCACAGTCCTGCAGGAAAATAGCAAATGACCCTGGACGTTGTTCACCTGAACCGTCATATCTGCCATAGTACTCACCTCTACGGTCAGATCTAACAGATTTAATCTTATTTTCCGAGTTGATTTTCAACTTCGGCCTTATAAGATTTGAAAACGTCCAGAGACTCAGATTTCTCATGAATGAGATATAGGTACCCATAACGTGAGTAATCGTCTATGAATGATATAAATATCTTTGACCATTCCTAGTTGCTGTAGGGAATGGGCCACAGATGTCCGTATGTATCAACTCTAAGACGTTTGATGACCTATTTGCACCTAATCTCTTTTGTTTAGTCTGTTTACCTTTAATACACTCAACACAGGAGTCCAAATCTGTGAAATCAAGTGTATTTATGATACCATCTGACACAAGACGCTCTATTCTAGATTTGGATATATGACCCAAACGTCTGTGCCATAGAGCAGCTGAGTTATCCATATTCAGCTTTCTTTTGGTACCTATAGTACTAACTTGCAAGGTCTCATTATAAGAGGCATCGATATCTAACATATATAGATTATGACGTGCATACAAGAAACCAGTATCTAAAATTTTTGAATCCATAGATAAAGTAACTTTATTGTTTCCAAATGAACAAGTAAAACCAGATTTGTCCAAATGGGAAACAGAAATTAAATTTCGCCTAAAAGACGGAATAACAAAAGTATCTACTAGATCCAAAAAAATTTTAGTTCTTAAACGCAATCTAAAATGTCCTATTGCCTCTACTTCTACCGGTTCGCCAGTTCCCATATAAACGTATCTTTCACCGTCAGTTGGCTTTCGGTAACTTAGGCAACCCTGTATTGAAACACTTATGTGACTAGTAGCACCAGAATATATCCACCAAGTGTTTCTAGGTACCGAAGTTAAATTAACTTCAGAACATACTAAAACCAAATATTTTCCCTTATCAGCAGTCTTATTATCAGTATTTTCATTCATAGGGACAAAGTTGGGATTACGCGGCATGCTAGCTGAATTCAGAGAAAATAAATAATAAATAAATGACATAAGCTCACAATCCACAAAAATTGAAACAAATCACAGAAGTAGAGTTCAAATATTGGAAACAAGATACCGGACACAACATTAATATTCTCATCTTTGGACATAAAATATTAACTGTAATTGGTATCTCAACGCAGTAATCAAATATTGACAATTCGGTCCTGTCAAATAATAAACCTTCCTTTGGGCCGATTTATTATCCACATGGATGAACACATAATAATTATCACATATTTATTACCGAAATGTATTCTCAATTCAGCCAGATAGCAACCTTCCTTTGGGCCGATATGCTACCCGCAATGAATTTTAATACACATGTCTAATATCCCAAACAAATCAATACACAATAGATGTCACTTTGGTGACTTTTTGCTTCAATTAATTTATTATTAAAAATATTAAACACAATCAGGACTAAAATACCAAAATTTAAACTCAGTTGAATTAAATTTTAAATTACAATCAAAATTGTAATTCTAAAATTAAATGAATTTTATTAAAATAAAAAAATAAAAAAAATGAAAAGGAGTAAGGTAAAATTTTTTTTTTAAAACGTTTACTGTGTTCTTCTAAACCAAAACGAAGAACAAAATTTTTTTTTAATTAATTAATTTACATAATTAATTAACTAAATTAATTAATTCCAGAAAAAATCACAAACCCAAAATTGAAGTCTAAAAAATTCGATTTTTCTAGAATTAATTAAATAATCTCATTAATTTAATCCAAAAAACAAATCAAACCAAAATTAATTTCAGATTACTAATTTCGATTCCAAATTAATTCTAGAAAATTACAATCACCGAATTAATTTTCTAGAATCAAAACAATAATCAATACCGCAATTTAATCGAAAAATCTAGCAACCTAGCATAGGGCTCTGATACCAATTGAAAGGGGAAGAAAACCTGATTCCCCTAAATGAAAGGGGAAGAAAACTTAATTCCCCTAAAACCTAAAATATGCATAGATCACTAGATTATTCAAATTAAATTGTAAAGGGTAGAATTGCGTACTTGACATCATCGTATGTTAATGCTGAAGACGATTCTGGGGTTTGTCGCCTTCCAGGGGATACACACTTTAGGTTATGCGGAAGTACTACTGAAGGAATGTAATGTTCTCTAAAATTGTTATGTTCCCCCAGAGACCACGACCCCTTATTTATAACTGAATAAATTGATTAATTTCTATTTTGGTCCTTCAACAAAATAAAAATTACTTAATGGTCTCTACACTTATAATCATATTACGAGTGTAATACCTCAATAGTCAACAATCATAATTTGATCAAAACTTTAATTTGACTATCTTAATTTGACTGCAATACACATTTAATATTTAAATATATTTAGTCCATACTTATAATTAATTAAAGAATTAATTTTAACAATATAAAATTAATTCTAACATAATAAAGTAAAATCTCTATTAATTACGAAAATTTATTCATTAAATTTGTTGTTAGCCGGCTAGCCCTTTTACACAACTTTTAGATTTATTTTTTTAGAAAAGCCCATATCCCATTAAATTCTTAATCAATATTTTTGTTGTATATATTTAAGCCTAACATCCTAAAAATCCACTAAAATACAACTGTTTTTGTATAATACTAATTTTTAATTTATGGCAATTGATATAATATATTTTTTTTTTTGCATCAAATTAGTCTAAACTAGACTTGAGGAATTCCCAAGCCTATTTAACTTTCCTACATGGCAGGTTTGGGTACCATCTGCACACATAATCAAAACTCATCATTTTGATTTTTTTTTCAGCTTCAATAAAACGATACGTTTTACTCAAGATCTGAATTCATTTTGTCATAGACAATGATGATTGAGGAGATTTGGTCAATTCCAATGGACTATCCCATGCTAAATCACTTTTAGAATTGACAATGGATCAGAGAATTATTATTTTTTGCAAAAATTTACTGGGAATTTCTCTCTTTTTTCCCTCATGGAAATGAGAATAGAGAGAGATCTGTCCTCATTGGTCACGGTAGGGGGCTGGGATAGAAAGAATATTCTTCACCTTAAGGAGATCCCCGTCCCTGCCCTTAGGGATTCGACATTATATAAATATATGTATATTTATATTATGTATTATATTATATATATTATTATATATAATTTATATTATATATTATATAATGTACAAATTATATTATAATATATACATCAAAATAATATTTAATATTTAAATCCTAAAATTAAATAATCTAATTTTTTTAAAATTTTATTGTATACAAGTGTTAGATTTTTAAGTTGTTAATTGTATAATTATTATGAATGATTGACTTTTCATATTATTGCATTTTAATTCAAAAAAATTAAAAAAAAAAAACTTAAGGAAGCCAAATTTCCCGTGGATATCTCAATGGGTGCAGGGACATGGTAAACCTGTACTCGTTAATGAGGCAGAGACAGGGATAGGAACATGAATTTCCCGTCACAATAGAGACAGTGATAGGAATTGTTCCACTGTCCCGTTATCAACCACCCTAATCCAACCCTAATTACTTCTCAATATCCAAAAATCCATTGATCCGTTCAAATTATTTGTAGATAAAAAATAAGTAGCATAAATCAGAGATTGACATCGGCTGAGTTAGTTAAATTTTAGGAGTCAGCTAACCTAATTATTATTAATCGGTTGAAAAAAATATAATAAATGTACAAGCTAAAATCAACTAACTTAATTGGTTTAAATGAATATAGTTAATCGGATTGGTTAGGTGACGGTCGAATCGTTCGAGTTTTGAGTTTTTTTCTCATGCGTAGCATAAATTTAGAATCAATGCAACCTGACTTCACACTAATTTGAGTTAAATTGTATAAAACCCTTGATTTTTGGAAAAATTGGAGTTTAAGGGTAAAATGGTAATTTTACTTTCAATTCACATTCGGGTGAATTTTATAACATTTGGTGCTTATTTTCATAATGTGGGTGTAGAAATGTTTGTTTTGAGTATAATATTGTGTTTTTGGCTTCGGGGGGTATTTTGGTCATTTTGGCGATCGAAAAATTTTCGGGTTTCGTTTTGCTATTTTTGATGTCATTTTGGTGATCATGATGTCGTTACAGTTATTTTAAGTGTAATTTTGCTAGGGGTTGTGTTTCAAAATTTTTTTGAAAATTTATTAATTTTTAATTAAAATAAAATAAATTAAATAAATTAATTAAATAATTAATGAACTAATTTAAATAATTCTGAAAATAATTAAATTTGGGGTTATTTGTGAATCTTTATAAGTTAGTTGGGTGTTTTTTTTTGAATTTTTAAAGAGTTTTAGGGTATTTTTAAATAAAAAAATTAATTTATGGGTATATTGGTAATTTACCAACTAAAAATTGTATAAATAGGGGTATTAGGGCACCCAATTGAGTGTCTAAAAATTCTAGTGCCGTCAGAGAGAGAAAGAGGTAGAAAAATCAAAATTTTCATTCAAACAGAGCGGCTGTCGTTTAGCAGTGGGCGCGCGATTTTGCTGGTGTCATTTGGCGTGTGACCGTGTCGTTCGGCGAGGAGCTGCGGGCTGGAGGTGTTGTCGTTCGGCGAGCGGGGCGTGTCGTTCGGCTGGCCAGCGCGAAAAGCAGCCTGTCGTTTTTTGCGTCTATTTTCTGGCAGCTTTGATATTTGAGGTTTTTTCATTTTTTTTTTCAATTTCTTTAAACTTCATGGCATGATTTGTGTTGTTGGATGTTTGTATAATGTTTAGGGTGTTAGAAAATAATATTTTTGATTTATTTTGATTTTTAATTAATTAAAAATAATTAAAAAGTTGTAGGATGATTTTGGAGGTTCTTGATGTTTAATATTTGATTTAGGAGTTTAAGTTAATGATATGGTATTTTTGACAATTGTAATCTGTTCTAGGGATGTTAAAATTGATCTGAAAATTTATTTTGAAATTTTCATGTTTGATTTATATTTTTAATTCATTAAAAAAGTAAAAAATTATTTCTGCTTGTGATTACTAATATTTTAGTAATTTTATCGAATTTTTAAAAATTATTGGTAAATGATCTAGATCTGAATTTTTGATATGTTTTAGGATATGATGTTAGGTATTTATAAAAAATATTTTGAGGTCTGGGTCAAATGTTTGTATTTCAAAATAAATTTATTTCTCAACTGCTGCCAATATGGTAACTGGTTGTATGAATCTGATTTAAAAATTAAATTGAGGGACTTAGAGGTTTCTAAAAATTATGAAATTTTGATATGTTGTTTATTAGGATGTTTTGAATCTGTGAAAAATAATTTTGAGTCTGGTTCTAATGTTTAGGTTCCAAAATAAATTAAGTATTAGCACTGCTGTTGGTTAAGGGTTTTCTGATGATGTCTGTTTTGAAAATTATTTTGAAGGTCTTAGATGTCTTGAAAAATTATGAAATTTTTATATGTTATCCACCCTGATGATCTGTTATATGAGAAAATTATTTGGATAATTTTGTGGTAACGAAATGTGAAGGATTTATGATGATTTTTAGTAGTTCAAACAGAACCAGAATGTTGTAAAATATTTTTGGGGGAACAAATAAATTTGGATTAATCTGAAATTTTGCACACACGTTATTTAGATGTTGGAGAAGCTACTGGAAGTTTTCTAGAATTTTTGAATGATGAAATTATTTTCTGAAAATTTTTGAATTATAGGGACTACTTAAGAATTTTTATCGGTTTTGGGTGTTGGTATGAATTATGATTTTTGCATAGGGACTGATGTGATATTATTTGATAAATGAGTTATAAAAATTGAGTTGAGGTTCTGGTTCTAATAAATTTTAATTAATTGATTGATTTTGTATTTTTGAGGTGCGATCGGTTTAACCATTGGGTTGAACCATAATTTTGAGTTGAGTCGGGTTGGTTTTTGATTTTGGATTATCTTGGTTAATTGTTGGTTAAGTATTGGTCTTTTTGCATTCATAGCATACATTGCATCCCTCATGATAGATGAGATAGTGGGATTGATTGTTGGAATATGTAATTATCTTTCCTCAGGCAATAATCCGGCTGAAGCTCGAGGTCAATAGGTTGTGAGGATTTGGCTAAGCTTTCTTTGGATATCAGGTAAGTTCATGGGTGTATGTGTATTGTTTGTGATGTGCTACTTGCTAACTAAACTATTATATCTATATAAACCCTTCGTATATATTATTCTTTTTAATTTCGATATATTATTCTTGTCCTAGCCTCGCATGTGAATAGGAGACAGAGAAACTTTATGCTATTTGTTAAATGCTTTGTTATGATATTAAATATTCTTGTGATGTGCGATGGTGTGTCTAATGGGGACGGATGATATGGATTGTGATTATGGAGATTATCTTGTATATCGATATCGATCTTGTTCTTGGGGCTTATGCCTACTTGCTCTTAGGGCCACGTGCCTACTTGTTCTTGGTTATAGTTGAAGGAGGAGGATGTTATATTTTGTAGACCCCGATACACCATCATGTATGTGATTATTGTAGTTGTTACTTGATATATATTACTTTGATTGTATTAGTGTTTCTCTGCCTCTCATGACCTTACTGAGCGTATTTATATCGCTCACACCCTCATAGATTGACTTGCAGGTTGAAGTTATATTCCTTAGTGAGCTCGGTCGATCTTTTTGTGGATCTTCTAGTTTGGTTGTGGATTTTGGTTCGTTTGTATATTTTTCTTACTCCGTAGAGATTTCTGGATATTTTTGGGTAGACCGTGTCCGAACCCTTTTTCTTGTAATAAGGAGTAAACTGTTTCTTTGCATCTAGTTTGAGTTTTAATTATTGAACTTGATTTTTAATAGTATCATTTCTATTGATGACTTGATTATGGAATAAATTTATTAAACTTAGTAATTTTGCACTTTAATAATAAATTTAAATTATGCTTGTAAGGTTATACTTAGGTATAGCCTTACGCCGGTCCCGGCTTCCCATTTTGGGTCGTGACAAATTGTGTGGCAAGTTTCACCGGGAGAAGCCCAAAGAAGATTTGCCTCTTTGATCTTCAGGGATCAAAGAATATAAAGCCCTAAGCAAGAAATTTTTTAATGGAAAATATAAAATAGCTAAACCCTTTTTTTTCTTTTTTTTCTATGGAAAGAACATAAACAAGGAGTTTAAGAAATGAATTGAAAGTTTATAAACAGTATACCAAATAATGGAAAATAATAGTCAGGAATTTCACCGAACATTTCTTATGCATTAAAGAAATTGACACAAAGAAACATTAAGTGTCTAAGTAAAATATGAGAAACAGCAAATGCATAAGAAATTAATAGAAATCAACAATGCACTATGGTACTCTTCTCAATATCCGTTTGTCTCGCTCGCTAGCTCACTTCCAAGTTATGACTCGTCTATTCAGTGGCGGAGCTAGGTGGAGTCGGGTGAAAGCTAACAACCCCTTGCCGACCGCCGAACATATATTCAACCCTCAGTCCCTCAGCCCCCCCCCCCCCCCCCTCTCTCCTAGAGGGGCTGACTCCGCCATTGCGTCTATTGAATCACGTTAGAGAAGAGTCTGGATTACTTGCTTGTTGGTATTATATTATATTATATTATTTTTTTTTCTTTTCTTTGTTATTTTATCCAGAAATCAATTCTTAATTATATGGGTATCTATATCTTGCTTTGGTTCTCGTTTTGGTTTTTCTTCATCATTATTAGTTGCAGTTTTTTTTGTTTTTCATCAACAGATGGATCGCAGAATTGAAGCAGTGAAAACGAAAAAAGTGCAAAACGGTGAGGTTTGGGTGGCTTTACTGATAGTAAGCAAACCTACCACGTTAGCTTCTCATATAGGTTCAGAATTGCCCCAAACCTAAACTGTATTGATTTGATTTATAAAAAAAAAAAAAAGCGTGTTGATGCAAATCAAAAGATAAGATTAGACTGAAAAAATGCGTATTTTCATAAATTTTTTTAGAATGTTAGCCTTTTATTTATTTAGCCATAGTTTTTTTTAATTAAGCTATATTGAATTCTAGAACTTTCCAATTAAATAAGGCCAAAAACTTATTTTGAGTTTTTATTTATTTAAATAATAAAATTATGAACTAAATAATAAAATTATGAACTAAGGACTATATATACTTAAACTATAGGATTAATTGCTTAATTTGTACATTAAATTGTAATTTAGCGATAAGTGTATATATGGTTGGATTAATCTGCATTTGACAATTAATACTAAAAAAAGATTTTATATAGATTTTTTCTTTTTCTTTTCATTTTATTAATAAATTGGTGAAGATATATTGAATTAGTCACAGCAAAATTTTTGAAGTATGATGAGCAAGTTAATAGATATAGAAGAGAAAGTGAAGATCACAGAGTCCTTTTTTCTCATAGCTGTTAAGATACTTGTCCCCGGGGCCCTGTTCAAATCCTTTTGCTTGAATGCTGCCAATAAACTATCATCCATTAAAAATTTAACAGAGAATCTCCATTATTTCTTCTTATTTATAATTATTATTCTTTTTACTTAAATAACTAATTAATAATTCACTTTCAAATATTAAGAAGAATTTAAGTTTCTTGAAATAAGATTATACTGTAGTGTGAAAAGTGATAATAGCGATAGTTTCTCTTTCTACCTAAGTATTGCAAATAAAAAAAATTAGGTGAAAAACTGAAAAAAAAAAAATTAGGTGCAAAGAGTGTATCACAGTTTCAATTCTTTAATATTCTTCACTACGAGACAAAATCAATCCAATTAGAGAGAGTAAATAAGCCGCGAGTCACTGCAAGCAAATTGATTTATTCATAGTTGACTGTCCACAAAAAAAAAAAAAAGAAGTCCAAATAATTATATAATTTACATAATTTTATATATTATATTAGTTAATTTTTATATTTTTAATATTTAATTTTTATATTTTTATATTTTTAAAAATTAAACTGTTTACTTTTTTTTTGTTAATATTTTTATCCTAAAATTATTAATCAACTATTTTAATATTATAAAATAACTTATTTGCTCTTCCTTTATATATATTTATTTTTGTTACTTATTAAGATTATTTTATTTTTAATTTTATTTTATATATAGATTGTCTATAAAATAATAAAAAATATTATTTATATTATTTAAAATTATTTTTTTAGTAATACCTATAAAATTAAAATAAATGATATATATAAATTATCTGTAAAATAATAAAAGATATTATTCGTATTATTTAAAATTATTTTTTAATAATATTTATAAAATTAAAATAAATTATGTATAAGAAATAAAAATAAAATTAAAAATAAATATGACTTAATAAATAATAAAGAAAAAAATATATAAATAAATAAATAAATTATTTTATAATATCAAATAATTGAAGACTAAACAAATTAATTTTTAAAAATTGAAAGATGTAAAAATTAGATATTGAAAATACAGAAACCGACTAGTATAATATGTAAGATATCAGAAACTTTATAATTATTTAGCAAAAAAAGAATATTTTGGGTTGAGTTTTTTTTTTATAATTAATTTGCAAAGTAATTATTTATTATTTATCATTAATTTATTTCCCATTAAATCAGAACATAATTAAATAGATTTAGTGGGTTGCATAAATTTACTCAATTGCTTGCGTATTAAATTAAAGTATTGAAATCAAATTTATCTGCGATTTACCTCGTCCAAATCCAAATAATATACTTTTTCTTTTACAATTAAAAGCTATATCATACTCCATCAATCATAATATTTTATAAATATTTTCTTGCTGTTTTCCATCATATTGGTTATACTATCATTAATTGCTGTTATACATATATATTAATGTATTAATATATGTTAATTAATATATATGTATATCATAAGTTGTATATATTTTAATTAATATATCAAAATATTATGTTATTATTGGTTATTTCGTTGATAATATAAAATTGATGGACAAGATTCACCTAATAATTTCTCTTTTTAAATTTGATATTTAATTTTGAGGCTTTTAACATTTTTCAAGATTATTTTACACACAAAATCAATTATTAATTAGATTCTTTATTTTGACGAATACACCAAATAATAAAATAATTAAATAAAAAGTTTGAAGTGAGTTAAACATAACATAAGGAATCTTATTCAAATTTAAACAAAAAGATTTAGTAGAAATTAAAGAAAATGAGATCGTATGAATAAGATATATTACCACACTTGCTATAAGATACTAAGAGATGGGTTAGGGAAGCCAATGAACCATCCATTTTGGTTTCTAAAAAGAGTAATAGCGTGCCTAGAAACCCATATCCTGCCTTAACTAAGGTTTAAATCTAAAAAGGCTAAAAATTAACCCAATAAAGACTTAGCTTAATTATTTTAACCATAGTGTTTAATTACACTAATGTACTCGATAATGATTGCTCAGTTTGATGGAAACACAATAATAGATATATAGGAAAAAAGTATTAGCTATTGCTAATAGTACCAATTAAAGGAAGAAAATAATGTGATGGCAAGAAAAAAAGAGAAGCTAAAGCACTTTCATTGGACCCATCTCATGTCTCCTCACTAGCCCCAGATGATTGTGATTTTTTATTTTAATTATTTAAATTTCTTTTCTCTTCCTCGTCAATATTTCTTTCTCATCATCTTCTCTAATCCGAAAAAAAAATTATATTCTTTTCTTTTCTTTTTTCCTTTCACTTCTTTCTCGAGTTATACTAGAAACTTACTACAGTTTCTTGTGATGTCAAGCAACAAAGGGAAAGATATAGCAGAAGGGTCATCAAGATCAAGTGGAGGTGGGGGTGCTGCCGGTGGTGGTGGTGGTAATGGTACTGATCATCAACAAAACCCACCTCCGTTAAGCCGGTATGAGTCACAAAAACGGCGAGATTGGAATACTTTTGGTCAATACTTAAGGAACCAGAGGCCCCCAGTTGCACTATCTAATTGTAACGCCAACCATGTTCTTGATTTTCTTCGATATCTGGATCAATTCGGCAAGACTAAGGTGCACTTACAAGGGTGTGTGTTTTTCGGACAGCCGGAGCCACCTGGTCCTTGTACTTGCCCTCTTAAACAAGCTTGGGGTAGCCTTGATGCCCTTATCGGCCGCCTTCGAGCTGCTTATGAAGAAAATGGTGGCTTGCCGGAGACTAACCCTTTTGCAAGCGGAGCTATTAGAGTTTATCTTCGAGAAGTGAGAGATTCACAAGCTAAAGCAAGAGGAATTCCTTATAAGAAGAAAAAGAAGAAGAGGAATCCAATGAAAGCAAGCGATGATAGCTCAAGCTTTCCAATGCAGTAATCTTATCTCGTTACTTAGAAAAAAATATTATGGTAATACTTTTATTTTTCTATACTCTATTAGATCAGTATATATCTGTTGAAATAATCTTAATTACAAAGTAATTAATCAATAAGGTGATTAAATATCAGTTTAAACTGCAAGTTTTAGCTGATTTAATTTTCTGGTCAAAGAAAAATTAGGAGAATGTGAAGGGAAAAAAAAAAAGAGAAAGTTCTCTTTCTTTTTAGACTATATATTATAATTCTGAAAATTTGATGCATTAATTTCATTACCTTCTTTTTCATTTCATTTTAAACCCTAGCTAGTCCAAGTGCTTCAAAACCCTAATTTTGTATATTGAGTATTTCAAGAAAGATAGAACAAAGTTAAATGATATAAAAGTAGCTACATCTATAATTATATACATATATATAGACACTTTATATATATATATATATATATATATATATCTCAATTTCTTTCAGTAACAGTATTAGATGCTATAGTTATAGTGTAAAGACTAAGGACCTCTCTCTCTCTCTCTCTCTCTCTCTCTCTTAGTCTCTCTCATGCAAGATCTCATTCATAGCTCTTTTGAGATTCTTGCACAATCTTATGCCCACCATGAATGGACTCAGCATCTAAGCATATAAAAGAAAATGAATTCTCTATTTATAAATATAAATAAATACCCACATTTTGCAATATATATGTATATATATATAGACATCCTTGTCATGATCTTTAAGAAAAATTTCTAGATTGAATAGCACAGGACATTATTAAGATCAACCAAAAATGCTTATTGGGTTTCCTTGTTTGTTGTTAATTTCCAATTATTATTTAACATCTTATTATAAAATGGATTCTAGCTGCTTCGTCTGCTTCTTTCTTTGTAATATTTAGTGTCATTTTTTTCTATTGTTCTTAAGGCTTCTCTTATTATGTTACTATGTCCCTTTCTTTTGTAATATATGCTCTATATATGTAATTAGTTGGCATTTTTACCTTAACGAGATTGCCTGATTTTTGTCTTGGAAAAAATAATCATTTTCTTAGAAAAAATAATCATAATTGACATTCTATTGTATATAAATTTATACATATATACTACCCCACACTTAATACTTTGTAGCTAATAATGTACATGTATGTGTACGTGCTACACTGCTAATGTACAAGAAAATTTTTATCAATAATTGAAAAAGTAGGTCATATATCAACTTGATTTGTAAGTGTGATAATCACTGAGAAATTAATTATTATCTAATTAATAATTGAAACATTAATTTAAGTTATAATTTTTAATTTGAAAACAAAATTTTCAAATATATATATATATATACCCTTTCAAGTAGATCCAAATTCAAAACAAATATTTGTTTAATCTATGTGCTTGAATGCTTTATTGCTTTGCCTGTAGTTATAAATTATGCCTTGTCTTGTATAGCTATATAGCAATATTTTTTTAATTCATTAATTAATTTCAAGTATTCAATTATTTCATTTCAGGTCCTCAAAGTTTTCGAAGTCTTGCAATTGCCATTACCAAATTTTGGATGAGTTCTCTATCAACTCTTCCTTTGGCTATTGAGGAGTTCTCATTTTGTCATTGCTGGGCTGAAGAAAAAGGCATTATGATCTCTATAGCTAAAACTGCGAAAAATGGGTGAAGTTGATCAAGATAAAAACCAAGCGTTCAATTGGGGTAAGTAAAAACTTTCTCCTTCTGTCCATTTTAGTTTTTTTACTAGTATATGAACTTAATTATGATCATACCCCAAGTTTGATTTTATGATCATCTTCTACATGTATTATTATCCAAATACATGTATTATCGGTCGATGCAAAACTACATATCTATAAATATTTGCAATTATCTCAATTATGTGCCTTTTTTTACTAGAATATAAATCAATCTACATATGTACATTTACACATACAAAAGCACAAACACTAGTGAAATTAGTACTATATGTGGTACTATTTAAACCAAAAAAAAAAAAGTTAATTAGGTCTAGTTTATATTCTTAATTTTTGTGGGTCATTTTGAGAGTTGAAGCAAAAAGAAGGCAATGCGCATATGCCAATGAATTAGCCATTTTTGGCCCCTTCAAAGATTAGTCCTTTGTATAGCGCAATGTCCCACATCTTGATGATGTGCTTTGGTTTTTATTATATATATCATTGGATTCCTTTTTGGATGCTTCTATTAGTACGTAATTGCATTAAATCACTTTTCTTTGATTAATTAATTTATTGCCCTTCAAGCCTTTTGTTTGTTTACATATTTTGATCTTCTAAATGTTTCATTTCATTATGCAAGGATCTATTCGTTTTTTTAACAGTATTCTCATGTCCACATTAAAGAGACATTTTTGTAAATTCTTGTCTTGGGGATCTAATGTTGCCATTTTTGGTCACCATTAAAATAATGTGTCCTTCCCTCTATAAAGTAACTAATTACACATTTCTTCCTTTTTGGCCATAATGAATGTCTCTAATTATATGTTGAACTCTTAATTAGATTTACAAATCAAACTATTCTTATTAGGTTTATTTATAGTTTGTTATAAGTGAATTTGAAAAAAAAATCTAATTATAGGATTTTCATCTTTTCATCCTACTTTCCTATATTTGCAAAAACTCCACACAGATTTATGGGTTGTAGAGCCAAAAGTGTATAATGCTGTAAGATGCTTGGTGAATTGTTTAATCTCTAGTTCTTATACTTTTAACTTACCAATGTACATCCATAAATTTCTTTCTTGTTTTAGGCTCTTTACTTCTAAGGTGAAAACATGAATCCCCTCATGCTTTATTATTCTTTCTCTTAGTTAATTAACTTGTTTAATCCCATCATTATTGAGTGTTGTGATTCACCTAACAACACGTGAAAAAAAAAAACACAAAACCCATAAAAAGCAAAGACAAAGATATAATAATCCCAAATGGATACCAAAAAAATCTTGGAGATTTTCAATTTTTCTCTTGGTCCTCCGTATAAAATTAATAGAAGAAAACTCCTAAACTTCCAACAAAATAATGAAATGCAACCCAACTAAATCTTTATATAGAATGCAACATTATAATTAATTCAAGGTAATATTATTCCTTTCCTACAAGTTAAATATAAAAAATTTGATGTTCCATGTTCATAAGCCTAAGACATGCATATGCATTTCAGCCCCTAAGTATTTAGGATTATGAGTTTAGAATGCTTTATAACATAAATAATCACATACATAAATAACACTAATTTAAGAACAACAACATACAAACAAAAGAGCTGGCTAGCTACAAGTTACATGAAAATGTGATTTGTTATTCATGAATGTTGAGTCTAATTCAGGGGAAATGTCTATTTTTTTTCCATATTAAAAGAACATGAATAGTTTTAACCAGTAATCTGAATTTAGAAAATTAATATTTAGTTATCATCAATAATATTATTCCAAAGTGATTGATTAAAATGTTTCCTTCATCAATTCTTTTGTTGTGTATAAATCGATCCCACTAGTCTCGTTCATTTCATTTACATCATGTTTATCAATAACTAGGAGATCTCTCTATTTACTACACTTTTCCTCTTATAATTTATTACCGTTATATTTAACAGTATTAATTTAATATAATTTGAGAATTAATATTAAAAAAATAATTAACATCAAATTTATACTTTTGACAACATGTTGATAATTTATCAAATATTAACAGTATATCAATATTAGTACGTCACTACGAAATTATTATAGTTTTACAGTGAAGCGTGTAATATCTCTATCTCTTTATAATAATAAAAAATAGTATATCAATGATATTGATAAATACTAATAATTTTTATTATAAAATTTTATATATTAAACGATATTATTATTATTAAGGAGTTTCTCAAAACTTAAATGTTATATAATTTTCTTTACGATCTTTACTAATTAGATCAAGTATTGGAAGCAAAACCCAATGACTGTTGTTGTATTTGGATGAGATCATTCACAAGTGTATACAAAGTTGACAATAACAATCAATGAAACTGTAGATAAAATAGAAATTTTAGATAAGATCTAAACAAATTGATGTTTGATGATTGATTTGAAGCTATACTTGAAAACATTAATGACTAAAAATACAATATAATTCTAAATTTTTATTTTCTGTAATCTTTTAGATTATAAAAGAAAGGTTATATACAGCTATTTCACCTACCTTTCTTCAAATTTTTTACATGTATATAATAATCTTATCCATGCATAAATATAATAATACATGTACGCAAAAAAAGATGAATTGATCTTTCATAGGTCATTGATGTGAGTGACCTGTGACCTTGTTAGTAATTTATTTCATTGGTCTACTGAATTAGTAGTATGCTTATCTCATATGTTGCAGATAATGAGAAATTTTGGGGGGCTAGGAGGCTGTCAAGTACATATAATACTTCTGCTAAAAAAAAGTACATATAATACATTAATGGGAGAATTTTTAAAAAAATTTCTATGAATATATTTTTTAAAATATTTATTCCCCTAGCTAATTAAATTTTTATTTTTTTGCATATTTCTTCCCCCTAATTTTTTTACTTTTAACCTTCTAGTTAGGCTTTATTTATGAATTTTTGCTCTTCTTCAACTAAATTCTGGTTCTGTCATAGTCATAGATAAACAAAAGTTTAATTTTTTATGGCTCTTTTAATTTTTATGGCTCTTTTTTTCTATTTTTTTTTCAATATGCCAAGATAAAAAATAAAAAATAAAAAAAACTTAGAACTACCTGATAATAATATGCTTAATTAGGAGTTTAATTTATTACTCAATCCACTAACTTTTAACATTCAATTATTGAATTTCTACAAACAACCAATGCATATGGAGAGTTCCTTTTTCTTCCAACAAAGGGTTTAGATGATCAAATAATTAATTAGATAATAATCAAATAACAATAATAAATAAGGAAACAAACAACAATGTATAAAAAGTGACCATTATTTCATAGTCGTGCTTGGAATATGGTCACCAAACAATATCAAAGACATGAAAAAAGATAGACCTATTTCTTTTCTTTTTCTTATGTGTTCTTCAAAGATTAGCTAGGCTAGAAAAAATAATTTTGTATGATTTTTCAGTTACCTTTCAAAATGTTTTTAATTCCTAATTTATCATCAGCTCTTTTAACTTACAGAATATTTCACAATATAATAGGCAGTAAACATCTATACATAGCATCAGCACATCTAATTAATAGCATTTTTCATATACATTATATATAAATTAATTATGAACTACGACACATGGAATTTAAAATGTTTGAATGTTTTATTTGAAGAAAAAGTTAGAAAATTTATTGAAATTTCTCTATAAAATTAGAAAGTTCTCATTGTCATTATTCTCCTTGATATAACATTATATCCATTATTGATGATATATATTCTATGGCAACTAGAAATTCAACTTGCTTATTAGAGGATTGATATCTCAATCTGCAAGAAATATGGTAAATATGAGACCGTTTTAGGTGTTTGAAAAATTTCATCATTGGCATCTAAACTTTATAAAATCTGCTATATTAATTTGTGTCTGAATAATTTCTTTGTTTGATGAGGTCTTCAAATTCTAAAAATAATCTAATATAAATGCTTTTATCTATTTTCTGATTATTGAAATATTGGTCTGCAACTTTAAAAATTTTTAAGGTTGAAAAAGCATTAGTATTAGTATTACTTGTTGAACAACAAAATAAGTTTAAATGAAATTACAGATTTGTAAATCAAGAGAGAGATGAAAACAGCAAATCAACAGTAAAGGCACAAGAAAATGATTAAACACATTTATATCAAATTATTTTTAAAATTTGAAAATTTGTTGAACCAAAATAATTACATATTTAGATATTAAAATAGCAGATTTTAAAAGTTCCAACAACATAATATAATTTTCCCTTCTTTTATTTGAATCTTAACCAATACCTCCTCAATATTATAGAAATTGAAAAAAAAAAAAAAACACATTAGAGCATCTCAAACCCATAACATCAAAATAGTGCAACTTTTACACTAATATGGTGTAAAAGTTGAAGTTCTTCTTCAATCCATTACACTATTTTTCCATCAAAAAGACATATTCTTAGAATATTTTTTTATCTATTTTTTATATATTTTACAAATTACTCATATAACTTTTTATTCATCAATTATGCACATAATTTTCTATTCACATTTTTAATATGTTTTATATCATTTCAATTAATCTTTATTATAAATTTTAATTTTAATGTTTTCTATTATATTAATTATAAATATTAATTAATCTTTGTTGACGGAAAAAAATTAATTACTATTTTACATTGTTGACAGAAAAAAATTTATATTTTACATTGTTTATATATTAATTATATTTTATATAAAATTAATTATGAAAATATTTTAATATAAAAAATTTAATTTTGTTGAATTAATGAGAATTAAATTAAAAATTAAAAATAAAATAAATTTAAGGGCTGAAATATAAAAAAGAAAAAGAAAAAAAAAGGTCAAAATGGGTTGAATTGGAGCATGAAATGGACTCCATTTTAGCTTTTTATATCAAAATAAAGGTGGGTTGGATATGGTCTTAGAGCTATGTTGTCCTTCTGTACTTATCCAAATTATCAAATAAAGCTTGTGTTTTGTGTTAATAAACCTTATATCCATGTTTACTAGATAAATATTGATTTAAATCAAACTTTAGCTGCTATTAAAGAATCTTTTAAAAAATTTAAGTGGTTGATCATATTATGTATAAAAAGTAATTATATATGTGTATATATACTGTGAATACCTCGAATCCAAAAAAAAAATCATAGGAACTAGAAAATTTAAATATACATACTTGATATAAAAATTAATAATAAATATATGTTTATTATAACATGGTGGTGTTATTATATAATTATCAAAAACAAAATACATGTATGTATACTATCAAATATTTGTATTAATAATAAAGTTGTCTCATGGCAATATAAAAACTTCATGACATAGTATTTTAAAAAACATTATGTATATTTCACATTTTACAACTTCAATTATGTAACCAAAAACTAATCAAATTATTAAAATTATTTAATTAATCATTTTCTTTTTTTTAAAAAGGCAGAAATGTTATAACATCCAAAATTTTCTGATCTCTAGTAAGAGATAAGTGATGGGCCATGATATATGATGGCAAATCCAAGTTGCATAAATCCTAAATTATTTATGAAAAAGAAAAAAAATTAAGATTCATGGCCACTATGAAGTGGTCACTTCATGAAATTACACAAGTGTTGTTAATTTCATAGTCAAAAGGACAGACAAAAGACAATATATCCAGCAATTCTCCCAACTTTGGAATGCCAAAATTGTTGCTTTTCTTGTTAATTGTTCCTCAGTTTTTATAAATATTCTATACATTGTCCCACTTTATATTAATATTTTTCTTTATCTTTCTATTTTGATGATTGATAATATTCCATATGTTATCAAAAAAGAAAAAAGGCAGTTCACATTCAAACCCCCCCCCCCCCCCCCCCCCCCCCCCCCCCCCTTTTTTTTTTCTGGTTTTAGTGTAAACTTGTTCATCTATATTAATAGGGTTTAGACTTTCAACTTGCATAAGGGACATTAAGATATTAGATATAGTATGCTGTATGCTCATATTATCTTTCTTTCACTTTTTGAAAAGTTTGATTTTGTTAAATAAAAAAAATTATTAATATTTAAGATGAACACTCCATTGAATTATTAATTTAATAACTCTTTAAAAGCCATTATCTTTTATCTATGTCTATCTCCTTTTGTTTTATTATAGTGGACAAATTATTAAACTCATTTGCAATTTGAACTTTATTAAACTCATTTGCAATTTGAACTTATGTATACTTTCTCCTTTATGATTTTATAATTATTCATTTTTGGTCTTTATACTACTGTTATTTGTGAAAAGCATAGGATTTTGTGAAACTTAAATTGTTTTAGTTATAATAATTTAAAAAACATATATATATATATATATTGGAAAAAACAAATGTTAAAGACTATAGGGTAACGACTTTTAAATCAAAGTATTTAAAGATAAAAGTCTATATCATTAATGACAGTATTTTTGAAGGAATTTCAGTAATTATCCTATTCTATGCAATATTAAACACACACACACACACACGCATATACATAAGTATGTATGTATGTACGTATGTATGTATATGTCATTTCAATTGGGAGACCAATTTTTAAAATACATTCTCCACATATATTGACTACAGAATTTATTACCTATATGTGCTCTTACTGCAATCTTAAACTTTTCTTTAATTTAATTACTTTGGTTATATGTTTGTAAGTGTTATTTTTGAGATTGCCATAGAAACTCTATTCATTACCACTGGTGGATAATCAAAATTCTCTTAGTGCTGCCTCGAAATTGAAATATCTTGTTATGATTATATGAAAAATGTGAAATTCGAATATACATATGTATATGGGATCAATATGACAGTAATTTACTAAAGAAAGTACGAGTTAAAAATTAATTTGTTGACAATTTGTTGACGTGATATATATTTTTTTAATTGATCACGTGTATGCAATTACAACATACACTTTTTTTATTATAAAAAAAAAATTCCTGCGCGAAAGAGAGGAGATTCATATATGGTAATAATCGGAGGATAAGTTAATATCCTTTGCTAAATGATTTCTTTTTTCTTTCCTTTTTTTTTTTCAGAAAATTTGTTTCTTATCTGATGGTGGAGTGCTTGAAAACCTAATTGAAGGATCCATAAACAACTAATTTAAAGGTGATAAAAAGTATAGAAAATAAACAATTAATTAATTATTCGATCTATGCCCCCTTTTTTTTGTACTTACTCATGCATGCATGTTGTTGTCGACGTACGCACGTCTAGAGAAGTAAAAAGAGGGGGGAAAACCCTAAATTTGCCACCATTTCAAACTCCTAAAATCAACATAATAATGAGTATGCTTTACCATATCTAATTAAGATGTTATTTGGACTGATAATTGCTAAACTTCGATTAATTGTAAGCCAATTCAGTTTGTTGGTTATTAAAACTACTCTATGTATGGCATAAAATACAAAAACATAACTGATATAAAAATAATAAAGTGAAAATTCCTCATCTATTAAATATATTTTTATATGATTCAATTAATATATAAATAAACTCTTCAATCGTACCATTAATTTTTAAGATTGAAACTTCTATATCTATTTTAAAAATGAAAATTTTAATATTGGTGTTTAAAATTATATTTAATCGAGTTACATTTATAAAGCAACATGCGAGGTGGAGTAATTGTCGTTTATATTAAGAAAGTTTCTTAATTAATTTAGATATGGTATAACCACACTCCAATCTCCAAATGGCAAAGTGAATAAACCATTGTGGCTGCTATGAGTTAAATTAATTTAGTGAAATAGTAAAACAATATATTATAATTGATTTATCTTCATTCATTATTTAACTTTTTTCTTTTCTTTTTTGTATTTTTCGTATTGAAAAAAGAAAATATTCCAACATAACTCTTTTACCCAACTATGTTTTAAACTGTATATGTAAATATATATATATATATATATATTGGACCAATGAACAATCATTACATGAGTGATAATAAAAAAATTTTATAATTTTATTAGTGATAGTAAATTTTTTTCATCACATTAAATCTCTTACTCATATTCATAATATATTTTTTCCCATTTAGCATTGTTTATATTTTAAATTTTTCTTTTCGAAAAAATTTGCATTTTCAAAATGGATGATAAAATTAAATTTTAAAAAAATCACATTTTATGTTACATGACATCCTATTCTACTGTTTTAAAATATCAAATAATAAAATTAAATATATTTGAATAGTAAAATTTTCCTATTACCTTGAGAACAAAAAATCAAAAATTAAAAATACAAAACAACCATGATACTCCCCCATGGAAAGGAAATGGCTGGTCTTCTTTACCTGTATATAAAAAAATACATTTCCCTATAAAAAAAATAGATATTTGAAATTGCCCTGATTAGGTACAGCTCGTTTAAAACATGTCTACCATCGCTGCCTGAAATGGACCTTTAAAAATTTTCCATGATCTCTCTTTTTTTTTTTTTTTCCAACATAGTCGTCCTTGCTTTCACACGTTGAATGTGAAATTCGCAGCGTTGCCCACTTACCTGTCTTGATATTATTGGCTCCAGTTTAAAGTAGAAGTTAGGCGAACAGAACCCGGAAATGTTTATTGACTACACCAATGCATCCAATTATATTTAGTTATTGGCTTTCCTAACAATTGGTACTTGCCAGTAGCCACTGTGTAGTGCATACGCCAGATGAAATAGGCTTAGTAAAATTTGAAAGTTAGAGACATGCATTCAGAATTTAAGAGACAGGTATTCTGAATTTAAGGTCTCTTTTCCAAGAATCCTGAGATGGAGCTTATCTTTGTCTTGCTCTTTCTGTACGCCATCCTCAGATCACTGAAAAACCGGAATTAGCAGCAACGCCAGCACATTTCCTGAAGCTAGCAGCATATGCAACAAGAATAGTGGGCGCAAAGTGAAAAATGATGACAAAAACAGTATCACAAATATTTTAAGTGTTCATTAATGAAACATAATTAAAATTCAAAAGTTACAAGAAAAATAAAAAGGGGAGTTTGAAAAGCAAATACCAATAAAAGTTGGGAGGCATGAAAGCTAAAAATGACCACTTTATTTGTCTTATGCGGCTGTGGTGACAGATTCAAAACGTAGAGCCTTAAATGGTACATTTTATGCAGTGAAGCTGATAGAAATGGCGGCGCCTACAGAAGAAGAATTATTGATTCCCTCAAGTCAGCAATACTTTTGATCTGTAAAGATAAAAAGGAATATTAGTATTGATGTTCACCATTTGTCCGAGTTCAGGAAACACATTCTCGATCCCAAGAAAGAAAAAAAACGAATTATTTACAAAAAAAATAGTGTTTTATTAGCTTAAATCGCAAAGCTTTTCCAAAATAAAGTATGATTTATTAGCTCAAAGCTTTCCAGAATCCCACTCCTTAAATGAATAACAAAATGTATGACCCAGAATTCCAAGTCCCATCATGTATGTGCATTGAAATTTATAGGCCTAATATATCAATTGCCCTCTCAACTTGGTATTTTGATCATTTTGCTCACCAATTATAAGTAATTGATGGACAAAAAACCAAAGCTGTTAAATTCAGGAAACAATTGATGTATTAAGCCAAACTTATAATAGTGGAGCTCCAGGCCCGTCATCTTCAGATACTTGAATATTTTCACCACTAATTTAATTTCCTTGAACAAAAAAATCCACAAAAAGATATGACTGCTAGAGACGAAATACATGAATGTATGACCACATATATATATATATCAACCTTCTCGAATCCCTACTTGCAAAAGGACAATCCTGGATAGTGATTATCTACAAAATGGATTAGCAAATCTTGATATTAAAGAACCAATAAAATACCAGCTCCATTTTACTTGCAAGAGTATCTCCTGTTGGCGTAGGCATATTTTTTTATTTTCAGTGTATTAGTTGATTATGTGGTCCTCCAAATTCTCCTCAGCAATTAAACTATTGATAAACATTTCCCAACATCTCACTTTCCATTTTTGAATCCAATAGAACAACACCAACTCCCTCTTTATCTGCCTTATGCCATAAACCAAAACAAACATAAATAAAAAATAATAATAATGCTAAAAAAATACTTAAAACAAAAAATAAATAATGTCAATTACCAGTAAACTTCAACTTCTTTCTACATCAGTTATTAATTAAAGTAGCGATACTCCTACGTAAGCATCGAACTTTTGCTGCAGGCTGATCTTCGACCTAAAAAATAAATCCTGAACCTCAGAATAGTGAAAATGGAAAAAAAAAAAAGGGTAACAAATATTTTCAGGTATCACTACAAGGTAATATCGAAAATTCAGCCCCTCTCAACTCTCTCCAACAAACCCCCTCACAGCACTACAACTGAAAAGGGAGGTTTTTTTCAGTAAAATGTAGTTGCCAATAAGCTAAATAACCACCATGATGCAGACAAGGAAATCAATAAACTTCAAATTCCAAGACCTGAGAATTTTAGAATTATGGTCCAGATTATATCACTAGAAAATTACTTACACTTGAGAGCAATTTATTTAAATAGACAAATAAATATAATCCTACAAAGGCTAGAAATATATTGTAATCATTGGAAATAAATCCTAGATAAAATGTGGATCATAATTCTGAAACTTGTAGAGTCTTTTAATTTTAATTTTCTCGAGTTTCTTATTACAAAATTCCCCAATGTATTTATGCTTCCTTGAATACGGATGAAGAATTTAAAACCACATAAAATCCTTGAAGAACCTAGTCATGCCTACCAAAGCAAGGAGATAAAAAGCAATTCTTTATGGCAAAAGCAATGTGATGCATATTTCAGTTAATGTCCGTCTTTTGTTCTAACGGCTCCTCCTAAATGCCTTACCTTTCACCGATTAGCTGGATTTAAAAATCCTCAAGTCAACAGATATGCATGCTGGTTGTGATATACTACGAGTTAAGAGGTTCAAAACTTCCTCAAGATGCCAACCAACGAAAATAGCATCAAACAAATGTTACAAAAACAGAAAAGTGAAAATGCAAAATTTAGATGTCATCCTCCCAACAAGCCTAAATAAATAGCAACCTTAGAGTACCTAAAGCATGGACACAGACAAAAAATGCCAGTATGGAAAAATGAGCAACAAACAATTTAGATTCATTGAATTGGAAGATTAAAATAATGGAACAATTAAGAGGTTCGTGCCAAAAGAAATTCTAGTGAATGATAACATAACCATTGATATCTTGGTGAAATACTTCTATCCTGCAAGGAAAACCTGTATGCCACTAGATCCTAGATGATAGTATTAAGGGTCTAGGACTAGGAGATACATTAAAGTTCAATAATGGAAATAAGGGAGCTCCAAGCATGTAAGATACCAGAACTAACCAGTGAGATTTTGCTCAGCTTTAGTCATTAGAGGGAGCAATTGAAGAAAATTTAGAAAAATAGAAAATCAGTTATAAATGTCCGTTGAAGTTCAAAGCACATGTGCTTACATAGACATCTTGTCAAACAAAAATAAGTCAGAAGGAAGATTGAAGTTAGAAATCATTATATACCCGTGGGATATGGCTATAAGATTATTTTAGTTTGGATTCTTAAAGACTTGCACTTAGTTCAACAACATTTTGAGAAAAATAAATCCAGAAAAAGTCTCAAGTATGTATTCAATCTGCAAGCTAACTTGTTTATAGGTCGTAGGGTCTCACAAAATGCATCGACAAGATGTGGATGAAAAAAAAAGTGAAACCATCTTCATCTCAGCTTCATGGTCCACATAGATGCATACATACATATAGACTCACACACTGGAAAAACTAGAAAACTTACTCTATTCTGCACCTCCTATTTTGATCAGTGATCTTCCATTTTTAGAAAACGCATAATCATGTTAGTTCATTCAATGACATTATCCTTCTTTAACATACGTCATATAACGGCAAAAGATAGTGAAGAAAATTACTTGAATAAGCAAGATTTTACTGCATTAACGAGTTCTCTGAGTCTCTATAAACGCTTAACATTATCTCTGTCTAATGGTGCCACACACACACACACACACACAGTATTATTGTGGCATTTTCTATTACTACTGCAAAATAATTATTGAATTGTGAGGACTTTTTGCTTGACGGTCATCCTTTTTGATGCAGAACAATATAATTAAATTATTCCTTTTCCTATTTGAGTTTAGATTTTTGTTTATTAATTTCCTTAGTAGACTAGAACTTTTATTTTGCAAGCTTAGTTTGGATTTCTAATGACTTATTAGATTATAACTTTTATTTTTATTAGATTTCCTTGTTAGAATAGGATTTTTTTTAGAAGGCTATAAATAGCCAAGCCTTCTATTGTTTAAAGACGCTCTCTTTTATTTCAATAAAGCATATTGCGATCTACAATTCTGTCCAAAGTTTCTTGTGATTGAAACTTGTTAAGAATTAATGGTGTTTAATTCTTTTTCAAACGCATATTCACTGTGTCGGTATTAGAGTGATGGCTAACGACCTGAGTGCGATAAGCGGCGGTCCTAGTAGCAGTGATCGAAGGACTGAGGCCCCTAGAGAAGATATTAGGGTGGCAATCAGAGTTATGGATCATATAGTCGAAAAATTGAATGAGTAGAACAATGACTTCAATGCAATATGAATCAATGCTTTGATGAAATTATGGCTCAACTAGATGCTCTTGGCATTTATGCCAATAGAAACCGGAATGATGGCCGGCCGGATTCCGACGAGAAAAAAGATTTCCCCGAACCCGCACAAAGCGTAGTTGGTTTTGGAAGAAACAACCGCATTAATCGGAATAACAATGATTTTAAATTAAAAGGTAGAAATTCACACTTTTAATGGAAATATGAATATAGAGGATTTCTTGGATTGGGTTGCAGATGGAGATAGATTCTATGAGTATGCTGAAACCCCAAAGGAGAAAAGAGTTAGGCTTATGGCCTGTAGGTTGAAAGGGGATGCTTCTGAATGATGACAAAGGTTGCAAATAAGGAGAATTCATGAAGGAAAACAGCCAATAAGAACGTAGCAACAGATGAGATCAATATTATATCGCGATTTCCTCCCTCGAATACCAGTGTTGATCGATATAAGGAAGATAAGGCGATTGGAAAGCAAAAGGTGAGTGATTCGAAGGAAGCACAAAAGCCGTAAAATCCTTATGCTAGACCAATTATGGGGAAGTGTTTCAAATGCAACCAATCTGGTCATCAATCCAATGATTGTTCACTAAGAAAATCGATCAATGTTGTAGATAAGGATGATGAAAAATAAGAGTTCTGTTGCATTCCTAATGAAAGTGAAGATGAAGAAGAGAATTCACAAACCTATATGGTAAGAAGATTTGTGTTCTCACTAAAACAAGGGGATACACAACGACATCAATTATTTCAAATCAGATGCACAATTTTTAATTGTTTATTTGATGTTATCATTGATAGTGATAGTTGTGAAAATATCATTGGGAAGGTTGTTGTTGAGAAAAAAAGCTTACATTTGAAAAACATCATAATCCATACACCATTAGCTGGATTAAGGCAGCTGAAAAAATCCATATGACAAAAAGGTGTAAGGTGTCATTCTCTATTAATAAACATAAAGATGGGGTGTATATTGATGTGGTTCATATGGATGCTTTCCATTTATTGTTTGGACGACCATGACAATTTGATGTAGCCTGTCAACATAATGGTACAAAAAATACTTATAAATTGGAGAAAGATGGTGTGAAGATTACTTTATTACCAATGAAAGCTAATAAAAAATCCAAAGCTTCTAAAGTGGAGAGTCGAAATATTTTTACTCTTGCTCACCAGGAGCACGAATTTGAGTTAGCTTACGAGGAAATGAAGGTGGTGTATGCTTTAGTAGTCAAACAAGCATTGGCTATGGGAAAAGAACCAAAAGAGAGAATGCTCAGAAGTAGTCCAATCCCTATTAGAGGAGTTTCAAGAGATACTGCTTGAAGAATTGCTTGATGGGTTTGCCACCAATGAGAGATATGTAACACCATTTGATTTAATATCTGGTGCTAACCTTCCTAATTTACCTCACTACAGAATAAGCCTGAAAAAGAGTGAGATACTTAAAGAGAAAGTAGAAGAGCTATTGCGGAAGGGGCACATTCAAGAAAGCATGAGCCCATATGCAGTTTTAACTCTACTCATGCCAAAGAAGAATGATAGTTGGAGAATGTGCATAGATAGTCGTGTTATCAATAAGATCACTATGGGATATAAGTTTCCAATTCCTAGATTGGAGGATACGCTTGAACAATTGCATGGAGCAAAAGTATTTAGCAAAATTGTCTTAAGGAGTGGATACCATCAAATTCGAATTAGACCTAGGGATGAATGGAAGATTGCTTTTAAGACCAAGAAATGGTTGTTTGAGTAGTTAGTCATGCCATTTGGATTAATCAATGCCCCTAGTACATTTATTAGGCTCATGAATCAAGTACTCAAACCATTCATTGGAAAATTTATTATTGTCTACTTTGACAATATCCTAATTTATAGTAAGACGGAAGAGGACCATTTAAAGCATTTACGAGATGCTTCAGAAGTTCTAAAGAAAAACAAGTTGTATGTCAACCTAAAAAATTGCACTTTTATGACCAAGAAATTATTGTTTTTGGGTTATTAGAAAATATTCAAAGGCTTCCTATATGGATTCAATTTCCAGGGTTACCATGGGAGTTTTGGTCAAATGAAATGTTGAGTAGAATAGGGAGTATTTTGCATAAGCCATTGTTCACTGATGTGCGTACAAACAATAGGCTTCGATTGGGATATGCTCAAATATTAGTTGAAATGGACCTTGGTGGATCATTCCTAGAGCAAATTGCTCTAGAGGATGAATTTGGGGAAAAACTAGGGCAAAAGGTAGCATATGAATGGTGACCCTCACTATGTCCAAAATGTAAAAAGTTGGATCATGTAGAAAAGGATTATTTTGTAAGCAAAGGAAAAGTTGTGTGGCAAGCGAAAGTCCCTGTTGGGGGAGAGGGTGAGAGGGGTAGAGGGGGAAAGGAGACTACAATTAAGAATGATGATAGGAACAAGAAAATTAGTGAAGGGAGCAAATCCTCACCTGTTGCAACAACGCCTATCAAGCCTGGTGTTGTTAAATCCACAACTAATGGGGAGGTTAGTAATTCTGTTGATATGGAGAAGCACTAGGTGAGTGTTAGGTGAGTGCTAGCAAAGCTAAAGGAAAAATGGTGGTGACTAGTCCTAGAAGCTTAGGGGAAAGCAAGGAAGATGGCCATCAAAGTTTTCAGGAATTGGGGTGATTGGGGATGGGAGATAGCTAGGGAATATTTTGGTTCCCCCTAATAGGGGTAAATGATAGGGGTCTTAATGACCCTAGGAATCAATTAGAAATTAGTAAACTGATTGCTAATAAGAAGTTGTGGCTTTTGGCAATAATTAAAACTAGGGTTAAGGAGATGAATAGAGATAACGTGTTTAAGTCCTTGAGATTGAATGGCTGGAGTTTGGAGAAAAATTACCAATTTGAAGAGCTTGGTAGAATCTGGATAGTATATAATGTAAGTGTTGTTCAAGTTTCAGTATTAGAAAAATCTAATAAGATTATTCACTATATAGTAACGCGTGATCAATTTGAATTTTTTTGGTCTGTAGTGTATGGTAGTAATAGTGGTATTGAGAGAAGAAGGTTATGAGAAATGATATGCCAAGTTGGCCTAACTTTAGAGGGTTCTTAGCCAGTATAGGGAGATTCTAATAGCATTTTGGGTTATCATAAGAAGATTAGAGGTGGGGAACTTGATGTTAATAGCTGTGAAGAATCTAGTAACTGTTTGAGCAATGCTGGCTTAATGGAGATGAGATTTAGGGACCCATTTTATACAAGGACTAATAACTAGGAAGGTGAAGCCAAAGTTTGGAGGAGGTTAGATATATCCATAGTCAATAGTTATTGGATAGAATAATTTGAGATGATAGATTGTGAAGTATTGAATGCAGGGGTGTTTGACCATTCCCCACTGATTGTTTGTATAGGAGGCAACTTTGAAGTCAGGAAGAGTCCATTTAGATTTTTCAACATGTGGACTACTCATCCATGCTACAATACAATAGTTAGCAATGTATGGAGGCAGGAAATTCGAAGGCCTGCAAGGTTCAGGGTCTAGACAACAAAAAATGTTGAAGAAAGAGCTTAGGGAGTTGAATAAGGCTGAGTTTTCTGATATTTCCAAAACAGTAGAGGATTGCAAGAGCTTATTAAAGTCCCTTCAAACTTTTTTGCAGTTGGACCCTTTTAATGTTGATTTGCCTAATGGGGAAAGGGTAGTGGTGATCCAATCAAGAAGACTTATAGCTCAAGAGGACGAGTTTTATATGCAGAAATCAAGAGTTGCATGGATTCAACTTGGAGATGCTAATACTAAATATTTCCACAACCAAATGAAGTCCAGATGAGCATTTAATAAAGTATCAAATTTGATACTTGTTGATGGGACTAGCACTTCAGATCCTGTGTTGATTAAACAATCTACAGTGAATTTTTATAAACAGCTGATTGGGACAATTGACCAGTTCAGGTTGCATGCCTTTGTTGATATTATACTAAATGGTGAGGTAGTAAATGATGATGAAGCTGTGTTGTTAAGTAGAGATGCGACTATTGAGGAAGTAAAAGAAGTCATGTGGTCAATTGGGAATGAAAATACCCCAGGGGTAGATGGGCTTTACAGTTTTTTTTTTTTAAATGAGGGATTGTAGGTGAAGAGGTAACAGAAGTTGTGCTAGAGTTCTTTTCTATAAGGAAGTTACTGAAGCGGGTTAATGCTACTTCCTTAACCATCCTCCCAAAGGTTCCTAACCCCTCAGGCCTCACTGATTACAAGCCACTCGCTTGTTGCAATGTAATTTACAAATTGATATCGAAGGTGATAACAAAAAGATTGCGTCCTGTTTTGGGGAGAATTGTGAACCATGCTAAGTCTACATTCATACCTAGAAGGAAAATTGCAGATAATATACTTCTAGCAAATGAGTTGGTCTAGAATTATCACAGGAATAAAGGTAAGCCAAGATGTGCTATTAAGATGGACTTAAGGAAGGCTTATGATTCTATACAATGGTATTTCATTGAAGAAGTTTTGCTGGGATTGAGATTCACTCAGAAATTGGTGCAATGGATTATGGAATGTATTAGAACTCCATGGTATTCAGTGTTAGTGAATGGTAGTCTGGAGGGGTTCTTTCCTGGAAAAAAAGGTTTGAGACAAGGTGACCCTATGTCTCCGCTGCTATTTGTCTTACCTATGAAGTACTTATCTAAAGAGTTGAGTACGAGCATTCCCACTGAATTTAAGTCTTATGCAGGCTGTGAGAGTTTGAAGTTGAATCATTTATGTTTTGTTGATGACTTGTTCTTATTATGTTTTGAAGATGCAGTTTCTGTTAAATGGTCGATGACAATAATGAAGCATTTTGAAGTGTCAAGGCTACATGTTCATGAATCTAAGAGTTCCATTTTCTTTGCTGGAGTTGCTGATGAAGATAAAGTTGTTATATTGCAGAAGATACAATTCAGAGAAGAGAGCCTTCTAGTAAAGTATCTCGGAGTCCTTTTGATCTCTACTAGCTTGAAAAAATTCCACTGTGATGAACTTGTTGAAAAGATAACTAGAAGAATTAGCTCGTGGGCTATGAAACACCTTTCTTACGCAGGTAGGGTGCAGCTAGTTAATTCTGTGTTGAGGAGTATGCAGGTATATTGGTGTAATATCTTTGTCCTACCAAAATCTGTAATTAGAGAGGTTGATAGAAAGTGTAGGGTGTTTTTGTGGAATGGTGCTGGAAGTGAATAAAAAAAAGTGTTGTTGTTTGGAATGTAGTTTGTAGACCTAAATTGGAAGGAGGATTAAGTGTTAAAGATTTGTACTCACGGAATGAAGTAGCTGTTAGTAAATGTGTATGAGTTGATCTGTGACAAAACCTCATTATGGGCTAAATGGGTAGGGATGAGCAAGTTGAAAAGGCCAAGCTACTAGGGGATTACAAAACCTCTAGAAGCTAGTTGGCTGTGGACGAACTTAGTGAAGTTGAGAGGCAAACTGATACCATTGTTTAAGTATGAGTTGAAAGGGGGGGAATTGGGATTTTGGCATGACCCTTGGGTAAATGGCTTGAGTATATTGAATAGATTCCCAGGGCTGAATGTTTACGAGCCGATATTCCTAAGACAACAAAAGTGAGGGATGTTTGGAGAGATGGAGACTGGAAATTGCCTGATCCTATTGATGAAGTTACATAAGATGCTTGGAACGAAGTTAGGAAGTTTGTGATACAAGAAGATAGTAAAGATATAGTGAAATGGGGGCTAACAGGAAATGGCATGTATTTTGTGAATCTTGCTTGGAATGAATTGAGAGAGAAAAATGCCATGGTCAATTGGGCGAAACTGATTTGGGAGAAGGGGTACATTCCTAGACACAGCTTTATTTGTTGGCTGGCAATTCAAAATAAATTAGCTACTAAAAGCAGACTGGTGAGATGGACTGTGGTGCAAGATGATATATGTTGTTTGTGTAATAATGTTGTCGAATCTGTGCAACACTTATTTTCTGATTGTGATTTTGCTAAGACCATTTGGAAGCAAGTGTTGGTTAAATGTGAAGTTAATAGAGGAATTATGAACTGGAGAAGAACCATTAGCTAATTCTCCAGGAAGGCTATAGGCAAGAGTGCTACTGCTAAGGTGAGAAGAATTGCTTTAAAGGCTACAGTTTACTGCATTTGGGGAGAGAGGAATAGAGTAATTTTCCAAAGTTTGGCTGCTGATAAAAAGCGAGTATGCAAAGGCATTGCTTTTGCTGTGAAGTATAACAACTTAAACTACTCATGGGCAAGGGATGGAAGATGGTACGCCTGGGATGATTAAAAAGGGTGGAGGCTGATTTAGAAATAATGGATGTTGCTTCTGTATGCTTATGCTGGGATTGATATGTTCTATTTGTTAGTAAATAGGCTATAATGAGGTTGTTTCTGGACTTTGTTCTTAGTTTGTGGTTGTTGGTATGTTTGTTAGTATAGAATCGATGTAAAAAGATAATACTCATTGTACATATTCTTTCAATTTTTGGCAATGAAAAAAAATGGAATTCAAATGGATGAGAAGAAGGTAAAGGCAATTAGAGATTGGCCTACATCACAATCAATTAATGAGGTGCAAAGTTTTCATCGCTTAGTTTCTTTTTATAGGAGATTCATTAGAGATTTCAGCACTATTGTAGCGCCTATTACCAAATGCTTGAAGAAGGGAAAGTTTCAATGGATTAAGGAAGCCAATGTGAGCTTTGTGGAGTTGAAAGAGAAGTTGTGCACAACTCTTGTTCTAGCACTACCAGATTTTGAAGCCTTATTTGAGATTGAATGTGATGCAAGTGGAGTTGGAGTAGGAGGCGTGCTTTCTCAAAGTAAAAGGTTTGTGGCCTACTTTAGTGAGAAATTAAGTGAAGCAAGATGAAAGTATACTTATGACACAGAATTCTAGCAATTGTGCATGCACTAAAGACTTGGGAGCATTACTTAGTGAGACGTGAATTCATTCTTCATTCAGACCATTAGACCATGACTCAATGAATTATCTCAACAGTCGAAGGCTAATTAGTAAAGACATGAATGCGAGATTGTCCCAATTTTTGCAGAAAGTTCCTTTCAAATTGATGCAGAAATCGGGTGCACAAAATAAAGCAGCAGACAAACATCGCAAGAAGGTTCTATTCGATGTTGGGGATCAAGTGATGGTCTTTTTGGACGTGAGAGACATCCAACAAGTACTTAAGCATGCTACTGCCAAGAAAATATGGTCCTTACAAAATAGTCAGGAAGATTAATAATGTGGTGAATCTTCCAAGAGAGATGGGAATTTCTAATATTTTCAATGCAGTGGACCTTTCCAAGTTTCACTCTTCCGAGGAACCACTATACCCTAACAATCACACTAACTCGAGGTCGAGTTCTTTTCAAGCAGAGGGAAATGATGCGAAACAATATAATTAAATTATTCCTTTTCCTATTTGAGTTTGGATTTTTGTTTATAGATTCCTTAGTAGACTAGAACTTTTATTTTCCTAGCTTAGTTTGGATTTCTATTTACTTATTAGATAAGAATTTATTTCTATTAAGTTTCCTTACTAGAATAGGATTTTTTTTAGAAGGCTATAACTAGCCAAGCCTTTTATTATTTGAAGACACACTCTTTTTTATTTCAATAAAGCATATTGCAATCTACAATCTCCAAAGTTTCTTGTGATTGAAACCTGTTAAGAATTAATGGTGTTTAATTCTTTTTCAAAAGCATATCAGCTGCATCACTTTTTTGGGATAAGAAAAAACTTTACTCAAAATGAAAAAGAGTACATTGTGAAGGCATAATGAACAAGGAATCCTTAAATAATTCAATAGACAAATAGAAGCACGTACATATAAGGCACAAGCTAAAAAAGTAATGTCCTCCAATCAAGTTGAATAATATTTAAAGACTCCTCTAAAAGGGCCAGAAGCTTAAAGCTCAAAAAGAAGGCAAAAAACCACCTTGTCCTACAATAAAATAAAAGACTAGTCTGACTTTTGAAGCTATGTTCTTTCTTCCATCCAAAGTCTGACTTCTGAAGCTTCTTTCTTTCCATCCAAAGACTTCAACTGCATACAAAATCACCATTCCAATATAAATTTTCATCTTCTGAACCACCAAATCCCCTCCATTTTAAACCAATAAAATCTCTAAACATTTTGGATACCACTCCTCACAAATGCTAAAAGAGTAATTCCAAATTTCCCAAGCCACCTTATAATGTAGAAACAAGTGAAAATGAGCCTCATCATATTTATGGCACATAACATATCCAATTGGACAACATAGATACTTCTGCACACGAAAACATAATCTATCCTACAGCTTCTGCCATTGAGGACTATTGGGAAGTTTAACTTATGTAGGTAGTAGAGATAAGGTCTAATTAAACCTCATGCAAAAGATCATTAGTATTCACCTTTCGAAGAACTACAAATTAAACAAAAACCCTTACCTTGAGTGCCACTTCAACTTTCTGAATTTTATGCACAACTGTAACAAATGACCTTGATAAAGAACTACGGTGGGAATAGAAGGATTTCAGATAATTTTCTGAAGGAATCCAAAGGCCAATCCTTCTATTTGCTCAAGGAGTCAAACTGAACATAATCCAAAAAAAAGAAACAAGTGACAATATAATTTGGTCATCTCTATCTATATGATTGAGATTTCTACAGAAGATCAAATTCCAAGAAAGAATATTGTTATAATAAGCAAGCAATTGGGAGACATAGGCATCACACAAAGCAGAATTTTACAAGATGAACAAGGAGATGAGGAAAAAAGTTCTAACACATTAAACATATTCCAAAAACAAACACAATATCCATCACCAACTTTATAATTAATAAAGGTAGAGAAAGCAGTGAATACCTCGAGTATAAATTTTCATGGGCTCTCACACAGTTACTCCAGCCTCAGCACCAATTCCGCTGCTCTTAATAAAAACTTGAAAATAAAACTGTGCACTATACTTTCACATGCATACTCTTGCGCCATGGCATATTGCCCAGCCAACAAGGTAAAAGCCATTTGGTGAAGGCTCACAGTCCTTAGAAACAACAATAGCATATGTTACAAAAGCTCACTTGCCTTATCTAACTGGCATGTATAACTACAATTCATTACAAAGTAACTATACATCAAAATTGAAAGTGATACCTGCTTCACTTCCCTGATATGATTTGTCTTCATATGCATCACTTAAAAAAATCATTTCCAAATTTTATTCAATCACATCATGAATTCAAGAGATACATCAATAGCAGGCCAACAGCTTAGTGGACCAAACATAAAAGAATTAAGGGGAAAACCATAAGATGAAAACAAAACACAAACTTGAAAATGCTTCTGGATAGAAATAAGGCCATTTAGGAGAACCAATACCTGGATTGTCCACTTATCCACCTGTAAAGTGACCGAAGCACCTCAACTAGGCAAAAAAGGTCCTCAGGAATATAGCCCGCAAAAGAAACAATCAGAAGAAAAGTAAAGAGATTCATGGCATAGGTTAACTTTATCAGAGTTTTGTCGCCCTAATATGCAAACCAAAACAAACATAGCTACAATAAAATGCAAATACAAATCTATAATACATGACATGTCTATATATTTGAAGTTCCAGAGTATAACTTGAAAGAGCTCGTTCTCTCTCTCCCTGAGAAAAAGAATGTGCCATGGCAGCGAGATCTAGGACATGTCTTCATCACTCCAACAAAATACCAATCCATCAAAAGAGTAGTATTATTAAATAGAACTTCATTTGACAAAAGAATTGCCAGATCCCACACATTCAGTTGCCACTGAATAGGTAATTAGGTGTCAAGGCACTTATAGGATTAAATAAACAAACCAGAAAATCAAATGTCAGATTAAACATAACCTACAACAAAATGTGCATGATGACATCAACAGATTTCGAAATTTAGTTATTTCTGTTCAAACAAACAGAGGAGCAGCATTTATCAGAATATCTAGGACAATTTAAAGATAAGAAGACATTTATTCTTATCAGATATCAACCACAATAAATAAGAGATTTATTTACTTATCTTGAATGATATTAAGTACAAATACAATTGAGAATAACTGGTTAGCAAAGCGCATGCATGTACAGAACCTCAAAGCTCCAATCAGTGCCTAAAAAGTTATCCAGCCTCAAGTGAATTTAAGCAGTTACAATGATGAATAACACATCAACTCACAATTAACACTCATTTATAAAACAAAATTGTTGAAATCACTCCTCAAACTACCAATTCAGGTTATCCTGCTGCATGACCTTGAATAAGAGCATCACAATTCAAGCTTCTTGCAACATTAAAGAAATGAGCAACAGCTTCTTCAGGAGTCCCAACAAGGACACCATGTCCAAGATTAAGAATGTGTCCCTTTGGCCCAGCACATGCCACAACTCTGGAAAAAAATTATACAAATCCATCATTTTTAGATTTTGGAAACTGGACTTTACTTCTTATTTTATGCAAAACTAGAACTGCAAGATCCATAAGCCATAGAGATTTATCAACATAAATGTTACTAATATTATGGCCATTCTTTTTCCTCACACCTTATACCATCTAAGTATATGAACATGGTGCACTAGTAAATAAACCCAAGGCAGTTTGGAAGTAGCTCAATCAAACAACTTCTATTTATGTTAAGAGATTATCAATTACTTTAATAGCCCATCATTGTTATTCTAGATCTAGTACAAAAAAACATAGAGAAGTAAATGTAACAAAGAGACTTCATATATAAAAAGGGGGAATGCAAGTCAATTACAATCAAGCTCTTATTTTTGGGCTAATTGCAAGCAAGCCTTGGCTCATACAGACTGAAATTCAAATGCAGCTCTACACTCTACAGCTCTAAGTAGGCAATAGTATTGAATATAGTAGGGACTAGAAATTTGATCAAAGATTTTTAATTTATTTCACGAACCATTGTATTTCATCAGTCAATGCAGGTAAAGGTCAAAATAAATAGGCAGGGTCCACATTTCCCTGTACACTGATCCCACTACCCAAACGGTTCCTTCCATCTGCCATATCCACTGTCCAGTCATGCCCAATCACATCAACTCCAGTTCCTTTCATGCGCTCAAGAAGGCCACCATTTCCATTAATGTAGAGAACAAGTGGCGTTTCAGGGCATTTGCTCCTTTATGCACTATCTGCAATTTCAGATATCCCAATATATACTTAAAATAACACAGCAAAAAAGTCCAATCCCATATCCAGTGATTTATGCATATGTAAACAGTTCAAAGTGTATGAAACTTCTGTCAAAACCAAAAGATAAGGCAGTCCTCACTGTAACATTTCAGCACTACATTATTCTCAATCACATCTTTTGAAAATCCAGGAAATGATACCCAAGTATGCTATTCCTTTACTTTCCATTTCTAGGATCCATTTTCTGATAAGATTAAGTAAATTATTGAACGATTAACTGATAGCAGTTCCATTACCCATCAATCATAATACCAACAACAACAACAACAACAACAACAATAACTAAGCCTTAGTCTCAAATAAGTTGGGGTCGGCTGTATGGATCCTCAACAAAATAAGCTCAAAAGACACAAAAAAAGATACTCCAGCCTTAGGCCCCTTCCAAGACACGGATTTTACGTCTCCATTCAAGTCTGTCATTAATCAAATCCGCATCAAGATCTAAGGCACGTAAGTCTCTTGCTATCACCTCATTCCACACAGTTCTAGGTCTTCCACGACCTCTAGCCCCCTCAATCAACAAATTCTCACACTTACGAACCGCAGCATTAGGAGGTCTTCTTAAAACATGCCCATACCATCTAAGTCTTCCTTCCCTCACCTTATCTCCGACATCCGCTACTTGGACTTTTTGTCAAATATGAACATTCTTGATTTTGTCCAGTCTGGTATGTCCACACATCCATCTTAGCATCCTCATTTCTGTCACACTCATCTTATGCAAATGTTGTCCCGTTGGTGCCCAATACTCACTACCATAGAGCATCGCAGGTCTAACAACCGTCCTATAGAATTTACCTTTCACTTTCAGAGGTATTTTCTTATCACATAGAACCCCAGTCGCACCCTTCCACTTCAACCACCCTACCTGTATTCTGTGAGCCACATCTTCATCTATACGGCCATCATTCTGGAACACCGAACCCAAATATTTGAACTGCTTGGTTTTAGGAACCAAAACTCCATCCAACTTAACCTCATGTTCCTGCTTCTTCCATAGACTGAACTCACAGTGCATATATTCCGTTTTACTCCTACTTAACTTAAAACTCTTGTCCTCGAGGGTTTTTCTCCACACTTCCAACTTACGGTTTACACCAGCACTAGTCTCATCAATTAAAATAATGTCATCAGCAAACAACATACACCAAGGAACACCGTCTTGTATGCTTCTGGTTAGCTCGTCCATAACCAGGGTAAATAAATATGGACTCATGGCCGAACCTTAATGCAATCCGGTAGTAATGGGGAAAGCCTACCAGGTGTTTTCACACTAGTGGATGCATTCTCATACATGTCCTTGATGATATTGATATATTTGTCGCTGACTCCTTTCCTCTTCAAAACCCACCATAACACTTCTCTTGGTACTCTATCATAGGTTTTCTCCAAGTCAATAAATACCATGTGGAGATCTTTCTTCTTCTCTTGATACAATTCTATTAGTCTTCTTAGAAGAGAAATAGCCTCCATGGTAGATCTCCCTGGCATAAACCCAAACTGATTCTCCGAAACTCTGGTAAGCTTCCTCAATCTGTGTTCAATAATCTTTCCCATAATTTCATAGTATGGCTCATAAGTTTGATACCCCGATAATTTGTACAGCATTGAATGTCTCCCTTATTTTTATAAATGGGTACCAGGATACTCTTCCTCCAGGCATTCGGCATCTTACGTCCTTTCACAATAGCATTAAAGAGTTTAGTTAACCAGGCAACTCCTACCTCTCCAAGGTTCTTCCAAACCTCTATAGGAATACCATCCGGGCCACAAGCTTTACCAACTTTCATATACTTCAAGGCTTCTCTTACTTCACTAAGCAAGATCCTCCTAGACCAGCTGATATAACCATTTGTTGCAAGAAGAACTTGAAAATCTTGTTCATGTTCAGGGTTGAATAACTGCTCAAAATAAGCCTTCCACCTCTCCTTAATCTCAACATCTCCTGTCAACACCCGTTGATCTTCGTCCTTTATACATTTGACTTGGCTTAAATCTCTGCTTTTCCTTTCTCTCATCCTTGCAATCTTATAAATGCCCATTTCTCCCTCTTTAGTACCTAACTTTTGATAAATCCCTTCTAAGGCTCTGCCACGAGCTACACTAACAGCCTTTTTTGCCTCTTTCTTAGCCCTCTTATATTCCTCAAAGGCCTCGCTATTAACCGCATTCGGTAACTTTTTATACCATTCCCTCTTAGCCTTAATAGCCTTTTGAACCTCCTCATCCCACCACCATGCATCGTGCGGTCGAGGCCCTGCCCCTTTAGAGATCCCAAGCAATTTACTACCTGCTTTCTTGATGCCACCTTCCATTTTTGTCCACAAGTCCTCTGAACTAGCCTCAAGGTTCCAAATGTCTTCCTTTAATAACTCCTCCTTAAAGGTACCTTGAGCTAAGTCTTTCAATTTCCACCATCTTATCCTTGGTTCCAATACATTCTTATCATTTCTCTAGCTACTTTTATTCTTAACATCTAAAACCACAATACGATGTTGCGCCGTCAATGCTTCACCCGGAATGACCTTGCAATCCTTACACTTACTTTTGTCCCGTCTTCGAGTAAGTATGAAGTCTATTTGACTTTGGGTTCGTCCACTCTTAAAGGTAATCAATCATAATACCAAAGAATATAAAATTAAGTCTTGTGCAAACCAATAGAACCATATCAAGTTTACCTCTTTAATATAAGGCTTTGACCAACAGTCCCACATGTCAGGCAGTAGCTGTCCACCCCAGGAATCAAATATTTGTATGTAATGAGCCCCAGACTCCACTTGAAAAACAATGTAGTTGGATATTGCCTGTGTCAAATGAGAAATAAGAGTCCTCAACACATGCAGTGCCTTATGGCACATGCTCTTTATGGTAGTATATGTGCGAGTTGTACCCCCTTCAACTATATATGTAGCAATAGTCCAAGGTGCTCCAACAAAACCTAACACTGCTGCATGCCCATCAACCTACATAAAATATTAAAAAATAACTGAGGCAGCGTGGTCTATATTGTCCCATAAAATAAAACAACACTGGGCAAGTGTACTTGGCATACTGCCTACTTGAAAAAGGTCAGAATAACCTGGCGACGCAGTATTCTAAGCGAGTCCCCTACAAAATGGAGTTTCTCCAGCTCAATGGGATGTAGAGTCTTCAATCCTTCTTCAGAACGAATTGGAGTCTGAATAACTGGCCCCATTACTTCTTCTATGTCGAATGGAATACCAAATGCAGGTAAAGGTGTAAGTATGTCAGAGAAAATAATAACACCATTTGGACGAAAAGCTTCCCAGGGCTGCAAAGAAATTTCCACAATGAGATCAGTTGTTTCTGACCTCTCTCTAAAGGACAGGTGTTTCTCTGCAAGCTTTCTGTAGACGGCCATATACCTTCCTGCCTGACGCATCATCCATACTGGAGGTCTATTTACAGGTTCTCCTCTAGCAGCCTTAACCAAAAGTGGATCTGAAAAAATGAGGATTAAATGAAAAAAAAGTAAAGAAAACTGTAAATGCTAAAAGAACAATTCCAAACATAGAAAGTAAAAGACTTAGCAAAACACTTGAAATGTCAAGGAAACATAATATAAAAAGGCTCAATAACAAAAATGTAATGCTCAGATATATTATTCATTGCAGCAAAGATCTTAAAACCTAACATATACACGAACAACAAAGCGAGGGTTGATAACAATAAAACCAGTTAGTATATCAAAACCAACTACCAAAGAATAATAACGTCATCTTGGATCAATAGCTTAAAATAGCGGCCAAAAAAAAAGCAAAAAGCTAATTCGAAGGACCAAAAGGAGATTCATCCTCAAGATCTAGACTCATAAATACCTTGAAGTAATAAATCCTAATTTACCAATTGAAAACTAAGCGTAATTGAAGTATCAATATGCATGCACTGCAAAACAGCTAGTTAAAGCAAGGTGGACGAGAAATTGGTGTGCACATAAACAGTCATTCTTTCAAATGAATCATTGAGCGAAAGAAACTAAGAGATAACAGTAGTAAATTCATAATAGAAATGGATTTCCAAGCATTCTCTTTCTACAGCATGCACATTGCTAATCTTTACAATAATTAGACTTAAACCAAGCTAAATCACATCAAATAGACACAAATAATTTTAATCTCCAATCAAAGCCTAAACTACAGAATATGCACATAACAATCGTCTCAATTCTAATAAAAAGAAAAAAAAAATCCACTACCACTCCTTCGTGACAATCCCGAAATTCAGTTTATTTTAGGGCTTACGAAATTGAGAAAATTAGAATTACAAAGTGAAGATAACAGAAGAAGAACAACAACAACAACAAACGACATTGAATTCTCGGGTTTGAGAGAATCTTCTGGGCGGAGAAGAACTAATAGAAAATGCAATGGAATTATTAAACTGAAATCCTAGCTGAACAGAAGAAGTTATGGAAGAGCTACTCCATGATAAAGAACTGCACGCACTGCAACCAATCAAACCGAACAATTAAACAAAAATCAAAACCTGTAATACTCGAAAATTTAAAAAGTGAAGAATGGAGAACTTACCTTGTAGGCGAAGAGAAGTTCATTTTCATTGAAAATAACTGCGAGAGAGAGAGAGAGGGGCGATGATTTCTTTGTCAGTCGGTTGCCTTATCCCTGTCTCTCAGTTGTTAGTGACTATACGGGTAAAGAGCACCTGAGCTTGACTACTTTTGGTGAACTACATAATGGCTGTGATCTTGCCACGTCAGATACTGATCAGGAACCGAATCTCTTAGTACCACATGATGAGCAAACTATAGAGAGCGAGAGTTGTCTTCTATGATAACTTGTAAACTTATTTGAGGAAGTTACCGTTGAAATAAAATAAAACAAGGGAAGGAAAGCAATAGCATACACCGTCACTTAGCCTTTGTTTGGACACGAGTAATTACAGGTGAAGAGAGAAAAGTAAATAAAATTTATTTTATTTTTTTTATTCGAAGTAAATATTAGAAGAGTAAATAAGAGTAAAGAGGAAAAAATTAATTTTTTTATTTATCCTATAATTTTAAAAAAATATTAAATACAGTCATTTTAAAAAGTGATTATTTAATAATTTTTCTCTCACAAGCTATTAAATATTTATTATATATTTATTTATTAAGACAAATAGTATAATAAATATTTTTTAACTAACCAGAGATTATTAAATAATCACTTTTTAAAATAATTGTATTTAATATTTTTCAACTATAGAATATTTCTCTCTATTTTAGAGAGTAAATAAGGATAAATGATTGTTTAAATATATAAAATTACTATTTTAATCCTCATTTCATTTTTTAAAAATAAGAGAAAATTTAAATTACTTCCTTTTTATTTAGACTATCAAATAATTAAAAAAATTAGAGTAAATACATTACTCCCCATTTCTTCATTAAAGTAAATATATTTTCTCATCTAACTTACTTCCATCCAAACAAAGGCTTAAGCATATTATTCATATAAAAAAATTATTATCTTTATTTATAATTTTTTAAAATAATAAATAATTTTTTTAAAAAATATTTTTATGATTATTTAAATATTACTACATTAGTTAAAATAATCATCTCTACCTTATATATAACTATTAAGATAATTATTTTATTTTTAAAGTTTATAAAAAATTATTTTGAATAGACTAAAATATTTTTAATTAGTTTATTAAAATTAAGATTATCATATTCTTAATGTATTAATTAAATGATAATTTTAGTGTGACAAAATGAGCATATTCACAATATATATATATATATATAGGTTGAGCAAATAAAAAAATTACATATTGTTACGTAATGTATATATACAATATAAAAAAGAAAAAATATTATTTATTGATATTTACTAAAAAGAAAAAATGAGTTATATATTTTTGTGATTTCTTTTTTAAAAATTTAGAATTTTAAAAGGTAATAAATTTAGAAAGATAAGAAAGATTTATCTATTCACATTAAAAGGGAAAATGAGCAACATATTTTTTTGTGTTCATAATAGTTAGGAATCTAAATTAAAACTTATTAGGACTAAATATTATTTATATTTCTTCAAACTCTGGGGTTCTAGCGCATTATTGAATGCATAAAATTTGTATTATAAAAAACAACTATAATAAAATCATGATACTATTACTAATTATAATATTTTTAAAATTAATATTATTGATTTTGTAACAAATTTTAGTTGTTTTATTTACTAATTTAATTTATTAACTATTTTGTAATAGGAAAAAATTATTAATGCTAGATAATTAGTCATCCTTACAATCATATATTTTAAAATTGGAAATCAAGCTTTAGAATGGTGAGTTTTAATATTTTATGTTTTTAATTTATAGTTATTTTTGAAGCAATTTATATTTTGAGTTTGGAAAGTAATGTCACTTAAAAAATAACTAAGAACAAATATATAAAATATACCACTTTAAAGATTTCCAGCCTTATATACCACTTTACAGATTATAATTAAATTTTTAAATAATTTTGTATCTTAAGTCTAAAATATTTTTATTAAATTTTATCAATACACACTCTTAAGTCTATTTCTTTTAGTATACCTATTTATACTATGTGAGATATAAATATACAGATCCCGTATAATAAGTATACTGCGTTGAATGGAGAGAGAAGAAAGCAGAAAAGGATATAATATGGAAGTCCTTTTCAGCTTATTTAGTAGTGCGCATAAAATTTCTGATGTTCTAATTTCATATCAAGCTCAACTTGCTCGTTTATTGCTTGCAAGAATTGGAACAGAGCATACTTAAAAATGAAGATGAGAAATGAGATATAAAATTTAACTTTATTTAAATAAATAAGAATAAAATACAATACAAAATAAAACTTTAAAATTAAAATATAAGTTACAAATTATAACTACCTTATATAAGGAGATCAATAGGTGTGGAGTACAGGACTGGAAGAAATATAAGTGAGAGAGAAAAGGGAAGAAGGAAGCTAAAACTAGGCTAAGAGGTTTTTCAATGTCTTCTGTGTGAGAGAAAAGTATTTCGGATCCTTTTTACCTTCAGAATCAGCTTCAATATATAGACAAATGCTTTAAAATTCTACTGTTCTTGTCACATGTTTTGGCACTGTAGAGGAATAGTAACCTGTCGTTACTATTTACTTTTACTGTATCTTCACGCGTCTGGAACTATAGATGAATAGTACCTTGTCTGGGGTACTGTTTGCTTTACTGTTGAGAACTGTAGATGAACAGTTCTTCTGACTTTACTGTTGGAATCCCTATGGTGAATAAATGAACGCCAGTGGGCACCGCCTTTATTGACTTTAGTAACTTGAGTGGAGAAATTAGGTTTCTCCTGCCTTTAATCAGATGAGTTTGAATCAGATTCAACTTCTTATTCGATTTTCTTTTTATTTTTCTTTTCTTTACTTTTTTCTTTTTCTTTATTTTTTCTTTCTTTTTCTTTTTCTTTAATTTTTCTTTTTTCTTTTTCTTTTTTCTTTTCTTTATCTTTTTTCTCTTTTTCTTTATTCTTTTTCTCTATTTCTTTTCTCTTTATTTTTCACTCTGATGGGAGACAATATACCATAGTAATCATCCTCATTGCTGGGACAATAATCCGCTCTTTCTATTTCAGAGGCCTTGTTTACATAAAATGCAGCACAAGACCAAGGGCTTCTAGACTTTGTAATTAATCCTTTATTTTCTAAATCATTTATTTCTTTTTTACAAAATTTAATTAAATCAGGCGCCATCTGAATGGGCCTAGCTTTAGTTGTAATAGACTTTTCATCAAAGCCTATTTCATATGGTAAATCAATCATATGTTGCTTTCTATTCCAAAATACATTTGGAATATCAGCACATAAATCTTTTTCTATTTGTAATTTTAATTTACTAATTTTATCTTGTGTAAACTTATTATTTAACTGTTCATTTATTTTCTGTAAATGATAATTATTTTTTAAATTACAAAGTTGTTCAGACTTTACTTTTATTAGTGCATTTATCTGTAATTCATTTATTGAATGTGCCTTTAATAGATTTAAATCTCTCTTTTTTGGTTTTTCCAAAAATAGAAAAATTATCTTTTGATTTCTAACTTTAAAACTTATACTATCATCATTTACTGAATAAGGTGTTATTAAATTCATAAATGGCGTTCCTAAGATTACCATATGATGAATATTGGTCAAAATAAATATATTCTTTATTTCTAAATTTTTATCTATAATATAGGGTTCTGTTTTACCAAGTATGTTTAATTTAGATTTGTTTGTTGCAGATAAACTTTCATTAGTTTCTTGCCAAAATCTTTTTGGTACTAAACTAGGTTTAATGCAGTTTAAATCAGCTCCTGTGTCAAATAATGCTATAGTTTCTATGTTATAATTTTCTGAAAATTTTAATTTTATTTTTATTAAATATTTCCTAGATGTTATTTCATGCAACATAAAAATTAAATTATCAGAAATTTTATCTTTATTAATTAAACTTATTTCATTATCAGTTTCTTTACCAATTATTTGTTCAATACCTTCTTCAGCTTCTTCATCAGAAGAAGGAGTTGAGTTTAGCAAGGATTTTATGATCTGTGAATCATGTTCTTGTCTATTTTTTAATTCTTTTAATTCTAATTTAATTTCTTTAATTTCTTTTTGTAAATCATTTATGGTTGGTTTATTTTTTATTGTTTTATTTTTATTTAGTATTGTGGTTAGATCATAAGTTTGCTTACTAGTACTAGGTAACATAGAATGTTTAGGTTTATCATCTTCTAATATTTTATTTAACATTTTTTTTTGAATTTTAGGATCACTTATATATTTTATTACTTCTAAAATTGATTCCTGTTCTTTTGTTAAAACATTTAATGATTTACTACTATATTCAGAATTTGATTCTGTTCATATATCATCTATCTGATTTAGCTCTTCAGAGTTTGAATATTCTTCAGAATCTGAATAGTCTAAATATAATTCATAAATTTTATTTAATACAGATTCTTCTAAATTTAATTCTTGTAATTTTTTATCAAATTTACAAAATCTTGATGTGTGACCTTTTCTTCCACATTTATAACATGTTAAATCTTTATATGATATGAATTTTTTTATCTTTTTGTTTATATGGTTTTCTACTAGGTTTTCTATATTTATAAGGCTTATAAGGTTTCTGTTTTTTATAATAATCATCTTTATCAAGTTTTTTCTTATAACTCTTTTTGTGATATTTTTTATAAGGTTTTTTATATTTTCTTGTAGTAGAACATTGTCCATTACAATCTTTTATGTTTTTGTGTTATACTATAATTAAATTGCTTACAGAAAGAATCTAACTCTTGTTTAGTCTTTCTCATTTCATATTTTAATGATTTTTGAAGTTTTATATCTTGACAGAGTTTTAATCCTTCCTTTTGAACTATACTAAACAGTTGTCCATAAGTCAATAGGTCATAAGGAATAGGGTTTCTAAATTCTTGTTTTATATGATTCATAACCTTTTCTCCTAAGAAAAATGGTAATCCTGCTAAGAATTTTTCTTTCCAGAAAGCCTGGTTAGAATCTTCTCTAAGCATTATCCTAGTTAGGAAAGTTGTTTTATAAAACTGAAAATCACTAAGTTTTATACATCTAAGGTTACTTAGTAATTCTGCATTTTTATCTTTTAAATGAGTAGGATCACCTATAAAATGAAGCGATATAGTCAGGATTAGTGTTGTCACTGCATCCTGAATAGTATCACCAAGTTCATCTAAAATAGGTATTTCATCTTCATAAGTTTTTATAGCATTTAGAATTTCTAAATGTTGTTCATCAGTGAGATGATTATCCCACCAGCCTTTAAGTTGTCATGTAAAACCAGCTACAAGAAGTTCAGCTATAGTTCTATCTGAAGTTCCTGTTTGGGTTCTATAGGCATTAGCAGCCATTGTCATCTGTTGAAGAAGACTCCGAATATTATATTCTGATAAGCTGTCAAGGTTCCATTCATAAACTGAAGAGGCATTATATTTATACTGTGTTAGGATATTTGGTCTATCTGTTATACCTAAGTCTGGGGCAGACATTCTAGGTATTATAGACTGATTATATGTTATACGATTTATTTGTGGTTCTAAGGCAGTCCACCACTTGACTTTAGATTTTCTCAATATAACAGGGATATTGGTACCTAACTGAAATGAGGAGTCAAAATACCATTGATATACCCAAGGTACATTGAAGTTTAGGCAAAAAAGAAGGATTCTCCTATCTCGATTTGGTTCTTTAAATGAGGAATTAAAGAATCTTTACCTGGAACCCCTGGAGGAGGTTCGTGTCCCATCTTTAATAAGGCTTTAATTACCTCAGGAGATTGGGCCAGCTGGGAGACCCAATTTTCAATATTGGCTTTATCTTCTTCTTGGACAGCATCAGCCCAAGATTTTATGGGTTTAGGTTGAAGAATATTATCTGAATGATCAGATAGAGCTTTAGGAGAATCAACCTCTAAGGTTTCTTTAGCTTTATTGGCTGTTTTCTTTTTTCTCCCCATGATTCCTGAGAAGGAATTCACGAGTAAGGAAATCAGGTAAAGTATTGTTTTCTCCTTTAATAAATTTAATATCAAAATCAAATATACTTAATATAGCTTGCCATCTAGCAAAAATTTGTTTTGAGGCAAGTTTTTTAACATCTTTTTGCAAAACATCTTTTGCACTTTTACAATCAATTCTTAATAAAAATTTTTGATTTAATAAATCAGATTGAAATTTTGAAATGCATAAAACAATACTCAAAATTTCTTTCTTTATAGTATAATAATTTAATTGGGTTGGACTCCAATGTCCTGAATAAAATTAGACTATGATTTCTCTACCCTCTTTAACATGTTTTAAAATCCCACCAAAACTTATATCTGATGCATCAGTTTCTACTATCTTAAAAGCTAATGGATCAGCTATATGTAGGCAAGGAATAGTTTTAACTAGATCTTTAATCTGTCTAACTATGCCAGAATGGACTTCGGTCCATGGGCTTGGATTTTTCTTTAATCTATCATGCAGAGGTTTAATAATCCTATTTAGGTTGGGAAAGAATTCTATAACATAATTTAGACAACCTAAAAATCTCTGAAGTTGAGCTTTATTTAATATTTGGTCAGGAAACTTATCTCCAAAGGCTAAGTTTCTTTCTATAGGTTCTATAATTTCCTGTTCTATATAATGTCCTAAGAACCTAATCTTAGTTTGAAATAGAGACATCTTCGTTTTACTTAGTACTAAACCATTATGTTTAATTACCATAAAAAAATATTTTTAAGTGTTTAAAATGTTCATCTATAGTTGTAGAGTATATTAATACATCATCAATATATACAATACAAAATTTAGTATAAGGGTTAAAAATATCATTCATCACTCTCTGAAATTCAGAGGGTGCATTCTTTAAACCAAAAGACATAACATTCCATTCATACTGTCCAAATGGAACAGTGAATGCAGTCTTATACCTATCTTTAGGGTTAATCTGGATTTGCCAAAATCCTGATTTCATATCAAATTTACTAAAAATATTTGCTTTATATAATCTTCCTAACAAATCTTTTTTATTTGGAATAGGATACCTAATCCATTTTATTTGTCTAGGTATTTGATATGCAGTAAGACCCGTATTAGCCGACGGACAGACGTTTAGGGCAGTAAGTCAGTGGTCGCTACCAAAACCAACATTAATAAACTTTAAAATCTATTTTTCAAAAATTTAAAAATGGAACCATTTCTATGTAAATCTACTAGTACAACTAAATCAGATAGTTCAGAGTCATCAGAAGTTAAAAGGATTGTAAACAGAAATAAAGTAATTTTAGAAGAATTTAATAAAGCAATAGATAATTGGGTAATACCAAATATAGATAAAGAACATATTTATAAAATACCAAAATTAAACATATTTAAAAATGATTATATAATTAAAGCTGAAGAAAGGGATGTACAGTTAAGTAAACCCTTTGAAAATATAACTTTACTTTCTGCAGAATCAATAAAGCATCATAAAAATAAAAAATACAAGTATATACATATAGGATTAGTACAAATAGGTATAAAACCCATAACAAGAGAAGGATTAAACACTAGTATTCTGAATGTGGTCAGAGATGCTAGGTTTGTAAATTTTAATGACTCACTTTTAGGAACTATAGAAACCAGTCTGAGTAGTGGACCTATCTCATTTGACTGTTTTCCATATATAACAATTTCATTAAATGATCCAAATCTATTAAAAAGTGTAGAATTAGAAATTAAAACACAGAATTATAAAATGCTTGAAGGATCTATTCCTGTAGCATTAATGTATAAAATAAAGTATAAAGCAATGGTATCTGCCTTTGCTACAAAGTACATAATGCAACCTAAATTAGGAGAAACTAAATTTTTACAAACAGATTTGAGTAAAGCTAATACAGTAATCCCTAGGACTATTCAGTGGAAAGATATTAGTCTCCCTGATGAATGGGTCTTAGAGGACGTTGTTCCTCTTTCTGAACCAAAGACTATAGTTAAGCCCAATATAGAACTCAGTAAAATTGAACAATATGAAGACGGTAAAGTGAAATTAAAATTCAGTAGACATAGTATAAGCAGTAGGTATTCTGACTCTTCATCCTCTGTATTAACAGTAGATATAGGTAGAGCCTCACAGTTACATTCTGTAATATACGCCTCATATAAAGAAAATGAATCTAAAACTGTATTGCAAACAGTAGTAAAGCCTAGGTATTCTACATCAGATATACCTGAATCTAGTAATAAATTAAAAGGTGTAGATTATAGTACAACAGTACCACATTTATATTATAATCCAACAGGAACAATGAACCCTTTGGAACCAAACTCTAATTATAATCAACCTCAGAATATAGAACACTTACCTTCTCCACCTATGTCACCTACAGCTTCTTTCATGACAGATAATGTAGCTAACATAGATAGAGAATTAAATGTAATTAATAAAGAATTTGTTTTTAATTATGATAAGTTAAATAAAGAATTAACAGCAGTAAAAAATAAAGATAAATTAGAAAATGTAATAAATAAAGTAAAAGATTTTGAATCAGTTAAAGAAAAATATATTAACTTTGTAAAACATTATGAAGTTAATATGAAATTTTTTGATTGGTTTAAAAGAATTTATAGAGGAAAACTTAAAACAGAAAAATTAATAAATCCAGTAACCATTAGGAATAAAGATACAGAATGGAAAGTAAAAGATAAAATAATACAAAGTGAACATCCACCTAAGACATCAAGTGTATTCCTACATGGAGATAAAGAAATAAATATAGCACCATTCAAAATAGTATCTGAAGATGACCCTAATAGGAAATATTAGAACAAAATAATTTCAGTAATGCACACCTATTAAGTATAGGACAACAGTTAAACAGTATAGAAGATACTATTAAAGAAAGTAAAATAGTAAAAATTGAAAAAGATATAAAGGATAAAAAACTTAAATCTCATGTTTTTAAACCTTTTGAAGTTTCAAAAAAAGGATAAAAGGAAGTAAAATCTAAAGATTCTGACTTTGTAAAAGCAATTAAAGAACAATTAAGTAAAATTGACTCTTCTTCTGGGTCAAAACAGGTAGTTCAAGAAACACCTCAATCTAAAGCTTAACCAACATTAATAAACTTTAAAATCTATTTTTCAAAAATTTAAAAATGGAACCATTTCTATGTAAATCTGCTAGTACAACTAAATCAGATAGTTCTGAGTCATCAGAAGTTAAAAAGATTGTAAACAGAAATGAAGTAATTTTAAAACACTTTAATAAAGCAATTGATAATTGGGTAATACCAAATATAGATAAAGAACATATTTATAAAATACTAAAATTAAACATATTTAAAAATGATTATATAATTAATGCTGAAGAAAGGGATGTACAGTTAAGTAAACCCTTTGAAAAGATAACTTTACTTTCTGCAGAATCAATAAAGCATCATAAAAATAAAAAATACAAGTATATACATATAGGATTAGTACAAATAGGTATAAAACCCTTAACAAGAGAATGATTAAACACTAGTATTCTGGTTGTAGTCAGAGATACTAGGTTTGTAAATTTTAATGACTCACTTTTAGGAACTATAGAAACCAGTCTGAGTAGTGGACTTATCTCATTTGACTGTTTTCCAGATATAACAATTTCATTAAATGATCCAAATATATTAAAAAGAGTAGTATTAGAAATTAAAACACATAATTATAAAATGCTTGAAGGATCTATTCCTGTAGCATTAATTTATAAAATAAAGTATAAAGCAATTGTATCTGCCTTTGCTACAAAGTACATAATACAACCTAAATTAGGAGAAACTAAATTTTTACAAATAGATTTGAGTAAAGCTAATACGGTAATCCCTAGGACTATTCAGTGGAAAGATATTAGTCTCCCTGATGAATGGGTCTTGGAGGACGCTGTTCCTCTTCCTGAACCAAAGACTATAATTAAGCCCAATATAGAACTCAGTAAAATTGAACAATATGAAGACGGTAAAGTGAAATTAAAATTCAGTAGACATAGTATAAGCAGCAGGTATTCTGACTCTTCCTCCTCTGTATCAACAGTAGATATAGGTAGAGTCTCACAGTTACCTTCTATAATATACGCCTTATATAAAGAAAATGAACCTAAAACTGTATTGCAAACAGTAGTAAAGCCTAGGTATTCTACATCAGATATATCTGAATCTAGTAATAAATTAAAAGGTATAGATTATAGTACAACAGTACCACATTTATATTATAATCCAACAGGAACAATGAACCCTTTGGAACCAAACCCAAATTATAATCAACCTCAGAATATAGAACACTCACCTTCTCCACCTATGTCACCTACAGCTTCTTTCATGACAGATAATGTAGCTAACATGGATAGAGAATTAAATGTAATTAATAAAGAATTTATTTTTAATTATGATAAGTTAAATAAAGAATTAACAACATTAAAAAATAAATATAAATTAGAAAATGTAATAAATAAAGTAAAAGATTTTAATCAGTTAAAGAAGAATATATTGACTTTGTAAAACATTATGAAGTTAATATGAAATTTTTTGATTAGTTTAAAAGAATTTATAGAGGAAAACTTAAAACAGAAAAATTAGTAAATCCAGTAACCATTAGGAATAAAGATACAGAATGAAAAGTAAAAGATAAAATAATACAAAGTGAACATCCACCTAAGACATCAAGTGTATTCCTACATGGAGATAAAGAAATAAATATAGCACCATTCAAAATAGTATCTGAATATGACCCTAATAGGAAATATTAGAACAAAATATTTCAGTAATGCACACCTATTAAGTATAGGACAACAGTTAAACAGGATAGAAGATACTATTAAAGAAAGTAAAATTGAAAAAATTGAAAAAGATATAAAGGATAAAAAACTTAAATCTCATGTTTTTAAACCTTTTGAAGTTTCAAAAACAGGACAAAAGGAAGTAAAATCTAAAGATTCTGACTTTGTAAAAGCAATTAAAGAATAATTAAGTAAAATTGACTCTTCTTCTGGGTCAAAACAGGTAGTTCGAGAAACACCTCAATCTAAAGCTTAACCAACATTAATAAACTTTAAAATATATTTTTCAAAAATTTAAAAATGGAACTATTTCTATGTAAATCTGCTAGTACAACTAAATCAGATAGTTCTGAGTCATCAGAAGTTAAAAGGATTGTAAAAAAAAATGAAGTAATTTTAGAAGACTTTAATAAAGCAATTGATAATTGGGTAATACCAAATATAGATAAAGAACAGATTTATAAAATACCAAAATTAAACATATTTAAAAATGATTATATAATTAAAGCTGAAGAAAGGGATTCACAGTTAAGTAAACCCTTTGAAAAGATAACTTTCCTTTCTGCAGAATCAATAAAGCATCATAAAAATAAAAAATACAAGTATATAATATAGGATTAGTACAAATAGGTATAAAACTCTTAACAAGAGAAGGATTAAACACTAGTATTCTCGCTGTGGTCAGAGATGCTAGGTTTGTAAATTTTAATGACTCACTTTTAGGAACTATAGAAACCATTCTGAGTAGTGGACCTATCTCATTTGACCGTTTTCCAGATATAACAATTTCATTAAATGATCCAAATATATTAAAAAGTGTAGTATTAGAAATTAAAACACATAATTATAAAATGCTTGAAGGATCTATTCCTGTAGCATTAATGTATAAAATAAAGTATAAAGCAATGATATCTGCCTTTGCTACAAAGTACATAATGCAACCTAAATTAGGAGAAACTAAATTTTTACAAACAAATTTGAGTAAAGCTAATACAGTAATCCCTAGGACTATTCAGTAGAAAGATATTAGTCTCCCTGATGAATGGGTCTTAGAGGACCCTGTTCCTCTTCCTGAACCAAAGACTATAGTTAAGCCCAATATAGAACTCAGTAAAATTGAACAATATGAAGACGGTAAAGTGAAATTAAAATTCAGTAGGCATAGTATAAGCAGCAGGTATTCTGACTCTTCCTCCTATGTATCAACAATAGATATAGGTAGAGCCTCACAGTTACATTATGTAATATACGCCTTATATAAAGAAAATGAACCTAAAACTGTATTGCAAACAGTAGTAAAGCCTAGGTATTCTACATCAGATGTACCTGAATCTAGTAATAAATTAAAAGGTGTAGATTATAGTACAACAGTACCACATTTATATTATAATCCAATAGGAACAATGAACCCTTTGGAACCAAACCCTAATTATAATCAATCTCAGAATATTGAACACTCACCTTCTCCACTTATGTCACCTACAGCTTCTTTCATGACAGATAATGTAGCTAACATAGATAGAGAATTAAATGTAATTAATAAAGAATTTATTTTTAATTATGATAAGTTAAATAAAGAATTAACAGCAGTAAAAAATAAAGATAAATTAGAAAATGTAATAAATAAAGTAAAAGATTTTGAATCAGTTAAAGAAAAATATATTGACTTTGTAAAACATTATGAAGTTAATATGAAATTTTTTGATTGGTTTAAAAGAATTTATAGAGAAAAACTTAAAACAGAAAAATTAATAAATCCAGTAACCATTAGGAATAAAGATACAGAATGGAAAGTAAAGATAAAATAATACAAAGTGAAAATCTACCTAAAACATCAAGTGTATTTCTACATGGAGATAAAGAAATAAATATAGCACCATTCAAAATAGTATCTGAAGATGACCCTAATAGGAAAATATTAGAATAAAATAATTTCAGTAATGCACACCTATTAAGTATAGGACAACAGTTAAACAGGATAGAAGATACTATTAAAGAAAGTAAAATAGTAAAAATTGAAAAAGATATAAAGGATAAAAAACTTAAATCTCATATTTTTAAACCTTTTGAAGTTTCAAAAAAAGGACAAAAGGAAGTAAAATCTAAAGATTCTGACTTTGTAAAAGCAATTAAAGAACAATTAAGTAAAATTGACTCTTCTTCTGGGTCAAAACAGGTAGTTCAAGAAACACCTCAATCTAAAGCTTTTAAAACTATTAGTATAGTCACCCAAGAACCAAAATCAGAATCAGTTGAGGAATATATATATATATATATATATAAAGAGATTCTTACAAAAGTATGTGTTTGCACTCAAAATTAACTAGTTTTGGTGATTAAAAAAAGTAGCAAAAAATAGGATTTTTCTCATTTTGAGAAAAATATTATCCTTAAAAATAAAGTTGTTTTTAAAAATATGGAACTAAACTTTTTTCTCATTTTTACAAAAAAAAAAATCAAACTTTTAGAAATATCTCCTCCATTCAGCTATCAGTATATATTATTTAAATATTATGTAGATGTTGAGTCAATAGAATTAACATATACACATTATACTATCTAATCATTCTTTTATAATTTAAATTATTATTTTACTATACATTAAAGAGAACTCCACTTTTTAAATTGATGAAGCTAACATGTTTTAAAGATGGCATACACTGTTGGCAAAGTTAAACTAATACAATGGTAAAGTTCAAAAGACAATTATAATTAATGCGTGTACCAATATCATTTAAAGAATTAACATAATAATGTATAATAAAAATAATCAAATATGTGCATCTGTTACTTTGCTCTCTATTATATTTTTATAAATTTTATATACAATTTAGAGTGAATGCTTCTGAGTTTAAGTTCAATTCTTGAATATTTCAATCTAGTGCCACTTTTAGATCTCCATACATCAATTTTTCCTTTATGATATTAGCAAAGATCTTCTTTTCTTTTCCTTTCTTTTTTTTTTCTCTATCAAGTAAATAGGGTCAAAATTTCTATAACATTTCTCTAACTGATATCTTACTTCATTTCCTCCTTAATTATATTTTTGAGCTTATTGTTTGTCATTTATTTGACTGCACCTATTAAATCATCCTTTCTTGGTGCTTATTTAATTTGCTTTTTATTAAAATAGTAAAATGATTTGTATTTGGTTTCACAAAAATGATGTTTTCTATAACAAAGTTGACTTTCTTATGTATTTAGCAGAATAATAATAAAATTCTCAAAAAGTAAACTAAAAAAATGCAGAATTTTGTCATGGGTTGGATCCAGATTTAGGTCCAGATCATGAGTCAGGACTACATGGATGTTATTGTGTTATTATTATATTGTAGCTAAATTAACATATAGAAAAAATATGAAATACTCACCCTTTGCATATTTGAAACAATAGTTACTCTATTGCCATGAAAAATCTCCAAATCATTCTTCAAAAGCCTTAAAAACCATCCCCGTGTATGATTGCTTTCAGTTTGCACAACAGACCAAGATATAGGGTACATTTGATCATTAGCATCTCTTCATATAATTGTAAGCATCTGTTCTTTGCAAAAAGCCTTTAGATAACAGTCGTCTAAGTTGATTACTCGCCTACAACCTTCCTTCCACCCTTTTTTCAAAGCATCAAAATATATATATAATTTTCCAAACTTGTTAGTGTCTTTAACTGCTGTAACAACACAAGTTGAGCCCATATTAGTTAATTTTATTTCTTCATAATATCTCCATAAATTTGCATATTCTTCTACATAATTACCCTGCACTTTTGTGATCACCTTCTTTTTTGCCTTTTTACACATAGGAAATGAAACATTAAACCCCAATTTACTCGTGGTTCTTTTTTTTAGTAAATCCTTCACTTTCACAGCAGGATACTCTTTGATCTTCTCTGCAAAATATTCTGCTAGAAAATTGCATGTAATCCTATTACTCTTGAAGACCTTACAGCACTTATGTTATGGATTATAGCTCTTTACTTTAAAATATGTGTGGTTACTTCCTTTTGCTGCATAGATTGTCCATGGACACCCTTCAAATGCACATCTTGCTCTTATCCTACTATGTATATTCTTCTCATACTTTATATTAACTTTTTAGCTATTGAATATAAAGTCAAAGCATATTTCATTTGTGATGCCCCTTCAAATATCATTCCTATCAACAAAAGATGGCATTTTATCATTATTTTTATAAATGACTTTCATTGATCTCTTTTCTAATATAACTATATTGCTTTCCCCATCTGATTCTTCTTCACAACTAACATTGGCCTCAGTCTCTCAATACTCAACCTTTGTCCTTACCTCCACATTGTTTTTAGCTTGTTCCATGACATAATTAACTTCCGCATTTTCAAATTTTATGTCCTCTTTCAAATCTCCTTCATCAGTTTTGAGATCATGATCTTCATCATCCTCATGTCCTACCCCCATCTCATTTACAACCTGCTTCATCATCTGTCTTGCATCAAAAAGTTCATCATTATCATCTTTGGAATTCATCTCACAATCTACTGTAAACTCCTCTTCATTGTCATCATTCACAACACTTGAAGACACATTCAAATGTTGCAAATTATTATATCTTATGACTGTTTTTACTCTATCACCCAATAATTTCTTCCTACTATATCCACAATAATTACCAAGACCAGCGCCATCACCTTCCTTATTAGCCCTTAATGCTTTAGAGTTCACAATATCACTTTTACCAATTGCATTTTCAGCTTCCATAAACACAAACCTATTAACATTTTGCCTACACCTATCACCACTATGCATATTGTCACCACCAGTTTCCCCAAAATCTACACCACTTTCCCCAAGTCCTGCCCTAATTTGTCGAAACACAACACTAGTATGATTATCCACATCCAACAAGAGATTCTCGTCAATAAAATAATCAAACTCATTAAATACATGCTCGCAGTATATGTCAACAATGCCTCCATTTATTCTACAGTTAAGCATTTGGTGGACCCATAATCACTTAAGAAACAAATCACTTAAGAAACAAAGGAGTCCTTGTTCCATCGAAATACTAGGCCTCAAACAAAAAAGCTTTGGTACTTTTGCATACCCCAATTTCATGACCATTTTCTTTATTGTTTTAAATTGAAGCTTATCAATATCAAGAATTTCAAAACTTTTTAACCCCATTTACATATTTTAGAGTTGGATCTCTTATAAATCTCCCTCTACGGTGTATTTTGACAGTGACACTACGACCGTCATTCATGTAGTTGGAAAAAAATAAAATTGGAAGTACATAATTATTCACATGTACTGTAGTGGTAGAGGAGATATTTAAGTAAATAAAATTTACGTTAAAAATTAATTAAATTAATAAAATTACAAGCTCATACACTAAAACGCATTGCACGCACAAGACGAAAATTAAATTTGGCCTTAATTATACCAATAATTAAATGTTTAGTCCTTAATTGGACAAAAAAATTATTTTGTCCTAATTTAAACCTGGTTCACAAGTTTAAGATTCAAATTGAACATTTGTCCATTTTTCTAATATATTATATTATATATAATAAATGTAAAAATAGATTGAGCAAACTCGTTAGCTCAACCCGTTTGCTTGCTTGACCCGGCCAACCCCGAGTTGGCTCAACCACAAGCACAAAATTTCAATCGAGACCTTCTCAGGTGGGGCTGCTAGCTAGAGTGAAATTCGGACCGGCCCAGCCTATGAACAATCCTAATTTTTTCCATGAAAGATACACTTGTCATTCTCACCTCATGCAAGAAAAGACAGTGAAGGGGAAAAAATAATTTTTGTCATAGAATATAATCTTGAAAGAGCAACTCTGGGGCATCACAAAGCAACAAATTCAAAGCTTTCTATAATTAGCTCTTGGCTTTTGGAAATAAAAAGGAAAACAAAAGTTTTACATGCAAACTCAAACATACACCACTCTCACTGGAAACCGAGAGAAAGTGAGTTTTTTTATCAGTAGAAATAGAGATTGATAGAAAGTGAAAAATTACAATCTAAAAGAAAGACAAAAAGAACCTAAAAACTAACTAAATGCAAGAGTCTCTCTTATAAGATCTAATGCATATGAGTAATAGCAAAACCAACAACCAGAATACCATTATAATAAAGGAGAATATGAGGTGCCAAATATTCATCAAGAAGCAGCACAATAGCAAAGTAAACTTACTGAAGAAACCGACAAAGAAAGAAGCCGAACTATGGATGGGATGATCTGATAATCATAATCTCTGAAGCAAATCCCTTTTTGAGTCCATAAGCGGATGAGATTGGCATACCCATCTTGAAAAGGACTAAAAGCCACCAAAATCCATAGTGGGTAGATAGATCAAAGCAATCATCTAAAGTCAATTATTGGTTTTCATCTCAAAATATTAGATCTTAAAAAAAGAACCCGACCATCATGAGGTGGGAAGCAAAAGAGGCCATCTTCAAATTTTAGAAAATAGATTTCTAAAATATAAAATATATTTATAAAATATTAAAATATAAAATTAAATATTTAAGTATAATATTAAGTAAGTATATTAAGTATAATAATAAGTATATTAAATAAGTATAATAATAAGTATATTATTAATTAATTTTAAATTAGTATTTTAGTATATTATTTATTTTCATTTGCTAGATCTGAGGATTATGTAAAGCCAAACCACAAAATTATTATATACATACTATAGAGAAACAAAAAGAAGAGAAGAGTTGGGCTTATGGATGGCCAAAAGTCCGCCGACAACCCAAGATCTAATATGGGAAAGGGGGGCCATATATAAACAACAACTGAGAGAGAAAGAAGGGCACCAAACGAAGGTGTTAAAGATATATTTAATTTTTCTCTCTTTCCCTCTAGAGAAAGTGAGTTTGAGAGGGGAGGTTTTGCTCGAGTTTGGGCTGCACATGGAGGGCAATACCTTGCTTGAAACAAATGATTCCACACTTAAAGCTGAGAATCATTTGTTTTGTTTGGTTGTTTAAGAACTTGTTTGGACAGGAATTTGAAATGAACATAAAAATGGTAGACTCAAGGCAATTATAAGGCTAATAATTATTGAAAAAAATGGACAAAAATTGGATACATACCATAGCTAAGTGTCCATAAATTGAAGGAGAATAATGACGAAAATGACTAAAGATGATGAAACAAACTTGTGTTGAGACGAGTTTTAGAAGGATTAAGTTTAAAATTGGCTAAAACCTAGAACCCGAGACCAAGGTTCATAAAAACTGGATAAAAAATTACTTAGAATGATCTGCTAACATTCTAATGGAAAAAAAAAATCAAGTTTTAGAATTAAGGATGGGATATACACATTATATAATTGACACATATACCTGAAATATATTCCTTTGAACTTCAAAGATAACACATAATATTCATATGGTTGGAAAGAACTCATCAAGCTCTACCTAAATATCAAGTTAGAACTCAGTTATAACGTGGAGGAATTGAGTTAAAAGCTTGGAAAGTTGGAAATATTGCTTGGGTTTGAGTTGGCTGAAACTTGTCCCATTTTTGTTTGTTTAAAACATGAATTTATGTATGATATGTTATGTTTATGGTTACACATGCAGAAGGTAAAAGTTATGTTAATATATTTATATATATCTATGAAATGATGGGCCACATGCAAAAGCTAAAAAATGGTTTGATTGGTGAGTTATATCTAAGATTTTCAATTCAATATAAAAGGAATAAAATTTCTACTAGTTATTCCCTCTACACCGAGATTTAGGAGAATGTATGTATAGAAAAATAAGTGTGAATTGATTAGTGGAGTTTGGGAAGTTGATTAATAAATAGAAGATTAATTTATTATAACTATCATGTCATGTTAGGGAAGATAATTAGAAGGCTGATAATTATCAATAAGTCTAAGATACATAAATATTTGGTGATTATCCTTTTTATGGCATATTAGAAATTTAGAGTAAGAACACTATAAAAAAAAAGTAATTATTGGGTTTATTATTATTTTTGTGAATAAATCATAATTTTAAAAAGAAAAAAAAAGAAGAGAAGTTTATAAGCTTGGAACTCTATTACGGTTAGAATATATGTAGATATGTATAAGTATGTTTTGAATTTATTGATTTTCAGTTGGTTGTTAAGCTAAATATGTATGAAAATATATGCTTGATAAGATGTGAAATAGCTATGTTATAAAGGTCACTAATATTAGCTACTAGATTTAGATCAATAAATGAAACACAAATATTATGTCATAACTTAATATTGTAACATGTTTAAATATAAATATGAGAAATAAGACTTTAAAGTAAATATAGAACTTGAAATTAGAGTTTATCCTTGCGGATAAACTTAACTAATGTAAATGAGAAAATTGAAGTAATTGAGATGTAACACTGGTTTTTTTTTTTTAAAATAAAGGATGGATTGTTAGTGAAATAGTAAAGAGTTCTCCACCCAAATACAATTTGGAAAAACATCCCAAGAAACAAGTTTATCATAAAAAAAAAATGAATAATCTAGCAAGAGTATGAGCCTCTTGATTATCATTCTTGTGAACCCATCTCATTCTAATGTTGGGTCTATCTATAAGAAAACCTTTATAATCTGCGATGATGGAGCCGAAATATGAGAAGTCAGGTTGGTATGAGTTAATGGCTTGTACCACAGTCAAGGAATCAGAGAAGATAACACCATCAAGCAAAAGGTTGGCGGTTGCCTATTCAAGAGCAATACGAACTTCTAGTGCTTCCGCCTCTTTTAGATGACATATACCTAGAAAATGGCCAGAAATAGCTTGTAGAAAATTACCCTCATCATTTTGAAATATAACTCCATACCCATAACATTCTTGAGCTTTAAAAATAGTTGCATCAGTGAAGCATAACCAGCCTAGTTGAAATGTTGAAGGTGGAACTAGGGGATGTGATATTGAGCTTGTTGCACTCATCAGAAAAATTATAGATTGAGCTACTGCTTGCCATTTTGACAAGTCCCTCAATGCCAGTAGCTTGATAGAGACTGTAAACTGATTGGTACCTTGCCATAACAAAGAATTCCAGGAGAACCACACATGTGAAGCCATCATACAGAATTCCACCTGTCTTTATTGTGAGTGAGAGTTTAAAACCTGCAAAACAAAGCTTTTAAAATTAGAGTTAGCACTTTACAAGTCCAACCCCCATTCCTCTCAAACTGCATAAGCCTGAGGGTACTCCAAGAGGACATGATCTCTATCCTCCCTTGCACCACATCTACCACAAGACTCATTCACATCAAGACCCCTAAGGGTTAAATTTCGCTTCGTAAGCAATACAATTTTTATTGCTCTCCACATAAAATCCTTTACCTTTGGTGGAATCCCCAAATTCCATAACCTCACCCAACAAAAGCTATCGTCTCTTTCACACCCCAAATGCTTTAAATATACATAATAACCATATCTGATAGAGTATATGCCTCTAACGGTAAAATGCCAAACGATGCTATCATGTATACATCTTAAACTCAATGGGATAGATAAAATAGATTGGATATAAAAAGAGTCATTAGTTTCTCCACATCCCACCTCAACCCATTTATCATCATAAGGTCCTTCACCTTTAGCTCATCATCAATGACATCATCGCTACAATCAACGTAGAAATCCTCATCATTGGGATGCCAAGGATCCATTTTTACATTGATTTAACTGTCGTCCCCTACTCTCCATCTAACTCCAAGTTTTAAAAGCTCAGCAGATTGCAAGATACTCCTCCATACATAACTCAGATTGGTACCCAACCTAGCTTTTAAAAAATCATTCTCATGAAAATATTTAACTTTGAAAAATTTATAATGAAGAGAACTAGTATTGGTAATTAACCTCCACCCTTGCTTACTTAGAAAAGCCAAATTAAAAACATGGAGATCTTTGAACCCATCCCTCCATCTTTTTTACTCCCACTCATTCTACCCCAAGCCAACCAATTGATATTTTTTTAACTTCCATCTCCCATGCCCCACTAAAAGGCATTCATAATTCTCTGTAGTTCTTCACATAAAGATTTTGGAATGGCCTGTACAATAGATTTTAGAAGAATTTCATTGTCTTCTCTAGATAAAAGCTCGTTGTTCTAAGTATTTACTCTTTGCCACACCCTGTTCTTCAAGAAACTAAAAATGGCCTTTTTTTTACTTCTATTAATTAAAGAAGGAAGACCAAGATATTTCCTAGAACCTAATGCCTTATGAACTTTAAAAATATTCAAATATTTTTTACGCGTGTCGAGTAGCACATTTGACTAAAAAAAAAACCCCAGACTTTTGAAAATTTACTGATTGACCTAACGCATCCTCAAACTCCTCTAGAATATCCTTAACTACTATACATTTCCTCTCATTTGCTCTAAAGAAGAAGATGAAGTCATTTGCAAAAAATAAATGGGAAATACTGGGAGCTCTGTGACAAACCTTGATCCCCTAATCATAACATTTGATTCTGCCTTATTCAACAAAAAGGATAGACCCTCAGCACAGATAATGAATAGGTATGAAGATAGGGGATCACCCTTTCTCAACCCCTGCTTAGGCTCAATAGGACCTACCTCCTTCCGATTGAATAAAACTAATTATTTAACACTAGACACACAAAGTTTCATCTAGTTTACCCAACTAGACACACAAAGTTTCATCTAGTTTACCCATCTCCCATCAAAGCCTAAGGCACATAATATATTCTCCAAATAATCCCAATGAACCTTATCAAATGCTTTGCTAATGTCTATCTTCAAAGTCATATTACCACTATGACCATTTCTTTTCCTCTTCATACAATGTAATAATTCAAAAGCAGCTAAGACATTGTTAGAAATTAACCTGCCTGGAATAATGGCATATTGAGTCTCTGAAATAATGTGGGGTAACACTTTTTTTAGCCTATTGGCAAGAACCTTTGACAAGATTTTATATAATACATTACAAAGTGCAATAGGCTTGAAGTCTTCTAAGCTTTTAGGATCATGATTCTTTGGGATTAAGACAATATAAGTATCAGTAAGAGTCGGGGGAAAATCACCTTGTGTAATCTAGTAAACACAATGATTCATTATGTCTTCACCAACAATGTTCCAAAAATGTTTATAAAAAGCTAGATTGAGGCCATCCGGGCCTGGCACTTTGTCAGGGTGCATCTACTTGATTGCTTTATGAAATTCATCTAAAGTGAAAGGAGCCAACAATAATTCATTGTCTAATGCAGTAACCTTCAGTTGCACTTGACCAAAAATATGATCGTCGCTCAAACAATCATTAGCAAAGACTCAACCATAATACTCCTTGATCAGAATCTGTAACTCATGTTCATTATCAACACAGTTCCCACTAGCGTCATGGAGCTTATCAATATGATTGGTCCTTCACCTATTCTTAACAAAAGAGTGAAAATAATGGGTATTTTTATCACCATTTTTTAGTCAGAAAACCTTGGATTTTTGCTTCCGTTTTACCTCTTCAAGTTCTAGCACTTTGTTCAGTTCATTATTCAAGGATAGGAAGGAGTTCCTACTACCCGCGTCATTAAGATTGTGAATCTGACTAAGTTAATATTTAATTGCATCAGTTCATTTCTTCTTCTTTAGTTGACATTTAGAACCTTACGAGTTAAGTTGCTTACAACAACATTCTTTTTTAACCATTACATCCCCCATCATTATAGCCCAGCTAGCCTTAACCACATCAATTAATTGAGGGTCAACAACTAACTATTCACAAATCTAAAATGTCTTTTGCAATGATAATTTTGCATTAAAATTGTGTCCATGAGAACCGGTGCATGATCAAAAGTTGAAGCCACTAAAATTTGCGAAAAGTCATCTTAAAATAAGTCTAACGAATCCTAATTAGCCACCACTCCGTCCAGTTTTTCACACACCCAATTATTAGAATTTATTCCCTTTTCCCAAATCCAAGAATACCCAGAATTCTGAATGTCCGATAACCCATAACCAACTAAATTATCTCTAAATACCTCTAATAAATGACGAGGATGATGTGCCCTAATTTTCTAATCTTCTAAAATTAAGTTATTAAAATCACTACACACTACCCATGGTAAAGAACGTCTTCTAGCTAGAGCTTTTAAGATATTCCATAAAGATTGACGCCAAGAACACTCAAGAAAGCCATAAAACCCAATCATTCTCCATTGAATATCATTCGAATGAGTGATTAAGACATCAATGTTATTTTGCAAAAATCATTAAACTTGCAGGTCTAAACCATTCTTTCATAAAATAGCAAGGCCACCACCCCTATCTAGACGATACAGAAAAGCAATAATCTATACCAAATTTCCTCTTAATTTCCTCCACCATTACCCCCCCCCCCCCCCATACACAAGTGTTTCCATGAGAAACACCACATTTGGCTTGTGACTCAAGATAATATCCTTGTGTTCCTAATTGTTCGAGGGTTGCCAAGCCCTCGATAGTTTCACAAAATGCACCTCATTGCTCCCTGCAGTTCTGCCTTACAGGACTTGCCAATATTAATTTTTAAGAATGAGCAACTATTAAATCCTTAGAGTTAAAAATAATAATTGTTGAATCAGTCATCTCCCTTTGCCTTTTCTTTTCGTCTTCATAATTGATGAGGTAAGTCTCCCCCTCAATACCATGGTGCTCCCCATTACATGATCAAGACTCTAAACACCCTCCCTACTTGGCTGTACAGGCTAAACATAACAATTGGAACAAAGATTACCATCCATATCATGTAGCCATCCATATCACGTAGCCATTTACTAACTAGTAACACAGCCTGTCATGATAAAGCTCGGATGGAATTATCCATTCCAAATTAATATTTTGTCCTTTTCATTGTAATCTAATTGAGCAAACATCATCATAATGCCCTAGTTTGCCGCAAAGAAAATAAAACGTTGGAAGCCTTTCATATTGAAGTTGAGTATATAAAACATTACCATGCACATCGACCAACTTCTTCCTCTTCTTCAGAGGTTTTATGACTTCGACACTAATATGAACATGCATGAACTACATATTGCCTGTAGTTACACTCACTGAATATGATTATAAAATTCCAATAAAATTACCAAACTACTTCGCAGCGTGTTCTGAGATAAAACCATGGGGTGAGTTATGTATTTGGACCCAAAAGTTAACAAAGTGTAAAGGCACAAAAGCCGGAACCTCTCCACCCCTCAACCTATGCATAACTAGCAGGTGTCTATTGAAAGTCCAATGAGCTCCCTCCCAAACATGATCCATGTCCTCTTTCATAAAAAATTTGAAAAGAAATATATTGCTTCCACCTTCTATAATAGCCACTCTGCCCAAATGATGCCAAAGATTGGCCATGGTGTTTCTCATTGCCTGGTTGTTAATAATACTAGATGTGAGAAAGCTACTAACCAAACAAAAACCCAGATTGTCATCCCCACCATATGCACTCCACACACTCTCCTCATCAACGACAATTGATGAATCTACCACCTGGTCTCCCATCAAAATCAATCCTAAGGCAGATTATGGTATTATGCAAAAATAGACTAGAGATTAAGGAAACCCTAATGATGAAAGAAAAAGATGAAAAAACTAAAATTATGAAAGAAAGCCGTAAAAACCCTAGCAAACGTGCCCAACATAGGGCAAACTAATAATTTTTCAACATTGGGTTATTATTTGATGATTAATCACATTAAGAATTAGTAAAATAACACTTTGTAATAAGAAGTTAGAAAATTTGTAAATATGTTATCAAGAAGAACCCCAAGATTTTTGTGGAAATAAGTTATTCATAGGTCATGCTAAAATACATCAAAATACTAGTTCCTATTATAAATGATTTAAGAATTATAAAAAAATAATAAAATATGAGAGTTGATAGTAGGGAAAAATCATTTAAATAAATTGTGTAAACCATAAAGACATACATGTAAAAAGGATTTGAAGGTGAAATAATAATGTTGAGAAATAAATTAAACTAGAAATTTTGTGCTTTTGCAAATATGCAACATTCTTATTTAAATCATTATTTTACTTTCTCGGATATAAAGACACTTTATTTGTTCAATTAAACCTTCCAGGTGAACCTTCTGAAATGAACCTGATGATCTAGCCAGTTTTTCTGATATTCATATAGACAAAGCCCAAACCTAATGAGGATTAAATCACTAGGGTGTGTGCACACAAATACAATTATTATTATGTGCAAAAGAGGGAAGTTACCACTCTAATTTATGGTTTATAGTTGTTCTGTCCACAGTCTATGGCTGTTCTATTCTGCATCTGTCATATGACACCTTTTCTGAAATGGTTTTATTATGTGAGCTTGTTCGGAAGGACTTATAATTCTGATATCTTCTGTTAATAATTGCACTTCTGGATTTATATTGAATTTTATAATCTTTGGAAACTACTTTATGTAATATATGTATTATTTGAATTTTCGCAATTCTTTTGCTTATAATATCTTGAGATATTTCTAGAATCCTGCATCTGCATTATCCAAAAGAAAATATAACAATAATTAGTAATAAATAAATTATGCATGAAACTACTACAAAAATATTGACTGGAAGTTACAGTCTAATAAGCTCTGCATATGCATTTTAAACTAAAAGACCTATAAGAACCTTTAAAAGATATTAGATAATATTCTAATATTATGTACTTACCAAAAGATAGGTGTATATGGTGAAGAAGGAAAAACAAGTAGAAATAAATATCTAAACATGTGAAGTAATTTATAGTAAAAATGTAAAGAGTAAAAAAAAAAAAGAAAAAGAAGAAGAAGAAGAAGAAGAAACCTCAAGATTCTAAAAGAATAAACTTAATTTAATAAATATTACTTGTGAAATTAGAGATATATGTGAAAAATTAAGATTAGAATCTCTAAAGATATTCACGGGAAAAAATTTAAAATTTTATAGATTTGTGTGTACATATGTGTGTATAATAATTTCCAAAGTACAAAGAAACTAATTAAACCTTGATAAGTTACTTAAGCTACTAAGAACTTAAAGTGAAAATTAAAGCTCATAATACAAGCTAGAACATTCATTGGGTCAGTGACTCATACCTTTGCTATATGTGTTTAGTTGTTTTGCAAGTGTGTGGCATACAATAGGACTCTGTATGATCAATTCTACAAAGTGCAAGACAACTGTAATGGGATTATGAGAATATTTGTATAAAAAAAAGAATATATATATATAATAATAAGTTTCTATGTAAAATAATAATGATTGAGTGCAATCTGAGGTTCTTCGATGTACTTGACAGACTTAAGCTGGCTTAGACTCAAAGACTGTCACACTATTTAAATTGGGGGTCTGACAATATGTTATGGTTATGCATATATTATGTGAATGTTGTATATATGTTTTGTATATCGTGTATAGATCGAATGTATCCTATAAACATATTTATATAAGTTATGTATATGTTGAAAAAATTAAACACACATATTGAAATAAAAAAAATTAACTCAAACAAACATTAAAATAAAACAAAGACAACTTAAAAAAAGATATAACAATATTCAGGAAACACATATCGAAAAGAAATTAAATGAAAAAAATCACAAAAAAAATTCTCTTTGAAACATTTTATCAAATATGTAGAGCGCATTACCATTAAAAAATAATAAAATATTTAACACTACAATTGAAGAATAACACACATAAAAGAAAAATATAGATATGTTTATAATCAAATAATATGGAAGGTCAAATCGATTTTTTGAAAATATAAAAGAAAATAAAAGAAAGCAAGAAAAAGAAATAGGATACAAGAGAAAAAGAAAACAGATAAAGAAAAGAAAAGAAAATTTTTGATGCAAACTTATATTTAAAAAAACTATATGAAAAATGAAACTAAAAAAAGGGTAAAAATTTAAAATAAGAGAACATATATAAACAAAAACTAAAATAAGGATATATTATGTAATTTCTTCTAAAAAGTCATATAGACCATTAGGTGGAGCCATAATTAGTATGCATATATATGTATATATATTTATACATATAATCTATTGTGGCGTCCCACTCATTTAAATGGGATCCATAATTAAAAAGTTAAAAAATATAATAAAATAAAAAGAGATGAGAGGGATAGCTTTTGCAAACTATCCCACTGCCATAAGAATTGCAAAATTCAATTTGCAATTTGCAAATCGGTGAGACAGCTTGTAAAAGTTGTCTTACTCGTTATTAACGTTGTGGAAGGTCTATCCATTTCAATTCAATATATAAGAAAAACTTGAAAAGGAAAAAATTTCATAGAGAGATTAGTGTATGTGGGTTATATATTTGGCCTATTTTGAGAGAGAAAAATTATTTGTGTGAGATAATTTTTTTTAATGACAAATAATAAAGTTTTATTTTAGGTATTTGGAAATATTTATCACTATTTTAGTTTATTTCAATTGTGAGTGTCGTACTTCTATAATATTTTCTAGAAAACTCTTTCTCTTGTAATACTACTATTTTTAGTGAAAGATATTATTCAGAATTTATCTCGTGAATGTAGTCAACATTAAAGGATGAACCACGTTAAATATTGGTATCTTCTTTTTTTACTGATTTTTTTTATTCTGCTCATTTTTTTTAACTCCACTGCATCTCAAATTTATTTTTGAAATTTATTTATTTAAATTTTTCAATAATTGATATCAGAGCCAAGTTAGTTATTGTCTGTATAATTTAAAATAAAAGAGTCAAATAGTATGTTTAAATTAACTTCTTCAAATTATTCTATTTAGAAGCCTAGTATAGAAGATATTTTTATATGTAAGGATCTTTATGATCCCATTAAAGGTGAAATGGACAAACCAATAAACAAATTTGATAAGGATTGGGAGAAAATAAATAAAAAGACCGTGGGTACAATTAAACAATGGATAGATAATAGTGTCTATCATCATGTGGCTTGGGAGAATAATACCGAGGCTTTATGGAAGAAATTTGCCAATTAGTATGAAAAAAAATCCCTATAAAATAAGACTTTTTTGTTAGAAAACTTGTTCATATTAGATTTAAAAATGGAAGTAGTATGGCTGAACACTTGAGTGATTTTAAAGACATTGCAAATCGTTTAACTAATTTTAAAGTTGTGTTATCTGATGAATTGCAGGCTTGTTTGCTTCTTGATACTTTGCCTGACAACTGAAAAACTTTGGTGATTGCCTTGAGTAATTCAAATCCTGAAGGTAAACTGTCCATAGATGAATCTTAAAATGCAGACAAGCAGTCAAATAACTATGACAAGTAAAGGCGTAGATCCAAGTTGAGAAAAGGTATCACTTGTTATAATTGTGGCAAGCCAATATATGTGAAAAGATTTTACAAGCAATTGAAAAAAAAAGTAGGAAGAAAAGAAAGAAGACAAAGATACAGCTTCAATTGCACTTGATGGTGATATTGTCATTTCTATAGATGACAATTATTTATATCTTGATGGCCATGAAATTTTCTGGGTTGTTAATTGTAGAGCTTTATATCACATATCTACTAAACATGAATTTTTTACATTATACACCAGTAGTGATTTTGGCTATGTCAGAATGTATAATGAAACTTCAGTCAAGGTTATTGGCATAGGTAAGGTATGCTCGAGTACTAATATTGGGTGCAAGCTGTGACTCAATAATGTCAGACATATTCTTGAGATGCAGCTCAATCTTATTTCCTTTGGCATTCTTGTCGATGAGGGTTGCATAAATTTCTTTGGTACAAAGAATTATAAAATTATCAAATCGAATCTTTTATTGGTTAAAGAAAGCAAATAATACATTTTATACTTCGTGCAAGCTAAGATATGCAAATGAGAGATGAATGCAGTAACAGATACATCATCAAATTTATGGCATAAAAGTATTGATCACTTAAGTGAGAAAGGAATTAGTATTCTCACTATGAAGAAATTTCTACCTTTGACAGATATACATGTAGAATCTCACATTGATTTTTTGGTTGGAAAATAATATTAAGTTGTATTTCAGAGATCTCACTCTTTTAGAAGATCAAATGTTCTTGATCTAATTCACACTGATGTTTGTCTTATGAGTAATACAACTCTTGGTAGTGCTTTGTATTTTGTGACCTTTTTTATGATCACTTTAGAAAAGTGTGGGCTTTTGCATTGAAATCCAAATATCAGGTGCTAGATGTGTTCAAGCATTTTTATGCCAGTGTTGAAAGAGAAACGGGAAGGAAGTTGAAATGTGTTTGTGCATACAATGATGGAGAATATATAGGCCCATTTGAGATGCATTGCAAGGAGCATGACATTTACTTGGAGAAGACAATTCTAAAGACACCTCAACAAAATAGAGTTGCTAAAAGAATGAACAAAACTATTATGGAGAGAATTCGGTGTATGTTTTCTCGTTCTAAACTCTCTAAGTCTTTTTAGGGTGAAATAATGAGAACTGCAGTCGACTTGATTAACCTTTCGCACTTAATTCCTCTTGATGAAGACATTTCAAAAAGTTTATGTTCTACCATACTCCAATTAGGATTTTTATTGATATGTGTATTTTTTATATAATAATTATGGATTGTTTGATAGGTTACTAGAAAAATTGATTGCTGAAAATGTATTTTACAAAGATATTTTATTATAATTATATTTTACTGAAAAAATTATATTACAATATTTAGAAAATGAAATAAAATACTGAAAAAATATATTAAAAAAATGTGTGAATTGATTACTGAAAATATATTTTACAGAGATATTTTATTGTAATTATATTTTACTGAAAAAATTATATTATAATATTTACAAGATGGAATAAAATACTGAAAAATATATTAAAAAAATGTGTGAATCGATTACTGAAAATGTATTTTACAGAGATATTTTATTATAATTATATTTTAATGAAAAAATTAAATTATTATATTCAGAAGATGGAATAAAATACTGAAAAAATATATTAGAAAAAAATATTAACTTATTTAATTACAATTCAACTTTATTAAAAAATTTTGAATAATATTTAAATTATGCTTATAATATTTTTTTATTTTAACATATCTTAAATTAATATAGTTATAATTATTTTTTGATATGAGATTTTGTAATTTTTTTAATAAAATAATTTTTTTAATATTTTATTAATTGGTTGATAAAATTTAATAAAGTTAATTTTTTATTTTATATGAATATTTATAAATAAACTTGTTATTTTTAGACAAACAAAATTATTTTGTCAACTATCATAACATCATCACGCAACAAAATGTTATATTAAAATAAAATTTTCAGACCTGTCATTTCCTTTCTTCTAAATGGACACCGTCTCACCCACACGCAACAACCCATCCTCATCTTCTATTAAACTCCTGCAAAAGATTCCCAGTATATATATATATATATTCCTTTCTGTTTTTTTTTTTTGAATTTGTGTTGTTCTTTAAAAACCTTTTTGCAAGCCAAGAACAAGTGAACTGATCAATCAGTGGCCAAAAATCCACCATCACCGCTGAACAATCCAAGCTCATAGATCCATGGAGGGCAATCAGTGCTTGTTGGCCTTTCAATTTTATGGACCTTTGCTTAATTCAATAATAATCTTAGCTGATTAATGAAGAAAATGGAATTAGATATTTTAAAAAGTAAAAACAGATAACAAATGCTTATTTTGCTTTTTGGCAAGATCTGTTGCCAATAGGAAAATTGTCAGGGTGAAACCAGGTGGAGTTGGGTGGAACTGACGAGCCGTCGGATATATATTCTTACAGTGAGTTTTTATCAGCCGGAGCAATAGAGGTAGAGATCCAGCCCCCCAATCCCTCCATCTTTTATTTACATGCCTTGAAGAGAAATTTTACCTCCCGAACATTTGATTCTACCACTGAAAATTGCAGTTCATTTCCTTTGCTTCGCAGCTTCCTCTCGGTGACGATGATGATGATAATGTTGCTTGGAAATGATGATGATATGGTCTTCCGTAATCTGAAGCATTTTTTTAACTTTTTATTTTTTATTTTTTTCAATTTTTCCTAGTTTTTGGTTTCTTATAATTTGTTCCAAACAGAAAATTCCAAGTGTTAATATTATATTGGCTTGCCACTCCAACTAGGATCCCTAATAGCCGCGTTTGTGTGCAATATCGATTCCTAATAGCCACATTTGTATGCAATATCGAACAAGTACTCATACCAGTTCTCTCAAGTATGCTTTGTTGCCGGTCAGCCTCGCACCGAATTATCCCAACGTAGTTCTTTATCTACCTCTACGAACGTACAGATCTGTTTGTTGAACCACGTCAAAATGTTGTGTTCTTCTTGTGCTTGCGCTAGCTTCTGCTTATTTTCTTTGTTTCTCTAATTGGCTATTGTCTCTCAACTTCAACAACTGCAACTATTATACACTAAAACAGTCGATGAATAACATAACTAATTTAAACTGAGATACCTTCAAAGTTCCCTTTAGTTTATGTAAGATCAGCTGCAAGCCTGCAGTGCATCTTCCCAAGATTCACACACCGATTCATTACACAGGTTTTCAGCTTTAGGTTCGAATAAACTAATAGTTTCCATCCCAAACGAAAATCTGAAAATTGCAAGCACACCCCAAGAAAGCACGTCTTAAACCCCAAAAGAACTGTCTAATATCCTGACAAGTAGCATGCATGGATTTTGTCTCAGATCAACTATAGGCCATAATGCAACCAATAAATAATGAAGCCCGAAAGAGCTAGAATACAAAATATGACACAAGTATAGGAATATCAATTTAAAAAAAAATCCTAGTGATGACATAGAGTCATAGAGATGCAATTTCATACAGTAATTCCTACATAACTATCATCTAATCAAAGATACACTGGCGTTGGCAGCCAATTTTCAAGCATATATGGAACCTAATACTTCAAAAGTAGAGAAAAAATAAAATTGGAGACTAAATTGGTAACATCTACAAATTGCAGTCAGACAATCGGAATGCCAAGATGAACTGTCATATTCTAGCAAGCCTAGTGGCCTTAGCCAATGATCAAAATTTCAGTCAGCAGTTACTTCAGAAGAATGCCAAAGAACACATTGGCATCTGCTACTTCCATTCACCTTTACATGTTAAACATGATGAAGAAAACGAGCTAGCTATAACATTGCACTTGATGAAACTTAAAAGCTTAAATCGATCTCTATGAATTCACATAAAACATGAACACTGGTATTATGTTGAATCATTTTTAAAATTCAGTTTTAGACAGGAAATTCTATTAATGTTTGTGGAAAAAATATACTAAAGGGCCAAAGTTGCAAATAAACCCCTAAACTATAGGTTGTATCTCACTTAAGAGCTTAATGTTTTTTTCTTTTTGAAACATTTGTGGTACGACCGTATATATACTGTTTCTAAATCTCAAATTGGACCCCGATTTTAAAATTAGTTTTAAAATAAATATTAATTATTTTAGTAAAGTAAGCTATTAAGATATTTTTTTTAAATAATATTATATTTTTAAACAATAATAAAAAAAATTAAAATAAGTACACAGGTATTATGTTTGCAAAAAAAAATACTACAATAGTGAACTGCCCTGCCCCTTCCATGCGGAAATTAAATCAAAATACAGTCTATTTGAAAGCAGCTCAACCATAAAAAAAGATACAATAATATGCAAAGAGTTGCTTTTTTTTTCTCTCTTAAGAATTCTAAACTACTAAACACTATAATTTTATTTCTTTTGCAAATTACCCAAATACTAGAAACATCTGGATCATCCAATCAGATTAATCTCTTCATGAAGCAATGAAGTAAAAGGGGGACAAATCAATAAATACCATTCGCACTCAGCAACTCCGATGCTAGAGAAGCCCTTCGAGCTGGAAATGACCACAATCTGCCATACCCAAAACCCTGAAGAAAATGTTCCTTTTTATTGCACTTTTTTCCCACTTGGTCATAAAGAATGGTGTAGTTTGAGCTGCTGACATTCCTGAAGTAGCAGAACTCACTATCATCATATTTGTAAACCTGCTGTGTACTTCCCACTCCACTCTGCACCAAATTGTTCTTTACAACCATGACACCCTCTCCATTCTGCAGATTATTTAGATAGCTTGTGCCAAATCTAAAACCAGTTTCCTTTAATTTCTTCTCGTTGAATCCTAAAGTGACATTTGTTACATATAAGGTAGTGTCATTCCCTTGATCAGAGAGGTCTGAGTACATGTCTATATGAAAAGTTTTAAACGATTTGAATGAATTTATGGAGGTAAGCTTTCTGAAATATACACTATCATTAAAGTTAATTATCTGACTCACAATCTGCAGATTCCCATCTTTACGCATCTCCATTTTATTTCTATAACTGAAATGTTGGTTAAATTGGGTAGTGATCTTCCCAAAGGATGACTGTACCCATCCAACTGAGGATATGGACCTTCGTACAGTGGTCAAGAATTTTCCATTCAAATCCTTGAAATTTGAAACCATCGAAAAAGCAAGAGGCTTACTTTCATATTTCAAAACCTTCCCCTGAGTTTTTGTGCTGTTATGGTCCAACCAAAGATGCAAATTTGCATCTATATACCAAACATTCAAAGCATTTGTGACACTAAAACCCAGCTTATGGGTATTTCCATCCAATATGTTCCCTAAAAATGGTGTAATTTCAATATCATAAGAAGGGAGATTGAAAGAACCAATGCCAGTAATGGGTCTCCATAGAAGAGGATTAACCCCACCAGTATAAATTACAGTAAAAGGCCAAACTGAACCAACAACTTCTCCATCAAGACTGACCATAACCTCCCTAAAAGGACCATTTCCAGGGGTATCAGTAAGATTATTTGCGACAATATACTCATTAGGATAATTCGAATACCAAAATTCATCATTCTCATGAAAAGAAACATAAACCTCCAACACAGCCCTGTACACATTTTGAGGAATCTGAAATTCCTTCAATTGGGTATCAGTAGAATTCTCAATTTCAAACCATAACCCATCATTTAGTGGAAGATTTCTTGAAATGGGTAAGATCAAATCAGCTTTAGAACCATGTGCATTAATCAAATTACTCGAACCATATTCATTATAACCATCAAATTTCTCTTCAACAGGATAAAAATAAATAGTTATATTGAGATGGTAAACTCCAGTATAAGTTTTATCAACAAGATTACCAAGATAAACTGCAAACTCTTGGGTCTCATTCTTAACAAGCAAAGAATAATACCTTGTTATATCCTTCTGAACAGACCAAAAAATCCCAGTAGGTCTTGGTTCCGCCGTGCAACTTCTGAGAAGCTCAACCCCACCTAACCAAACCCCAAAAATTCGATCAAATTGTCTTCCTTTACAAGTTGAATTCCATTCAAGAACAATTTTGGAGAAATTTTGAGATCGGCAATGAGAGGGAAGGGTATAATTCGCAAAAACTGGAGGCTTTCCATAAGTATAGCCAAAATCATGTTGAAGAACAGTGTAAACACAAGGTTTAACATTGTTGGGGACATTGATCGGTTTTGTTACTTCAAAGAAAACAGTTGGTGGGGCGTCATTCAGTGAAGAGGAGAATTGGGAAGGTAGAATTGATTGGAGGAATTTATCGGTTTTGTGAATGTTGGCTGTGGAAGGAACAGGACAGTGGAGGAAGAAGAAGAGGGAGAAGAGAAGAGGGACAAAGTAGGTAGCCATGAATGGTTGTTGTGAAAGTTGTTTTCTTGGAGTGTGTTTTCATGTAAGGAGTCACAGAGTCCCAGAAAATACCAATAATTGGAGCCAAACACGAAGCTTAGCTTTAGTCTTCTGCTGGTGAAAACAAGGACTTTTATTAAATCGTGATGAGTTTTTTAATTTGAGACACAAGCGTAATTTTTTAAAGGAGAATTTGACAAAAAATATACTATGATTGACTATTATATTAATAAATTATATATCTTAAAAATTTTAATTAGATTTTATTTGATAAAAATACTCCTTTTAATTTAAAAAAAATAATATGAAAAATATTTTCTCTCTCCTAGGCTTTTTTTTTTCTCATCTACTGTGTTCATTTTTTTCTTTTTTATTTTTCGATCTACTCTTTATTTTTCTCTTATTCGATCACTTCTCTCTATTACTCTTTGCGGATCTCATCTATATCTTTCACAGTATAGATATTTTTTGTTCTCTGCAAGTCTATTTGTTGGCGATCGATTTGCGTTGTCTCATCCAAATAAAAAGATAAACCGAGTTAGTTCTTGTTTTCCTTTAAAAAAATACGTCGAGCTAACACTCAGAGGTTGGGTGTCGAAAAAGACGTTGGTTTATATTTGAACAGTAATATAATAATTTTTTTTATTTTTTTAAATGATAGTATGACAGATCTTTGTCTTCATCTTTCCTTCATTCCTCTTATGTTTCCGTTATTTGTGTATATGAGTTATTTTGGTGAGGATATGAATTTGATATGAGTTGGTATCAATTTGATATTAGTATAATTGAAATGGGTATATTTTTAGTATAATATGAGTATATTTTTATCGATACGAGTTTAACATGAGGTATTGTTATTAATATGAGTAGATATGAGTTGATACTAGTTTTATAAGAGTTTGAAAAAGAGTCAGTATTATCAATAACATTATGATATGAGTTAGTGGTATTGATAGAGTTATTGATATGAGATTGAAATGAGTATATTTTTATTGATATTAGTCGGTTTGGATTAGTATGAGTTTTAATATGAGTTGTTAGGACTTAGTATAATTGGTATGATGTAGAAATGAGTTTTTAGTATGAGTTGGTATGAGTTTGATATGGGTTAATATGAATTGATATGAGTTTAAAATTAGTTGATATGAGTTAGTATGAGTTGGTATGAGCTTGTATTATTGATATGAGTTGGTATAGGTTAGTATTAGTTTTAATAGGAGTTGTTATGAGTTAGTGTAATTGGTATGAGGGTGATATGAGTTTGGTATGAGTTGGTATGAGGTTGATATATGTTAATATGAGCTTGAAATTAGTTGGTATAAGTTGTTATGAGTTAGTATGAGTTGGTATCATTTTGGTACGAGTTTATATAAATGATTTGAGTTTGATATGAGTTTGTATTACTGTTATGAGTTTGAAATATTATTGATGTGAGTTAGTATAATTGGTATGAGTTTGACATGAGTTTGGCATGAGTTGGTATGAGTTTGATATGAGCTGGTATGAGTTTATCTTGAGTTGGTAGGAGTTGGTATGAGTTGTTATGAGTTGATATGAGTTGGTATGAGGTGATATGAGTTTGTATGAGTTTGTCTTGAGTTGATATGAGTTAGTATGAGTTGTAATGAGTTGATGTGAGTTGGTATAAGTCTAATATGAGTTTATATTATTAATATGAGTTTTGATATGAGTTGTTATGAGTTAGTTCAATTGGTATGATTTTGGTATGAGTTTGATATGAGCTAGTTTAATTGGTATGAGTTAATATTCTAGTATGAGTTTGTCTTGAGTTGGTTTGAGTTGATATGAGTAGGTATGAGTTGATATAAATTTAAAATTAGCTATTATGAGTTTATATAAGTTGATAATAAGTTGGTATGAGTTGGTATGAGATGGTATGAGTTGCTATCAGTTAGTATGAGTTGGTATGAGTCTAATATGAGTTTGTATTATTGATATAAGTTTTGATATGAGTTGTTATGAGTTAATTTAATTGGTATGAGTTTGATATGAGTTTGGTATGAGTTGGTATGAGTTAGTAAGTGTTGATTTGAGCTAGAAATTAGTTGGTATGAGCTTGGTATGAGTTGGAATCATACCGATATGGGTTACTATTAGCTGTTATTAGTTGACATGAGTCTGATATGAGTTTGTATGAGTTGGTATGAGTTTGATATGAGCTAGTTTAATTGGTATGAGTTTGATATGAGTTTGACATAAGTTGGTATCAGTTGATATGAGTTGGTATGAGTTTGATATGAGTTGATATGAGTTGGTATGAGTTGATATGAGTTTGATATGAATTGGAATTAGTTGATATGAGTTTGATATGAGTTGGTACGAGTTTGTCTTGAGTTGATATAAGTTGATATGAGTTGTTATGAGTTGATATGAGTTGGTATGAGTTGGTCTTGAGTTGATATAAGTTGATATGAGTTGTTATGAGTTGATATGAGTTGGTATGAGTCTGATATGAGTTTATATTATTGATATGAGTTTTGATATGAGTTCTTATGAGTTAGTTTAATTGGTATGAGTTTGATATGAGCTAGTTTAATTGGTATGAGTTTGATATGAGTTGGTATGAGTTTGTCTTGAGTTGATATGAGTTGGCATGAGTTGATATGAGCTGGTATCTTGAGTTGATATGAGTTAGTATGAGTTGATATAAATTTGAAATTAGTTGGTATGAGTTTATATGAGTTGATAATAAGTTGGTATGAGTCTAATATGAGTTTGTATTATTGATATAAAGTTTGATATGAGTTAGTTTAATTGGTATGAGTTTGATATGAGTTTGGTATGAGTTGGTATGAGTTAGTAAGTGTTGATTTGAGTTAAAAATTAGTTGGTATGAGCTTGTTATGAGTTGGAATCAGTTTGATATGGGTTACTATTAGCTGTTATGAGTTGGTATGAGTCTGATATGAGTTTGTATTATTTATATGAGTTTTAATATGAGTTGTTATGAGTTAGTTTAATTGGTATGAGTTTGATATGAGTTTGTATTATTGATTTGAGTTTGATATAAGTTTGTATTGCTCTTATGAGTTTGAAATATTATTGATATGAGTTAGTATAATTGGTATGAGTTTGGTACGAGTTGGTATAAGTTTGATATGAGTTAGTATAACTTTGGTATGAGTATATAATTAGTTGGTATGATTTTGGTATGAGTTGATATGAGTTAGTTTAAGTTTTTATTATTGATATGAGTTTGGTATGAGTATACATATTGGTTAGTTGGGTTAGTATGAGTTTTGATATGAGTTGTTATGACTTAGTATAAATGGTATGAGGTTGGTATAAGATATTTTAATTGAAATACATGTGATATTAGTTGTTGTCATTGATAGAATTATTGATATTTTTATTATATGTGGTTGATATAAGTTTGATATTGATTGTTCTGACTGCAGAGTATTGATGGATAGCGTGAAAGGTGTTGGAGGACGAATCCAATTTATGGATTGAATAAATATTCTCATATATTATGATGGAATATTTGATGTCGGTATTGGGAAATATGTTGGCTGTGGTGTTGAATATGTTTTCCTGAATAGAATAGCTGACTTCAACAAACTTAAGAACTCAGTATCAAAGGTACTTCATATTGACAACACCTCAAATATGGAATTCAAATTTGTTACTGTAATGACCCACACCCTCTTTATGATGTAGCAGATGATAGGTCACTTAGAATATTCATGGGCATTGCAATGAATGATAGACTTAAACATCCATTGATTGTTAGTGTTGAAGAAGAAGCCTAAAAATCTGGACATTACAGTAATGATCATATCAGTGAAAAAAAAACTATCGAAGTAGAGGCTCCGGGTTTTGTTCAGAACTATATGATGCAGTTGCAAAGGTTGCACCAATTGCTGAATCTATCCATGTAGCACCGGAATATTTTGAAACTAAACCTGGGCCAGAGTTTTAGTACACTGGGGTAGCTCACAGTGATGAGTTGCATTTTAATAGCAATAATGAGGTAGAAAATGCGACTACTGACAATGAAGAAACGGTGACAAACTTGTTAGCATGCAGGAGCAATCCAGAATTGTTAGGTGAAAGTTATATATCTGAAATGATTTAGAAGGGAGAAATATTTAAGTAAAGGAATGATATTAAGACAACTATGTCCCTCATTGCAATTAGGGAGAAATTTCAGTTTAAGGTATTCAAGTCCAATACTTCTTTCTTTGTCGTGCGGTGTATTGATAAAAGTTGTACGTGGAGATTGAGAGCGAGAAGTCTTATAGACTCGAAGGGTTGTTGGACGGTGACAAAATATGTCACTCATTATACATTTTTTACCAATTTTGGTCAGAGTAGACACAGACAAGCTACTAGTTGGATTGTTGCAGAGTGTGTTAAGAAGCAATTCATAAATCCTGGGAGGGTTTTCAAACCCAAGGATATTATCGAAGACATGCGTAATAAATTTGGGGTTGAGATTAGTTATTCTGTTGCATGGAGGGGACGAGAGTATGCGTATGAGAATATCAAACTTGGGACGCCAGAACAATCTTTCTCAATTCTACCAACCTATTTACATATGCTAGGAGAAACTAATCCGGGTATGGTTATGCATCTATAATGCACATATGATCATCAATTTGAGTATATTTTCTTTGCTTTTGATGCTGCTATAAAAGGTTTCCAAAATTGCAGACCTGTAATTAGTATTAATGGTACTCATTTGAAAGAAAAGTATCGAGGTATGCTTTTCACTGTCATTTGTCACGATGCAAACCAACAAATATTTCCTTTGGCATTCAGGATTGGCAATTCTGAAAATTATACCTCATGGATGTGGTTTCTTACGACGTTGAAGAAAGCTTTCAGCGAAAGATCGGATAATATTATTATATCTGATAGACACCTAAGCATTCAGAAGGATGCAGTAGAGGTTTTCCCAAATGCATTCCATGGGATTTGCATGTATCACTTATTAAATAACTTGAAGTGTAAATTTAAATATATAACCAAGGACCTTGAGAAGCACTACTATAAAATAGCTAAAGCCTACACAATAAATGATTTTACTAAACTATTTGGTGGATTTTGCATTAGTATTCCCGGTGCTAAAGAATATTTAGAATGTGTTGGGCTTGATAGGTGAATGCGGTCTCATATGCATGGCAGGAGATATAACATCATGACGACTAACATATCTGAATTAGTCAATGCAGCGCTTGTAAAGGCGATGGAGCTTCCTATAACTGCTTTTGTCGATGAAGTCAGAAAGATGTGTCAAAGCTGGTTTTATGAAAGTCAAAACAAGGCAGAGCAGTCCACGAATAAAATGTCAATAGATGTAGAAAAAAAAATTGAGGAATATAATGATGAAGGCACAAAAAATGAATGTAAGTTCTTTATTTTTTAAAGTGTCATGGTTTTTAATTTTGATACATCAACTATCATTATTTATGATATATTCATGTCATGTCATTATTTTTATATTGCAGATGGAGCCTACTAGCAACAACAAATACGATGTTAGGGACATTGATAAAAATTATGTTATTGACATGGATAAGAGAACTTGTTGTTGCAGGAAGTTTCAGTTAGATTAAATTCCATGTGTTCATGCTCTTATGGTTATTAGAAATAGCAGCTATGACACTTATGAGTTGTGTTCTCCATATTACTCGCGTGAGTATTGGTTTCAAATATACAAAGAAGTCATAAACTCAATTTCTCAGATCAGTTATTGGTTTATCTCAGATATCATTTGCACTATCACTCTTTTACCTCCAGATGTGCGCACCTCAACTGGGAGGCAAAAAAAATACAGGATTCCTTCTCTAGGTGAGGATAAAACTCATCCGAGGTGCAGCCGTTGTCGCGAACGTCGTCATAATAAATCTACTTGCCAAAATCTCATTCGTTTGCACAGTGGCTCGGGAGCATCGATGGATAACAATAGAAACAATATTCATCTTCACATCTGAGAATTATTTGTTCAATGAATTTGTTATTTGTATTATTGCTTTGATGAAAAATAATCCAAACTTCAGAATATGTTGATAATTTCTTACAGATTGAGATTGTTGGTGCAGATAAATTTCTAAGGCCGATTTTATTATGTTATTGATACGAGATTATTTTTAATGATATACGTTATTATGACTCTGGTATGTGTATTTTTTTATACGAGTTAGTATCTGTTTGGTATGAGTATTTTTTATTGGTATGAGTGTATTTTATTTGTACGAGTGTAAAATTATTGGTATGAGTTATTATGAGTTTGGTATGAGTATAAAATATTTGGTATGAGTATAAAATATTTGGTATGAGTTAGTATGAGTTTGGTATAGTGTAAAATTGTTAGTATGAGTTAGTATGAGTATATTATGCTTGGTATGAGTTAGCACGTTGTATGAGTGTATTTTTATTGGTATGAGTTAATATGAGTTTGGTATGAGTATAAAATATTTGACATGAGTTATTATGAGTTTGGTATGAGTTAGTATGAGTTTGGTATAAGTATAGAATTATTGGTATGAATTAGTATGAGTTTGATATGAGAGTATTTTTTTTGTATGAGTTTGGTATGTGTATATTTTTATTGGTATGGGTTAGTATGAGTTTGGTATTGAGTATAAAATGTTTGATATGAGTGAGTATGCGTTTGGCATGAGTTTGGTATGAGTGTAAAATTATTGGTATGAGTTAGTATGAGTTTGATATGAGTTATTATGAATTTGGTATGAGTGTAAAATTATTAATGTGAGTAGTATGAGTTTGGTATGAGTTAGTATGAGTTTGGTATGAGTGTATTTTTATTGGTATGAGTTAGTATGAGTATAAAATATTTGGTATGAGTTAGTATGAGTTTGGAATGAGTTAGCATGAGTTTGGTATGAGTGTAAAATTATTGGTATGAGTTAGTATAAATTTGGTATGAGTATATTATGTTTGGTATGAGTTAGTATGACCTTGGTATGAGTGTATTTTTATTGGTATGAGTTAATATGAGTTTAGTATGAGTATAAAATGTTTGGTATGAGTTTGATATGAGTTAGTATGAGTTTGGTATGAGTATAAAATTATTGATATGAGTTAGTATGAGTTTGATATAAGAGTATTTTTTTTTGTATGAGTTAATATGAGTTTGGTATGAGAGTATTTTTTTGTATGAGTTAGTATAAGTTTGGTATGAGTATAACATGTTTGGTATGAGTTAGAATGAGTTTGATATGAGTTACTATAAGTTAGGTATGAGTGTAAAATTATTGGTACGAGTTAGTATGAGTTTGGTATAAGTATATTTTTATTGGTATGAGTTAGTATGAGTTTAGAGCATCCTGTGTCAACAATCTTCTAAACATCCTGGATAAACAAACTTTCACAACTCAAGCCAAACTAATTTATCTGATAGACACCTGCACTAACTCAGATCAACATCCTACATCCGACACAAATAATAAAATCTCATGTAAATTAATAATTGCTTATATCTTATTGCGAACAAAATAATTGAGAATAAAGTTTTTTATATATACCACTTGAGTTATTCACAATTTTATGTACAAAAATATCAAAATATTATTCGCTATAATAAGCGTTATTATTCTTATTTGTAGCATGCACCTAAAAATAAACTGCCGTATTATATCTAAGTATTTTCACATTTTTCTGATTGCAGTCCCATATGTTGAGGCCAATCGTCATTAAAAATTCGACGAATTTGGCAACAAATATTCCACAATCTTTACTGTTACAATGTATTATCATTAGCAATTGTAAAAGACAAATAACTATCGTTGCACAATGACTGAGAACGGAGCTTACCCTTCTTGGCGCAGACAAACATCCTTCTCATAATTTATTGTCAACTTCATACTCTTTTTATAAACCAATTTGGGCCTATGGTTGAAAATTTTAACATTATTCAAAGCATGGGGAAACATCTCCGCAATTGGCTTAACACATTTTGTTCTATCACTTCTGCGAGCGTCTGCATACAACGAATTATATATATTTATTGACCACTTCGGTATATTTATTTCTATAAGAAACCAGTGTTGTTCGGATTGTTTGACTGGTAGATAAATGATGTCAACATCCTTGACTTGTTTATAAAACCGGTGCTTGCTCTCCAGAAAATCTATTAAATAACTGAGAGTCATCCAGTTTTTCTTTTTAAAATCATCATGATATGCCATAAAAATTTGATGGACATAGCAAGAACTACATGTCTTTCTCTGGTCAAAGAAGTCTGCATTATATTTCTATTTTTGTCATACATAATATAATATGACATCAATTTCCTACAATCAACACAAAAACACGTTAATATAAATTTCATAATACACTGATTTGCAGTGTAATATCTAACAAGATGCATTTATATTAAAAATCTTACATCGTTAGACAGCCAAACATGGGGTACTCGTAATAGATACCAAAAATTCTTGTAATTTATGGAATACACTATGAAATCATAGGTCTCGCCCTCCGGAAAAGGTTGATCCACTCTTGGATCACTGTTATACATCAAAATAACATTATGTTTATTTGCTTGGAAGAATAGTTTGTTTATATCTAAATATGATTAATGTGAAAGTATAAATCTGTAATTAACGTGCAGCTTACTACTTATAGTTATCAAAATGCATATGCCACCTGTTATCAAAACTTCAGCACTGATCAACAAATGGGGGTGGTGAGAAATGATCCAAGGGCAGAATAGGTGCATATGTAACTTCATTCGCCATCTTCTGGCACAAGACTTGCAGACATTTGCTCCTTTTTTTGTGTTGCCCTCTTCCTTCAGGAATCCACTCATCACCAATGTATTTAGTGTTCAGCATCTGTAAATATTTCTTCTTATGTTCCTCAAACATGGTATCCGTCACTTCAACCAATGACATGCTAAGCTGCATCATGTCCTCGGCCGCCATTAAAACTTTTTTTCTGCAAGTAGAGATATTTTAAGTGATTAGATGTATGTGCATTTATAAAATTTTATAATAAATAACCCGGATTTAGTATAATCGTCATACTCGTCTAGAGATGTATAAAATGTAGTATCCAATCCCTAAGCTTCTTTTTCATTTGATTTTTCTTCCACGCCTGCTGCCTTTTCTGTATCCTCATTGTCCTTTTCTTTATGAATCTTTTCCCTTTCATCCTTTGCCTGGTCCTTTTCCTTTTGACATTCTGAGGCCTCATTTTCTTTGGTTTTTCTCTTCTTTACGGCCCTTTCATGTTCAATTGCCTCTAAGGCCATGAGTCTGTCGCTCAACCGGGAAAGGGTAGCATTCAGCTCTTTATTCACCTGAGTTTGCAGTGCATTTTCATTTTCTAATGCACTGCATCTAGACTCCAGTTGCAATAAACATAAATCAATTTTATTCTTCTCCAAATCTACATCCTCATGCATTTTTCTTTTATGCATGACACTCGGATTTTGATTCCTTTTGCTTCTACGTTCAAATGTTTTGAACTTTTTTTTCTGTGGTTTCACTGACTGGTTTGCTATCAGCTCGAGTTTTCTGAAAAATTATATAGTAATTAGCAGCCAAACCAATTACTCAATTAATAAGCAGTATGATCCCATAAATGGAAGGAGATGCAACAAAAATCATAGGGTTAGTAATTTTTTTCTCTTCCGAGTGTATGGGTATTTCCTTTAGAAAAATTTCTTGTAGATTTGGAGAATCAGTCTCAACATTTGTTATCTTCATTTCCACAGTATTCAGCTCCTATACATTAACATATTGATTCAATATGTGTTAAAAATATAAAAGCATTTGTACTGAAAAAAATACAAAATAACAAGCTCATATCAAGTAGAATATTTGCTGCGATAACTTCGAACAAATCTGTGGATATGGATATTTTGCAGATATTTTTTAGTTCATCAATCGCGGAAACCCATTTCCGCACCTCTCCACCCCTATCTCTTGTAAATTTGGAATTACTTCCAGTCCAAATATGGTTAAGGCATCAAAAAAATCAATGACAAAGTAGGTGCCCACCACTCTGCTTTTCAATTTTTTTAGGAATTCTGTCAACTTAAAATAAAGAATTTTCAGCTCACGAATCCCCATACGACATTGTTGAATGCCTCAACATCGTCAACAAGAGCTAAAATTTTGGGATCAACCTTTGTAGTCTTAGCCTTTTCCAAAATCAACATGTCAACCAAGCAAGCAACTCCTAGTTTGATTTGCAGCTCAACATCCTGGAAATTTTTAAATTCATCATACAATCTCTCCCATGTCCATCCACTATAGGGATGAACTAAGAGTTTAGTCCCCCCAACCAGGTGTTTCAGGCCACTGTATTTCAGCCCAGTTATTAAACAATACTCGATAATTCCAAATTTCAAGATTGACTTTCCAAATTTAAATGAAAGCTCATTTTTATTTTCATTGGCAACTTGATGTATGAAAAGCCAATGAAAAAGCCCAGAGTAATGATAAAAATTTCCTTCATCAAGCCCGAGAAGGTAGCTGATATTGTATCATTTAAATGCAGCTATTTATACCAAAATAATAAAAGAGTGTTATCAATAAGTTTTATATGAGATTGAACACAATATCATCCTAAATCATAATGAGTCGTACATTGTAAATCAAACAAACTTTATCTTTATTAGAACCAATTACATTCTTTATCAGCTGAATTATTTGCAATCTATGGCCTCCCTGTTGACCTGGTGGTACCTCCAATCACTTGGAGGGATGATATAATCAACATCCTGGTACATATTCTATTGATTAGCTACTCAATCATTGACTTTTCCATATTCAAATAAAGTTGTATGAAGTAGACAATTTTGGATAATTACTTACTATGATGCGTTCTTCATTAGAATGTTCACCTCCCATTTCCTTCTCAGAAATTGGCATGTCGTCACTATAAAACACACTGAATCTTACCTTCTTTGCCTTACCTGCCACACCTGGTTTAGAAGGGATTCTTCTTTTTATTATCAAGCCTTTAGGAGAAGTTAACGACATTACTCCTGGACTTCCATGGAGCATTGTGGGCTTGTCCCTGCATAAGGGAGATTGCTCACTTTGAGAAGATTGGTTAGAATGAGAACCTGTTGCCATTTTTCCTGCTTGATTTTTCATTACAAAGTCAACATCAAAACGCCTCATTACAAAATCATATTCATAGCAACTCAGACCAACTCATACCAACTCAAGAAAAACTCAGACCAACTCATACCAAACTCATGCCAATTCATATCAGACTCATATCAACTCATATCAAAATCATACCAATTAAACCAGCTCATATCAAACTCATACCAACTCATACCAAAATCATATAAATTAAACTAACTCATAGCAACTCATATCAATAATATAAACTCATATCAGACTCATATCAACTCATACCAACTCATATTAACTCATAACAACTCATATCAACTCAAGACAAACTCATATGGACTCATATCAATCTCATATCAATTCATACAAACTCATACCAACTCAAAATAAACTCATACCAACTCATATCAAACTTATATCAACTCATACCAACTCATATCAAACTCATATCAACTCATACAAACTTATACCAACTCATATCAAACTCGTACCAACTCATATCAATAATATATCAACTCATACCAACTCATATGTGACTCATATCAATTCATACCAATTTATATCAATAATATAACCTCATATCAGACTCATTCCAACTCATACCAACTTATATCAACTCATAACAACTCATACCAGCTCATATCAACTCAAGAAAACTCATACCAACTCATATCAACTCATACCAACTCAAGACAAACTCATACCAGTTCATATCAACTCATGCCAACTCATATTAACTAAAGACAAATTCATACCAACTCATATCAAACTCATACCAACTCATATTAATAATATAAACTCATATCAAACTCATTCCAACTCATACCAACTCATATCAACACATAAAAACTCATACAAGCTCATATCAACTCAAGAAAAACTCATATCAACTCATACCAATTCATACCAACTCAAGATAAACTCATACCAGCTCATATCAACTCATACCAACTCATATTAACTCAAGACAAACTCATAACAACTCATATCAACTCATATTAAACTTATACCAATTAAACTAGCTCATATCAAACTCATACCAAAATAATACTAATTAAACTAACTCATAACAACTCATATCAACTCATATTAAACTCATACCAATTAAACTAGCTCATATCAAACTCATACCAACTCATACCAAAATCATACTAATTAAACTAACTCATAACAACTCATATCAATAATATAAACTCATATCATACTCATACCAACTCATATTAACTCAAGACAAACTCATACCGACTCATATAAACTCAAGACAAACACATACCAACTCATATCAAACTCATACTAACTCATACCAACTTATACTAACTCATATCAAACTCATATCAACTCATATCAAACTCATATCAACTCATACCAACTCATATCAGACTCATTTCAACTTATACCAACTCATATCAAACTCGTACTAACTCATATCAATAATATATCAACTCATACCAACGCATATCAAACTCATATCAACTCATATCAAACTCATACCAACTCATATAAAACTCATACCAATTAAACTAACTCATAACAACTCATATCATAACTCATATCAATAATACAAACTCATATCAGACTCATACCAGCTCATAATAGGTAATAGTAACCCATATCAAATTGAATCCAACTCATATCAACTATTTTCTAACTCAAATCAACACTTACTAACTCATACCAAACTCATAACAACTCATACCAACTCATATCAACACAAGACATACTCATACCAACTCATATCAAATTTATATCAACTCATACCAACTAAAGACAAACTCATTCCAGCTCATATCAACTCATGCCAACTGATACCAACTCATATCAATTCAAGACAAACTCATACCAACTCATATCATACTCATATCTAAATCATACCAATTAAACTAGCTCATATCAACTCATACCAACTCACATCAAACTCATATCAACTCATACCAACTCATATTAGATTCATATCAACTCATACCAACTCATATCAATAATATAAACTCATATCAACTCATGCCAACTCATATCAACTCATAACAACTCATACCAACTCATATCAAACACATATCAACTTATACCAACTCATATCAATTCATACCAACTCTAGATAAACTCGTACCAGCTCATATCAACTCATACTAACTCGTATCAACTCAAGAAAAACTCATACCAATCATATCAAACCCATACCAATTAAACTAGCTCATATGAAACTCATACCAAAATCATATAAATTAAACTAACTCATAACAACTCATATCAAAACTCATATCAATAATATAAACTCATATCAGACTCATACCAACTCATACCAACTCATATGAACTCATAACAACTCATATCAACTCAAGACAAACTCATACCAACTCATACCAACTCAAGACAAACTCATACTAGCTCAAATCAACTCATACCAACTCATACCAACTTATAACAACTCATACCATTTAAACTAGCTCATATCAAACTCATACCAACTAATATCAAACTCATACCAAATAAACTAAATCATAACAACTCATATCAAAACTCATATTAATAATACAAACTCAAATCAGACTCATACCAACTCATAACAGCTAATAGTAACCCATATCAAACTGATTTCAACTAATACTAACTCATATCAACTAATTTCTAACTCAAATCAACACTTACTTACTCATACCAACTCATATCAACTCAAGATAAACTCATACCAACTCATATCAAACTCATATCAACTCATACCAACTCATGTCAACTCATACCAACTCATATTAACTCATAACAACTCATACCAACTCATATCAAGTCAAGACAAACTCATACCAACTCATACCAACTCATACCAACTCGTACCAACTCAAGACAAACTCATACCAACTCATATAAACTCATAACAACTCATACCAACTCATATAAACTCATAACAACTCATACCAACTCATATCAACTCATACCAACTCATATCAACTCAAGATAAACTCATACTAACTCATATCCAACTCATATCAACTCATACCAACTCATAGCAACTTATATCAACTCAAGACAAACTCATACCAACTTATATCAACTCATACCAACTCATATCAACTCCAGATAAACTCATACCAACTCATATCCAACTCATATCAACTCATACCAACTCATAACAACTCATGCCAACTCATATCAAGTCAAGATAAACTCATACTAACTCATATCAACTCATACCAACTTATATCAGACTCATATCAACTTAAGACAAACTCGTATCAACTCATGTCAAACTCATATAAACTAATTCCAACTCATATCAAACTCATACCAACTCATACCAACTCATATCATCTCATATCAACTCATACCAACTCATACCAACTCATACAAACTCATATCAAACTCATATCAACTCATAACAGCTAATAGTAACCCATATCGGTATGATTCCAACTCATACCAAGTTCATACCAACTAATTTCTAACTCAAATCAACACATACTAACTCATACCAACTCATACAAAACTCATATCAAACTCATACCAATTAAACTAACCCATAACAACTCATATCAAAACTTATATCAATTATTCAAACTCATATTAGAATCATACCAACTCATACTAACCGATAGCAACTCATACCATCTCATACCAACTCATACCAACTTATTATCAACTTATATAAACTCATAACAGCTAATTTCAAATTTATATAAACTTATACCAACTCATATCAACTCATACCAACTTAAGACAAACTCATACCAGCTCATATCAACTCATACCAACTCATACCAACTCATATCAAACTCATACCAATTAAACTAGCTCATATCAAACTCATACCAACTCATACCAAAATCATACCAATTAAACTAACTCATAACAACTCATATCAATAATATAAACTCATATCAGACTCATACCAACTCATACCAACTCATAACAACTCATACCAACTCAAGACGAACTCATACCAACTCATATCAAACTCATATCAACTCATACCAACTCAAGACAAACTCATGCCAACTCATATCAACTTATACCAACTCATACCAACTCAAACCAACTCATACCAACTCATATCAAACTCATACCAATTAAACTAACTCATAACAACTCATATCAATAATACAAACTTATATCAGACTCATACCAACTCATAACAGCCAATAGTAACCCATATCAAACTGATTCCAAATCTTACCCAGCTCGTACCAACTAATTTCTAACTTAAATCAACACTTACTAACTCATACCATCTCATACCAAACTTATATCAAACTCATGCCAATTAAACTAACTCATATCAATAATAAAAACTCATATTAGACTCATACCAACTCATACTAACTGATAGCAACTCATACCATCTCATACCAACTCATACCAACGCATACCAACTCATATAAACTCATACCAACCCTTAGCAAACTCATACCGACTAATTTCAAACTCATATTAACTCGTACCAATTCATATCAACTCTGACCAACACATACCAGCTCATATCAACTCAAGATAAACTCATATCAACTCGTATCATGCACAGTTTGTTCTTCCATCTAAACTGTTTATATTACCAGAGCAATAAAACGAAAGTCAGCAATTAAAATCAAATATTTTACCAAACACCAAACATTCCATAAATAAATTTTCATTCTTGAAATCAAAATAAGCACAATGAGTTAGAAGAGAGAGATCGAGAGAGAAACAATATAAATACATTTATATCGCAGTGAGAAACAGTAAAAAAAAATAGCGAAGAAACAGCGGCTACTGAGATCGAGAAGGCTATTGTAAAAAAATAACAGCTGCTTTGACCTTAAAATGATAAAAATGGAGAGATGGCGAAGATATGGCTACTATGGATTGAGGGTTTCTTGCTACGACAGAGAGTTCGAGCAAGAGAAGATGAAATTCAAAAATGGGAGAGAAAAAAAATTGCTTCTAAAAATATGAGACGGACTTTTAAATTTTTAAGGGTATTTTTATCTAGAATGGTCTAATTACGAATAGTAGGGTCTAAAATTTATTAATATTTTGTTGAAGGGTATTTATATGTTTAAAAGAGATAGTATAAAATAATTTTTAAAATTTAATTTAATTGTATTTGAAAAACTTTTTAATATGTTATACAAATATATTATAAATATATATATATTAATACTACATTAAGGGAATAAGTAAATTTTAAATCAATTATCTAGAGGAGGTGATGCATTCTACTGTTAAGTTATATTTTGATGTGCCGTTATCTAGAAGAGAATATATTTAATATTTATAAAATTTATTAAAAAAAATTTTGAAAAATAAAAACTTTTAAAATTAAGAAAAAATATCAAGTTGGTGAAGTTTACATTGCCATAACAAATTGCAAAAACAAATAAGAAATTGAATAATCTTGCTTATGCAAACAGTGTCATTAGGTTTGTCTTTTTGTTGTCTGATCTTTTAACCTACTACAGCAGGTTGACCAGTCCGTTTTTCTTTTTTTCTTGGTTTTTCCTTTTATTATTATTTTAAAAAAACTAATGTGAAGCTTCAGTGCTTAGTTGCCTCTAATGCAAAATAGTTCTTTGTATTATATTTAAAACTTTGTATTATCTTTTTTAATAAATCCTTTCATCGTTTTATGGTTTTTACTTCTTCTTTGTTTTTACTGGTTTATGGTCTTTTATTTATGAATTTTAAATAGTATGTAATATTAAAATTGTTAGATTTTTTTCATTTGTAACGCAAAATTGTGATTTTTGTTATTCTAACAAATATATTTTTTTGGCAATTATTCCTTTTAAAAGTTTATAAAAAACAAGAGCAAAAAATATAATTAAACAAATAAATTTTTTAGATAAAAAAAATTAAAATCTTCAATAGATTGAGATAATTAACTTTAACTAAATAAAAATAAATTTTATTTTTTAGAAGCAGACAGAAAAATTTAACATCAGTAGAACTCCATCCAATTATCATAAAAAAAATTCTTTTTTAAAAGATCATAAGAGAAATTCTTAAAAAAGAAATTTCATTTATTATTATATTGTACCGAGATAAAAAATAATATTTATGTTATTTATTATTTAAAACTTATTATATATATTTATCTATATATCATATTAAAATAGATAATACTGACATAATATTATGACATATATTGCTATCTCAAAATATTTTAATTTTTTAAAATTTTAAATTAAATTATTATTTATTATAATAAATATTTATTTATTAATTTTAAATAAAATTAATAATGATAATAATTATATTTATTTAGATAATTTAAATAGGATTAATAATATCCTATTTAATATTGATAATATTATTTAAACTGTTCAAATAAAAATAATTATTATCAATTATAATTCTATTTGAATTCTCCAAATATTTTCCTCATGTTGCTCTTTTGATTTTTAGTGTAAGTATTTTTTTATTTGTTATTAATGGTTTTGAGTTTATTTAATTTAAAAAATTATTTTTATTATTTATATGAAATATTATAATAATATGATGGAGTTATAAATCTTTTCATATTTTATAATTTTATAATTATAAATTATTTACTTAATTTTATTAATATATGTATTAATTTTATTTTTTATAGCTATAGATAAATAATTAATTATTTAAAATAATTATAAAATTCGAAAAATAAAAAGTCCGCAGCATTATATTGAGTTCTAATCTAGCATTATATTAAAACAATTGTTGTTGCCGCATGTTTTCCCTCATTTTACAACATATTAAATTTTTTAAATTAAATTTTTAACAATTAAATTAAAATGAATTAATTTAGAGAATTTTCAAATTAAATTAAGTTCCTTTAAATAAATTTAAAAATAAATTATTTTTTTAAAATAAACTTTAAATTAAATTAAATTCTTTTAGCTAAGTTTAAAATTAATTTAAATTTTTTTATGTAATTGTTAAATAAATTAAATTCTTTTAGATAAATTTAACATTAAATTAATTCATTTAGATAAGTTTCATTAATTAGCTCTTTCTTTTAACTTTGTATCATTAATTAGAGTATTAAAAATTATATGACTCCAGAAATTCTTTCTATGATTCCACTGACTATCATTTGGGTTATTATTGAAAAACTTTCATTGCTTATTTGTTACCCCAATTGCTTTCCCTATTTTATTCTATATTTCTAGTATATATATATAAATTATAAATTATAAATTCGGTGGAATTAAATTGATGGTATATATCTATATCTATATTATAATTATAAATTAGGTTGAATTAGATTCACTGGCGAGGTTACGTGTATTTAAAGGGGGGCTGCCCCCCTTCTTTTTTGAAAATTTTTTTTATATACATGTATTTATATATGGTATTTATATTATTTTTAATATATATATGGTATTTTTATTATATTGTCCCTCTTTAAATTTATATTATTTTTAATATATATATGGTATTTTTATTTTGCCCTCCTTCACTAAAAAATCTGGCTTCGCCCCTGATTAGATTGGTTATATGTAGTAGAAATAAAGAAAAAATAAAATTAATTTGTTTAGTCCAGAAATTTCCAAAAGAATAAACAAGGTGAATCAAAAAATACGAAAGCAAAAACATAAAATTTCTTTATTAAATTATATATATATTTTTTAAAATTTTACTAAAGCCAAAAAGTTGCTTCCTCATATTAAAAGCATATCATATATGGCTTATGGTATCCAAAAAAACCCTATACAATAAATAAAGAAACTGTTAGTTTAGTTATAGGATGCAATAAAAGGAAATAAATCAAATATATATAAAGAAATAAATATTATATATAAGAAAATAAAATATTTAATAAGATAGATAAAATATCATAAATAGCATCTTGATCTAATATTCCTACCAAAAATAAAAAAAATGTTAAAAGTTGACATAAATAGAATAAGATATCTTTTTTTAATAGTAAAACTCATGGTGATTTATTAGTGGATCAACGAGTTTACGACATTGAGAAGCAAAGAGGAAATACACTCCGGAGGTTCCTCAATCCAAAAAATGAATAAAAGGAAAAATAGAATTAAATTTGGCTAAAACATGTGCCACTTTGTTGCATCCTCTGTTGGTAAATGTCCAAGAGCACTTCTAAAGACATGAAGATAAACGTTTACAGTTTGAGATAATTGACTCTATACTATGGAGAATTTAGAGAGATATTGTAGAGAAAAATATTCTTTGATGATCTACAATACGTACAGGTACAAAGGTATTTATAAGTAAGAGTCTAACTTCCTAACCACTTTGACTTTATCTCTAACTCTATCAAAGTGATAAAGATAACTATGCTACAATGATAATTGTCATCTAAACAAACTAATTCTAATATTATCACATGGTAAAATTGTTCTAGCTAACACTCCCCTCAATTTTAGCATGGATGTCAAACATACACAGTTTTCTACGCGCCGGATGATGACTTCTTCCAATATTTGCCTTGGTTAGCATGTCTGCAACCTGGTCTTCTGACTTAATGAGCACAAACTAGACCAATATTTGATCAATCTTCTCTCTAATAAAGTGTCTATCAATTTCTATATGCTTTATTCTATCGTATTGAATTGGATTTTTTGCAATTTGGATTGTAGCTCTATTATCACACATTAAGTCCATCGGTTTGGTTGAATCAAACTCTAAATCTTTCATGATTTCTTCCCTCCAAATCAGTTCACACAGTCCCTGAGCTAGTGACCTGAATTCTGCCTTTACACTTGATCTTGCAACAACTTTTTGTTTCTTACTTTTCCAAGATACTAAGTTTCCACTAACCATAGTAAGATACCCTGAGGTAGAACGCCTAGTATCTATATCTCTTGCTCAATCTGCATTAGTAAAACATGTAACATCCAAGTTTCCATTGTATTTAAACAAAATCCCCTTTGCTGGAGATCCTTTCAAATAACTCAAAATTCGAAACACAACCTCCATATGCTTTTCAAGTGGTTCATGCATATATTGGCTGACTTTACTAACTGCAAAAGTAATGTCAAGCCTAGTATGTGTTAAGTAAATCAATCTCCCTACTAACCTTTGATATCGCCCCTCATCATCATACCTCTCATTCGATCCACCTTCAAAATGGCTATTTACCTCCATTGGTGTTTCAGCTGGCTTACAGTCAAGCATACCTGTTTCAGTCAATATATCTAACACATGTTTCCTTTAACATAAGAAAATCCCCTTCTTCGATCTAGCCACTTCAATTCCTAGAAAATATTTCAAGTTTCCCAAGTCTTTCATATCAAAAGTTTTCCCTAGGAATTGTTGTAGCCTTTTAATTTCTTCAACATCATCTCCTGTTACTATTATGTCATCAACATAAACAAGTAATACAATGATCTTTCCATCTCTCCATTTTAAAAACATAGTATGATCATGATTACTTTATTTATAACCAAAAAACTTCATTTTGCTGCTAAATTTTCCAAACCATGCCTTAGGAGATTGTTTCAAGCCATAAAGAGATTTCTTAAGCCTACAAACTTTGCCTTCTTGTTTAAGTTTTTCATTCACACCAGGGGGAAAAGCCATAAAAATTTTCTCCTCTAATTCTCCATTCAGGAAAGCATTTTTAACATCAAATTGTTTCAAAATCCAATGCTTATGAACAACAACAAATATTAGAATTCTTACAATGTTGAGTTTTGCTACGAGAGCAAAGGTTTCTTGATAATCAACCCCATATTTTTGAGCAAAACCCTTAGCAACCAGCTTTGCCTTAAAGCGATCAATGCTTCTACAGGCTTTAACTTCACTATAAACACCCATTTACAACTAACAATTCCTTTTTCATCAGGCAATGTAACAACTTCCCAGGTTTTATTCTTCTGTAAATCTTCCAACTCCTCATTCATTGCCTTCCTCCATCTAAGATCAGCCAAAGCTTCTTTTACATTACTTGTAACAAAAACTTTGGACAATTGATCAACCATTAGGGCATATGGACCTAAAATATTATGAGTAGAAATGTAATTATTAATTTGATACCTTGAATTGGGTTTTAGGTCAAGTTCATAATGGTTTCTTGGTTTTCCTCTAGTAGTTCGATTAGGCAAAATGTTTTTAGGTATTTTATTGTTAAAGGTCTCAGTTTTGGGTTCGTTTCTTAGTTTGGTTTCTTGGTTTAGGATTTCAGTTTTGGATTCACTTGTCAGGTTAGTTTGGTCATTCATTTGTAGCTGTTGTGGTGCGGTTTGGATTAGGGTGGAAGTACTATTGTAGTCTACTTGATCAGGCTATTATTTGGCATTTGGCATCTCATTCCTTCTAGTGTCATGTTGATTCGAAAGCTGCCCATTCTCCTATGCCAAAGAAACACTTTCCATGCTACCTTGACCATACTTGGATACTAATATTTGTTCTATTTGTTCCACTTCTAAAAAAGCATTTTCCACACTATTAAACCTAGCAATCAACTCGTTTTCATGATTACTCTCCCCCTAAGTTGATGCATGCTTGTTATTTTCATAAAAAAACTTGTCTTCATGAAATGAAACATCTAATGTGATATGCAATTTTTTAGTTTTCAGTTCATGTACCCTATACCTTTTTGCAAATCTCCATAACCCACTAAAATGCATTTTTTGGCACATGGTTCTAATTTGTTTCTAAGAGCTTTTAGTACATGAACAGATGCAAGACAACCAAATATCCTAGGTTCTAGATTTGGTACATGCGTTTGTTTACAATGATGTTGCAACATTTGCTGTGGTGTTTTAAAATTCAAGACACGAGAAGTTACCCTGTTCATTAAATACACAGCTGATTTTACTGCTTCACACCAATAAAAAAATTGGAACATTCATTCCAAAAAGCGATGCTCTTATAATTTCTAAATTTTGTTTATTTTTTCGTTCTGCTAATCCATTTTGTTGGGGTGTATAAGTGCATGAGGTTTGATGTTGAACACCGTTTGCTTTCAAAAAAAACATGTAAATCATGTGTTAAAATTTCAGCTGCATTGTCAGTTCTCCAAGTTTTAATTTGCTTTTCAAATTGAGATTTTACCATGTTATAAAATTTTTTAAAGATAGATGTTGTATAACTTTTCTTTTTCAATAAATTGACCCATGTAAATCGTGTACACTATCAATAAATATAATGAAATATCTTTCATTTGAAAAAGAATTTACTTTTGCAGGCCCCAAATATCATAGTGTATAACATCAAAGGGAGAAAAACTTTTATTCAAACTAAGAGAATATGTGACACGATGACTTTTTACAAACTCACAAATGTCACACTTAAAATCTGAAACATCACAATTCCTAAAAAAAAAAGGTTTCAATTATTTTAAATACCCAAATGAGATGTGCCCTAGCCTTCAGTGCCATAACCACACCGTTGTTGCACCAAGTCTTATCTAGACTGAACCAAATTGCAAAATCTCGCATGACCCTCGATTGTAAGATCTACGTAGTATAGGTGGTTTCTTTTAACACCAAAGCCAAGCAACCTCCTCGTCAATAGGTCCTAAAAGACACAATAACCAGGGAAAAAAGTAACACAACAATGTAAAGTTGTGGTTATACAGCTGACAGATAACAAATTTTGTTTAAGGGTAGGTACAATAAGAACTGTATCAAGTGTGATAGTATCAAAAAGTATAGCAGTTCCTTTTTCTAAAATTGGTGCAGTGCTTCCATTAGCAGCAAATATATGTGATTCATTACTTTTTAAGTATCTAATTAATTCATTATCATTCATACTCATATGATCAGTTACCCTGGAATCAATAATCCAAGTTTGATTCTTTGTAATATGCATAGAGTTTTCGGCCTTACCTGGCAGGACTACATTCGCGGATGGAGCAACATTTTGCTTGCCTTTGTATCCTTCAAACCCAGGTGGCATGACTTTCCTTGGTGTTTTATTGAAATCCCACCACATCGGATATCCGTGTTTCTCATAGCAGCGTTTCTCCGTATGACCCGTGCCACCACAGTAATTACAAAGCATATCAGTTTTTGAACCTGAATTTTTTCCTCGTGGGTTTCCTGCTGCTAGAGCAGTTGGTTCAGTTGGTTTCACAACTGACATGATTTGTTGTTGTTGTGCTACCCTGCGAATGTATGCATATGTTTTTTCAAGATCCATCTTTGGTTCTGCTCACAACACCTCTTCTCGAACCTGGTCAAATTTGGCATCCAAATCTCCAAGGAAAATATGGACTCGCATTCTCATTAATATATTATGAGTTTGAACAAAACTAGCAACAGTACCTTCCATGGTGTCATTTCGCATGTCTATTTCTTGGAAAATAGCCACGAGTTCATTATAGTATGTCGGCAACGGTCGTCCATTTTGAACCATTGTGAAGGACCTCTTGTTCAACTCAAATAATTATGTTTCATCTATGCCATCATAGAATGTCTTGGCTGCAACGTCCCATATTTTCTTTGTTGTTGATAGTCGAAGAAAACGTTGCATATTCAAAGGATTCATTGAATCAATTAACCAACTTCATACCTTATTATTGTTTGTAAGCCAAGCTTGATAATTTGGATCGGTCTCTGGTGGCTTTACAGTTGCTCCAGTCAAGTATCTAAGCTTATTTCGGGCACCAATTCGCATTTCCATCAATCGTCGTCATAATGCATAATTGGTCTCATTCAAGATTACAGTACAGGTAAAGTTAGTGTTTTGCTGCACAATTATCGATTGTGGCAAGGATATGCGGTTTGGGTTCATGTTTACAATTGGTAGGGTAGGATCGTATGGTGTTTGTTTGGTTTCATTCTTCTCTAAATCTTCCATGAAAGCTCCGATACCATATGGAGAATTTAGAGAGATATTGTAGAGAAAAATATTCTCTGATGATCTACAATACGTATAGGTACAAAGGTATTTATAAGTAAGAGTCTAACTTCCTAACCACTTTGACTTTATCTCTAACTCTAACAAAGTGATAAAGATAAATATGCTACAATGATAATTGTCATCTAAACAAACTAATTCTAATACTATCACATGGTAAAATTGTTCTAGCTAACATATATCATTCTTATAGTCTTCTTGACTGTGTAAAATATTTATAACCTGCTTACAATCTGACTCTACAATAAGCTTGGGGAAACAAAGATCGATGGTTGCCCTGAAACCAAAAAGAATGGCCTCCACTTTTACCATAACTGGAGAATAAAACCCCTTCAACATCTTGAAGCCACAAGCAAGCAAGCTTCCATTTACATCTCTGAAAACTACTCTAAGACAAATGGTTTCATTTGGCATGAATCCAACATCAAACTTCATTTTAATTTCACTAGGTGGAGGAAACAAACCATGAATATTTACTAACTGAGCAAATTCTAGAACTCTGAGAATGAACACTGAGCTAATGATAAAATACATGAAGCATCAAACATAACCCCATCATAGACAAATTTATTCCTTCTATACCGGATTTGATAGCTTATGAATTCAAATTTTGCAGCTTCCTCCTCCAAAAATAGTTGTAGCAAAGTACTGAACCAATCTTTGAGAACACCATCACTCGCACATGACACCTGGGCAAAAACAAAACCTTGCCAAATTGTTTTGATTTTCACACAATGCCTCATTAAGTGCAAGAAATTTCTAGTTCGTTGCAAAAATGGTAACATAGGAAAATCTGAGAAATCTGCCTATAAAGAAGTTCCTTCACCGACAACACATTTAAAGATTCCCTCCATAAAAAATTGCATATTTTTTGTGGGACTATGATTACCCATAATTTTTTCCAAAAATTGGAATTCACATCTGTTGAAGAAGCAGAGTGAGCAGAATGAAATAAAAAATTAAAAGCCACCTTATACCCACTCTTCACCATATAATTGCCATTTCTATTAAATTGTCAAACCAATTAATCATCATGATCAAAAGAACACAATGGAATTATTTTATGCGATAATCATCTACAGGCAAAAAAATGTCACCAATCATCTCATCCTTCCGAGCATGATTATCAGTATCAATTAAGTTCAAACACAAGAGCATTGCTCGGTAGGTGATGTAGAGAAGAAATAATTTTAAAAGAATCAGGTCATGAGATCCATCGATCATGCCAGATACAAATTGATTTTCCATCTCCCACCTGCCAGTAGGATCCTTGCTCAATTATTTCTCTACTTGCAAGAATACTAGTCCAGCAATAACTAGCAATATTTCATTTTAGAACCTCCATGAATGAAACAAAAGAGAAATAATGAGCTTTCAATAATCAACCTAATAGGCATGAAGGATTGGTCATAATGCGCTAACCCTGCTTAACTAAGAGGGCTTTGTTAAAGCATTCAAAATCTCTAAACTCAAGACACCATTCACGTTTGACTAACACAAATGCTTCCAACTATAAAGATGAATACTTCACTCTTTCTTCTGATTTTCCCACCAAATCATAACTCAAAGGTCTTGACAGAAACCCACTGGAAGCTTAAAACATTGCATAACAAAAGTTGGAATCGTTTGAGCCACACCTTTATAGAGAGCTTTTTTCTTGACCAAGAAAGCATTTTCTCTTTCCACCCTTACAGTCTCTGCCAAAGCCAATCTTTCAAGTGTTGGAAACAAACGAATTTTTCCCGACCAATACTAGTAGGAAGGCCTAAGTAGTTCTCATGTTTTGCCACCTGTTTAAGACCCAAAATCCCAATCAATCTATCCTTGAGCCTTTCTGGAATATGAGCACTAAAGGAGACTTCATATTTGCTAAGATTGACTTTTGTCCTAACAAAAAGTCATATCACTGTAGTACCTCCAAACTAGCACCTGCCTCGTCAAGTGTAGTATGAAGAAACAAAAGGCTGTCATCCATAAACAAAAGATGAGAAATCACTGATGCATTATTGCATATGTGAATGCCATACAAATTCCTATGATTAATAGCATCTTTCATTAAACCATAAAGGCCCTTAGGACATAAAAGAAAAATATACGATTAAAGAGGATCACCTTGTTTGATACCTCTAGATGGAGAGATATGCACAGTAGCAATTCCATTGATAAGTATAGAATAAGAAGCAGAAATGACAAACTGCATCACTGTACTAATCCATCTTTTAGCAAAACCTAGTCTCTCTATATACTGTCTTCAGGAAACCCCATTCAACCTGATCATATGCTTTTGTCATATCAAGCTTCAAGGACATATGTTTACGTCTACCTACTCCTCTTGTCCTCATATTGTGAAAACACCTCATATGCTACTAGGACATTATCAGTAATTAATCTACCATGCACAAAGGCACTCTAAGTGTCATCAATGATCTCACCCAAAATAGATTTTAGTCGATTTGCTAACACCTTCATAGCAATTTTTATATACCACATTGAACAAACTAATAGGATGATATTTTGAAGTAAACTTAGACTCTTTTACCTTTGCAATGAGGCCAATATGTTTATGATTGAACCCAACAGGTAGTGTGCCACCATCAAGAATATCCAACACAAGTTTAGTAACATCTTTGCCAATCACACTCCAAAACCACTTATAGAACAAAGGGGGAAAACTATCTGGTCCCGGTGCCTTAAGAGGATGCATCATTTTTACTGCTATAGTTACCTCACCGATTGTGTATGCCTGATTCGGTGAAGGATTTACTCATCATAAATTTTCCTAGGAAGAAAAAAGAGGTCTTCTGCAATCACTACTATGTCCTCTAATTTAAATAGATCTAAATAAAATTGAACAATGTGTGCCTCCAGCTCACTACCGGTAAGAGACTGATTCAAAACATCTAATAGAGTTTGAATGTGATTTACTTTTTGGCATTTAGAAGCAATACCATGAAAATACCTCATGTTACAATCTCCTTCCTTCAGCCACTGAACCCGTGATCTATGTTGCCACATCAATTCTTCATGAAAAAATAATTCAGCCAAGTCCTTCTTCAATATGCATTTCTCAGTGGCATAGATAGGAGCTACTAAAGAAACCAACAGAGATAATTTTTTATGTTATCTCTTTTTTCTTCTTTTTAATATTCCTAAATCTCTCTTTACTCTAGATTTTAAGAGAAGAAGTGCAATCAATAAGTTGTTAAATATCTTCAGAGGCCTAAATAATGAAATTTGACTGAAAAACGACGAACCTCAACAAGTTAAGGTGCTAAGAGAGTCAAGAGTAAACTTAAGCTAATTTTGAAAAAAAAAAGTAATTCAAAATAATTTTGTGACCTTAAATATCTTCAAAGATGTAGCTCATAAACGGTTAGTGAAAAAAAATTCATAAAGTCAATCATTATTAACTTAGGGTTAAGATTTTGTAGAGTTGAGTTATATAAATAGTTTATTTTAGTTTAAAATAGTTTCAAATTGAATATTTGGTAATGGATTTTAGGCCATATTCCATTTGCAACATTGATTGTTTTAAAAAATCAAATTATTTGAAAATCAACGTTAATTTTTATCAAGTTTACCTCATTTCAACTTTTTTATATAAATAATATTTAATATTGATAGAATCAGTTTCTTTTAATATCAATTATCATATACATTAGTTGTTAAATTTGAAAATCATATTTAAGTTTTTGTTTAATTCCTAATTTTATGTTGTAGGGCATGCAATTGTCATCTTATTACTGTATTTGTATTCCAAAGAATCTAGAATAAAAATTGAGTTCCCTTCCTTGTGAAGTTTCTCCTATCTTTCTATAAAGGTTTTTTTTCTCTATTTTCTACCCTAGATCAAAGGTTATTGCCAATAGCCCTAGATCTTTTACTTATGTATATTTTCGTATATATTTTTTAGTGGCTTAGGTAATTTCTCTCCTAGATTAGACCTTTGCAAGGTCCATAACCATGGTAATATGACTTTTGTAGATTATTTCTCCTCGCCCAATTCCTAACTTAGTTATTGGTTTTATCTTTTTGCTGCTTGGGGTTTTTTTTTTTAAGTCAACTATTCTTTTTTGTTTGTATAATTATGCTCCATCCTGCTGCTTTTTGCTTCAATTCTACATATTTTGGTGCCCTAACGTAACTCTAAGATATCAGAGGTGGTCCAATATGCACCTTATTGTTCGTGTATATTAAGGAGTCTAGTCTCTTTCCACTTATGTCTTTCATGGTTAGCTTTTCTGAGAAGATACTTTTAAGGCGACAATTTTTTCCATTCCAACCCAGTTCACTTATAAAGATGTTTTAGAGCTTTATCCAAGTCCCTTGAAAGGGGTTTATTATTTTTCTCTATCCTTAATTGTCTTAGTTATAATATCTCTGAGATTTTTTGGGAACTATGGCTTAACTATTTATTATGTTTCATCTTTGTTCCATTGTTTAAGCAAAAGTTCCAGTCAATGATTTTCTTTCCTGATTATCCTTTAGGCTATGTAGATTTCTCTTTTCTGGCCTTTATTAGTTTGTGAGACATGTTTCTTTGGGCAGTTGTTGTGCTATCTCAGGTAAAGATTGTCAAGCTTTTTTTTCATATGTGCCTTAATGGTTTTCCCAAGCCATACAAGGTTTTTTGTACTTTTCTTTATCTTTAATGATATTAACTTTTACTAATAAAAAAAATTTATTGCATGCCAAAAACTATTACCAGTTAATATTAAAATTTTACTCTTCCTTATGACTCATTTCCATTCTCATATCCCATTGTTAAGTTACTCCTCTATTCATTGTCTTCACATTGTTTTGTTAGTCATTCAAAACTTATTTTTAATATATAATAATATTTTTCCTACCTAAATCATTGTTCAATTTTTCATGCTTTCTTCTCAATTTTTTTACTCTTTCTTTATTATATTATATCCTCTCTCAAGATTTAGAATAAGTGTTGAAATTAATTCATATATCTACTCTTGTGATCGTAAAAATTAACTCTATCATTTGAGTGTAGTGAAGATTTATAAAATGACCCCATAAGTATTTTTTTATCACTGAGTAAAATCCCCTAGGGTTATTATCTCCTTAAACTAATGATGCACTCCCACTCTTGCTACTTCACATAATACCTTAGATTATGTGATTAATGGTCAGTTAATCACAAGAATTAACCTCAAGGACAATGAAATAACCCAACCGAATAAAATTGCATTAAATATCAATTAGCACAACATAAGTAATCAATCCATCTAATCTTGCTTAGGACTTTAGTTTCTCATATTGAAAATCAAAAACAAAAAAATAACTAAAAGAAAATTATGCTTCAACATGATAATAGTAAATAACAACTCAATTGAAAGAAAAGTAGGAAAAGAAATGCAATAAACCCTAACTCTAATAGGGTTTGATTAGGAATAGAAGTTCTCTTAAAATCTAGAAAATTCTCATACTTACAACATGCTTTGATAGTTCACGACTGTGCACAATATTCAAGACATCGTGCCTCATGTTTCTCCTTCTAGCTTGTTTTTTCTTTCTTTAAATAGTAGCAAAAATGGGTGCATGACGCTGCCACTCTTCATTTGCACAGTCATGCCATTTAGACTGCTTCTGGAACTCTGCTTCTCTTATGAAGTAATGAAAATTTCAAGTACACAACCATGCTCTTCAAGCCTAGCATGACCATGCCACTTGGACTTCAACTCTTCGCTTAATTTTTAGGTCATCTTCCTCAAAATACATCAATTCAAGTCCTAACTTTTCACTTTCCCATAATTTTTGCATTACACTAGCAAAAGCAACTTGATCCTAAAAATGCATAAATATAGTAAATCAAAGGAAAGAATAACCCAAATTTTAGTCTAAAAATTAAGAAAATAATACATACAACAAATGCCCCCAAATTTAAACCATTACTTGTCCTCAAGCAATATGCAAAAATTTAATCATTAATTTAAATTATAATGCATGTATATTCTAAAAAATTGGTGAATCTCATAACACATTGGACCTCAATTCCATCATTAGCTCTAAAATTATACTTCAACTATTGATCCTCAATTCTATATCAAGTCAATCATAAAAATTGTTTCATTCAAAAAGGCACATAATCCTTGCCCTATTAAGAGTAGATACAATTCAAGAACACACGTATTTCATATGCTTATTCAAACTTTCTCTATTAATAGACCCTATTAATTTAAGAAAAATTAATATGTCTTTATTCGGTTTGTAATGTGGTATTACAAGGTTTAGACTGAAATAATGCTAATTTACTTTAAAGGCAATGTTACATATTGTAGAAATTTTCTTTCTGCAAAGTCTTGACTATAATACTCCTTTCATTTTTGACAATTAAATTTCTCTAACTTTAAATTCCTACTAAACCATCACTACTTGATGCAAGTTTTTTATTCATAAGCTTTTTTGCAAACAAAGTTGACTTAACCTCCTCTATAGTGGTCGCAAGTCTACTGAAAATTTATAGTATTTCTAAAGTACTTGTATAATGGGGATAGAGAATGTAGCAGTATAAGAGCTTTATCTTCTTCATCATACTTGATATCCGTATTTTCCATATCCATAATAATAAAAAGAGACTCATTAGTATGTGATTTTAGAGATGTATCTTTAGATATATTAACTTTTTGCAAATGATGCTTTGTCACCCACTCCATTGTAAGGGTTTTTGTATATATAATTACTCGAGTTTGAACCAAAAATGTCTTTTAAGAGCAATGAGAAAACTTTGCAAGTGCATGAGAATCCCTATTTTCTTCTCTCTTTACGCATCTAACGTTAATGTTTGGTCTTCTCATACTGTTTCTTCACAAAATCTTTGCATGACACTACCAAAATTTTGAATAATCTTCCTCTTTACTAACGATAGCCAAAATTATCACCTGTACATATGAAGCCAACATGTCTTGCATGGGAAGATAAAACCAAATGAAATACCATAGCTAGAGCCAATTTGCCTAATACAATAGAAGAAGATTTTAGCTTTAGCTCCATCTTATTGCACAATTGCTAATAGAAGAAGAATTAGTTAATTAGTTAAGGAGTTGTTAACTGGTTAACATAGTTAGCTAGTTCTGTTATACTTGTATGTAAGAAGCTACTTTTTATCTTTGTAAAGCACCAAAATACAAAATGTAATTCTTTCATCTTTGATTCGATTTCAATTTATTGTCATGGTATTAGAGAAAAAATGTAATATTGTATCACCTATCATAATTCATATTGTAATTTCTCTTTCAATCTTTAGTATTTCTTGGATTTAGTATCATTTCAATTCTTGCTTTTATCATAAATTAGACTGTGATTTCTTTTTCAATTTCTGGTATGTCCTAAATTTAGTATTATTTCAATTCTTACCCCTTTGTGGGTTCCATTCACCCGATGATGGGATTTAAAATTTTTTTTTTGTATGAGATGTTCCTCAGACTTTTAAATCTTTCACATAATATGAGATGTTTCTTAGGTTGGAAAATTCTCTTGATCCAATTCATATCATAAATTTGTAAGTGTTAACTAGACTTATCAAAACTTCTCTTAGTCTAGTTGTCACTTAAAGGAATTGTTAAGTATAATGCAATTCTATATGGATTAAATATAAAATGTTGTGGTTGTATAGATATTATAAATATTGTGCAGATGTTTTGCAGATATTTTATAGATATTTTATTTTTTAATATATTTTTTCTATTTTAATAGCTGAATCATATAATTTCTTAATTTAAGATAGTAAAATTATTAATTTAAATTATAAAAGAATTGATTCAAATAGCATAATATGTGTGTATTAATTTTATTGATCAACATCTACTAAACATACACAAAATGATGAAGGAAGAATCATTTTTGAAAATTTTACGCAATTTTTTTAAAAAAGTATAAATATTATTTTTTGTTGTATTTTTTGAAAAAAAAAGTTTTTTTTATGAGTAGTTTTGTAAAATCTCCTTAAATAAGAAGGGAATTTTACAAAACTACTTACAAAAGTAAAAGCCTTTTAAAAAATATGATAGTTACAAAAAAATTAAATTTATGTAAAAAATTTACAAAATTAGAAAAATATTGTGCTTCATCATCCCTTAAAAAGTGACATTATTTTTATGAATTGTAAATATTTTGTATATATTACGAATATATAATGTATATGTTCTAAATTTTTTCAAAAAAAATATAAAAACTGTATTTATTTAAAATACTATTTTATAGAATAATAACTTTAAGAGAAAAGAATATTATTTTATAAAAAAGTGCCAAAAAATAGCCTTAATAATATCATTTTATATGTTATATATATATATATATATATTGTAAATATATTGTGTTTAAACATTTATGCTATATATATGTTGTAGACATGTTATGTATATAATGTTTACCGGTTTTTATATATTAGTTAATTATAGTGTATATATTGCTCAAATATTATATATATTTTAGATATATTGTGTATATATTGTATTTGTCTTTATATATTGTATAACTTTTACAGGCCTGTGCATAGTTCGGTCCAATTCGAGGATTTACAAATCTCCATAACTGTATTGTAAGTCGAGGATTTCAAAAATTCAATCTTCAGAACCGTATTGAAAATAAAAATCTTCGTCTTATATTATCTTTATTTTTGGGGATAATACGGAATGGAGATTTAATTTTTTCAAGACAATTAGATTCAATTCGATTTAATATGGATATTTGTAGTATTTTCTTAAAAGATAATAAAAATAAATATATTTAAAATTTTTCCAATTCAAATATTTATACTATTTATAATTTAATTTTAAAGTTAGAAATAAAATGCTTGCAAAATCCAAAGTTAAAAATATTTAAAACAAAAAAGAAGTTTGAGATAACAGTGGTTTTTATCCATTGTCACGGTCTCAAGTAATGAAGTTCGTTATTTACTTAAAAAACTACTTCAAATGGTGAAACCCACTAGATGCAATCCTTGTTTTTCTCAAATCTCAAGATAATATGGAAACATAATGTTTATTATTAGTAAAATAAATTACTTTAGCTGACACTCATTTTTAAAAATCATAATTTTAAATTATATATGTTAATTAAATATATTTGAGTATTTGATGAGGTACAAAATAATATTCAATAATGGCATATTAAATTTTATAAAAAAAATTGTAAGTAAATTTAATTCCTATTACATAAAATATATAAGATAAATTATTAAAATATAATTGGTTCTTACACCTTAAAATAATGCAGTATAGTTCAATATAGTTCGGTACAATTTTCAATTCAGATATTGTATAATCTCTAGAACTGTATAATTAAAATCAACAATATAATTCAGTTCAATTTTAATAAAAAAGCTAATGGCACAATTCGATTTTGAATATTTTTTTTGGTACTTTGATTCAATTAAAAAATATCCAATATACATACACAACTCTAAACCTTTATATATAACTTAATTATATTGTACAAGTTACAAATATATTGTATTTCAACCATTATATATTAGTTAATTACAATGTATATATTGCGAATATATTATATATATTACAGATATATCATTTATATATTACAGATACGTTATATTCTAACCTTTATATTATATGTATATTACAGATGTGTTATGTATATATTACCTTTAAACCTTTATATGTTACTTAATTATAAAATACATATTATGGATATATTCTCTTCTAACCTATATATGTTTTTGAATTATAGTACATATGTCACGGATATGTTATGTACATATTGCAAATATATTGTGTATATGTTGAATATATTATATATATGTCAGATATGTTTTGTTCTAACATTTATATACAAACAAACAATATAATTTACAAATAAAAGTGAAACAAATGCAATTCAAAATAAATGATATATATATTAATTCAAGAAATAAAACTTGATAAAAATAGCAAAAAAAAATTTTGAAGCATTCAATCGAATATGTAAAAAGCAAAATAGTTCAAGAATTAAAAAAACAACTCTAACATTACAGTTAAACAACATTAAAAAAAAAGATATAAATACAAGAAAGAGATATACAATTTTGACTAGGCTCCTCAAACATATACAAATGAATCATTATGATTATAACTTAATATTCATATTTTTTTTCATCCAAAAAGAGGAAAAAGGGTAAAGAAAAAATCAGGAGGAGGTAAAGTAAAAAATGTAAAGAAAAGGTAAACATGAAAAATGAGAAAGTTAAAAGTGACTATATATATGTATACATGTATGTACAGCATTTTTTTTTAAAAAAAAATAATAATCCATATAATTTCCCCAAATAAGAAAATAATAGGCACAACACCCGCGATCCATCCCTAGCCCAAGTAAAAGCTTAACCCTCCCCAAATTGAATGAGCTTTGTGATGCAAAAACATATGCATGGTGAAGTGTACAATGGAGGCTTTTAAAGCCAGTTCCCAGATCTCCCAATTTCAAGCACTTTCATTTTTCACTGAAATTATCTTTTCATTTCTCGGAATAAGAAAGCAAAAGCTTTTTCTAGACGTCAAAGAGTTTCTATAAACATCAGCTACTGCCATAAAGCACAATTTTCTTTTCTCCCACCTTAAATAAGGGAAAATAGAAAATATTCTGATTGTCCACTACTGCGATAAATGGTATACATTTCCAAATCCACATTTCATTTGTACACTATCATCTATGATATCATATAATATACAACAAAACAAAAACAAATATATTGCTGAAGAAATGAAAGAATGAACAAGCACGAAGAATACCCTACTAGAAATTAAATTAAGAGAGCAGTTTAAAACTGACAATTGTCCAGAGTCTCCGTTCAACAAGAACACTTCTAGGGGGACATATGGAGAGTCTGACGACGATCCAAACCTGTATGTTGGTTGAAGTAATTTACTACCCTTGGCACACTGAATTGTTAGAAGCCGTGGTCCAGTTCTCATCTGCCAAACCTGCATTTATTCATCCACGAAAACAAATATTTTTCTGCTTCACATATTGTTGCAAAAATTTCCATGATGAGCATAGTGTATTACAAAGTATAGTCCCACATTTGATAATCTTATCATCCTGAATGGAGAATGATGCCTAGGCAAACTAGATGTTCATTATCGACTCTTGTCATGTTATGGTATGTAGCAACGTCCATTAAATTGATTTATGGCCAAATGCAATATGGAAGACAATTGGATAAATTTGAAAAGTCGCTACTTGCACTTCTAAGGATATGATCTTGTTAATCAGAAAAAACGGGGCGGGAGGGAGGGAGGGAGGGTGGATGTGGAAGCTCAAGCACGTTCATACATCAAATAGAAGAAAAAAGAAAAAAAAAGAAACCACTAATAGAGAAACAAGGTTCCTATGACCAAGTTTTACCACATTTGAAAAAAAAATAGTAATAAAGAGGTATCAATCGAGGACAATTAGACTTGTAGTGGAAATAGCAATATGATAAATAATCAGAACCCCTAATAACACAAGTTTCAGAAACATCTTGCACGTAATGGTGTATGAATCCATAAAACTGATAAACGGTATTTGTTTCACTTGAGCACAATGTTTCCAAACCTGGCCCAGCCTTTGAACCAGTGAAGATAGACTGTCGAACTCAAATTAAATTAAATACCCATTAATATTATGTAAAATGTAATAAAAATTAATAGCAAAAAGAGCCACAAGTAAATTAAAATATTAAAATTGGTTAATTTTATAAAATTATAAATAAACTATTAAAATATTTAAAAATAAAATTTTAATATAGTAACACATATTCTACTAATCTCTACTAAGTAAATTGAAAATTTTTATCAAATTATAATAGTCAAAATAACAATAATAATATAAGAAATAATTAAAAGAAATAAATGGGCATATATTTATTTATGCTAATGTTAAATAAAAGTAGAATGTTCTTGAATTTCATGATATAAATAATGTAACTTCTAATGTCAACAATACAATTAGAAGGCAGAATTATTGGAATTATATCAGGCCCCATTGTCTCCCATAAAAATATGGCTCGATGACTGCTAGGTGTATGCAGATTCAAAAATCATTCCTTTATTTCAAATTTTCTTGTCAAGGGTGATGTGAGAATATTATGAATCTATCACTTCAACGCTGACGAACAGGAAAACCAGGTAGAACCAGGACCAGGTCAATCTGTTTCCCAGTTGGCCACTGGTTCATGCAGGTTTGACCAGTTTTTATATCCACGGATTCAGGCACCATCCAAACTGTAGGAACTTGCATCTTCACTCTCTTTTCAAGAATGGTACAGGAATGCAAAATTTGGATGCAACTTGGTCAACAGGTATATAATTAAGGATATAAAGAATGGCAACAACCACAATGGATTGACTAGTATAGCCTATACTTGATGCCCAAAAAATGTAAAACATTCAGAGACTGATGCTCATATTCAAACAGTACTCAGTATAAACAAGCTTAATTTGTGATTGCTAAATCATGAGAAGCAAATATCTCATCCACCGTCAGGGAGAGAAGAACATGGAGAAACAGAGGAACATACCTCAATGATTCCTTTCCGAGGTGCATGGATAGCTAGACAGAGGCAATAATCACTCTTTGATGGTTCATAATAAGAGGAGCCAGACCATGCATTGTCCCTTTTAACTAGCATCTCCATGAAGAAACAACTAGCATCACGATAGCCCTGAGAAGTAATTTTAGTGTTACAGAAACAATTACTTAACCCGGAATACATTGAAATTTTATGAGTGAGGAAACCTTCCACAGCAGCACAACTACAAGTGCCTGAGTGTCTAAAAGCAATATACGACCAAGTGAATCTGTTATTGCAGCCAATGCTCCACTTGGAGATAATGTGAGCTTCTCGCCTTTCCTCGGGTGATCCTTCAAACATGTCAAAGGAGAAGCTGCCTCAAATTATTGCGACACCAAATTATTCAACAGCACTTTTGAGCATAAAATACAAAATGATTCTAGAACCTGCTACTTAAGCATATTTAATTTTGTGGAACAAGTACACCCAAAAAAGAACTCAGGACAAAGTATGTAATGTAACTAAATTAATTACATGATGAAAAAAATCAGCTAAATGTACTATCTGATAGCAGATGTTTTATGTCAGTTTGCATACTAGTCATGAAGATGCTTTTAATACGTAAGAAGCAGATCTCATCTCAGAAAATAAGTGGAAAACAGGAAATTTAAAAAAGAGGAATAAAGGCTGAGAAAAGTGGGACGTGGGTATACAATAATCAATAATGCCAGGATGTAAGCACAGGAAAGCTTAATGGAAAAATAATATGATCCATGCAAGCAATCATGGATGACATGTCAGATCCAGAAAGTATTTGCATTTTACACATATAGGAGAGAGGAGAAAACAAGTATAACAAATAGCATCTAAAATGTCTTTCCCAGCAAGAAATATTGAAAAGCAATTGAAAAGAAAAATACCAGAGAAACAAACTAAATTCACCTTTAGCAAATGCCTGAGGCTTTGCTTCTGATTTGGTTGATTTTTGTTCACTCCGCCATATCATTTTGGACAAGGAGGCTATTGTTGAGAATGTTGCAGGTACAACTTTTGACAGAATAGCTCCTACCAGAGACCTGCTTCTATCTTCTGAAAGCCTTTCAACAGATTGAAACTAAATTCGGTCAAAATAATATCTTCACAAAGAAATCATGAAAAACAAGTAGCACCAGCATAATATCACAAGGATGATATAGAACAGAATGCATAAAACAGACCTGTAAGCTGAGAGTACAGCATCCTCTCCTATAATTACTGCACAATAGTATCGTTGACTTGACTGTCCAACAATAAAAGCAGCTGAATTCAAATACCAAAAATAATGGATAAATCACCAGTGGCATCACTATATAGGAAAAATAGAGGAAGAACTAAGGGCCATGCAAGAACAAAAGGTCAAAACAAAAACCTCTAATTTCACAAGCATATCAATCTGGCTTTTGCAATTTAAATCCAACTATTGCATCAAAAAGGAAAAAAGCAAACCACGAGAGAAAAAAATATAATATAGTTAATTTACATAAGTACTGCATCAACAGATGTTATCACCTGAATTTCCAGAAGTGGAGGCGGCATAATGCCAGTAATGGGGGCATCAGCACACGGTCCATATTTGTTGACGTTCCATAACTGGTAAGATATTCTCTTGAATGTATTTCCTAAAGAATCTGACTCCCTCTTGGGCTTTTCATCCCAACCGAGAATTTGTTTCTTGAAGCCATTCTTGCAGCATATTCTACATTAAGTACCAAAAGGAATGTAAAAAATTACCTTTTTTTTTAAAGAAAAATTCATATCCCATTAGAAACCCAGTTCATCATTCTGATTCTGATAATAGAAGTTTATATTTTGTCATGTTGTAAATATCACAATATTATATATATATATATACACACACACACAAATACCTGAAAATCAGAACCATCAAAACGAGCAATTACACCAGGAATAAAAATTGAAATCTCTTCTGAAGATGATGTTTGTTGGGTCAAATCTTTCTTAGTTCCACGGACTCTAATTTTCATAATCCGCCCAGTATACACCATCTGTACTATCAATAAAAAATATTTTTTTTGCTAAAAACTCAAAACATTCTAACTGAATTTGAAATCTAAGTTAAACTAAAAATATATACCTGTTTATGAATCAAATGGCCTTCCAAAGAATAAACCAACAAATACCCACAAGAAGTCCCAACTACAATCACTCGAATGTCGTCAAACACCAGCCATTCAAGTGCGGTAATGGATTCGGATTCAATGGGAGACAAATCGGGTCGGATCTTGAGACGAGGGCCATCGTCCCACCCTGTAACTAAGATAAGAAAACGATTTGCGAGGGCGATTGAGTGAGTGTCAAGAGCACAAAGAAGATTAGGGTTTTCCAACAGCCACCCTTCCCTTCCCGCCCCTAGATCGCTCAGCTCCTCGCAGGCTATGCATCCCAGCTCCGTCCTATGATTTCGCGTAGACGACATCGTTTTTGTTCCCTCCTGGTGGTTTTTCAGCTTTCTTCTCCCCTCAAAAGTGGAATTTAATCTCATGGCTACCACAAAATCGAAACGCTGCGTTTAGTGATGTTTTTACCTTTTACGATTAAGTTGGGGATAAAACGATGTCGTTTTGTTATTTGCATTCCATTTCTTCATGCTAGTGTCTGTTTGTTTGGTGCCTCAAATGTCGATGGCTCAGGATCTCTCTTTCTCTAAAACCCTAAACCCTAATTTGTCTCTCTTCCTTCATCGTCCAAAACCCCTAGCCCTCAAACCACTATTGCTCTCCACACTCTCCTTTTCCTGTCAAAATGCCTCCTTGCGGCGGGAAATACGCGCATTTGCTGGACGGAGCAAGAAGAAACCGGGGGGGACTTCTCCGGGTCGAATCGAGGGGAATGCGGAGTTTCGCCGGCAAGTTAAGCGAAATGCTCGCCAGAAATCTCGGAAGCTGGCAGAATCCCTCTTTTACCGGCTGAAAAATCCGAATAAGAATTACGCCGATAATTTATCAGAGGATGAGCTGAATTTAATTGGTCTCGGATACGACCGGATGGTCCGATTCATGGAGAAGGACGACCCGAATATTAAACATCCCTACGATTGGTACAAGTACGGTGAGTTTGGGCCATATTCGTGGCGAGGAGTGGTTGTTGGGCACCCAATAGTGGGTCGTTTCACTGACGAGCGAGTGACTCTGTATAGCGAAGTTAAAAGCCATGAAGAGTTTGAGAAGATTGAACAATTTGAAATGGAGGTTGATTTTGGAGAGAGATTGAAACTATTGGATAAAAGCGTTGGCTTTAGGCATTATTGGGTATTTGTTAGGCACCCAAAATGGAGATTGAGTGAAAAACCATGGGAGCAGTGGACATTGGTGAGTGAAGTTGTTCTTGAGGCTGGTAAGCAGAGGATAGATAAATGGAATTTGATGGCTAGGTTAGGGAATCAAGCTAGAAAATTGATAACACAATGTGCCGCTTGGTTTAGGCCAGATATTATATATGTTAAGAGACCTGTTTATCAATGTAGATTTGAACCTCAAGCGGATTTTTTCAGGGCTTTGACTCCTTTATTGGATCCAAAAACAGAGAAGGATTTTATGTTTGAGTTGAGGAATGAGGATGATGACATGAGTGAAAAAATATGTACATATTATGAAGCATTGTGTAAGATTGTGAAGGTGAATAAGAAGGCGTTTGTGGATGATGTTGTGAATGCATATGAAAAGTTGAGCGAGGAGAGGAAATCTAGATGTTTGGAGTTCTTGCTGACAAATCATCCGGTGCAGTTGTTACATCCTTATACCAAGGAGTGGAAGGCTAAATTGGAGGAAATGGAGTTGGGTTGTGATGCTCCCGATGATGATGAGGATGTCTATAAGAATGAGACCGAGTTCACTGAGTGGATTGAGGATGACAGTGAAGGTGATGATGATGAGCAAGACGATGTTGTCATAGACATGGCAGAAGGGGAAGATGAGGATGATGACTTGGAAAGTGAAGCAGGGGATTTGAGTGAAGAAGAAGAAGACGATGAAGAAGAGGATGTGAAGTACTGGGACAAGAAATTTAAGAAAGAAGTGAGTAGTGCAGGAGCAATGGACGAGAAATTTAAGAAAGAATTGAGTAGTGCAGAAGCAATGGAGAATCTAGCAAGATGGAGTGTAGAGACAACTACTGAATTGTATAAGAGGCAGATAAGGGCAATGCAAGCTCAAGAGAAGGGAAAACCCGACGAAGATGGAGATGAAACTGTTTTAAGAGGTGTTAGAGCGAGAGTGAGACCAAAAGAATGGAAGATTGCAGGAATTGGAAGATGGGGGAAAAGGATTAAGAAGAGTAAAATTCCTCCTGAGTTGTTTCTGCGAGCAGCAGTTAGACCATTTACTTATAGGAACCTTGTCAAGGAGATTGTTTTAACAAGGCATGCAATTTTGGATGGTGAGATTGGTAGAAAGGAGTGAAGCATTGACTCTCTTGACTATCAAAGAACATTGATAGTATAGATAGGTTCAAGACCAGTTGTAGAATTTGGTATTGAATAATCTCTGTTCTTTCAGAAACAGGTTTTCTGCCTGTACTAATATATAGAAGTATAACCTAAGCGCTAGCTAGTTGGTTGAATTAGCAAGCGGACTTGCTTACCACTATTATTATTTAACCCATTCAGATTGATGTCTATTTTAAAATATACGGGCGAGATGATAAAGGTAGTTGATGATTGAAAATGGACTGTTAGCATGAAATTCATACAGAAATCAGGCACTTAGCCATCGGCAATATGCAGGCTCAGACTCAGGTACTCAGCTACAGTGGCCAAAGCAAAGAAACATTTCGTAAAACAATCCAGCCATTGGCTAAAATCAACCATTAAGCATAGTTATGCCTGCTTGAGCAAAAACAATTAGCCATAGTCGTCTGCTTGAGCAAAAACAACCATTAGCCATAGTTATATTTACTTAAACAACCCAGTCATTAGCCATTGTTCTATTCACTCCTGGTAGATGAATTTGCAGCGAATAATTTATTGATGACATAGCCACTTCCCCAAGAAAGTAAATATTAAATTTATTTGATAATTTATCCTAGCAATTCATATTTGATTTAATCAGCTTTGACTGGCCCTTGCTCGCATTAAATTTCAATGGATTAGTACCACTGCCAAGATAAATAGAGAGAGATGCATTAAATTTCAACGGATTAGTCCCACTACCAAGAGAAATAAGATTGATGATTTGAATTAAACCTGTACATCAGATACAGATGTTTCAAGTACTAATTAGAGGCATAAGATTCATGATATGAATTAAACATATACATCAGATACAGATGTTTCAACTACTAATTAGAAGCATAAAAATTGAACGCTTCAGAGGACAGTGAGCGAGCGCAATTCTGATTCAGATTACTGTGGTAGTCACTTGTGCACAGGAAGCAGCCAAAATTTTCTAAGCACCAAAGTAATCCTCGGGAACAAAGAACTTCAATCCGATGGTCTACAACCGAAAAAGAAAAAGACAAAAACAAACATATCCACTTATTAAGATAGAATAATAAGGGCAATAGGGAGAGACATTCATCTCTTGAAATAAGATGCTGAAGGTAAGATCAAAATCATTGAGAGGTAATAAGTATCGGAGATAAATAAACAATAGTTCATTCAGCAATCATATTTGATCTAAATTTTAATCAATATCAAGAGATCATAGAAACATTTCATGCCCATGTGAGATTTGAGGGAGGAAAGGGGAGAACCATATGAACTCAATATAAATGCCACCATTTCAACAATAATGCCATCGTTTTAACAACATTCTGTAATCATAATATCAGTGGCTCCTGATATTATGCAGCTGAAAGGGCAGTATGTGGTCTTTGTATCTCTAATTTCCTCTAGAAAGATTGAAACTTGAGACTCCTAATTCAACCACAAGAAGTGAGACATTCTATTGAGGAAAGGCACCAACTCAACCCGTAGCTCTTGGCATCAATCACGAAAACATGTACACTGCAGTTTCTGGCATCATATTGTTAACTGAAAAATGTATTCATAATGCAACAGAAGTGCTGCAAAATTGTCAATTTCTGTGCACTTGGGCATGCAATGTAAAGTTTTCAGGAGACTAGTAAAGGAAAATCTATAATCACGCAAAATACAAAGATTCATTCAATCAATGGAAACCAAATATCAGGGACAACAAAAATAATAACTTTTGCACCATAATCTTACATAAGACCAAGAGATCTAACTATACCATTGCAAATTTTTTGTCAGCATCGCTGTGATCATTGATTCTCCCTGCTGCATCTCCAACATAAAATGATCTGCAAATTCAGGCAATTAAAGCCTCCATTAAACGACATTGCTTGTCATAAAAATGTCATTGCATAATTAAGCAGTAAAACAAGATTATGGAAGAGAGAACAGAAAAGAGAACTTGTATGGGGATAGAGGGAGGACAAAGAGTAGAAAGATATATACCAAAATAGAAAAAGGTCTTGTATGGCCCATTGGTGCAAAATATACTAAAAAGTTGAATTTGGTTGTTCCATCATGCTCTCAGTCTAATAGTCAGATTTTCAATTCAGTGGTTTTATCATAACAAAAACTAAGATATACTGGTTTTTATGTGACACTAAAAATTTAGTAACTTTTAATTTGATTTAAGCATTTATCCAGTAATTATAGGTAAATTTTATCCAGACAATTTTGAATAATTCATCACATGTTAACAGTATAGGTCTTAGGAGGCCCAAATCCTAAAAAAAGATGAGGAACTTAACTGGTCCATATCAATTGAAATGGCAGAGTTAAAATGTTTCTCCATAATCCGCCACATTCCAGATTTGGGTTTGCGGTATGGATCTTCTATTTTACCACTGGAATAACCACAAGCTATAAAAACCTGCACAACATTGGAAGTGATATATATCAAAATTTGCATGTTATACTGGAAAATTTGCTAATTAACTAAAAAGACAGCGATCCAATATTCTGGAAGGAGAAGAGCTCCCGAATTTGCTACAATAATGTGCAAGTTGGCCACTTTACTAACAAAGCACCAGAAAGAATAGCGCCATGAAAAATTAAAGATGAAGAATGTGCATGCAATCAACAACCAAAACAATTAAAGGTAGTGTCTCTTCCAAGGATCATCTAACAAACTCAGATTAGACCTAGGAGAGTTTAAGAGATCATTTACTTTCTCCAATAATGCACTTAGGATATGTAAAATAAGAGAACACAACAACCTATTAGCTCAGGGCTGCCATGTATGTCTTCTGAGATCCAACGGCATTTCATCAAGAATTCCATGTTCTATTGAGTAGTTCAACACCAGGATTAACAAAACTTGTTGGATAATTCAAGAACAAGTCAAGGAAGCCTAAGTTAGCAACAATATATGAGTAGATTATGAAGATTCAAAATTTCATTAATATTAAGAGCATAAACTATTTTCACAATTTGACCTATTTACTTGCCTTCCAAAGGTTTTTGAAGACAGAATACAGGTGGGAATGATACTACAGCCCTTTAATTGAAAATGATGAATGAATTCATGGATTAATTTTCCAAAAGTTTGATTACTTTGAACAATTGACTCCAATCTTCATATTACCAAATCACCTGGAAGAATAAAAAAAGTGGAATTTTATAAAGGTAAACAGAAAATTGATGCATCAAGTGACCATTCAAGAATGTAATTTACAGCATCACTGTTTTGAAAGAAAAAATCTTCTAACGTCAGTAGTTTCAACCTGAATTGGAACCTTCACAAGTTCGATGAAGTTGCTGAGGCATCCAATTTTTGAGTCCACTGCTACCTGCCTTTTATTCTTCCAGCGTTCGATGTTGGATTCATTAGTGAAGATAACCTCGTCATGACAAACAAATTTTAACATTTACACAATCAATAGAATAATCACTCAATCTAGTAAGAGTCTCCAGAGTCACAACATTTCCAAAAGCAAATATAATGCACAAAACCTTTGGAAAGACAGAAACTAACCAACTTGTATCCATCATTATATAAATTTTGCAGCTTGCCAGGTATCGAGGGATACATGAGGGACCAGGCATCTGCACCTAATCTGTAATCAAAATAACATAATTAGCTTGTCTATTCCATTTCTCCAATTTAATATTTATTAATGCAAACAACTATGAAATAGACGCTATAAAGAGAGAGAGAGAGAGAGAGAGATTTCGAAGATTCAAACTATGCCTGTCAACAATTGCTTGGGATAAAACAGTAAAAAAATTGATAGCATGAAAAGAAATTGTTTATGCCTACTACACGCAAATGAATGTCAACATGTAGAGACCATAATTTTAATAATTTCTTTTCAATGAATGATGAAACCTTTATAGTCACTAAATGAACACTCAATCACAGATGAACAAATGAAACCTAGGCTTATGATTTTGAATGATGTTTCAGCAACCCAGCTCGAATTTCTTCTTTTCCTTCTATTTTCCCATCCCGTTCATTTAATTTAACTCCGGGAACCTTAATCTACAAGTTAGGGTTGGCAATATGGATTCTTTCTTATTAGTGGTACAATTCTATAAGGTAAACATTAGATTTTCCTTCCATCCTATGAATTATATGTCAATATCATAGGGTATATAGATCTAAGCATCTCCTTTAGTTGGCAATTGTGCATTCAAATCTATTTCAGTAGCTTCCAATAAAATGTCACAAGAGCGAAATTTGGAAAGGCAAAAATTTTCAACAATGGACAACCCAAAAGCAGGATCATACCTCTTGACGGAAGTTTTTACAAGACATCCATCAAAATCAAATGCAGCAACTTTATTCAAATCATGGAGACCATCATCCTGCAAAATGTGTGGCATAAAATTTTTAAGAACATAATAAACTTTGCCTTGGACATGCCATCAATGTTTGTGTATAGATTGAATAATAATGAGAGAAATGCTATAGACAAAGTAAATCAAGCAATGTGATGTGAAGATCAGCCAGAAGATCTTTGGAAGCACATCAAGTATATGCAAGCACATGAATACATGGGTGGGTGTGGTTGAGAACTAAGCAGCACTGACCAGAAAGAATGCCAATATCCTACCCGTTCAAGAAATATGACTGTCTGGAATGCCTTCCACTTTGGTAATAATTTAGCATCCTAAATCAAAGGGAATAAAAACAGTTTAAAAAACAGAGACTTTCCCAAAGGAAATTATGTTATAAGACCCAAACACACACCAATCCTCTGGAATGACTTCTTTTTTCTGACTAAGGTAAAGGCCAAGCAACATTAATAGGGCTACATCAAAGCATAAAATCTGAAAATAACAAAAATATCGATGCATCATACTTTATATTTGTCCTTGATATCAGACAATGAAAAGGCAATCTTCAGATCAGCTTCCTCATTAAGTGTTGACAACTAAGAGCAAATGCAAATTAAAATTGAAAATAGTCTAGAAAGTATCAAGAAAAGTAAGAGACCAGTTGTATCTTCTCACCAGCTAACCAAGAACTTACAACAAAACAGTAACATGGAGCAAATGCACAACTTTTTGACAATTTAAATTGAACAAAAAAGAGGAAAATCAATAATAAAAAAGAAAAGCATTAACCTACCTTAGCTTTCTTAGAATGCCTTTCCTCCAGCTCAGTTTCTGGTCCATTTTCATAATTTCTCTGAATTCAATTATGAATAAGATGTAAGCTAAGAATAATATTTGAGCAGGCTGAAAATTGCAAAAATAATAACAAAATGCATTCACATGCACAGTTTGAAAGTATGCATGTGTCAATAAGAATAAAGAAAAAAGCACACTTAAAAAGTGTATTTCTTTTGCAATACTTTGACAGCCACATAATGCTCTCAAGCTGGAGAAAGTAATGTCTGATTTGCATTACACAATAAGAGACATAATCCAGCAAAGAAAGATTGAATGAATAGTCTGAGACTGGACATATGAAATGGCTAAAAAGGCTCCTTAAAGGAATTATTTAGGATTTAATGATGGCCAAACAAAGCAAACAGAAGCAAGATTTCAAGCCAATCATTTCTCATACAAAGTTCACAGCATGCCTAACTCAGTTACCAACTGATCACAAAATAAATTATCATGTCCTTTGATATATTGATAGGCAGAAAAGTGTCCCCAGCTTTGTACAGCATTTTATTCCTTTACCGGTAAACTATGCATCATTTTTTAAATTCTGTTCCCTATGTAGTAGGCTTACATGAATTACCTTTACAACATCATAGTAACGTAACGTGTATTAAAAACTTCTCATCAAGTCCTGAAAATAGAAAAATGTTTCCAAAGTCCCACTGGGCATCAATATATTTGCTTAGAATCATTGGCACCTGAAGAAGCAGGATCATATTATTTGTTGATGCGAAACTACCACACCTAGACCTAGCTACTCAAAGTGGAATAGTATTTTATATATCATTCCTCAAGTTTCAAATCCATCACCAACTCAAGTCCCTACCACCTCATTATATCTAAACCGGTATTGCTTTATTGGTTATATGTTCAGAACATGCTTCCACTGATTACTATAGTTAAGGGGTTGGGATGAGAGAAAGAAGAGTGCTTTGAGACTTGCCCATCCTCAGCTAAAATTCACTAGCAAATTTATTCAGTCTTTCACAGGTATAGAACATACAGAAGAATATTATCACCAAAACTGAATTTGTACCTCCTCCACAGAACTCTTAAATCCACACGCCAATTTCTTCAAAGCTTCCCGATCAGAACTCTGAGACCACAATACAAACAAAAATGTTATGAAGAGAAGAAAGTAGAGAAAAAAGAAGAATAACACATAACAAAATTTTGTATGCAATAATCACAAAACCACTGTTCTGTTGCAGAAACACACTAGTCCAAAAAAGAAAAATTGAGCAAAAAATCCCTAAAACCCTTCAAAAACCCTAAAATGAGCTTGACCTGGAGAGAAGCGAACCCTCCAATCCCCTCTACCGATTCAATCTTCTCAGAGAAGCAATCCAAGTGATGCCATTTGGTCATATCAAAAGCTCCTCGGGAGGAGTCACTGGTGACCAAACCCAACCTTAGGGTTTTAGCCGATATCACTTGGGAGCATTTCCTGAAAAGGGTTAACAGTATTTTAAGTAAATATTCTGTTGTTGCGTTTATCTTTCTGTTATAGTTTGATGTAAATCTCTTCACTGTAAGTCACCTATGTTTATGCAACAAGTAATACAGTAACGTGGTATCTAAAACCACTTCTTAATACAATGTTTTTATGGTATCAGAGCCTAGGGCTTATCACATCGTTCCTCTCTTCTTCTTCTTTTTAGATTTTTCTTCCCGATTTTGATTCTATGACAACTGAAGTAAGCCAAACTTCTTCCACTACCCCGTCTCTTGCACCCTCTCCTGCCGCAATGGTATCTGCGCCTCTTTTGCAGATCCCAAATATTACACCTTTTCTGTCTACCAAACTGAATTTTGGAAACTATCTTTTGTGGGAAGCTCAGTTAATGCCGCTTTTGAATGGTTATCAGCTAGCAGGGCATATTGATGGATCTGTACCTATGCCCGTGCGTACGTTGGAGTCTGGTGCCAATAATCCTGCTTTTCTTGACTGGTTCAGTCAAGATTAGATTGTTAAGAGCTGGATAAACAGCTCTGTATCTGAATCCATCGCACATCAAATTGTTCGATGTTCCACAGCAAAAGAAGCCTGGGACAAACTTGCTACGATTTACTCTACTGGTGCTAAATCTCAGGTTCCGCAATTAAGAAAACAACTGAAGCATCTTACTCATGGATCTGATTCTATAGATGTTTATATGAAAAAGGCTCGGTCTCTTGCGGATCAGCTGGATTCTTTTGGCAGTCCTGTAACTGATGAAAACTTGCTCTGTGATGTTATTGAAGGGTTAGGAGCTGAGTATAGACCCTTTACGCGAGCGCTAGAAGCTCGCAATGCCCCAATCACATTTGATGAGCTGTTTGCATTGTTGTTAAGTGAAGAAACGCAGCTGGGATTTGATTCAGCCATGGTTAATTCTTCTGTTTCGCCCACAGCTCATTATAGTGCTGTTGGTTCTGCTGTTGGGCGTGGTTATGGTGGACGCCATCGTGGAGGCAGAAGGGGTCGTGGAAGAGGTGCTGGTTTTTGAAATTCTGGGCGTGGTGGGTATATTCTGGTTCTCAAAATGGAACTTTACTCACTTGTTTCAACTGCAATGGCAATGGACATATAGCTAGGCAGTGCCCATCGCCTAAAATTAATTCTCAAGCTAATGTTGTTCGGGCTGACAACAATACTACTTCTCAAGATTGGACAGTGGACTCAGGAGCCAATTATCACCTTGCTGCAAATCCGGTAAACATAGCTCGTCCAGTTCCTATTCCTGAAACCGCAACCTTGACTATTGCAGATGGTAAAAATCTTCCAATCCTTTCTCGTGGTTCATCTTCTACTTCTGTTAATGGTCGTTCTTTTGTCTTTCATAATGTTCTTTACTCACCTGAAGTTAAAAACAATTTGATGTCTGTCTCTGCTTTTTCTGAACAAAATAATGTTTCTTTAGAATTTTTCCCTAACACTTATTTTGTGAAGGATATCCCCACGAAGCAAGTGATTTACCAAGGCCGGAGTAAGGATGGGCTTTACTTGTTTCCAATGCAGCAGTCTGTTCGTTCTTTTTCTCCAAAAGCATTCCCAGCTACTGTGTCGTTGTGGCATGAACGTCTCGATCATGCAAATATTCGTATTGTTCAGAATGTTCTTAGGAAAAATAATATATCTGTTAGTTCGAATAAATCTTTTCAATTTTGTCATGCTTGTAGTGTGAGTAAATCACACAAACTCCCTTTTTCTGATTCAGATTATCGTGCTTCCAAACCATTAGAGTTGATATGTTCTGATGTTTGGGGTCCATCCCCTGTTCATTCAATTGATGGCTTTAGATATTACGTTGTTTTTTATGATCACTTTAGCAAATACTGTTGGTTATATTTTCTTAAGCAGAAATCTGATGTTCTTTCTGTCTTCATGCAATTCCAAAAATTAGTTGAGAATTATTTTGGGGAAACAATTAAAATTTTCCAATCTGATTGGGGTGGTGAGTTTCAGTCCTTAACCAATTATCTTCGGGATAATGGAATTACACAGAGAATTTCATGTCCACATACACCTGAACAAAATGGGTGTGCAGAACGTAAACATCGGCATATAGCTGAGTTAGGACGGGCACTATTACACAATGCTTCTATGCCTTATTCTTACTGGACATATGCTTTTGATACTGCAGTTTATACAATCAATCGTTTACCATCATCTCATGACAGCTTTAAAACTCCTTTTGAAACTCTTTTTCGTGTACCACCAAATTATGATGAACTTCGGGTTTTTGGGTCCTTGTGTTATCCATGGTTAAAACCGTATTAGCCTCATAAATTAGCTCCCAAGTCATCTCGTTGTGTTTTTCTGGGGTATAGTAAAGTGCATAAAGGGTATGTTTGTCTTGAGTTATCATCTAATCGTCGGTTTATCTCACGTCATGTGTTGTTCTATGAGCAGGTGTTTCCCTTCTCGCAGCATGGTGATAATGGTACCAAAATTCCTGATCATCCTACTTCGGTTCCACTGCCTCCGGTTCCAATTACTGTTCAATCTCAGCCTAGCCTTTTTGGAGCTGCTCCTGCACGTAGGACTATTGCTACTCAGTCTCAAACACAACCAAGCAACATGCTGAATTCGACTTCTCAAACTCAACAGGGTGCTATGCGCACTGTTCCATTAATGACTGATTCAACTGCTGCTGGTTCGTCTGCTTCTGGGTCTGACTCAGCAACCAGCAATAATGAATTAATTGCTTTTCCTTCTGTTGATTCATTCACGCAATCTGCCACTTCCTCTACGCAACCTCTTAACGCAGAATTTCCACAACCAGGTTCTATTGTTCCTGCAGCTCTACTTGCTCCACCAAAACAACATCATATGATTACTAGATTGCAGACGGGAACTTTAAAACCCAAGGTACCATGGTCACCACAATCTCACAAAGCTGAAGTTACAAATCCTATTCCCACTTGTTTTACTCAGGCTGTCAAAAATCATAATTGGCGTGATGCAATGGTTAGCAAATTGAATGCACTTATAAAGACTGAAACATGGGAGTTGGTCCTCTGTGCAGAATATTATAGGATGTAAATGGGTCTTCCGCATTAAACAAAAAGCAGATGGCAGCATTGATCGCTATAAAGTAAGACTAGTGGCAAAGGGTTTTCACCAGAGACCAGGAATTGACTTCAATGAAACGTTCTCACCAGTGGTCAAACCCACAACAATACGCATTATTCTGTCCATTGCGGTTTCAAAGGGATGTACTGTGAAGCAACTTGATGTGTCAAATGCGTTTCTCCATGGTTCTTTGGATGATGTTGTCTTTATGGAACAGCCTCCTGGGTTTCAGGATAGGTCTAAACCTGATTATGTTTGCAGACTTTGTCGTTCACTTTATGGACTTCGGCAAGCTCCTCGCCAATGGTACAAATGCTTACATTCTACTTTTGTGAACCTAGGTTTTCGAATGTCCTCAGCTAATTCTTCGCTATTTATTTATTCACTTGGTTGTGATGTTATTTTTGCACTTGTATATGTCGACGACATCATTTTAACTGGTTCTAATGGAGTGGTTATGCAGCGATTAATCACCTCCTTGCAAAAACATTTTATGTTGAAGGATTTAGGTTCCCTGGATTATTTCTTGGGTATGGAAGCGCATTGGACCAGTGACAGTTTGCTTCTCACACAGCAGAAGTACATTACTGATCTTCTTGCTAAAGCCAGTTTGTTTGAAGGCCAAGATCACTGCTGCTGGTTCATTATTTTCATATTCAACACTCTACAGAAGTATAGTAGGAGGACTTCAATATTTAAGCCTAACAAGACCAGAGGTATGTTTTTCTGTTTACAAAGTCTCACAACTTATGCATGCTCCAACTGAAGAGAATTGGATTTTTGTGAAACGGATTTTACGCTATTTGAAAGTTACAATTACAAATGGTCTGTTGATAAGAAAGTCTGCAACAACAAATTTGAATGTGTATTCCGATGCTGATTGGGCTAGCAATCTTGACGATAGAAAATCCACGTCTGGGTTTGCTATTTTCATGGGACATAACTTGATTTTGTGGAACTCAAAGAAACAGCATACTGTAGCTAGATCCTCTACTGAGCTTACTTGGATTCATTCTTTATTAAAAGATATTGGTTATGCGTCAACCAATAAATCCATTTTATGGTGTGACAATATAGGAGCTACCTACTTGTCCGCTAATCCTGTGTTTCATGCACGGTCCAAACATCTTAAAGTGGATTTTCATTTTGTTCGTGACAAACTGCAGAAGAAAGAGGTGGTTGTTCAATTCATATGTTCAAAGGACCAGCTTGCAGACATTCTAACAAAACCCCTTTCAAAGGCACGACATAATGCGCTCATGTTTCATTTATCAATTTGACCTTATACATTAGATGCTCGAATTGAGGGGGCATGATAAGGGTTAACAGTATTTTAAGTAAATATTCTGTTGTTGTGTTTATCTTTCTGTTATAGTTTGATGTAAATCTCTTCACTGTAAGTCACCTATATATATGCAACAAGTAATACAGCAACGTGGTATCTAAAACCACTTCTTAATACACTATTTTATTTCTTACATGTTGATCGGTTCGATTTCGCGCACTGAGCCACGATTTTTACTATTGCAGAAGGAGCCATTGCTGAATTTTGAAAGCAGAAACAGAAAGAGTGTTTTGATTGTTTTTGGATGTAGAAGAATGGGTACTTGAGTTTGTTTGGTATTTCGATGTGTGAAATTAGGATTGCTTTACGAGTTGGCACACAGATATCAAAGATAGTTATTACTACCATTAAAAATGGAAATTGGAATGTTTTGCTTCAGGTCACTGATAGTTTAGGCTAATTTCAAGCGACTTGTCATGGTGGGTGTTGGGTGGAGATAGCCGAAGTATTCTTTCGCGGTTAAATTTAATGGAATCCAGCAAATAAATTTTTCTTTTGATCAGTGAGAATACAAGTAAACCTCTCATATCTTCCCGGAGGAACATATCGGTCTTTTTGATCCATTACTAGTAGAAGGATTAGTAAGTCACTTGATGTATTACAGCAAGGTCATAAGTTTGAATTTTGGATTGATAACAATACCTCAATAGTTTTAACACTGCATGCACTCTGTAAAGAGCTATTTTAAAAGCCTAAAATGAAATAGAAGACTCTGGCTGGTGGGCTACTAAGCTAGTTTCTTCTGGGTTTAGCTGCTTAATAGATTGAGTTGATCCTTAAAGGATGATGATCCCGTTAAATAAGTATTTTTTATTACAAAAAAAATATATTGTTCTTTAAATTAATTTTCGATTAATTTATATGTAAAATTAAAAAATTTATGTCATTTATCTCTTTCTTAATTTCCTTTTTCTCATCTATACATTCATCTTTTATTTATTTAATATTTTTTTATTTTATTTATTTTAATTTTATAATTATAAAAATATACACGGTATCTATATATCATACATATAATATATATATATATATAATATCTATACAATATACATATACATACGTAATAAAAACTTAGCATACACGTAATATCTACTAAATATTTATAATATCTATCAATTATAAATAGAATATCAACACAAAGTAATTAATATTTTTTTTAACTTTTATTTTATATCTTTTTAACATACATACAACATCCACATAACATCTATATAATATACACACAATATATAATAAAAATTTGTAATATATTTGTTGCCCTCCGAACTTGGCAACTTTAGTCATTTTACTCCCTATACTATTCGATTAATCAGTTTGACCCTTATATTTGCATTTTTCATAACAACTTAACCCTTCATTTAAATGTTTGAGAGAGAACCCATAAGCGTGAATTGCATGTATCTGGCTTGGTTACTACTTCAGCATATACTTAACACATGGGTTCCAAGTAATTTTAAGACCATCCACGTCAAAAGTTAATTAATTATCTCCAAAATCCCTAACCCCATCTAACAAAATTTTCCTTTCTTCTACCACTAAAACTCTAGTCTAGTTGGAGGCAAAAACAAATCGAGTTTGAAAATTGAATCATTGCAAAAATAGTTTCACATAGTAACCGATTCTCACAAAAGTCGATTCCGATTATGGAAATAGTTGTGTGATTGCAAAATCTTCAAGAGTGGGATAAGTTTGGAAGGTTGGGAAGAAGCTTTGCTGGTCAATGTAATTATATACATATTTTAGGTCAAAAAATCTGGGTTCGAAATGGGTGAATCTGTTGTTATTGTGAGATGAAATTTTGGTGGAAAATTTAGGGTTGATTCTTCTAGTAGGAAAAATTATGTAAGAGGTTAAATTAAATATAATGATTATGATCCATATTTGATTTTTATCCCTGAGTTGAATGATTATATTAAGCAACTTGGTTATATGGGGGCAAGAATGGTCTATTGTGGAAAAGGGAAAAATAGGGTATTTAAAGAGATTGAAAGTGATAAAATGTTATATGAGTTAACTATAGGTGTTAAACAGAACGAGGTGTTGGACTTGTATATAGAGCATTGTGTTAACAAATCTGAGTTGTACACAGGTGATCCATTCTTTTTAGAAGATGGTAATGTGATTTTCAGTGGATAATGTTTATGAAAAAGAGAGTATGGTCCCAATATGTGGACAAAGCAGTGTTAGTAGGGCTAATGTGGCAAGTGACAAGGTATCTATAAATAGAAAACATAATGTTAGTGAAGGGTATGAGGGAGTAAATGTGGCAGCCTCTGTTGATAAAGCGTATGAGGGAGTAAATATGGCAGAATCTATTGATCAAAATGAAGGGAATAAAAACAAAATAAATGAGACTATAGTTGAGGATGAAACTGTCAATGAATCTATAAATGAAGAAGTAAATGAAGAGAGTGACAATGTTGAGTTAGATGCAAATTCATCAAGTGAGGAAGAGAGTGGATCAGATGTTGATTTACCTCCCACTGTGGAAACTGATAATGAAGGAAGTGAAGACAATGAAGAAATTAGGGATGTTAGGGAGTAAATAAGGCGCTACAAACAAAGTCAAGGGAATAAGAGAGAATTAGAAGTTGAAAATATCATTATTGAGTTAGGTGAAGCTGGGATTGATGAAGGTTATCAAGCTAAGGGGTCTAAATCTAATATATTCCAAGGCAAAGTGGGTGGGAATGAAAAGCTTTTTGGTAGCTCTGATTAAGGTAGTATAAAAAGTAATGATGAAGCTGATGAAAAAGAGGTTGAGCTGCCAAATAGAGTCCTTAGCAAGAGGGCTGAGCATGATCCTAGCTATCAAGTGCCTTTCTGGGAAGTTAAGATGGTTTTTGAGAGTGTTAAGCAGCTTAAAAAGGCTATAATCAAGTATGTAGTTTTAAGAGGTATGCAATTGAAGATCGAACTAAATGATGCTAGAAGAGTTCATGCAAGATGCTTAGGAGAAGGATGTAAGTGGGTAGCATTTGGTAGCGTTGAAGGAAGTTTAAAAGATTTTGTAGACATATAATCATATTCATAAGTGCTATAGAAAGAACAAAAATAAGTTGTGCACTTCTAAATTTATTGCAAGGATGTATAAGGACAGAATTTTTTCCCAACCAGAGATTAAGATTTAGCAGTTGCAGGAATTGTTGAAGAAGGAATTAAAGGTTAATGTTAGGAAGGCAGTTTGCTGGAGGACAAAATTAAGGGTGTTGACTAAACACATGAGAGATTATAAAGAAAATATGGCAAATTAGAGTGGCATAAAAATGAATTACTTGAGTCAAATCCAGAAAGTATATGTGTAGTGAAGACCAAAGTTGATGAGAATGGAACAAGCAAAATTTTATTTGATAGGTTTTACATTTGCTTATGTGCACTGTTAGTTGATATTCTTTTGCATGGGTATATAACTAAGAAAAATAATTATTGTAGTTTTTAATTTATCTCCTATTTTTTATGCATAATTAATTCCTTATCCCAATAGACCCCTTAGCATCTAATAAAAGTAATTATATCTAATGGCGCAAAATAGAAAGAATGAGATATTTTTTTTTATTTTTATGGTATACAACTAAGAGAAAGTAATTATTACAGTTTTTGATTTGTCCCCTATTTTATATGAATAATTAATTTCTCATCCCAATGAACTTCTAGCATCTAATAAAAATAATAGAAATAGATATCTAATGGGGCAAAGTAGGAAGAATGAGCAATTTTTACTGCTCATCTACAGTAATCTATCTTCTTCTTTAAATTATATTATAGCAAACTACACATAAAATATTTTTTATTTTATTATCTCGTTAATTAAATGCAACAAACATTTTTTTGAAAGCATATTTTCATTAATTAAATTCAACACAAATATATGAATAATATTTCCATTGATTAAATACAAAAATGAAAGAACTAAATTGATATTTATGCTTTATTATCTCAATTCATTTTCATGTAAATTAATTATAGTAAATTGATTAATTCATTTTCATATAAATTAATTAATTAAATATAATATTGAAACAAATATTAATTTAAAATTAAGTATTGCAATTTTGATTTTCTATTGATGATGATCTAGTTAAAATAATTATATTTAGATGTTCAAGTAAAAAAATCATATCTAAAAATACACAAAAAAAACTTATTTATATTTATTTTCCATGAAATAAAAATTGATATAAATTTAGTTATATATTATTTTATATTACATATAACGACATATATCAGATGATTCACAAAGAAAAAAAATCAATATATAATTATTATATACTGTTATATGTTGATATACGTCACATATAACAATATATATCAGTTGAGTTATAAAAACGAATATCAATTTATAAATATTATATGTTGATATATGTTACATATAACAACATATATAAAATGATTTGCAAAAAAAATATTAGTATACAACTAATATATATTACAAATAATAATATATATTAGTTAATTTACAATAAAAATATCAATATATAAACTAAAATATGTTAATAAATGTTACATATAACAATATATTTTAGTTGATTTGGAAAAGAAATATCATTATATAACTAATATATGTAATATATAACAATATATATCAGTTGATTTATAATAAAATATTAGTATATAAATGATATATATTATTATATATTCATATATGTTACATATAACAACGTATATCAATTAATTTTGCAAATGAAATATTAGTATATAATTAGTATATACTATTATATGTTCATATATATTATATATAACAAAATATATATGTTAATTTATAATAAAATATTAATATATAAACTAATATATGTTGCATATTCATATATCTTACATACAACAACATATATTAATTGTATATTGATATTTCTTTTATAAATCAACTAATATATATTGTTATATGTTTATATATGTTACATATAACAACATTTATTAGTTGATTTACAAAAGAAATATCAGTATACAATTGATATATGTTGTTATATGTTATATATAACAACATATATTAGTTGATTTGTAATACAAATATCAATATACAAGCTAATATATATTATTGTATTTTTATATATATTACATATAATAACAAATATTAGTTAATTTGCAAAAGAAATATTAGTATATAATTGATATATGTTTTATATAATAATATACATTAGTAGATTTCAATAAAAATATCAATATACAAACTAATATATTTTGTTATCTGTTCAAGCAAGCGCAAAAGAAGGAAGCAAAGTAGAAGCTTTGCCAAAAGCAAGATGAGAAAGTAGTATATATGTTACATATAATAATATATATCAGTTGATTTACAAAAGAAATATCAATATACATACTAATATATTATGTTATATGTTATGTATAACATATAACTAAATATATATCACTTTATACTCTTAAAGACTAACCTTTTTTTTATTTTGTGGAGTAATTCCAATCTAACCCAACAAAAATTAAGTGAAAAATATGGAATTAGCATATTTTTCAAAATTCACTTGCCTAATAAATAATATGATAACATAACTAAGAAACGGCTTCAAGAGCAACTACATTGCTTTATGATGTTCCAATTCCTAGTAAATGGAATATCCAAATTTATATATGTTGATATATGTTGGTATGTATTGCATATAACAACATATCAGTTAATTTTTAATAAAATATCAAATATACAAACTAATATATATTAATATATGTTATATATAACAACATATATTAGTTGATTTGTAATAAAATATCAAATATATAAACTTATATATGTTCATATACGTTAATATATGTTACATATAACATGTATCATTTGATTTGTAATAAAATATCAAAAAATATCAACTTATATATATTTATATATGTTACATATAACAACATATATAGTCCATTTATAATAAAATATCAAATATACAAACTCAAATAAGTTGAAACTAGTATACAAACTCAAATAAGTTGAAACTAGTATACTTTGATATATGTTGATATATGTTACATGTAACAATATGCATAAGTTGATTTATAAAAAAAATATCAATATACAAACTAATATATATTTATATATATTACATATAACAACATATATCAGTTGATTTGTGATAAAATATCAATATGCAAACTAATATATATTAATATATATTACATATAATAATATATCAGTTTATTTGCAAAAAAAATATCAATATATAATTAATATATATTGTTATATGTTTATATATATTATATATAATAACACATATCGGTTGATTTGTAATGAAATGTCAATATATAAACTAATATATGTTGATATATGTTACATATAAAAACATATATTAGTTGATTTGCAAAAGAATGATAATAATGAATCTTCTAATTTTAGTGTGAATTATTTATTTTTAATGGAATTATAACACTATTCTAATTTTAGTATTAAATAAAAAAAGTCAATGATAATAAAATATTCATAGTTTCATTTGATGGAATTTTACAAGAACCAACAAATCATAGAATATGTTTTCTAACATGTATATATTATCGCTTTCATTACTTGAATATTATCTGGAATACACTCTTTTAGATTTTAATTTTGAGATTATAATAACATATATCATATGAATTAAATTTAACAGGTTGTTAGGGCATCGAATAATGTTCATATGCCCATTCCTACACAATAGACAACCTGTTAGCAAAAAAATCCAGAAGATTTGGGATCAGATTACAGTTCATCACTTCCTATATTTGGCCTCCAAGTCAACCCTACGAATTAGGAAATCCTGCACAGACAAATTAAGAACAATAAAACCGAATTATTGTATTTCCTTTATTAGCATATTATTCTGTATATGTAACAATTGAGATCAATGAGAAAAACTTAACTTTCCATCATCTTCTTCTCTTCATTCTGTTTCTTAAATAGTTAAGATGGTATCAGAGCTGGTATTTCGTCTAGCAAAAAGAAATACCCTTTAAACTCATCATCTACCACTTACCTGTCACAAAAAGATCAAAGTAATAGCATCTGTTCACAATGGCAGATGAAGTATCATCAAATATTACAGATGAAGAACTAACCCTCAGAATAGCCAATCTGATCAAGAATGGCTCGCAGCAGACAACCCAGAAGCAACATAACTCAGATGATCTTAACCTCAGTTTAAAGCTTAATAATCAGAATTATTCACTCTGGTCTCGGATGATCAGGGTGGCTATTGGAGACAAATCTAAGACCTACCTAGGTCACATAACAGGAACCTTAAACCCCCCACCGATCGGAGACCCAGATTACGAACAGTGGGAACAAGACGATCTTCTCGTCTTTTCATGGCTCATCTAGAACATTGAGCCTCAGATCGCCGGCAACCTGACTGAATTCTCTACTGCACAAGACCTATGGAACGCATTAGCAATTACATACAGTAGCGGTAAGGACAAACTCCAGATCTTTGATTTACATGCAAAAATCCATGGAATGAAACAGGGAAACATGAGATTGGAGGATTTTTGGCTGATCTTACAAGGGGTTTGGGGAGAAATCGACAGAAGGGAATCAAATCCTATGTCGTGTTCTGTAGACATCGCCAGGTTCAATGCAATCAAGCAAGAACAGAAGTTATTCCAGTTCTTGAATGCGATTGACAACAAATACAATCAGGTGAAAAGAGAAATATTGAGGTCTGATCCCTTACCGGCAGTGGAGGCGGCATACGCCCAAATCAGAAAGGAAGCCGCGAGAGTCAATATTCTGGGAGGCTCCACCGGTGATCAAACATCACAGGGTATTGGCGAGGGTCTTGTCGCTTCTGGGCAGATGGAGCTTGTTCAAAACACAGAGGCAACGGGGTTTATTTCCAGAGGGCAACCACGCCGATCTGAATCCAAGTTTAAGGAATCGTCACATCGGCCGGACAAGAGTAAACTCCGGTGCTCGCACTGTGGTCAGGCCAAGCACACTAAAGACCAGTGCTTTGAACTCGTGGGTTATCCTGAATGGTGGACTGAGAAGAACAGAAACAAAGGAACGGCAGGAAAGGCCGCCACCGCCGTGAGCAACACCAACGAGCGGGGCTACCAGCAGCGGCGGCAACATCCATAGAAATGGGAGAGAGGGAACGGCTATAGTGGCAACGGCGAGGGTTGAAGAAGGAAAAGGGAATTATTTCGGTTTTATAGGTAAAGGATCTGAGAAATTACACTCAGATCCTCAAACTTCTGAACCTTTTTTGTTTAATACCTATAATAATTCTTATGCTGTTCAAGATACTTCTGCTTATGGTAGTATGGATTTAGGCCCAGAAAATTGCAATTCAGAGCCTAGAAATTCCAGAAACGACAATTTAGTCTCTGAACTTGAAAAAATAGGTGAAGTAAATCTAGGACAAAATAAATGTGAGGAGGAAGAGTGGGTATTAGATACCGGGGCTACAGATACTATGACTAATGATGCTGATGATATTATTCAGCCCTCTGTACCTACGAAATCTCATGTGAAAACTGCAAATGGAGGAGTTGCACCAGTAAAAGGGGCTGGGTCTATTGAAATATCTCCTAGTTTGAAAATTTCCAACTTTCTCTATGTTCCTTCTTTATCTCACAAGTTGTTGTCCATCAGTCATGTGACAAAAGAATTGAATTGTACTGTCCTAATGGCTCCTACATTTTGTCTATTACAGAATATCCGGACGGGGGAGATCATTGGGCGTGGCACTGAGAGAAATGGATTGTACTATGTGGACGAGGTTGCTCAACAAGGTGCTGTGATGCTTGCTCACAGGACTGCATATCGGGAAGCTTGGTTATGGCATCGTCGTCTAAGGCATCCCTCAACTGGTTATTTAAAATTACTTTTCCCAAAGCTTTTTAAGTCTGTTGATTGTTTGAATTATGAGACATGTGTGTTTTCTAAGAGTCATAGACATACTTATCATCTTAATAATACCCGAACAGAAACTGTTTTTTCTCTAGTACATTCAGATTTGTGGGGACCTGCTCCAGTAATGGGAGGTCAAAGTTTTAGATATTTTTTACTATTTATTGATGATTGTACTCGCATGACGTGGGTATATTTTTTGAAACACAAGTATGAGGTTACTAGTAAATTTATATTGTTTTATAACATGGTTCAAACCCAATTTAACACAAGCATTCAAATCCTGCGATCCGACAATGGAGGGGAGTTTGTAAACTCTTCCCTTCAAACCTTTACCCAAGAAAAGGGCATAGTTCATCAAATTACTTGCCCACATACACCAGAACAAAATGGTATTGCAAAAACAAAGAACCGTATCCTTTTAGAAATGACCCAAGCCTTATTGTTTGAATCTCATGTACCGAAATCTTTCTGGCCAGAAGCTGTTGCCACCGCTACCTATCTTCTTAACAGACTACCCACAAAAATCCTTAAACTTACAACACCTATTCAAAATCTATCCTTTTTAAACCTTGAACCCCGGGTTTTTGGATGCTCTGTGTTCATCCATATACCTAAGACTGACAGAACCAAGTTTGATCCTTGTGCTATTAAATGTGTCTTTATAGGGTATAGGGTGAACCAGAAAGGGTATAGCTATTATGATCCAAAAACCAAACGTATGTATACAACAATGAACTGTGACTTCTTGGAAACAAAATTTTTTTACCATAACCAACCAAGTGGTCAGGGGGAGAGTAGTGAGAGTGACGTCCTAGGTTGGTTATCAAGTCCGACAGTGGACCCAAAAGAACAGGTTAACAACACCACCGGGCTAGATTATGAAACAATAGTACAATCTGAGGAACTCAGTGCTTTCGAAGGTGTATCTCCCTCGACTCCGATACATGAGGTAAGGAATTCTGTCTCACATGAACATTTGGATAATGAATCATATAACACTGACAGTGACATAGAAAAAAAGTCATCATGTGACAATTGAAGAAATTCCAGAACCAGAGGGAGTTATAGACAGGTATATCCTTCCTCCTAGAAGCAATCGATGAGTCCCGCCTAAAAGATATTCTCCATACAAAGAAGTTCGGCGTTCAAGGTATCCTCTTGATAATTTTGGAGAAGGAAATTTGTCAGAGACTGCCAGAGCCTTCATGACTAAACTTTATACAGAGGAAGTTCCCAAAATAGCAGAGGAAGCCTTGAAATCAGAAAGTTGGACTAAGGCTATGGAAGAAGAAATGAAGGCATTTACAAAAAGTGGAACTTGGGAAAAGTGTCAGTTACCAGAAGGAAAGAAGCCTGTTGGGTGCCGGTGGATTTTTACCATAAAATACAAGCCTAATGGGACTATTGAAAGATATAAAGCCCGTTTGGTTGCAAAAGGATACACTTAGACCTACGGAATTGATTACTCAGAGACCTTTTCTCCAGTTGCCAAGATAGACACTATAAGGGTGCTGTTCTCTATTACTACCAACAGAGGATGGCCTCTTCATCAGTTTGATGTAAAAAATGCATTCTTGCATGGAGATCTCAAAGAAGAAGTTTATATGGAGACATCGCCTGGTTTTTCAGACAAGTACCAAAGTGGGAAAGTATGTCGTTTAAGGAAGTCTTTGTATGGGCTGAAGCAGTCACCCAGAGCATGGTTTGGAAGGTTTACCACTGCAATGAAAAATTATGGGTTCATACAGAGCAATTCAGATCACACTCTTTTCCTTAAACGGCGTAATGATTTAGTCACTTGCTTGATAATTTATGTCGATGACATGATTATCACAGGAGATGATACGAAAATTGTTTACTGAATTTGAGATGAAAGACTTGGGGGCTCAGAAATATTTTCTTGGCATTGAAGTCCTTAGATCTAAACAAGGAATTTTCATATGTCAAAGAAAATACATTCTAGATTTCTTGGCTGAAACAGGTATGATTGACTGTAAATCTGCTGATACTCCTATGATTGTTAATCATGGACTGCAGATCATTGAGGGTGCTGAAGCTACTGATCGTGAGAGGTATCAAAGACTTGTGGGGAAGCTTATATACTTGTCTCATACAAGGCCTGACATTGCTTATGCAGTCGGAGTCGTTAGCTAGTTCATGCATCAACCTCAGAGACATCACCTGAATGTTGTTCTTAGGATTATAAGGTATCTCAAAGGAACTCCAGGATTGAGAGTGGTTTTCAGGAAACATGGTCATCTTGAAATTCAAAGCTACACTGATGCTGACTGGGCAGGCAATCCTATTGATAGGCGATCTACTTCAGGATACTTCACTATGGTTGGTGGAAACCTTGTAACTTGGAGGAGTAAAAAACAAAAGGTAGTCGCCCTATCCAGTGCTGAAGCAGAATTTAGGGGAGTAGTGAGGGGTCTTGCAGAGGTCCTGTGGTTAAGAAAGTTAATTACAGAGATTGGCTTTACTCCCTCACAGACTTGCAAAATTTATTGCGACAACAGGGCTGCTATCAGTATATCAGAGAATCCAATTCAACATGACAGAACCAAACATATTGAGGTGGATAAACACTTCATCAAAGAAAATATTGAGTTTGGTATTGTTGAATTACCCTATGTTAGATCTGAAGACCAACTGGCAGATATCTTGACTAAAGCAGTCAATGGAAGGTTATTTGGAAATATCTTGAGCAAGTTGAGCATTGAAGATCTCACTACTCAACTTGAGGGGGAGTGTTAGCAAAAAATCCAGAAGATTTGGGATCAGATTACAGTTCATCACTTCCCATATTTGGCCTCCAAGTCAACCCTACGAATTAAGAAATCCTGCACAGACAAATTAAGAATAATAAAACAGAATTATTGTATTTCCTTTATTAGCATATTATTCTGTATATGTAACAATTGAGATCGATGAGAAAAACTTAACTTTCCATCATCTTCTTCTCTTCATTCTGTTTCTCAAATAGTTAAGACAACCAATATCTAGTTGTAATAACAATTCACTTGTACTGTTAAATTAAGCAAACTTCAGTTAAAAAGTGTAGCAAAGGTCATCATATTAGTTTGAATAAAATAAAATTTTAGATATAGTAGAACTGAAAATTAAAACAATAATATTAAGACCATAAAACTTCAAAGGTCATACAAGAATATGAATGAAAATATCTAAGTATATATACGATAACTGAGAAGTATGGCAATAATAAAAATGCTTCATAGTTCCAAGAGCTCTCTTGATGAGCATATCAAAATAGAAATATTTCTAGCATAAAATCAAATTCAGTGGATATATGTAATTATAATTTCAAAATTATGTTATCAATTTTATGGGAAAACTAAAAAATTATTTCTTTAAAATATTTTATCAAATACGTGGAGTACATTATATTTGAAAAAAAAACTCAAATAATTACATTTAAAACTAAAAAAACATAATCAATTACTGCCAAAAAAAAGTGTAGGAGATGATGATGATGGAATAGTTTTAGGATAACACAATAATATATTTCATCAGTTCAAATTTTAATACATTTGGGTTTGTAAAAAAAGAAACAAAAGAGATTAATTCAAACCTGCTTTGATCACTGCACATTATTACCATTACCGCTTAAAAAATACAATTTAACAATTCTCATTTGCCGAAATTAAATTGGATTAACAATTTCATTTCTTTCAATTCATACAAATATTCAGTATAACATATATGAATTATATAATAAATTTGCAATTATGGCTATGATTTTAATTCCAAAATCCAGTATTTTGAGCAAAATATTTAAAGAAAAAACACAGTAAGAAGAAAAAGAAAAAATAAAAACATAACTAAAAATTTGTATATTTAATTTGGCAGTGGCATCCATCCCAAGAAGAAGAAGGATATGAAGAAGAAGATGAAGAAGAAACGAAAAGAGAAGAGAAAGTGAAGATGAGAGTACTGTATATATATTTGAAAAAAAAAATATAAAGGACAAAGTATAATTGAAAGAAAAAGTTAAGACTAAAATAAAAAAAGTTACAGCAGTATTTTTGAAAAAAAGCAAACCACAATACAGCACATAGTGTATTTCTTTTTTATTCCGGCCTAAACAAGCTTTTTTTAATTGGACATTTACGTAACTACCAACAAAAAACTTTCATTATAAAAATACTATAAAAACTAAAATTATTTATATTTTTATGAAAAATTAATATAAAATTTTAAAAATATATCATTTCTTAACAAAACAGAATTTTTATTAAAATACTTTTTCCCTCAATACAATTAAGATTTTACTTCAAATTTTTATTTTTTTTCAAACTTCACTATTAAATAAAAATAATTATAATAAAATAATAAAAATTAATATTTTAAATTATTTTTTATGATATAAAAATCATAACTTTTTATAAAAAATTAAATTTTAAAAAATAAATAACGCTTAAAAAATAAAAATATAAAAAATATAAAAATATATTAATAAAAAAATATTAAATTTATTTTTAAAAAAATTTACATATGATGCATATGAAAAAATAAAAAAATACATAAAATTTTGATATATATATATATTATATAGATGTATTGTAAATATTCTAGATGTGTTGTAGATGTTGTGTGTATGTTATATTTTTGTTATTTAAGTTGTATGTATTTTATATAAAAATTATTGAATGTTGTGTGAATATTGCATAAATATCACGTGGATGTTTTGAGAATAAAAAATTTAAAAATAAAATTAAATAAATATTAAAAATATTATGTAGATGTGCTATAGATTTATTATAGATGTATTGATGATGTGTTGTATATATTGTAGATGTTGTGTATATGTTATTTTTTTGCGTGTATATTAAAAATATGATATGAAAAAAAAATTTTAATAAAAAAATATAAATAAAATTAAATCATAAAAAATGAAATTAAAAAAACGTTAAAAAGTCAATTTTTTTTAAAAAAGGCCGATAATCGTATAAATAAAACAAGTAATGCATGAGACCGTATTTCTAAAAATTGAAAACGTAAAAGGGGTATCCAATGTAATATTATCTTCTTTAATCACTAGTGTAATAACTTATAAAAATAATTAATAATAATAATAATAATGTAAAAATATTGGTAGGTGAAATTTAAAAAAATGTGTTAAAAGTGTGAATTTTTAATTAATAAAATAGGTGAAGTGGTTGACAAAAAAAATTTTAAAAATAATATAATAATAATAAATAAACAACAATTAAAATTGATATATTTTTATATAAATATTCTCGACATCTTATTATAAGTTATTGGGTTAGGTACTATACTTTAATAATTTAAAAAATATATATGAATTAATTAAAATAATTATGTGTTGCATAATTAAAATATGAGAAATCTGATATATATACAAAGAAAAAAAAAAGAAAGTGAGTCTGTCAGCTTATGCGAGAGAGAAAAAGCATTTAATAAAGAGAGAGAGAAAAATAAAGAAATGAAAACAGAGAGGAAGAGAGAGAAATGGGAAAGATAAAAGAAGCAGGAGGTATGAAAGTGTCTTTGCTTCGATCTACCGCCATTGGCCTTCAATTTTTGACATGCGCCTGCCACCGAGAAAAAATACTTAAACTTTTCAATGCTACTTGTGTTACTGTGAACGACCACCGGACGAATAACTACATGACATTCGATTGCGACTCCGGCGAGCTTTTCGACCACCTTTTTTTTTTGGTGAGTCGATATTTTTAAAATTTTCTCTTTATGAGCTTTAATTTAATATAATATTTATTAATTATAGATAAATATTTAGAAAATACATATATTATAATTTAAATTTAAAATAATATAATATATAATTAAATTAAAAATAATATTAATAAGTGATTAATATGAATATTAGTTAATATTAGAAATACTATTAATAAGTAATCAATTATATATATGTATAATTAGTTAATATTATGAAGTTATATAAGTTAAGGAAATATAATTTTAATTTGACTATGTTTAAAAAGGAAATAAATAAAAATAAATAATAATTAAATTCTAATACTAATTTGAAATTAATTAGTTGTTTAATAAATTGGATTAAAATTATTATTTACTAGTTGATTATTTATTTAGAATTATTTATTTTACCAAATATTTTCAATAAATCAATTAGTAAATTAAAATTTTAATTGTAGTTATTATTTATCTATCTATAGAATTAATTAATTAGTTATGATTAGAATGTAATTTTAAAATAAATAAATTAAAATAATGAAAATAAATATATAATAAGTATATATATGTATTGAATTTAAAATGAAAATATTAATATAAAGTAAATTAAATTTAATATTTGAGTTGTAGATATTTATTAGTTTGTTGAATAAATTGAGTTAGAATAATTATTTTCTAATTAACTATTTAATTAAGAATAAGTTATTTTACTAATTGATTTAGACTAATAATTTAAGATCTAATTATAGTTTATAGAATTAATTAGTGATATATATAGATATAAATATAAATATAGGTATGAAGTTGTTAATCAGAAGAAAACAAATAAATAGTTTATTTATTTAATTTACACTTATTTCTTTTGTCATCAAATTATTATTTGTATAAGGATTTTTAATTGAATTAGATTAGATTAATTAATTATTAAATGATTAAATTAAGTATTATTAAATGATTAAATTAAGTATAAGTATATTTTTGAAGATTATAAAATTAGTTATTTAATTTAAAAGAGTTAGTAATATTACAACTATGAAATTAATGATTAAGTTATTATGATTATTGTTGTTGTTGTTTACTATTATTAATATTACTACTGTTATATTATAATTAATACTTATAAGTTTATTTAAAGTTTATTTTAAGAATTACTATTGAAACTATATATAATATTTTATGGTATCAGATCATAGATTATATATTTTATAGGCTTTTATAAAAAGACCTACAGAAAAATGTAATTTAAGTAATTAGAAATAAGAAAACTATTTTAAGTTGTTAGTGTAACTAGTAAATTTCTCAAATTTAAGGGTAAAATTCTTTTAATGTTGCATACTAGAGGAAAATATGCATGAGTTAAATGAAATTTTAAATTTAATTTGCATTTACATATCATTTCATTCATGACTGCATCATAGTCATGCTTAATTAAAAGTATTTAAATTTTCATGAACATTTGTCTAAAAATTAGAGAGATTTGTCACGATAAACTAATATATATAAATATAAATATATTGTGGAACATGAATATATATATATTTAGGAGTGTCACATAATTAACTTATATTATACAATTTATTTTTGTAAGAAAATGCCACCACAAATATGAGGTTGTAGAGGCCGTGGTAGAAATATTGGCCGACAAAATCAAATAGTTAGACTAAAAAATATTGGCTAACATTATAGGGATTTTCTGATTAGTCAGTTGATTATGAGGTATTCGAGAGCAGTAAATAAAATCTTATATAGATACTGTTTCATAAGAGAACTCATCTGGAGTAAATCCACCATCTCCACCTCATGTACCTCGTGTTCCACCTGCTGCACCATCAATCCAAGTTAATATTGGTACTATTTTTGCTCAGGTTATTACAACAGCTATGACTGCAAGAGAACAACAACAACAGCCATGGGCTATTATTTTTCATTACCGTAATTGTGGAGCAGAAAATTTTGATGGCGTTTTAGATTCTAAAAAGGCCGATGAACAATTTAGAAAATTGAAGAAAACTTATTCTCTCATGTGTATTATTGATGCCAAAAAGCTGAGATATGTTCATGATTTCTTGGGTAGAACAACTGACGGTTGGTATACCAGATTGGTTTAATCTCGCGGTGCTGAATTAACTTGGAACACATTTGAGGCTGAGTTCTATAAATAATACATTATAGGAAATTATAAAAGGGAAAAAGAGAATATGTTTTCCCAATTGAAGCAAGATAGAATGACAGTCCTTCAATATGTGGATAAATTTTAAAAATTGTACAAATATGTAGATCATATGGTATCTAAGGAATAAGATAAGTATAACAGATTCTATCAAGGATTGCATATCAATATTTGTAAGGGGTTATCTCAAGATCAGGTTAGTATTTTTTTGTGCTATAGTTAATGGTGCATTAAAAAAAGAGAAGCTATTAAAAGAAGAAATAGAGTTTGAGAATAAAAAGAGAAAGCAGACTCACTGTTCTTATCAAGGATTTGCTGACAGGCAAATTAAGAGAGATGATAATTTACATACTACATCTTACCCTGGGAGTAGTTGGGGTCACTCTATGAGATTAGGTCAACATATTAATTGATCCCAGATCAGTCAGAGTTCAGTGAGACAATTTATGGGGAACATTGCTAGTACACTAAGAGTTGGACATGGTATCAATTTAAGAGCTAATCAGAGACCACGACCCTTATGTCCTACTTGTGATAGATATCACAGTGAGTAGTATAGGAAAAATTTTAGAGGATGATATCAATGTAGTGATACATAACACATTAAGAGAAATTATCTAATGCTAGTGATGCCAAGTGAGTCTGTTCAAGTATCATTAATATTTGTACCTTAGAGAGGAGGCATGACCTAATCATAGGGCAGAGAAGCAAGTAGAAGGTATAATAATAGTGCTGGTAGACAGGAGAGGGTCACATCATCTGGTTAGACAGGTAGACCTCCTGCACAAACTTGAATTTTTGCTATCACTCAACAGGAAGCTCTAGCCTCACCAGAGGTAGCTACTGGTACGTTGATTATTTTTGGTAGAAATGTTCATATTCTTATTAATCTTGGCTCCACTTGTTCATTCACATCACATGCATTTTCCACATGTGCGAATAGAAAATTGAGTTCTTTAAATAATAGTTTAGTAGTGAGTTTTCCAATAAGGAATTCCATGGTGTGTGAGCATGTGTATAAAGATTCAGCAGTCAAATTAGGTGACTTTGAATTATTAGCAAATCTTATTCTTTTGCCATAAAGGAGTTTGATATCATTTTAGAGATAAATTAGTTATCTCGCCATCATATCATTATTGATTGCTTTGAGAAAAATGTGATTTTTAGATTGCCTAGAAATTCTAAACTTACATTCTGTGGTGAGCGAAAGCTTCTTCCATCTTTGTCTAGTATATTTAGCATATGTAATTGACATATAATTAGAAGGGCCTAAATCGATAGATATTTCAGTAGTTTACGAATTTTCAAAAGAGCTTCTAGGCTTTACCTCCTGATAGAGAGATTGAATTCTCTATTGATGTTCAATCTAGCACAACTCCTATTTTTCAAGCTCCTTATAGAATGGCTCTTACAGAGTTGAAGAAATTGAACATACAGTTGCAGAAATTACTGAATAAGAGATTTATTAGACCTAGTGTTTCACCCTTCTGTGTTATTTATAAAAAATAAAGATGGTTTCATGCGGTTGTGCATTGACTATAGGCACCTAAATCGGGTCATCATTCAAAATAAGTATCCTTTTTCTCGAATTGATGATCTCTTTGATCAACTTCAAGGTGCTAAAGTCTTTTCTAAAATAGACCCACAATCGGGGTATCATCAGTTGAAAATAAAAGAGTCGGATGTGCCTAAAATAGCCTTTAAGACTCATTATGGACATTATGAATTCTTAGTAATGCCATTTGGATTAAATAATATCCCAGCTGCTTTTATAGATCTTATGAACATGGTGTTTCATTCTTATTTGAATAGGTTTGTAATTATGTTTATTAATGATATTCTAGTATATTCTCGAAATAGAGAGGAGCACAAGGAACACTTGAGAATTGTGTTGCATACCTTGAAGAATAAACAATTGCATGCCAAGCTTAGAAATGTGAGTTCTGGTTAGATAAAGTAGTATTTTTGGGTCATATTATATCCATAGAAGGAGTTTATATTGATCCTAAAAAGATAGATGCAGTAATGAACTAGAAACTACCAACTAATGCTACGAAAGTGAGAAGTTTCTTTGGCTTGGCATTATATTATCGTTGTTTTATTCAGGATTTCTCTACCATTGCATCGCTATTGACAAAATTGCTAAGGAAGAATGTAAAGTTTAATTGGATTGAGGAGTGCCAATAGAGCTTTGAAAACTAAAAACTTGTTTGACTTCTGCTCATGTTCTTATTCTTCCTTCAAGCAATGATGGTTATATGATGTATAGTGATGCTTCACGAAAGGATTTGGGGTGTATCGTGATATAGCATGGGAAGATGATAGCTTAAGTATCTAGACAACTTCGACCTCATGAATTGAATTACTCTACTAATTATCTAGAACTTGTTGCAGTGGTTTTTGTTTTAAAATTTTAGAGACATTATCTTTATGGAGAAAAGTGTCAAATATTTACTGACTATAAAAGTTTGAAGTATCTTCTTTCTCAAAAGGAGTTGGACTTAAGATAGAAGGGATAGATTGAATTGCTAGAGGATTATGATTGCATTATTGAGTATCACCCTGGGAAGACTAATGTGATAACTGATGCATTAAGTCAAAAATCTCATGATGGTCTGATCCATATCAAAACTATAAGGCTTCCATTGTTATTAGATCTCCGATCATTGGGAGTGAATTTGATGATGAATGATTATGGAGCAATGTTAGCAACTTTTAAGGTTAGACCGATCTTGGTATAAAGAATTAAAGAAGCTCAAGTTTTAGATGAGAAAATGAAGAAGATCATTGATGGTGTGAAAATAGGTACTCATACAGACTATTCTACCAAAGAAGATGGTACCTTGATGCTTGGTAGTAGATTATGTGTACCTAATGATAATACTTTAAAAAGAGAGATAATAGAAGAAGCCCACTATTCAGTATATTCCATACATCCGGATAACACCATGATGCATAACCCTTAAAGAAAACTACTAATGGAAGGGTATGAAGAAGGATGCAGTGGATTATATGGCAAAATGCCTGGTGTGTCAGCAAGTTAAAGTGGAACATCAATATCCTTCAGGACTTCTGCAATCTCTTTTGATTCTTGAATGGAAGTGGGAGCATATTATCATAGACTTTGTCTCTGGTCTGCCTCATACTCAGCAGGGTCATGATGCTATTTGGGTAATTGTGGACAAATTGAAAAATTATCTCACTTCTAGCTTATCAGGATGGATTTCTCTTTAGATAAACTTGCAGAAATATATGTGAAAGAGATTGTGAGATTGCATGGTGCTCCGGTATCCATAGTGTTAGACATGGATCCACAACTACTTTTAGATTTTGGCCTAGTTTACAAAATGCATTGGGTATAAAGGTAAAGTTCAACACTTCTTTTCATCCACAAACTGATGATCAGTTGGAGCACACCATTCATACCTTAGAGGATATGCTTAGAGCATGTGTCATGGAATTAAAAGAAAGTTGGGATAAACATTTACCATTGATGGAATTTGCTTATAATAATAATTTTCATTTAAGTATTGGCATGACACCTTATGAAATATTATATGGAAGAAAATGCAGAACTTCAGTATGTTAAAATGAAGTTGGTGAAAGAGAAATGATGGATCCAAAATTGGTTTAGGTAACTATTGATAAAATTCAACTAATTAGAGACAGATTAAAAGTAGCACAAGATAAACATAAGAATTATACATATTTAAAGAGGAAAGATATTGAATATAATGTGGGAGATAAAGTGTTCTTAAAAATCTTTCCTTGGAAAAGTGCAGTGCGATTTGGTAAACATGAAAAATTAAGTCTTCGATTTATTGGGTCTTGTGAGATTGTGGAAAAGATTGATCCTATTGCTTATAGACTTACACTACTTCCATTATCACAAATATATGATATCTTTTATGTATCATTGTTGAGAAAGTACATAAGTAATTTTTTACATATATTACAGAGACAACCAATAGAATTACGAGAAGATTTGACTTATGAGGAAGAAACAGTTGCGATTTTAGCTCGAGAAGAAAAAGTCTTCAGGAACAAGATTTTTCCTTTGATGAAAGTCTTTATAGAATAATCATTCAAATAAAAAAGCAACTTGTGAGAGAGAACAAGATATGTTTGCCCTATATACTCAATTGTTTCCATCTTTAAACTAGTAAAAATTCGAGGATAAATTTTTTAAGGGGGAAGAATGTAATAATAATAATGATGATGATGATGATGATGATGATGATGTAAAAATATTGGTAGGTGAAATTTAAAAAAAATATATGTTAAAAGTGTGAATTTTTAATTAATAAAGTAGGTAGAGTGAGAGAAAAAAATTAAAAAAATAATATAATAATAATAAATAAACAATAATTAAAGTTGATATATTTTTATACAAATATTCTTGACATCCTTTAGATATTATGAGTTATTGGGTTAGGTACTACACTTTAATAATTTAGAAAGTGTATATGAATTAATTAAAATGATTATGTGTTGCATAATTAAAATAGGAGAAATCTGATATAAAAAAAGAAAGAAAGTGAGTCCGTGTGAGAGAAAAACAGAGAAACGAAAACAGAGAGGAAGAGAGAGGAATGGGAAAGAGAAAAGAGGAGGTTTGAATGGCAGTGGTGTTTTTACTCTAATATACCGCCGTCCGACCTTCAATTTTTTATACGCGTCGGCCACTGAGGAAGAGCATTTAACGAGCTTTCCAACTCCACTTGTCTCGCCATGAGTGGCTATCGGACGACCAGCCATGGGCCATCCGATTGTAATGCCAACGGAATTTTTCGACAAGCTTTCTGGCCACCTTTTTTCGGCGAGTTGAATATTTTTGAAATCATCTCTTTATGAGCTTCAATTTAATATATTATTTGCTAATTATGGATAAGTATTCAGAACATATATATATATATTATAATTTAAATTTAAAATTAAATTAAAATGTATAATTAAATTAAAAATAATATTAATAAGTGATTAATATGAATATTAGTTAATATTAGAAATACTATTAATAAGTAATCAATTATATATATATGCATAATTAGTTAATATTATGAAATTGTATAAGTTAAGGAAATATAATTTTAATTTGATTATTTTTAAAAAGGAAATAAACAAAAATAAATACATAAACAATTAATAATCAAAATTATAATAAATAATTAAAATTAAGTTACATATTATAAATTTTAATACTAACTTGAAATTAATTAGTTATTTACTGAACTGGATTCAAATTATTATTTACTAATTGATTATTATTTAGAATTATTTATTTTACCAAATGATTTCAATAAATCAATTACTAAATTAAAATTTTAATTTTATTTATTATTTATTTATCTATAAAATTAATTGATTAGTTATGATTAGAATGAAAATTTAAAATAAATAAATTAAAATAATAAAAATAAACAGATAATAAGTATATATATGTATTAAATTTAAAATGAAAATATTAATATAAAGCATGATTAAATTTAATATTTGAGTTGTAGATATTTATTAGTTTATTTAATAAATTGAGTTAGAATAACTATTTTCTAATTAATTATTTAATTAAAAATAAGTTATTTTACTAATTGATTTGGACTAATAATTTAAGATCTAATTATAGTTTATAAAATTATTTAGTGATATATATAGATATAAATATAAATATAGGTACAGAGTTAAATTATAAATGTTAAATTTTAAGCAGATAATATTATTATTATTAATTTTATTAAAGATAATTATTAGAAATTAAAAAAATTAGACTTGTCAAGTAAATAAATTTATTATTATTATTTTTTATTATAATTCTCAATAGAAACTTTTATAGTTAAATTAAAAGTAATTAATTGACTATCATTATTTAGTATTAGATGTTATATAAATTATTAAAATTTTAAATAATAAAAATTAAATAATTATTTTAAATATCTAAGTAATGTTATTATTTTACTATCAAAATTTATAACTTTATTATAGAAGACTTCTAAAAAATAAAATATAAATAAAGTATTAAAAATAATAAATAAAATTATATATTAATATCATTAGTATTAATTAAACTTAATATAAAATTATTTCGGTCAAATTAAAAGTAATTAAGTAATTAATATAAGTAAAAAAAATTAATCAAGTAATGTTAATGTTTAGGTAAATATTATTAATTATTACTATAGTGAATATTTTAAAATATATGAATTAAATTATATATTTAAAAAATAAATGAGGTTATATTTTATGTCAAAGATTAGACAAGTAATTAAAAATGATAATTAATTAATTAATATAAAAATTATCATTATTAAAATATGAAAATAAATAAACTAAACTGATATAACATTTAATAAATTTTGACATCCAAAAATATATTAAGTTATTAAAAATATTAATTAAATGATAATTGACTTAAAAATTAGATAATACTCATTAGAGTATTATTTTAAAAATTTTGAGGGATATCGATTTACTAAAATATCGCTAGAATTAAGGATTAGACTCACACGTCATTTTCATAATATATATTTATAGTAGCTGGGATATACTTTAAATTAAATAATTTTTTATATTATTTTAGGAACAAATTCAGCTGTAATTATAGAATACTAAAGGGATCTATTGGTTAATCGAGTATAATCTCTGGTCCAGGTGAATAGATAAATATGCAACATTATATCTCTAAAGTATTAAATATATATGATTTTAAAAGAAGAATTTACTAAAGTCAGAATGATATTTTATCTTTCAGTAATATTTATTTTCTTATAAAATGAGAATAAATAATGGTAGTTTAATTTTTCACATATATATGAATAATTGATTATTTTATGGTTGGATAAATAATTATAAACACTCTTGCTATAATTATGTATGATCACACCTTAATGACGAGTGTTTATAGAAACTAAAGTTATATTTATTTACCCTTTGGGGATTTTGCTCTGCACATATAATTGAAGATATTTTTCTTCTTGGGCTTGCGAGGTAAGCCATCATGCATCATTAGATTAAAGTTGGATCAGTAGATAATTATATTTAAGTATACATAAATAATGTTGAATTGGTTTATTCGTATTATTCTGAGAGTTAATAAATGTTTAAAAGTGATGTTTGAGATTTCAAGTTTTATTTATCCAGCTGATTAATGATGATATATAAATACTTATATAAATATATATTTAAACATTGTTTGTTCTCTCTTGTTACTCATTTATCTAATTATTGAGTAGTTAGACTCACCTATTTAATATATAAACATTTCATATATTGAAGAATAACTTGATAGAAATTCTCCACTTTATTCTAACCAGCACATAAAGAAGGTTGAGCTAATATATTAGTATTTATCGTTTGATTTTATTTAAGAATTAATTATATTATTGTGTTAGAAAATAATAAAAATATATTTAAAAATATTAGTATTTATTGGATGGTATAAACGTGTGTACTTAATGATATTAAATAATTACATTATAAGTCATGATCTTCTAGTAAAGTAATATTATGCTATAATCACATAAAAGTTCATAAAAGATTCATTTAAATTACGAAATAAGTCTACTTTTAAAATTAAGAGAATATGATATGACAATTAGACTCGGTCAGAGCTATTACTTAGATGAAGATAGTAATTGCGATTATGTGGATCGTGGATATGAGCCCTCCAATTTTGGAGAAATTTTACTTGAGTTTATGTTATGGAATTTTTTCAAAAATATCTCTAGAAATGAATTTTTTTCTTTTTTCTTTTTCAAACATGCTAAATTTTTTAATTTTTTATTTTAAAAATACTCATTTTAGATACATATTTTTAATATAAATTTAATATATGAAAAGTATACCCAATTTTAAGAGATATACATTAAATATATATTCGATATATTAATCAACTGTATATTAAAAGAATAAGACATTTAAAAAAAAGTTTAGAACAGTGCTAAACATATATATTTTTTCTATATTTAAATAATAATAACAATAATACATTTACAGAGGGCAAACAAGTTATAAGTATACCGTTTGACCACCCTTGCATTGGTATAGGTCTAAGCCATGAGGCTCTTTTTCCTTTGTCATAATAAAAATAAAATAAAATAAAAAAGGCCGTTAATGACCAAAAACAAAAAGAAAAATTAAATTAAATCTTTCCGAATAATTATAAACTTATGAAAAATTACATCTAAAAATCTTTCCATATTATAAAATTAATTCTTTTTACGTTTTCGAGATTATTAATTGAAATTTCAATATCCAATCTAATTAATAATAGAAACACTTCGCAATAGACCCCATTTTCACGAATATGAAAGGAATTGTATGAATCTTCCTATCACTATCATAGGTTGATGCCAAGCGGCAAAATTACAAACAAGCAGTAGGAAGTTTCCCACGATAAGCTAATGTAACTGTGTCAGAAAGTCTACACATATCTTTGAAATTATTCAGCTGTATCCATCAATTAATTGAAGTCGTAATTAATAGTAAGTTGATTTAATCAAGTTGCATGAAAATTTCTAAAATGTCAACGCTTTCAGTGTCTTATGGGTTTCGATTATATATATAAATTTTTATATGAATCTGATCCATATTTTTTATTATAAATAAGATTAATTAAATTATAATATTTAAAAAATAATTTAAATTAATTTTTTAAATTATATTTTATAATTAATTTGATTCATAAGTGACCACTCAGATCTATCTAAAAATTATATATATATATATATATATATATACTTATACATATAATAATGCAGCGGAGACTATACAGTGGAAATGAATTGTTTTCTTTTCCAAAAAGAACCCCCCTTCTGCAAAACCAAAAGTATCCAACATCAAGTCTAAGCATAACAGAATCGAGCTCTTATACAAATTCCAACTCTCTGAATTCTTTCTCTGTTTCATCTGCAGCAGCAGATTCTATGAGCATCTCCACTGTTGAATCGAGCATGTCCACTGCTGAATCGAGTACTGGTATATTTTCCAAACCAGCTAGTTTATGAGAAGCCTGCGGAACAAAATTCTGGCGATGGTCCGTCCGCTAAGACACCGAAAATGCCGCCGACGCCACCACGACTGATATGGACTGTGCAGCTGCATCAGAAATTTGTGGATGCAGTTACTTACCTTGGGATAGAAAACGCTGTACCCAAAACCATCTTGCAGTTAATGAGTGTGGACGGTTTGACCCTTGATGATGTTGCGAGTCATTTAGCTACCTAACAGGTTTATTTGAAAAAGACGCAGGCGTTATCAAATCGCCGCCGCCGCTGCAGTGGTGGTGGTGGTGAAGGAAATGGGGGTAGGGTCCATTCATATGCCGAATCATCCAGGGCTGATAATATGTATGGATTAGTATAATAGGAAAGAGAATCAAACACACCATGACTAATTCCTTAGTATTCATTTCTCATACTTTCTCTTTAGTTCTTCCTCCTACTTGGAAACAATCACTTACTAGTAAAATAGATTACCTTATAGAAATTACTGATTTTTCAGGAAAAAACAAAGATAGATGATACTCAACTTTCTTTGTTAAATCCCTATGTTATCTTTAAGAAAACTAATTATATTCGTAGTATCAAGAATCTTATCATTTCTCGATCTTCTCACATTAAAGGAATATGTACAGTCTTCGGCCTTAAGCCACTGCACTCTTTCTTCAACCACAGCAGAATAGTATGTCACTCTTAAAATTTCAGAATTCTTTATTTCTCAATGGCAGAAACAATGATATTCTCATCTCCATCTTGGAGCTATCAGAATAGTCATTTCTTATCATGACAGAAAATGATTACCAGTGACTGCTCGACTTTCTCTTCTGGACACTAGATATTTAGATTTTAAAAATGTTGTAATTGAAACATTTTTGACAACACTCAATGCTAGAAGTGTTGTACTCACCTTCTTCCCCAACTACAATTTATCTTTAGCATATTCTTTTCCATCTAAAACTTTGAAGGTACAAGTTCAAATTACTGGTGCTCTACAAGTTCAGAATTCTGTATCAGCAACACTCCACCATCAATTGGTATATAGGTTGCAAGATCATGCAGTCAATATAGCCATACCTGGAGTTTTCACAGATGCTTTATACATCTATTCAGATACAGATTCTACTCCAACAATTGTCAAGACTCCTAGACAATTACCCAGAGAAGAATTATTTAAGCTCATTCCTTTGGAATGGGTAACAAATTATGAAAAGATGCATGTACAATCCACAGATTCTAGATTCATTAAACAGGTTGATGGAACTGTTAAAATAGTTTTCTCTGCTCCTTCAAGTAATGGTTCTTCTCCAGCAATTTTTTACAAGTATATGATCACACTTGTCTCTTTTCCATAGCTTTGATGCTACGGGTAGACAGATCTATGCAACAAAAATGAAGGAACATTTCATATGGGACTCTCCTGGCTCAAGAAATTGTGACCCAGGTTGTATGTGTTTTGAAGATAGTGAACCTTGCACTCCTCCTACTAGACTTACAGGACCTAAGAGATTTTTTTCTTCCTATAAAACCCAGTGTTCTCACCAAAAATATCCTCCACCTTCACCAAATAATCAACCTTAGATAGCCATTAAACCAGAAATCCAAAAGAAAGAATACCCTCTTCTTTTATCCTTTTATGATGAAGCCTTAAAGGTTTTAAAAAAAGAAGGATTATTGGAAGTTCTCAAACCTTCAACCATTCCACCTAAAAAGTGTATCCCAAAAACTCCAACTCCATTAACATCTGCACTACCTTTGTGTATGATGTTCAAACCACCCTCACCAGAAGATTTTCATCCACTCCATAAACAAACCAACCCACAAACCAAAATAAATTATCGACCTTATATCCAACACACCACTATCTTTCCCAGTGGACAGACTGAACAAACGACTCAAGTTTAAGAAGTGCTTAATTGGCATTCTTTGAATTTCCAAACTCAAAATCAGTATCTCCAGATGAGTGACACAAAGATAGATCATTTGTCTTCTAAATCAGATCAACATTCAGCAGCCCTCAGCACTATGTCAATATTCAACAGCTGTATCACAACCTTTCCACCAAAATTTCTCAATTGGACACTGATTTGAGACTTATGATTCAAAGAAGAGAATTTGGACCCCTGTTTTATAAAAAAGACAGAGAAATACAAAGATTAAAAGCACAAAACCAACAAATTGAAAGAGATCTTCAACTTAAACACCAGCAACCTTCTTCACTAGATTACTTTAACCCTTTTCTCAACATTTCATACTTACCACCTCCATCATCTCAAACACCATTTGGTACTTTTGCTGAATGTTTTCCAACAGCAAAATCACAACATTCATATGTTCCATCTTCTTCTGTTCCACCAACTACAAAAAAAGACTTTTGCTAAAGTAACCACTATTGTTGTACCTACTGTCTCCACTTCCACTTCCACTTCTAGACAAGATGAAGTCCCTAAAACTTTATTCCAGCAGATGGCCTTTAATGCTACTTTAAATGATTCCTCAAATGATTCTGATTCTTCAGAAGTAGAACCAAATTCAGAAGCAAAAGTTGATGTTACTCAGTTACTTATGGCTGATCCTTCTAGAACTTCAGATCCCAGAGATCCACCTCCTCCTCATGTTGATGAACAAGAAGAATAATTAGGAGTAGAAGGAATGGACCAATAGCCAGAATACATCAATCTCAGTACCAGGAGTTCTAGCTCAACCAATGGCCCCTGGTTTACCTTTGATGATCTTCCTCCTTCTAAATGAAGAAGCAGAATTTTGGAATTTAATGCTTGGATAGATGTTCAAATGGTAAAATATGGTCTTAATCTCCAACAAGCATTACATGAATTTGTTGTTAGAATAACAGGATCAATCAGAGAATGGTTCCATAATCTCGGTGAATATGAAATACTTCAATTTATCAACAGCCAGTCAGTTGGTACTACAATCTCAATCCTTCATAACATTTTTCTTGGAGATTATAATCTGATTGTTAAAGCTAAAAAGCAAGACTTTTACTCCATGAAATGTTGCTCTCTGAAAGAAAAAGATCTTGAGAAGCATTATGAAAGGATGATAAAGAAATTTTATCAGTTAAAAGGAGCCTCAGATCCTAACATGAAGTTATCTTATGTTGCCTCTTTGCCTAATGAGTTACAACTAGAAATTCAACGGATTGTTCAACAATCTGGAAAAGATATTCCACAATTGTCTCTTGGAGAAATTCATCAGATTACAATCACAGCTGTTAGACGACTTTGTGAACAATAGAAATTCTTTCAGAAATGGAATGATGATAGAACTATTTTAAAGAAAGTCTGTAAGAGACCAAAATTGAAGATTAAGTGCAAAGACAGAGACAAGAGATGTGTATGTGGTCCAAAGAAGAAATCTCATGTGCAGAGATATGTTCCCACAATAACTTTTTCTAGACAATTTAGAAAAGGAAGGAGATTCAAATTCTTAAAAAAGAGATCCCCTTTTTCAAAGAAGAACAGATCTTCAAACGGATGTTTTATCTGTGGCAAGAAAGGGCATTTTACTAAGAATTATCCTAAGCAGACCTCTAAGTCTATAAAATTGCTCCAGCAGATTCAACACTCTTCTTTAGTATCTCTTCCAGATGATACAGAAATTGAATCAGTTCTTTCTGAGTTAGATGAACCAACAAATGAAACTTTATTTGTCTTAGAAGTTTTTGATATTGATTAAGACTCCATTGAAGATGAAGATGATTCTTATAATCCAATTTTCCATTTTGACCATCCAGCTTTCCCTTCAGTTTTACCAGTTGCCAATGATTTACCAACTCCTTTGGTAAATATTTCATTACTCCCTTCCAAATATGATAAACCAATACCTTTGATAGCCTTCATGGATACAGGTGCTCACAAATCCATGATGAACCCATCCATTTTACCAGATTCATATTGGAAGCCTCATACTGAATACTTTAGAGTAGCTGATGGACAAGTGTTCTCTACACACTTAATTACCCGCCAAAAAATTGGAATTCAATTTTTCTCTCCTTGTACAATCTGGACTCATTTCATTAGCTCAGATCTTCCTGACAAAGACCTTCTTATTGGTTTTGATATTTATTGTCAAGCCAAAGACCTTCAGATCCTTCCCACTGGCCTCAAACATAAGAACATGTTTAAACCTTATACCAACATTGCTAAACTCTATTCATTTGCAGAATTTCTTTCTGTATATGAACATGAAAAAATATTGCTTCTTCCTTCTTATGCAAACTCTCACCTAGATTTTAAACATTCTCACCCTTTATGGAAAAACCCCGATTTTTTTCATTTCCCTTCCTTTCAAGAAAAATGAAGATATAAACCTTACTAAAGCCTCACACCCTGGAATGTCTCCCTCAGACCTTTTCCTTGCTAGACAAGAATGTCAACTTACTGCAAGAAGGACTTTTTGAGCCCACTAAGTCTAATTGGGCTTGCCAGGCTTTTTATGTTGAAAAAAGAGCTGAATAGATCAGATGACAAAAAAAGCTTGTAATTTATAGGCCTTTTTGGCAGATGATAAGTTTTCCTTGCCCGAAATCTCTACTCTCATGGTACATTTGAAGAATACTAAGATCTTCTCCAAGTTTGATCTTAAAGCAGAATTTTGACAATTGGGTATCAATCCAGATGACAGACCCAAAAACAACTTTCTGCATTCCTGATGCTCAGTACCAATGGACAGTCATGCCTTTTGGCCTTAAGGTTGCTCCCTCGTTATTTCAGAAGGCAATGATCAGAATTTTTTAGCTCATTTTGCATTCGACTTTAATTTATATTGATAACATCTTACTCTTCTCAGCTACAGAAGAAGCTCATCATCAATTGTTACAACAATTTGCTTCAATTATCCAGCAATATGGGATTATGTTATCTGAAAAGAAAAGCTCGTTAGGCCAAACTACTGTTGATTTTCTAGGCCTTCATTTTGAAGATGGATCCTATTTCCCTAGCCCACACATATCCTAAGAACTTCTTAAATTACCAGACTCAAACCTTATCCAAAAACAGATCCAACAGTTTCTTGGTATAATTAATTATATCAGACTTCTTTTCAGCCATAGCCCAACCCATTAGCTAGCTTTCCAAATTTCTCAAAAAGAATCCACCACCATGGACAGAAATTCAGACCCAAGCAGTCCAAAACCTTAAACAAATAGCCCAAACACCTATCCCTCTTCACATACCTTATACTGGACTTCGAATTTTACAAATTGATGCAAGTGATGAATTTTAGGGTGCCATTTTTCTTGAAGAATTTAATGAAAAAAGATATTATTGTGGACATGCAAGTGGACAATTTAAAGACAGTGAAAAGCATTATCACTCCATTTACAAAGAAATCTTAGTTGTTAAGTATGGAATAAAGAAGTTTGAATTCCATCTTATTGGCTATCACTTTCTCATCCTTCTTGATAATACCTCTTTTCCTAGCACTTGAATTTAAACAGAATACCTTACCTCCTTATCAATTGTTAAGACTACAAGAATGATTTTCCAGATATGATTTCTCAGTTCAGCATATAAAAGATAACATAAATCTCATCCCTGACCTCTTATCCAGACTAGCTAAATCTATTCTCCTTTTCACTCAGAAACACTCTCTTCCTTTGATCATGATGCATACCAGGCCATCTAGTTCTACAGTTAGTTCTAGATTTCACAGTTCACCTAGTAATACTGATAGACATATAGATTACCAGTTTTTATAGTTTTCTCCTGGTCTTCATCCTTCTAGCCCAGCCTCTATTCAGTTTTTTGCCAGAATTCACCTTTTGATTTATCTTTCTGAGGTTTATGATTATTTTCATATTAATCGTGAGCTTAATTTGTTTTATCCTGAGTTCCCTTAGTATCTTGTTTATTACTTGTCTCCTTCCAATCCAAAAATAATTTTTAAATTATGGTTATTATGGTGTTACTCAACACTATATCACCATGCAATTGAAATTCCTCTCATGAGCATGATCAGTTTTCTCCAAAATGATAATAATTCTGGATCTTTACCTTGGAGATATTTAAAATAATTTAATTCAATTCTTAATTGGATCAAAAGCTTAAGAAGATTGCTCGGTATTATAAAGTATGGGATAAACCAGAAGATGAGATAAAGAATTTTCATTTTATCTTTATCTTCCACAGACCATATTTTCAGTATTCCAGAACAGGTGTTCTTTGGCCTCAAAACCTTTCTTTTGAATGAAAATCTTATGTTGGCAAGATTTTTCAAAAAGAAAGTATGCAGACAGACCTCAAGATGTTGTTATGTCAATTCAACAATGTTCATTTCAATGTCAGGACTCCATTAATCTGTACCTCCCTTGTTCCTGATTTAAACAGGACTACTACTATTGAAACCATTTCAGATGAAGCAAAAAGGAGATTTGAATCAGCACTCAATGCTCAGATGAGATTCATAGAATAGACCATACTGAGCTTCCTTTCCAGTTCACTGGTGAATATTTTGTTGACTATGATCTTGATTTTAGTGGACCTCTCAGTCAATCAGACTCTCCACCTACTACTCTCCATCCTCCAGCAGAAGTGTCTTCCAGCTCATCTCAGCCAGCTGTTCAAAGGAATGTTGATGATTCAGAAACCACTCAGCAAGATATTGATGAAGCTGTTGTTAGTGCCAGCTCACCTCCCAACAGACAAGATATGGACATCATGTCACTTGAATATCTTGATGCTTGCAGGACACAAGATGACAATCCAATGGTCCCAACCTCATATGACTCAAATTCCTCTGATTATCAGAATATGAATTTGTCTCCATCATACTTTATATAGTGGCCTTACTGTGTTTGTCATATTGTAATAATTTCTGAGTAGAGGCCTTACTGGGTTTGTCGTGTTGTAATAATTTTTGTGAGTGGAAATACTATTTCCTCACATGGCTTGTCCCTTTTCTGATTAGTGTGTCAGTGTGTTGTGATGTAAGCACTTATGTAATGTTTATGTTTATCTCTTCGTTCCTCCTTCTATATAAGGAGCTTTGATTGTAAGAGATGGATATAGAGAGTTTTCACTTTTCTTATCCTTCCATCATGTTTAATAAAAGAATGAGTTTCTAAATTAAAATTATCTCTTTCCTCTATACTTTTCTGCATATTATTTGATAAGTACGATCCCTTGATATGAAGAAACACTTGTGAGAGTTGTTAAAACCAGCATAGAGAATCAAAAGGGCGTTGTCCTGTTGAATGCCCAAGGAGAGACTGTGTGTGGACTATGTATGAGATTCGTCTGTATCTGTATTTATAAGTTTATGTAGACCCTTCATCTGTGTTCATAGAGTTAATATGCTCTGTTCTTAATTCTGATCCTGTATATGGTATTCGTCATACTTTATACTTACAGAGTTTTGATCATCAGAATCCTCTGTGAGCATAGACACCTCCAGGTGAATCTATAAGATAAAAGTAAGTTATAAATTAGAAAATTTGATTGTTATTGTTTGTTGTCTGTATGATAGTGACGAATTATAGTGTTTTGCCAAAATCTAATTTTGCACTAACTTGTAATTTTTTTTATTCAAATTATAATAAGGCAATGTTAATTGTCTTACACTCTAATAAATATTGAAATTAATAACATTAATTTATGGTACATGTTAAAATTAATTATTAATAAAATAGTGATAAAATTGCGTATTATGAATATTTTAATGATATTGTCAAATGTTTATAATAATAGTAAAAAATTAACTTTAAGAATTATATAATCTGTAATGTATAGTGCTGTTAATTTTTATTTACATCAAATTTTTTACTCTTGAAAAGGGTTAGTTTTAATAGTGAGAAAATGTAAAAGATCATCTTGCAACATGGGTCATATTACACCAAAATTAGCACTCTAAGACTTGAGATACCAATCTTTGATTTTTCTTCTCCGAGGAGCAATTTGAGTGATATAAATGCAGGAAATAAATCGATACTGTTTAAAAAAAAAAGAGAAAATAAAAAATCACAAAAATGGCATGGAATTAGCATGGATATAAAATAATGAAAATATCATTGGTCGAAAACAAGAAACGAACAAGATATTACCTTTGGAAAAACTAATCCCTGTTGAATGGTCATTGGATTTGATCCTCACCAATGTGCAATGTGGCAGTAATTAAGTAAAGCAGTAGACATGAAATCCAACAATTAATCCCAAGCTTTTACAGAATATCAGTGATCGTTGAAGTTCGTCCACAGCCAAGAGATGCAATCATTCAATAATCAATAATAACATACTACAGGACCAAAGCATGTTGCTCTTATTCATGGACAAATCATCAAGCTCCTTGGCATCAACAGTTTCGCGAGACAAATAGGTAAAATGAAAATTTTTGCCAATTTATGAAGCAATGCATGAGTTGTCAAGAAACAATCAATTCGTAAATCTAATTCTGCTAACTCATTACCCTTTCATCAATGATGACAACTCCTAGCTCGGGTTCAGATTCTTTTGATGCTAGCTCTCCTACCTACAAGACAAGAGAGAAGAGACCGGGCTCGACCGGAGAGATTTTAATATCTAAGTCAGAGCTTAGTTTGTCCGAATATAAAAAGAGTTATGGGAGTGGGAAGAAATTTTTTTATCTATGGGGGTTGTTCTCTATTTATAGAGAATGGAGAGGGGACCACCTTTGGTGATTGTCAGTGGAAATTATGGGTATATTAATATCGTACAATGACTGTGTCAGGAATCTGTCTTCTGAATGCCAAGAGCTTGGTCAGGTCTCAGATGTCTGATACCGAGATTTAACCTTCTCAGAAAGCTCGGTATATGAGCTCGACATATAGGGAGTAGTGATATTTAATATCGAGGTTCAACCTTTTCAGAGAGTTCTGTATATGAGTTCAATATATAAAGGGTAGTGATGTTTGATACCAAGATTTTACTTTTTCATATATTTAGGTATATAAGCTAGGTAAATGAATAGTACCAGTCAGTATTCACTCAAGTGGTGAACTTGTAAACAATTAAAATGGAATAACAAAAACCTAATAATGGAGGCAATAACTTATAGATGGATGGGATGTTAACAGAGACAAGACTTTAATGCATAGATTAATTGTAAATTTTTTTTAAAATACCGAATTAAATTGAAGGGAAACTCAATGTGTTTATTGAATATACTTGGGACGAGATAACCTTACGAAAAAACTAATTTGGTTTTCACCATACATAAAATATTACAGGTCACAATGCAGATACAGACACATGATTTATTTTAAAATGGAGTACGTTGGAATTGGTATGCCAATATAAATCGCGGTATATAAAGTATAAACTATTTGTATATGGGCCACTAAATATTTTAATTATGTAAAAATTTATAATTAGAAAAAATTTATAAATTTTTTTAATTTTAAAGTTATGTATTGGTATATAATGATAAAAGTAAAAAGTTTCATATTTATCTAATAGCAAATTAGAATAAAAAAATTAAAAAAGTTAAACTTCATAAAAAAATTACATTTCAGTTAAGAGAAATGATAATAATTATAATGGATAAAGTTATATATATATATATATATATATATATAATGTTTACAGTTTACAGACTTAAGGGATAATTATTAAAAAAGGGAAGAAGTTGTAAAAATTTATTGAAATACGATACTTCTCTTATATTTTACTAGATTATGAGAGTCTTTAAATCAAATAAAAAATATTAATAATTTTATTTTATTTTTTTAAATCAAAACTTTAAATTTTAGTTTAACATAAAATTAAAACTCAAAATTTTATTTTTATTTTTTTAATTAAAAAATTAAAAGTAAAATTTTTGGTTTGTTAAAGGTTAGCTGGCCTTCAACCAAACCGAAAGTTAAAATTACGATTTGGTGTGTGGCGTGCAACAAAAACTCTACATATGGTTGAGGGGACTCCTTATGGGTTCCCAGCCTAGCAGAGGAGTCCCCTCAGCCCAACTTTAATTTAAAATTTTTATTTTTAATAAATATTTTAAGTTTTTTATTTAATATCCTAATAAATCTCTCACTCAATACCTCCCACTTACTCTTATTTTTTTTATCTACAAATTCATTCTCTCCATTTTTCATCTTTTTCTCTATATTATTATCCCAATTACGCAAATAAAACCCTCTCTACATATTATCCTCACACAATTTTTTACTATAAAATCTCATTTTTCTTCTTCTCTTCATTTTATAAACTCTCAATCTCTCTACTAAAATATTTCTCAAACCACTACCAAAAACAAATATTATCTCTATTACAAACAAATTTCTCTTAAGATAAATACTACATTAACCTTAATTTTTTTTTTAATTTGTTCATAAATTTGTAATTAATTTGTTGCATATGTTAATTTTTTTTGCAGATTTTTTTTTACCAATTTCGAAAGCATATAAAGGTATTTATAATGTTGAATAAATTTTATATTTATTTGTTATATACTATCTCGATCTCAAAATAATAGGGACGATTTTTATCTCATAAATATTAAAAAAAATTAGTTATTTAGGTAATAGATAAAATTTTTCTTATAACCTACCAATTTTACCATCCATTTATACTAAATAACTATTTATTATCACAAAAATAAAAAATAAAAAAAGTTATTTATTTGATCAAAGGTAATTATAATTTAAAAAATATAAAATATTATATGTTAATATTATTAATTATAAAGTATTTAAATAGAAGTATAATAGTAAATTTATAATATAAATTTAATCTAAATAAAATAATAAAATTATATTTCGAGACAGATAAAAATAAATATCTATCATGAAAAGAGTATAATGTATTATATATATATATATTATTATTATTATGCTTGCAATTATTGTGTCAATTTTAATTTTAATATTATCCCTAAATTATGAATAAATTAATTATAAGTTCATGAATAAATTAAATAATTAAAAAATTATAATTTTAATGGTATCTTTAAATCATAAAAAAATAATTATAAATTTATAAAAAATTAAAAAAATTTTAAAAAAAAATTTTAATATTATTCTTAAATCCTAATTTATGAACTAATTTATATATATTGCTCAATTTTTTTTCTTTTCAAAAAAAGAAATTTGAATTGGTGATGTGGAATGGGTGACTCAATCTGATTTGAGATATTTTGATTAGATTAAAAGCTGGCATCGATTGAGACGAAGAAGCCCACCAATTCAATTCAGTGGAGGGAAACTTGTAAACAATTAAAATGGAATAACAGAAACCTAATAATGGAGGCAATAACTTATAGATGGATGGGATGTTAACAGAGACAAGACTTTAATGCATAGATTAATTTTAAATTTTTTTAAAATACCGAATTAATTTGAAGGGAAACTCAATGTGTTTATTGAATATAATTGGGACGAGATAACCTTATGAAAAAACTAATTTGGTTTTCACCATACATAACATATTACAGGTCACAATGCAGATACAGACACATGATTTATTTTAGAATGGAGTACGTTGGAATTGGTATGCCAATATAAATCGTGGTATATAAAGTATAAACTATTTGTATATGGGCCACTAAATATTTTAATTATGTAAAAATTTACAATTAGAAAAAATTTATAAATTTTTTCAATCTTAAAGTTATATATTGGTATATAATGATAAAAGTAAAAAGTTTCATATTTATCTAATAGCAAATTAGAATAAAAAAATTAAAAAAGTTAAACTTCATAAATATTAAAAGTTAAACTTCATAAAAAAAAATTACATTTCAGTTAAGAGAAATGATAATAATTATAATGGATAAATTTTTTTTTATATATATAATGTTTACAGTTTACAGACTTAAGGGATAATTATTAAAAAAGAGAAGAAGTTGTAAAAATTTACTGAAAACGAGACTTCTCTTATATTTTACTAGATTATGAGAGTCTTTAAATCAAATAAAAAATATTAATAATTTTATTTTATATTTTTAAATCAAAACTTTAAATTTTAGTTTAACATAAAATCAAAAATCAAAATTTTATTTTTATTTTTTTAATTAAAAAATTAAAAGTAAAATTTTTGGTTTGTTAAAGGTTAGCTAGCCTTCAACCAAACCGAAAGTTAAAATTACGATTTGGTGTGTGGCGTGCAACAAAAACTCTACACATAGTTGAGGGGACTCCTTAGTCAGATGGGTTCCCAGCCTAGCAGCGGAGTCCCCTCAGCCCAACTTTAATTTAAAATTTTTATTTTTAATAATTATTTTAAGTTTTTATTTAATATCCTAATAAATCTCCCACTCAATACCTCCCACTTACTCTTATTTTTTATCTACAAATTCATTCTCTCCATTTTTCATCTTTTTCTCTATATTATTATCCCAATTACGCAAATAAAATCATCTCTACATATTATCCTCACACAATTTTTTACTATAAAATCTCATTTTTCTTCTTCTCTTCATTTTATAAACTCTCAATCTCTCTACTAAATTAAATATTTCTCAAACCACTACCAAAAACAAATATTATCTCTATTACAAACAAATTTCTCTTAAGATAAATACTACATTAACCTTAAATTTTTTTTTTAATTTATTCATAAATTTGTAATTAATTTATTGCATATGTTAATTTTTTTTGCAGAATTTTTTTTACCAATTTCGAAAGCATATAAAAGTATTTATAATGTTGAATAAATTTTATATTTATTTGTTATATACTATCTCGGTCTCAAAATAATATAGACGGTTTTTATCTCATAAATATTATGAAAAAATTAGTTATTTAGTTAATAGATAAAAATTTTCTTATAACCTATCCATTTTATCCTCCATTTATACTAAATAACTATTTATTATCACAAAAATAAAAAATAAAAAAGTTATTTATTTGATCAAAGGTAATTATAATTTAAAAAATATAAATTATTATTAGTTTATATTATTAATTATAAAGTGTTTAAATAGGAGTATAATAGTTAATTTATAATATAAATATAATCTAAATAAAGTAATAAGATTATATTTTGGGACAGATAAAAAAATATCTTTATATGAAAAGAGTATAATGTATTATTTTTACATATATATATATATTATGCTTGCAATTATTGTGTCAATTTTTTGAATTTTTTTTTCATGTATGCTATTATTATATTAAAATTAATTTTAATATTATCCCTAAATTATGAAAAAATAATTGTAAGTTCATGAAAAAAAATTAAAAAAATTAAAAAATTATAATTTTAATGGTATCTTTAAATCTTAAAAAAATTAATTATAAATTTATAAAAAAATTAAAAAAAATTTAAAATTTTTTTGATATTATCTTTAAACCCTAATTTATGAACTAATTTATATATATTGCTCAATTTTTTTTCTTTTCAAAAAAAGAAATTTGAATTGGTGATGTGGAATGGGTGACTCAATCTGATTTGAGATATTTTGATTAGATTAAAAGCTGAGACGAAGAAGCCCACCAATTCAATTCAGTTGAGGGAATAGAGATGCTTTTAATTGGTCACAAAAGTCACTTATTCATTATTCATTTGCCCTTTTTTTCTTCAAATTATATATATGCTGAAAAACCCATCTTTTTTTTTTTTTCATTTTCCAATTTCTTGGACAATAGTATATAATGTAGACCAACGACTTTGGTTAAAATCACACACATCATCATTATTATATTCAAATAATATGATTAATTAATATATATGTATATATATAATTGGAGTAATAATTTAAAGATCAATCATTTTTTCTAATTTTTTTAAAGTTGAATTTCCTTTTTTTTCATTTATAATAAGTACATATTTGAAAAATTTTTTTATTGCTTTTATTTTTTTCTGAAATTATTTAAACAATAAATATATATTATAGTCAAGAAAAGAAGTGATAAGCACTACTAAATAAGTCTTCAAAATTTGAAATTTCGTGAAATATCAAAATCAATCATCAAATATAGGAAAGAGAAAATTTCCACACTGCCTCTCTTAATTAATTTTAATATTTTTTAATTATATAATAGTGAGAAAATCCAAAATATCACACTTAACCCAGTTTCAGCAGGGAAATCAAAGCACAAACTGAAGAATTTTTTGTATTCAGTCATAAAAATATAAAAATTTAAAAATAATTTTACTAATAAATTATTAGTGTGAGTGATTTGATACTTTAATCATTTAAATAAGTAGTCGTAAATTTAAATATTGTGATAAAATTATTATTTAATGGAAATACTTTACTCCTTAATGGACTGACTCATTGCGAATAAAATTAATCATGACTGAGTAAATTCAGTGAAATATGTAATGATAACAAAAAAATAAAAAATTAATTTTAATATTATCTTTAAACCCTAAAAAAATAATTATAAATTTATAAAAAAATTAAAAAAATAAAAAGATAATTTTAATATTAACCCTAAATTCTAAAAAATTAACTATAAGTTTAGGAAATAAATTTATAAATTAACTAAATAAATTAACAAATTAAATTTAAAATTTTTAATATCCATCCCTAAACCTAAGAAATAATTATAAGTTTGTGAAAAAATTAAAAAATTAATACACAAATTGCAACACAACAAAAAATATATATACATACAAATAATATAAAAATTATGACAAATAAATATAAATTTTATTCAATATTATAAATAACTTTATATGCTACCTAAAAATGATAAAAAAAAAGTAATTAAAAAATTCAATAAAATTAATTATAAATTTATGAAATTTTTTTTAAAAAAATTGAGGTTAATGTAGCATTTACTTCAAGAAAGCAATGTTTGTAATAGAGATTACATTTGTTTTTGATAATGATTTGAGAAAGATTTAATTTAGAAAATGGAGAATATTTTATCGAGAAAGTATTTAAATAGTTGGATAGAATGAAGAGGAGATAAAAAAAATGAGAGTTTATATTGAGAAATTGTGTGAGGATAATGTCTAGAGGGAATTTGTTTGAGAAATTTAGAGAAGATACAAAATGGAGAGAATGATTTTGAAGATGAAAAATGGAAGTGAAAGGAGAAGATAAATTAAGTGAAGGATTTATTAGTGTTTTAAATAAAAAAATTTAAAATAATTATTTTAAAAAATAAAATTTAAAATTTAAAATTTAAAGCCGAGCCTCAACTAGGGAATAAATTCTTTTTCTCTGAGGCATAAATACTCTAGTTGAGGAGTTCAGTCAACCAGAGCACATCAAACTAAATCTATAAATTTCAGTTTAGTACATGTCATATATTTTAATTTTTTTATTTTTTAAATAAAATTGTAATTTTAAGTTTCGGTTTAATATAAAATTGAAATTTAAAATATCGATTTTTAAAAAATAATAGTAAAAAAATTGATTCAACGACTCTCACAGTCTTCTAAAATAGGGGAGAAGTTCACATTTTAGTAAATTTTTGAAACTTTTTTTTTTCAATTTTAGTAATTATCCCCAGTTTTAACTGGCATATAAAAAAGTCTACTTTTCTCATAAAAAAAAAGTAGGTTTCTTTTTCTATTTAGTCTGCCACCATAGAGGGTAACTTAAATAGAAACTCCAATTTTAACATTATAGCTAGAACATGTACCAGAGTGTACAGTTTGTGGTACCATAGGAGTGAACAAATTAGATAACTTTGGTGTTGACCTTATATATATATCTGGAAACCACCTTGGATTTGGATATTTGAAGAATGTGAAATGTTTAATCTCATTTACATAGCAAAAGTCCCCTACTCTCATCGAGTAAAACAAAATTTATAAGAATTTGGACGAATGCAATGCTGTGGAACAATTAGTCGACATATTCATGTAACAATTTGTAAAAAGGTCATCTTCATAAAAAATGGGTGTAATTTGAGTTCTACATGACCAATTTGTGCGGATATGCACATTTGGGCTTTGTTTCGCATTATGGACAACTTTAAAAATGCAACATAGCCATAGGCTAAGTCATACACTTTAGAGGCCGAATTCCTTCTTTTAGTAGCGGATTTAGCTAATTTCTATTTTAAAATATTATCTTGACTTTCTGATCGAAGAATGAACACAGAATACCTGAAGAAAAGCTGCAAGAGCAAAGGATTTTGTTTCCCATATGCAATGCTTTTGAACTGTAGGCAATACAGTTTTTTTTTGTCTTTCCTTTTCCTGATTACATAGTGCTGCATTATCATTTAAACAATTGGAAAAGAGCCGTATGCTGCATCCATCATTTTATTGGACAGATAGACGAATCTCCTTGCAATGGCAGCTTCCCAAAGCTTGGAAATACCTGATAACCTTTGGAAAGAATTTTAGATTCCTACCTTTCCGAGAAATCATAACATTGCATGATAATAATTGTCTTATTTTTTAAAATGATTTTGACTCAGATTTAGTTCATACCTATAATTGAGTGTGGATGATACAAAATCATCTCGAAATATTTATGGATCTGCAATTAGCGATTTTAGAATATCTCAAAGAATTTAAAAACTGACAAGTTTCAAATTAAAAGAAAAAGTCAATTAATGTCGAAAGTTTGAACAGAATTTCAATCAGGAAAGTTGAATCACCAAGAAAGAAAAATACGATCATTAATTGGTATCGAGGGAGATATGATGACAAGCGAAATTCAGCAATTTTCCTGCTGGGTCCAACTCCAGCAATTATTGCCTAAAGGTAACCTCTCACCAAAAATTTTTCTTTATAGGTTGCTACAAAGTGTTATCTCATCTTTACTCAAATTGGAAAAGTATTTTTTTTTTGGGCAATTCAACAGTTATTATTTGCTCAACACTTGGCTACACAGCATTTATTGTGGTCATAATAGCTGGTAAAATGCATTCTTTTCTGTCCTCTCGCCGCCGAAAGTTCCTCAAAGGCTCTAAAAGATAGAAACTAATTGCCACATCCTTCGATTATCTTAGACTGTTCTTTCTCTTAGACTTTTTGACTTTTGAAAATTGAAACCACATTCACACTGCAATTTTTTTCAACTGCATCTTCCTCGAAATAGCTACTATGAACAGATATAGCACGTGTAGGTCTCCTGGTTTGTCATTATAAACCGAAAAAAAAAACTTTTTTAACGGAAAGCTTAAGTATAGCACGACCCCGACAAGAAACTACAGTGAAAGATGAATTGTTTTGTTTTCGAGCCAGAGAACTCTCAAATGTATCAAACGAAGGAGTTAAGCATTCTAGAATCAAGCTCTAAAACAAGCTTTTCTCGTACGAGTTCTTTCAGCTCTTATTCTGCTTCACCTTCAAGTTCTTTCAGCAGCATCGACACGGCTGAATCTTTTGCAACTTATCATAAGCTGCAGGTAACGAAGACTGAGGAGAAGAAGCAGCCTGGTTCACCAAAATTATATGATTTTTTCCCACCGTCGTCGCCCTTCTCTACAGATTGCGAAGGCTCAGCAGCAACACCGGCTTGTCAAGGCTCGGCAGCATCACCGGCTTCCACAGAACTGTCAAAATTTGATGGCTTTGGTTGGTGTGGCTTAATTTGTTGCAATCCCACATCGAAGTTTTAAAGATAGGGGTGAGTTAGTTGCCTTATAAATAACTCATCCCTTCCAAATTATTTGTATCCCAAAATTAGTATACATTTTCGAAAATTTGTATATTGTAAATTTTGGTCTTCTCTTCCCAAATTAATAAGAGCAGGCTGCCTCAAGTGGTGCTCGGAGACGTATGCATATTTAGCCGAACTCCGTTATCAAATTTCCGGGTGTGTTCTTTCCTTGTCTCTTTTATTTATTCCGCATTTATTTTGTTTCTTTTCTGTATTAGTATAGTATTCAATATTTATTTGTCGGGTTTATTTGTAGTGTATTGTACTATTCATTTGGGTATATTTTACTATTCACGTGTACGGTACTATTCATATATACACGGGTTTAGGTTGTGATAATATACTGTGCAAGTAAGTTCTGTCTAGGAGACTGGGTTTTAAGAGGGACCATTTGTGACCCCTCCAGCCTTTCCTGGGAATTTATTTGGAATGGTAATTTTGTCTAAGGAGACTATTCAGTAGTCTTTCCTGGAAATTACCGAATCAGTGCAATTCACTAGTTGTAGTTTGAGGGAAAATTACCCGATTTTCCCAACAAGAACTCTCGTTCATTGATTGGTTAGAAGAGCCATGGGATGATGACACCGATGTTGTTGATTCTAAACAAGTAGGCTTGTCCAAAAACCATGTCGCCCCGACGCACCCAACTGACTCAATTAATTCTAACTTCAAGCTGTCCACACGAATTCAGAAATCTCAAGATAATTAGGTCTTCAAATGCATTCAGTTAATTTTTTCTTCTTTTTATGGGAATACTCGTGAATGAATTGAGGTGGGTTGTCGATTTCTTGCTCGTCTTTCTTCGAATTGGTTGCCTCGGCAGCAGCGGTGGTGGATTTAATGGGGAAAGGGGTTGGAAAAAACAAATTATAAGTTGTTCAAGTGCCAGGGGCCTAGATTTATGCCTTAAATTGTTCATGAAAAGAAGGATGAGAAATCAAGTCCCGCCCAGTAGAATTTTATGCCTTAATTCTTTTTAGGGCTGGAAATTAAGCAGTGCATTGAAGGTATTTGTGTTTCTGAAGAAAAAAATGTTAACGATCCTCTTAAAATGTTTCATTTGAAGGATCACAGTCCGGTGACTACTCCCATATGCACCAATCAAAAGTTTTGCTTGGATGATGGCGAAGAAAATAAATAAATAATATATTTTGCAATTTGTTATTATTTTAATTTTTTTTATTTTCTACTATTTCTTTTTTTAGTAAATTTTTTTATATACTATATAGTTTCAATTTTTTTAAAACCAATTCATCATCTTGTATATCTATTTTTATGTGCGGTTTCTAAAAAATATAAGAAATTTCTTATTTTTTAATTTAATTTAATTTAATTTATTTTTTATTTCAAGATCTATAAATTTTTATATGATTATATTTATTTTTTTCTATATATATATGTATTAAATATGTAGTTATATTCAACAATTCATATGTAAAATTATAATTATATTATTTGTGAAATATTTATCTCAATCTGTTCTCTATTTATTGTATTGATTATGAAAATTTTCAAAATCTCAATTTTTTTTATATTTTTTCTTATTAATTCATATAATTGTTGTAAAAAATTAGGATATATTAATAAGTATTAAATTTATTATTTTAGAATTTAAATATATTTTATAAGTATTATGACTAATAAAAATTTTGGAAGTATAATTCAATAGGAACAAGTCCCATTGGTTTTAAATCCTGCATCTGCTCCTGTTTGCAAAGGGAGACAATTTTGTTCACCAAGCCACTTCCATTGAAGAAGTCTCATGTACTTTCCAACTTGCTTGGTGTTAGCTCTTTCTACATTAAGAGATTGTGGGAATTTTTTGTGTTATTTATTGATTTATTTTCATTTAGACTTTAATGAGCTTATTTTTAGGAGACTAATAAGTAATGATATGTAAGATAGTGGTGAAATTGGAACTTTCACCAAAATATGAGAATAATCTCATATATTTTGCGAAGTATGATACTTTCTTTTATATTTACATATGTAGGAGAGTAAAAAAAAAGTTGATAGTCGAATTGAAATTCAAACTTTTGGTTTGATTATTTTTTTAATTTTTTTTTTCAAATTAGAACTTAAAGTTTCAGTATGTATCAAACCGAAGCTAGTTTTGGTTTAAAACTTTTTTTTTTTTTTAAAAATAATGAAACTGTAAGTTTAATTTTGAGGCTGGCTGGTTGTCTCAATATTTGAAAAGCATTTTTAGCGATTCATCACTTCACATGGAGACATATGCTCCAAAGCCTTAAGTTAACTAATAACTTAAACAACTGCAAGACTTTCCAGATCACATGTCTCTTCAATCACTGAAATATGATAATTGTTTTTTCTACAATCTTTGATTCTTAAAATCCCCTACCAGCAACCTTATTTGATTTATGAGTTTTAAAATCTTGGTTGAGAATTCTTTGATGTTTTCACTATAGAAAGAATCCTACGTTCTCTGTCTACTTTGAAACTAACCTACCTAAGAAAGAAATCTTCAGACAACAAAACGAAGACAAAACGTTGAAGTTTTTCATTGATCCTTTTGTATCTTGTTTAATATGCAGCATGGTGGGATTCTCTAGTAACATAACTAATACGATTGGGCAAACACTTTTCAGGAGGTCACCTATTCTAGTACTGACTCTGCATCAACACGCTTAACCGAAAAAAACGCTAATCATTTATACCAAAAGCTTAAGCTGTCAGCAGAGGTGCACCCATTTCCTTTATTTAGATCAAGCATAGGATCAGCAGTCTGTTTCGAATCTGGAGCAGTGGGACCAGACCCGATAAATATGCTTTGATACCAAATAATGCGACTGGACTAAGTACTTTCCAAGATGTCACTCATCCTGGTACTGATCCTGTATCAACACGCTTAACCGAAAAGAACGCTAACCATTTCTACCAAAAGTTTAAGTTGTCATCAGAGGTGCATTCATCTGCTTTATTTGAATTAAACATGGGCTCATCAATCTCTTTCGACTTTATATGCCACTTTGTCGAACCTGATTCACAATCCTCCAAACCCTCGGACTTATCAGTAACTCTCCCATATTCCAATTCTGTAGCATCCAGAGATCATAAGCAAAGAGATAAAACCAGTAAGTCAATAGTTTTCTCATGAAAAAATAGGAGGTGAAGGCAAACTCACACTAGCAGCCATACTGACACAACCCTCTGGTGTTTCGAATGAAATGAAAAAATCACTCACTCATAGTCCCTTTAGACGAGCTACGGTACCAACATTGATAATGTCAAGCAGAGATTCTCAAACGCAAAATTACAAAATAGAATTATTATTCAAAGGAAAGGAGGCACATATTTTTAATAAAATTATCTACAGAAAATGAGATTATAAAAGTATATAAGAAATGAATCCTTCCAAGATGGTGAACTGTTGTGTAAACAAAACATCGATCTAATAGAAGTACACAAGTATGGCCAACTGCCATGAGTCAAAGATATATCAAAAACCCTATAAGGATCACCTTTCCTTTTTAACGACTTGCGAACTAAAGGCAAGGTCAACACAGAACATTCCTGAACATAAAAGAACTAACACAAACTAAATTTCATTTTGTTCAAGGAAAACTCACATGTCAAACAATACGCCTTTCTCGTATCCTGAATAATCAGAGTCGCAGTTGGAAGTACGTTTTCTTCAAGAATGAGTGGACGTAAATTTATTAGCCTTCCCATGGCAGCAACTCTTCAAGTGAACAACTATGAGGTGGGATCAATGTTTGTAAATGAAGCATATAGAAAGAGTTAGGTAGTCTTTTGATCGAAGTGGAATAGAGATTCAGATAGCGTAGATGTTTCAAATTCCCAATTGAATCAGGCAGCTCTTCAAGTGAACAACCACTAGATAAGATCATTGTTTGTAAATGAAGCAAATTACAGATGGAGTTGGGTGGTCTTTTGATTGAAGTGGTGTAGAGAACCAGACTGCATAGATGTTTCAAATTCCCAATTGAATATGGCAACTCAGTAACATTATTATAGCGAAACAAAGAGAGTGTTTGTGGACATCTTCTTCTCATTATCAGATCATGTAATACCTTATTGCTTATAAAATGCCCATATTCTAAGGCCATTTGGAAGGGAAAGGAGGTGCATAAATGCTTAGCTTCATAGATGGGCTCACATCTTATATAGGTATCATATTGTTTTCTCCACACACTGTCAGGTGAAGTCTCATTCTGCATTCTAGAGCAGAATTCTCCAGATGCAAATTTAGCTAAATCATTAACCAGTTCATACATAAGGAAGAATGAAATTTTACCATTGGAATGCAAGAGATAGCCAAGCGTTTTCGCAGCTAATGGCAGGCCATTGCATTCACTGGCAATTCTTTTCCTAATCTCCTCCAGCTTTGGGCATGCTTGAGAGTCCATACTGTCAAATGCGTGTTTTACAAATAATAACCGGCAATCTTCATTTGACAACGGCTTCAGAGGAAGAGTTGATAAACAATGCGTAACTGATGCAACTCTTTCATTTCTTGTTGTCACGGAAATCTTTCTTCTCCGTGCCACTGATTTAAGTGAAATCCGCAGGGCCTCCCATTCAATAAGGTTCTCATTCCATACACCATCAGGAACAAGTAGAAATTTCCTATCTGCTAATGTCTCCTTGAGCTCAAGTTGAAGAAGATTTAAGTCCTTGATATCACTGGTTGACAAATTGACTACCGCAAGAACTGTCTTTGTGACCCTGAATATATCATGTTCCCCTGAATCATAAATCCATGCCTTGAGGTCATATTGTTCTTTCACCCCCACATCATTGCATAACAGCTGAGCAATGGTGGTTTTACCAACCCCTCCCATGCCCATCAGGGTAATTACACTTATCTCATCACCAGAAACATCATCCAACAATAGATTTTGTACTGCATCTTTATCATCATCCCCACCATAAACACCTTTTTCTTCAGCTAAAGAAGTTGCTAGCTTACATGATGACTTTCCCTGTACTTCTTTCAAACCAAGGGCATCTTTTTGCGGTACAGTAAATTCCAATCTAGCAAGTATCTCCTCCATCTTTGGTGACAACCCTTTTTCCAAATGGACGGAGAAAAGTGGGTGACCATACCTGCAGTAGCAGACAGAAATTTGATAGAGAGGGGACTGAAGTAGCCCCAAGTTTTACAACTAGACAAAACTTTATTGCTCTTGAAAAACATTTCAACAGAACAGAATTACTAAAAATCCATTCCACAGGCAAAAGAATTCGGAAAAAGAATTGCACACACTAAAAACAAACTTAATAGTAATTTCTTAATGCAATTTATATCATAAGATATTTTCATCATGTAAATTACTCAATAGCAAATAAAACAAATATATCCTAGGTAGGAAAATGATGCTACAATTAATGATTAACAAATTAAAGTATCTGATACTGAGAGAAATTAATTAACAACAAGTAAAAGAATTGCTTATATCATATGGCATAAAATTTAAACTGCAGACTGCTATAAGATCTAAATTATGTAAATACATTAAGAATGTTAATAGACTACCACAAACGACCAAGAGGGTAAGAGGTTAGAAGTGTAAGGATTATTTTGGCAGCACTCCCAGCACCTCTGCATACCTGTCTTCTGCCACTCTGAGATTCAGCTTCTAAGGCTTCAAAAGCAATATCATCCTAGAGGTCCTCTGCATCATAGACAGCATCTTTAAGTTCGTGAAGCCGATTGTTTCACAGCTGGATCTGTGATTTCCTTTGCCTCCGCATGATTGAGCACAGCATTGGCAGTCAGCAAGATGACCTTCAGCTATTAAGCTTTCTTCCTTAGAAATTGTCAACAATATCACTGGAAGCGAGGATCAAACAGTACTTGCTCAAGGCTTCAGCCATGTTTTCTTCTTTGCAAAGAAGCTGGAAGGAAGTGAATAGAACCAATAGAAGCAGCAATACAATAAGTTTTCTGCAAAAGACTTCTTCGTCAAAAGTCTTCAATTAATAATTATTTTCTTATGTGTAAGCTGCAAAGAAACTTGAGTGAAAATTTATAAGCATTACAAGTCAACTTTGGAGTCCATAAATCAATAATTTAAACAAAAAATGGACACCACATGCTCTTTAAAAAAGTAATTTTGTCCTTACTGTCCTTTTTTATTTGCAAATAATGGCTCGATTGCAGGTAAAAGGTTTCAGATTCACCGACAATAGTAAATTGATAATTAATTATTTCATAAACAAAAATATATTATAGGGCAACTCAATTCAAGAATTGACCCCAATCAACAATGCAATTAGCAAAACTCTTCAGGCTAATTAACCCTCCAATTTTAGGTTTTGGTGTTTTAGTCCACATATTACGAATCTACATCCATGATTCAAGATTTGAATGGTTGGCTTAAATTAAAATGAGAATGCATTGCAATTTATAGATCATAGTTCTATTCTATTATTATATTTTTCAAATAATTTGAGTTTTCGTTTAAACCATAAAAAGTAAAGTACAATTTTTAAAATCATCATAAACTTTTGTTTAATTATTTATCAAAAAAAAAAAAAAAAACTTAGGAGAATAGGATTTTTTTCTATCTAAAAATGGATTTACAATTCCATATCCATTCATTTTCAAGACAAACCAGACACATGCCTTAAAATATTTCAGTGATTTACAATGTTAAAAACTCAAATGATTTTACTGGGCAAGTGGGCAGATAACCATACCATAGAGTAATCCAAGCATAAAATATTCAATATCTATTACAGAATCTCATAACAATACATTTTTTTAAAAAAAAAAAGTAAGCCACAATTCATTTAAAAAAAAGCCATAAAGTATGTAAGTAGAGAAGACGTCTCAAAGGCTTTATGAAGATGAAATAGGGAACGAGCTTCAAGTGTAATGGGAAAAGGCGTCCCATTTTGTACGTATAGTTGCTACTGCCTACTAGTCTTTTTCTTGTTCAGCTATTGTAGTGATTGCTTGCTCTGATTCTGTAAAAGGAAAAGCGGGGACTCGAATCTCAAGAGTTAAGACTCATGCTCTAGTTAACCCTCGATTATAATTTAATCAATAAATTTACCCCATACTTTTCATAATTATCTGAATTTACTGTACTAGTTTGTCAATTTAATTTCTAAATATAAAGTTAAATTATAAAACTTTAACAATTTTAATTAATTAAATAACTATTTAACTAATACTAATAAATTATTGGAATTTAAACAAATAAATATATCTGGATAAAACCTTAATAAATTTTTTAGATTATAAAAAATTATCTTTTTTTTTTCTTTTTAAGATAAAGTCCAAATAAACTTCTTATATTTTTTGCGGAAATACGAATTGTCATATAAATATTTTGGGCATATTTAAGTACAGAATTTACAAAAAATATGATTCAAGCCCTTATCTAACAGCCAAAACCCTTATCTAACAGCCAAAATTAATGATTTACTTTATATTTAATAAATAAATTTTAAATTAATTAAATTATTTTTAAAAAAATTAATTAAATTATTTTAATAAAGAAAAGTCAAAATAAAAACTAAAGCATAATGCACTTGATTCTTCACTAATATCAGCAGGTGTTGATCATGCTAAAATCTAAGGTGGTTATTATGGTTGGTGATGAGTGGAAATATCTTGGAAATATCTCCTTTCTACTGATTCTCCATTAATTAGCCGTCCATTGGGTTTTATGAATTGAAGCTCCTACACTAGTGTTGAAAGGGGGTAGTCTCGGTTCTCTATCTTCTTTCTTGTTCGTGTTCTCTACACTATTCTTCTTCTTCTACAACAATCATTCCTCATAAACTTCAATAATCTCATGTATTATAGACATTCTTGTGCTTATTTAGAAATTTTTGCTTATATTGTAATTAAAAGTTTTGCGTTCTTGTTAATTTTGAAGATAGTATAAATTTACCCCAAAACCCATCTTCTCTTTCCCAGACTTTTGCCTTATGTCGGTTGAAAAGATTCAGCAACCTACAGTTTTTGGAAATAGAGAGGTTTGGTTCTTGCTTTAGTTGCCTCTTTCTCTACAATAATTAACAAAAACAAGATTACCTTGGAGCGATGGGATCAGTGATTACGATGGCAGATTGTCGATCTAGGTCACTAGCAGCGATGGAACTCCGGTCGGCGGTAATATGGCGATGAATAATATTTTTTATTTATTAAAATCATTTAATCAATTTAAATTTTATTTATTAATTATAAAGTAAATGGATAATAGAATTGTTAATTGTGGCCATTAGATAGGGAATGAAATATTAGCTTTTTGTAAATTTTATGTCTAAATGAAATAAAAAAAAAATAGATTTCAATTCGTATTTTGACAAAAATGTTAGGGTTTATTTACACCTTATTTTTTATTTCTCTCTCTCTCTCTCTCTCTCACTCTTCTTTCTCTTTTTTTTTTCATCGCCTCTCTCTCTCTCTCTCTCTCTCTTGCATTTCTTCATTAAAACTATTTTTTAGTCACTCAATCTATTAAAATTTTGATTCATTTAAATCAGTAAATTATATATTTAACTATATATAATAATTTTTTTAAACAATGATGTTTTTACATGGTTGACATGAGAACTATATATATTTCATATGTAAAAAGTGGCATTGTATTATTTTTAAGAAAAAATATTTTATTTTTGACTGCTAATACATTTTTTTTTATCTACTAAATATTTTTTTTCCTTATCTTTCTTTCTTTCTTCATTTTTATTTATGACGGCTTAAAGAGTTGAATAAAGTGTTAAAGGGTGTCATGGAGGTTATGAGTGTGTATTTGAAGTAATATTATGGATTGTTATAAATTAGGCTTAATATATTCATAGCCTCCTGTTCTTATGCATTTTTATCATTTTGTCTCATTAACTTTTCCAGTAACCATATAGCTTTCTAAATTCGATTTTTTTTTCTTATTCAATTGTCTTATCTTAATTAATTAATTATGAATTTTCTAAGATATTGATTCAATTTTATTTTTTCTTTGACTAATAGTTGAATTCTCTTAATTTTTTCTCTTTTAAATATTAAAACTAATATTGAATTTAATCCTTATATATACTATCGTGATCAAAAGTAATTAAGTCAATTCATTAAGTTTTGTAAGAATCTTTTATCAACTTCTTAAGTGTTTATCTTTTCTCTAAGTAGAAATTTATTTAAGATTGCTATCTCCTTAGACTAATGTCATGCTTCTACTCTTATACTATCATACAATATCTCAATTTAATTAATTATTGGGTAGATAATTAATGCATTAAGTTCAAAGATAACTGTGAGCAAAAATTTTTGTCCTCACTCTCGGTGGAATAGTTTTTGCAACTTTGGCACTGTTAGGCCCTGGGCCTTAAAGAACACAGGTCTAAATTCGGAGAATAGGAGTCACTATCCGGACGGGCCTGAAAGAAACAGAAGGGGTGGATGACTTAATTCATAAGGAATCTCCAACTCCTTTTGGGTTCAGAAAGTTTGGAACATATGGAGAAACTGAGAAGTGACTCAACACCACTATAAAGCCCGGTTCAATGGAACCGACCTCATTTTCAGGTCCAAATATTGTTGAATTCTTATAATATTATAATATTATTCATACTACATGCAACAGTGAAAAATGAATAATTATCATATTATAAATTAAATAAATAAATAAATAATAAATAAAATGGATACTTATATAAAGATGGAAACATATCCTTTCAATATTTTAATATTCATATAAAATATTTTAATATTTTAATATTTTAACATGTCTTTTACATCTTAAAATTCAAATATCAAAATAAATAAAAATTCATAAACGTATAAATAATCATTATGCAAATAATCATAAAACTAGGACTTAATTAGATGAAAATAAAGATTAATTACAAAAATTATAATCTAAAAATACATATTAACCCATTAACAAAATATAAGGCATAATACATACAGTATTTCCGCTAGCCGATTAGCGGACAGGGATTAAGGGGGTAGCGCCTCTTGCGGCTACTCCCAGAAGGTCAATGATTTGCAAGATAGTGTTTTGTTATGGAATTAGAGTTTGGTTATGAAATTAAGATTTGATTATAGAATTAGAATTTTATCACACAATTTAGGGTTTTAGTATATAAACTAGGGTTTTAATCATAAATTTAAGATTTAACATACAAGATTATGGTTCTATATTGTAAAGCTAATATACAATTAATATTATACTTAAACCTAAAGGTATGATTTATTACACATAATTTCAAAACTGAATAAATAGTAATAAATTTTATGATATTAAACAGTGAAGAAGATTACCGAAACTTAATTAAAATGAGTTAGTAAGTTCATACTTGCGTTGTTGGCTCCATCAAGGTAAATTTGTTGAACCACGCTCACTGTTTGAATGGTTGAAAAGCCTAGATCGATTGACTTCTTGGCTACTGTTCAAACAAATTGAAGATTGTTTGTTAATCCTCACAATATTGGCTATTGGATTGCTCTCGGTCTCTCTCTTTTTTACTATGTTAATTGCTACGGATGGATTCTCTATCTCTTATTGATTGTGGCTTTTTGATTGCTCAGGGTGGCTTACTAGTTGATAATTGCTTTTTATAGGCATAATTAGGGCAACAAACCCTGCTTATCTGAATCCACTAAAGTTAAAACTCGATCGAGTCACTTAAAATTCACTTGAAGTTGAATTAAGTCACAATTAAGGGCTCATATCGAATTGGACAAGTCAATTCAATATGAGCGTAGCTCATATCAAATTTGGCATGGCAGCTTGAACCGAGTTGGTATGCATTTTAAAAATCAGCTCAAATTTAATTTTAACATTGGACAAGACTTAATTCAAATTTTAAAAATTGGACTGGATTTAATTTGGGCTTTTAAAATTGGACGAGACTAAGTTTAAGCTTCTTAAATTTGACCTGAAACTTTTAATTAGGACTAAACTTATTTAGGATCAAAATTAAAAGTCTACAATAACTATAGTAACCCATATTTTAGTATAATAAACAAAATATTAGTTGCTTTTTTCTTAAATTTTAGTTATTATTTTTCCGTCAAATTGCCTAAGAACAATTATTTCAGATAAAATATAATTATAAAATAGTTTATTTGATAAAATAAGTAAAATAATATAAAAACGAGTTGAATAAAAAAGAAAAAAATCTTGATAAAATCATGCTTCATTATAATTATTATATAGTCGTGGGTAATAAATCAGATTCCCATTTTTCACTCATTTTATCCATTTTTTAAATGCATTTATTTAATTTTAATTGACTTTTTATTATTTTATTTTGTTATATGCCTTAATAAATCAATAATAAAACTAAAATGACATTGTCAAAAAAAAAAAGACCAAAAATTATTGATTAAACTGCAAAGAAAATGGATTTTTAATTTGTTTACCATAAGCATAACAAATCTTCAGTTAGAAATTGGAATATGTCTTCAAATTTAAATATCAAGATAATTTCCTCAAATTTGCTATATTATTGATTTAAAATTTTAATATGATAGTAACTCATTGCTTCTATTTTGCATAAATAAGATAAAAAATTAAGATTTGAATATTTACAATATAGCTATAGTCCAAATGAAAAAAAAAAAAAACAAAAATTGAAGTCAAACGAGAAAAATTTCTCTGTTGAGAGTCATTCTTGATACAGTAGTCTCCTGTTACAAAAAAAATATCAAAAAGGAAAAAATTAAAACTTAGAAAATGAAGCAAAAAAAAAAAAGAAGAAAAATTGAAACATGGGAAATAGAAGTTACTTCCGCTATAAATAGAAAAGATTCACATAGGAAAGAAAAAAAAAAGAAAAAAGAAAAAATCATACAAAGAACACTAAAAAATGCACAGAAAAGAAAGAGTGACAATTGAGAGAAACTTTTAGAATTTACTGATAGAGGAAATTTAAAATTATATTAAATACAGGAACTTCATTTCATAAAATATTAGAATACACAACAAACATAGAAAAAAAAAATAGATACAAACAACACAAAAGAAAAAGAGAGGTAAACAAAAATATAGAAACAAAGAATAGAAGCTCTCTCAACAACAATTTCCCAGTAGAGAAAATTATAGAAAAATTTAAAAATTATTAAATACAGAAAGTGTATTTAATAAATAATGACAATAGACAAGTCAAATAATTATCAACAATTAAGATACAAAATCAGGTAAATATTCTACTTCAATCTGTTTCTTTAGTTATATATATTTTTACCTTTATTTTTATTTTATTCTCCAAATAAATGCATACAATATCGAAATGGGATGTAGTCAGACAATGATTATACCATTTTACTCATAAAAATAAGAAAATTAAATAGTTAAGGCAGTAAATAGAAATGTAAACATATGAAAATCTTAAATCGTCTACGTAAGAACAAGACATCACAAATTCACTGAGTACATGTTGTGTAATTACAACATAAAAATTACATCCAATCTTTCATAATTAAGAACCAAAATCGGGTGAATACCGTGCTGCATCATCATCATCATCATCATCATTATTATTATTATTATTATTTTACTTTTACATTTCTATTGTATATGTGATAATATGGTCAGGTAGTGACTATATTACTGGTTTTATAAATAAAAAGAAATTTATAAAGGAAAAGAAATGATCCACAAAATGCAAGAACTGCATATTACTATACGCAAAACGTAAATTATCTACAACACTCTCCAATATACAAATTTGATACCAATAAAACACATATGTGTAATATCAATTATCATCGGTTAAAAAAAAGTAAGAGGCTTTCATAAACAAATGATAAATATACAAGAACAAGAGAAAAACAAAGTAGATTAAAAAAATATATTCCATAGAAACTTAATAAAAGCAAAAACAAAAGGGAGAAACATATCTTTTTTCAAAAAAAAAAAAAATCTTTGGATTAAAAAGAAACATACTACATCCAAAAACAAAAAAAAAATCAAATAAATACCTGCATACTTAACAATAAATTAAAATCTAAAATAAAAAGAATATATTAAAAATTTAGCAAAGAAAAAATAAAAAATAAATAAAATTAATTAAATGAAATTTAGGGGGTTCTGACCTTAGTGTTTGATGGTGAATAATAAAATCAAAATCATGCTTGAAGAAGCTATTTGTTTAACACCCTTTTATCCTACGTATATAATTAATATAAGCAAAAACTACATATATATATATATATATATATATATATATATCACCCTAATTAACAGTAGAAAAATCACTTAATTGCAACCAAAGATAAATTAACCTTTTAAAGATAAATTTAATAGGTAATTAATATATATAAATAATTAATTTTCAAAATAACATATATAAATAAAATCTCTGATAAAAAATATATCAGAATTTTGTCTATAAAGTTAATATTTCCCAGTTAAATAAAACACAATCTGAAAAATAAAAAAAAAATCACACTTCCAAATTCTCAATTCAACTCAAACTCAACCTTTTCTCCAAAATCATCAAAGATTCCATAAACATATACATCATGTACTTTAAATATTTTTACAATACTTTACTGATCATTAATTATATAACATCTTTACATAAGAACATAATGTTTGAAAATAAAATAAATTTAAACAAAAACGTATATTTACATAATATGCGAGCTAGCACCAATTTCCTGATCTTGTGGCAAAAAGCTTAAACTTCCAATTCAACTCTGAGGCTAGGCTTGGTTAGGTCTAGCAAGACTTTTTGTCTTTACCTTGTCACTTATGCGATGAAATTAATCGCGCTAAGCTACTAGCTTTGCAGTACATATTTTGATAACAAAAATAAGTTAAAACAATGCATTATGCATTTCTTAATAACATGAAATGTATTATGCCTCAATGCACACTTTGCTCACAAAAAGTTATCAAAATTTTACCATAGCATACATTGGGTCTAAAAATTTCTACACAATATACAAGTTTCAGGAATATTGATTTGACATGCTATGATATCAAAAATCTAAGTATCAAATTATATCTTTCGAAGGCGCGTCCGCTTTCGACACCAAAGATCTAAGTGTCATAAAATATAGCCCGTAGGTGCGTCTCCTATTGACACATATATGTCTAGCCCAAAGACATATAAAATATCATAACATCTCATTGGCATGCCAAGCCGACATGCCAAATGGAATTTTCTAGAATAAGGTATTATATAAGGCGAATACACAACACACATACATCACCACATTTTATCCATTTTCATCTTATTTTCCATAATCATGTACAATTTTCATATTTTTCATCATAATTCAATCACATTTCACGTATTCTTAGTCACATGTGACTCCTCACCCACATTTTCTATGCATTTATTATACTTTTTACAAATTGTACTTAACAATGTCATTAACCATTCTACAATGGCTTAATATTTTATATTTCATACATTTCACACACTTTTACTTAAACCATGCACTCAACATATGAAAACCAACAACAAAATAACATAGCACATCCATGAAATCACAATGTGCAAGGCCAAACCAAATGCAATTAATACACAAGCTATCAAAGTATGTACTAACTTTTAAAATGCCAAAATCCAAGGCCAACTTTCACACCAAACCCTAACTTATTCAAATGTCCTTCCTCCCTTTAAATTGGCAATTCCTCCTTACTTAATCATAAACCAAATTATAAGTAAAAACATATCATTAATATTATATTCCTACCCATTTTATGCAATCAAACATCAATTATACCAATTCTATCCAAATTCTACCAAAAAAACCTATTTTCATCACTACTTCTTTTAAACTTCATCCAAACCCAACCATTTTAACCAACTAACTATAAAATTATTATATATACATCCACACAACTTCAAAATAACTCATATTAGCAATTATTGAAACCTCTATCCAAAATCTAAAAATCACATATCCATGAAATCAAAGAAAATCTTCTTAAAACCAAAGAGAACTTACCTAACACTTGTTAATTCTTCAAAACTATCTTAGATTCCTTGAAATCTCTAAGAAATTTGGTGTGGAGAATGAAGCAAAACCTCCCTTGTTCTTCAATAGTGATTTCGACCGAGAAGAAGAAGATGAGGATTTAACTTTTAATTATTATCTTCTTAACCACTTATATATATTATTTAAATAATTAATTAATTAATAATTAACATTTGATATTTTTTCTCTTCCACTAAAAAATATTTTAATTTTAATTTTTTTTACGTTTACTTCTGACTTTTGACTTATTGCTTTTTATCTAATTTTATTTTTTTTAGTAAAATTTATATTTTAGGTATATTTTATATATATACTAAGTATGCATTAATCATATTATTCTTCCAACTCTTTAATTAACTCTTCCATTTAATTTACTTAATCGTACTTAATAAAAATATGGATGTTACAATTAAAATGTAGATTTGAGTTAAAGAAAAGAAATAATTCTTCAATTCTTCATGTATAAGGGTTTCTCACTAGAGTGAAAAGACGAAATTAGAAAAGGAAAAGGTGTGACCTGTAGAAGAGAGGACGAGAGATAAACGGCAAAATAAATAAATAAATAAATAGAGATGGATAAGGAAAGAGAGAAAGAGAAGTTTATTTATGAGGTAGGATTAGGGTTAGGGATTTGTTTTGTTAAACAGTGAGTTAAAGGATTCTAACTTTATTAGTTATTTATTACAAAAAAAAACCTTTATTAGATAATTTTTTTTAAAAAAAATGAAACGTCAGCCAACTTTCTTTCATGAGTAGTATTTATATTTTACCCTTTTATTATTTTTAAGTATTTTTTAAACAAAAAATGAGATTTCTTTTTATTTAATATCCATTTTTCGTTAAGCTAAGGACGAGCTACTGTTTAACAGTGACACTTTCCATTCTCTTTTCTTTTTTTACTTTAATTTTTAATGAAATAATAAATTAAATAAAGTTTCTACCATAAATATGATTAGATTATTATTAAAATCTTATTTCTAAGTCACTGTACTAGACTTGAGTTTTTTTCTTTTAGTCATAATAAGGATATTTTATTTTGTATATTTTTATTTTATTAACCAAAAATGAAAATAAGATAAAAAAATAAAATGATTGTCTAATAAATTTAAAATATGTATGTAGAATGGGTATATATAGTGAAAATATTAAGTAAATGAATTCAATTATTATATTCATGAAGTGAATATAATATATAAAAATAATAATAAATAGTAAACTAAAAATAATTTCTAAATAAAATGATAAAATAATAAATTTTGTCCGATAAGTGAATATAATAATAATAATAATAATAATAATAATAATAATGACAAACAACATTAATATTAACCACAATAACAATAATAACAATGATACAAAATTATTCGAACTCGTGAGACTTTGATTCTGTCAAGTAAATATATAGGCATTCGAAATTGAATTTTAAATTCAAGTCCAGCTAGATAAAAAAATATTTTTTCCTTTAAAAATAATAAACATGTATTAATTAGCAAATAACAAAATAAAAGATATAAAAAATATTTAATAAAAATGTTTCTTGATACTGTTAATTTTCATTTATTTGTTAATAATTTCATTAATATATGATTGCCTTTAAATTAAAAATTTTCATATTTTTTCTATTGAAGATCAAAATTTTCTATTTAATGATTAAGAGAGATGTGGGTGAGGTAATATTACGTAGGCAAAAGAAGAAAATGAGAAGTAACAATAATGATGAGCTTGTGGTTAAAGAAGGCTCCTGCTATAGATATTGCTTTGAAGATTTATTTTGAGAAGGCCTGCTTCCTATTCTTGACTCTGATTTTATCATTTTCCTTCTTTATTGTACAAATACTGCTTCTGATGGTAATAATAAAATTCTAGTGAAATTAATTGATAAAATTTTATGCATGCCAAATAACATTGAATTCTTTATTTACAAAAATCCGTTCAATAAAACCCATTTTCTAGTTTTTGTTGATAGAGAGTGAATGGTTAATCTTGAAACCCATAAAGTCATTTTTTGGATTCACATCTAGTTTGTTTATTTTTTTAATTTATTATTTTTGAGTCCCATTAATTTATTTTAATAATAAAATAAATAATGAAGTACGAAGTTGGTTTTCTTTTCGTTAAAAGAGGTGCTTAGATTTAGAGAATTTTATAGGGTTTTCTGCAAGACTAAACCAAAAAATACTTTATTTGTACAGATACGATAAAAAGAGAAAAACAATTACAAATATGAAAAACATAGTTGTAAAACAACAAAACCAAAGTGTCGCCGCCACCATCATCATCATCACCACCGTCATCATCTTCTTCTTCTATTTCTTATCAAGATAAAAAAAAAGAAGAAAGAAAAACACATTTTTGAGCCCCTAAATTTGGTAATTTTTTGATATTAAGCTCATGAACTTTACTTTAGTGATATTGAGCCATCAAACTTTGCGATTCATGAATATTAAATCATTTTTAACGGAATTGGCTAACAGCGTTAAATTTTTTTTTTTTGCCGTTAGCCAATTCTGTTAGAAAAATGGTCTAATATGCAAGAATCGCAAAATTCAGGGGCTTAATATCACCAAAGTGAAGTTTAGGGAGCTCAATGTCAAAAAGTTTCCAAATTCAGGGGCTCAAAAATACTTTATTCCTAAAAAAAATCTTAAGAAAAACCATATCAGAAATAAATCTTCATCATTTCTTTCATAAATATCAGTATAAAAAAGAAGAATCATCAACAAAATATCAAATATGAATCATTAATCAAAACTCAAGAATATTACACGCAACCATATCTAAAACTTTGCTTCAATACAAAAAAAATCATGTTAGAAGCAAATAAAAGAAAAACCACATACAACCAAATCTAAACTTTACAAAAAAAATAAATCAGCAATAGAAAAAAAGGGTACAAAAAATAAAATTTTCAAAAAAACATAATAAAAGTATTTGATGTGTTGTAAATATTTTGTGTATGATAGGAGATAACAAAATAAAAGTTAAAAATATTAATTTCATTATATAAATGTTTTGTAGATATTATGTGGATGTTTAGGAGAAGTTATATTTATGTTAAGTTTTTATTAATATTAATGCATCTATTGCCCCTTGAACTTGACAACTTTTATCATTTTACCCTCTATACTATCCAATTAACTAGTTTGCCTCTTATACTTGCATTTCTCATAACAACTTAACTCTTTATTGCAGATGTGACAGAACGATTGATGTCCATTTCTGAAGCGCGCATGAATGGAACTTTTTATGTTGACATGTAATCAAAATGACTAATTTACTATTATCAAACAGAAAAACATCAGTCCCAAAGATTAGACCTCACTTCTTTCCTAAAATTTACATGGAGAACTAAAAACCCTAATCTTCTTATTTTCAATAATCAAAATGGAATCCTGATATGCCACTAATCCTCCCTCCCAAATCGACTTCATACATAGTGAGTTTACAGTACCTAATTACAATTGTGGAAAGGAATTGAAAATGTCATCTAACCACGTAAATGCTAAATGAAGGTTCTTTGGGTGCAACAAGTATAGGGTCAGTATGTAGGAACCAATTATCAATCGATTTCTAGTGTTTGTGTTTTGTAAATCCATGTTGTCATTAAGTTCTATTTGAGTTCAAGTCATGAGCCAGTTCTGGTTCTCTGTTTGTGTTTGTACATATCCAAGGCATGCGTCCATATGAGTTCTTTGTTTGGTATGACCCACCACTGCCAGAGCATATGAATAGGTATTTTGTGAGGGTGCTGAAGAAGATGAAAGAATGTGAAAGGTAAAAGGGTTTAAATTTGAGCACTGCAATTCATTTGAAGTGGATGATAGTGTGTATGGAAGTGGTGATGGTTGCTTTTTGGGTTGGAAACTTCATTTGAATTGGGTGATATTATGGATTGTGGCATGATAGTTACTGTTTGGGTTGAAAAATTAGTGTAGAATTGCTAAATTTGTATAAGAATTACACTTTTGGGGTTGATTTTGTATGGACTGGTGATGGTTACTATCAATGAGTTAGTTTTTTGCAATTGCACTTTTGTATTTGATTTTGTTTAGCGTTTAATTTCATTTATCTCAAAGCCTATATTTCTCAGATTTATGTAATTTAACTAAGCAATTCCTATGAATGCAAACTACTTAATTTGATTCAATTTTTAGAATTGTGTTTTGAGTTATTATTCTCTATTTGAATATGCTACAAAAACAAATCTGCACTATAGCATAGACTCAAAGAGCATCAACTCTCTAGCAATATGTATAAAACAGGTAGAAATTTGCCACCAATACACTCCAACTAATATAACCAACACTCATAAAAACACACCGCCACAACATATAAACTCACACAACCAACACAATATTAGCCTATAACATTCCATTAAGAACACAATCAATAGCATGCAGTTAATCAACAACCTACACCAACTTGCCTTAACTAAAAAACAACCACTTGTAATAAGAATTTACAATAACAACATCAACCTTGCAATTAAGCAAATTCTATAACAACCTGTAATAAGAATTAACAATAACAACAACTACCTACAATCAATCAAATTCTATAATCCTTGCAATTTCCAAATATACACATTCATCAATAACAATTTTGCAATCAACCACTAACATCAACCGCTTGTAATCATTTATCAATGGCCAACACCTGCATTCATCTAGAGTAACATATAATTTCCAAATTTGCACATTCCAATAAAATTTTAAATTCTAAAAGTTTTAAATCCTCAATTTGCATTAAACTAACAAAATAAATTTAGCATTACAGTTGTCCATGTCACAACATGTTGTTTTCAACTACAAAACACATTTAAATAAATATGAATTTAATTTTTCATCTTATTTCAACCTTTTTTTTGCGAGAGAGGTACCATTGAGTTTTAAAGTAAATTTTAAAAAAAATTGACTATAAATATGAATTTGTTGGTTGTATTTGGGTCTGGCTTTTTGGTTGCTTTTGGTAGGTAAAGAGAAGCAATTGAAGAAAAAAAATATCAAGATGAAATAATAAAAAGCGTTGGTCCGTTGAAAGTAATTAAAAGTAGGCTAATATGGACCACATAATAATTATTATTGTTTAACACTAAATTATTATTTTTTGAGCATAAACTAAGTTATTATTATTATTATTATTATTATTTTGTTCCCAAAATATATTTAATATTATTATAGTAAACTAATAAAGTAAAATTATATAATTTTTTGTTTTATTTGCAATATATCTTGAGAAAAAAAAATTTCGAATTATTTTTAATATAATTATAAAATATTAAATAATTATTCATAATTGATTAAATGATATGAACTTAATTAATTGGTTTTAAATTTTTTCTTTTAGTTTTATTTGTATGATATCTTCTAAAAATAAATTTTTAGAATTTTTTTTATATAAGTAGAATATGTGTTAAATTTAAGTAATTATTCATGATTGATTAAATGATATGGACTTAGTTAATTAGTTTTAGAAAATTTTTTATTTTATTTACATGATATCTTCTAAAAATAAATTTTTAGAATTATTTTTTATATAAGTAGAATATGTGTTAAATTTAAATAATTAATCATAATTGATCAAATAATAATCATTAGTAATTGGCTTTATAATTATTTTTTATTTTATTTGCATGATATCTTTTAAAAATTAATTTTTAGAATCATTTTTTATATAACTAGAATATGTGTTTAAATTTATAAAATATTATTAATTATATAGTATGATTTAAAAGAAAATATAATTATTAAGACTAGAAATTTTAACATAAATTTATACACTTGTATTTTAATGTTTTTTATTTATGTATGTATATAAAATATGTCACGCAATCGAGAAGAACAAAGTAATACATATTGAAAGCCGAGTGATGATATTGGTTGGAGATTTGTCACTCTCATTGAACAATCTAAATAAAAAATATATTGCAAAATTTGTGGACAATTGGTGATTGGTAGGATAACACATTTTAAGCAACACTTAACTAGGATATCAGGTGATATTTCAGCTTATTCTAAAGTGTCAAAAGAAATTAGGACAAATATGAAAATTTTTTTAGCAAACTATTCAGAAAAAAAAATAAAAATAAAAAAGCATAAAACAATTCTTAAAAGAGAAAATTATGCATATAAATGTTGGGGATGCTAATGATGATGATGATGATGAATCTGAGTTAGAATACGTAAGACGAAAAAGTTTGCAACAACTTGAAATTGATTCATATAGAAGTAAAGGCAATAATTATGTTGTAGGTGGTTTTAGTACGAAAAGAAATTTAGAACTTTCAATGAGGAGTTCATCATCTGTCAGAGTTGAGAGATCGATAAAAAATAAATATTATGATTTGTCTACACCAGTAGAAAGTTTAAGAGTTGTCGAGATTGATTTGGAGGCATAAAGAGACATGAAGAAATAATATACAATAAAGATAGGATGGTTCAAGAAAAATAAAGAGAAACTTACTAATGCAATGGATCATTTTATTGTTCACAACATATTGCCTTTCAATGTTGCAGCATCCTCTTGGACGACACCTTTATTATGAATTGCATATGAGATGGGTCCTAATATTCCGCCACCAACACCATATGAATTTTAAGAGATTTGGTTTCCTAAAGAGTATACTCTAATGAAGGAGTACAGTGCTTTATTTGGTGGAATATGGAAAGGGAGAGATGTATCCATATTATATGATGCTTGAACAAGGCCAACGAGAATGCATATCATTAACTTTCTCATATATTCAAATCATGGTACTATTTTTCATAAGTTAGTTAATGCATTTGATGTGCTGAAGAATGATGCCCATTATTATTTTAAGTTATTAAGAAAGTAATAAAAGAAGTTGGAGAAGATAGGGTTGTCCAAATTGTAACTGACAATGATGATACAATTAAATGTGCTGAAAAAATTATTATGGGAGTATACAAACACATATATTGGACAACTTGTAGCGCTAACTGTATTGATTTGATTTTGGAGGATATTGAAAAGAGAAGTATGGAAAGTGAAGTTATTGAGCAATCAAAGCAAATCACTCAGTTCATATACAATCATAATTGGGTGTTAAATTATATGAAAAAATTCATTGATGGAAGAGAAATTCTAAGACCTGACATCATGAGATTTGCAATAAATTTCATTGCATTAGAGAGCATTGTGCAACAAAAAATAAATTTGAATCATATGTTAGAATCGAAAGATTGGCTAAATTCTAGATATGGAATAATGACCGATAAAATTTCCACCGATATTCGTGATATAATTTTGGGTGAAAGTAGTGAGGGGAGAAAATTTGGTCCAATGCAAACAAAATATTAAACGTTCAAGAGCTCCTTCTAAAAATTTTAAGATTGGTTGATGGCGATGATAAGCCAATGATGGGTTTTATTTATGAGGCAGTTAATCAAGATAGAATTTTCAATTGTATCATGATTTTCACTCCGGTGGTAAGTGACTTACATCTATCAACAAATTTTGTTCACTTTTTAGTATATATTATATTAGCTGTAAATTTTCATTATTTAAATCTAACTTCTTCTGGAAAAATTTATTTTAGGTTATTATTTCAATCCCCAATATCAATATAATCATGAATATCATGTCACGAAAGATGTTGATGTAAAGATGGGAGATCGAAAAGTGATTAAAAAATTAGTGTCCAATAAAGAAGCACAAGCCAACGCTCTTCTACATGTAAAAATAATTATTTATGATTGCATTAAATATTTATTATTTTTTGATTGCTATGTACCAGTAAAGTAATAATTATTATTCAATGATATGTAGGTGTTTACATTTCAAGATAAGGAAGGATCTTTTAGTATCTCACTGAAGCAAAAGGCAATGGCTTTTCATCCCTAGGTTAAATCATCAAAATTTATTTCATGCATCTTAATATGTTCAGTTAATATAATAAAATAATTCTAATTCTTTTTTTTTTCATTTGATACTCCAATGCAGCTGAATGGTGGATACATTATAGGAAATGTATTCTGGAATTGTAGAAGATTGTTATTCGAGTTTTAAGTCAAACCACCTCATCATCAAATTGTAAACGTAATTGGAGCACTTTCAGTTTGATTCACACAAAGCCTAGGAATATATTAAAGTATAAAAAATTACATCCCTTAGTCTATGTGTGTTATAATATGAAGCTGAAATTGAGAAATACAATGAGAAAGTCCTAGGAAGATATAATGAAAAATTATAATCCAATAAATTTGGATTATATTTTTGAGGAATTAGATCCATTGACTCCATGGTTGCAGGAAACAGAAGCTCCAGTTTTTAATGATGATGATCTTAATTGGCTTAATGATGAAGATGACAAGAAGTCAATCTTACTTTTGCTAAGGTATCGAGTGGCGTTTCACCCCCTTTTAACTATAACACCAATGAAGGCCATCTTTAAAAAAGAAGTGGCAACAGTAATATTAGCATATACAAAGAGGAAGATAATGATAGTGAGGAAGACAATGACAAAGAGGAAGAGGAAGACAATGAGAATGAGGAAGAGGAAGATAATGATAGTGATGAAGATGATGACAATGACAATGGCAGTGATAGTGCTGATCAAGGTGGTAATTTAGGTGGAACTGCTTATGGTGGTTATAGTGGATCAAAAAAATTATATGAAGATTATCGATCTGGTCATGGTGATAAATATGGCAAAAATAGTAGTTCTCATTCTAATTCCCCTAACACAGTTTCTCCTCCAGCCAGGTTTCAAAAACATCAGCTCTATGATAATGAATTCAGTGGACTGGAACATACCTCTATGCAGAATTATGGGGGGACAGGTTATGGTAGCTCAACATACGGTGATACTTTAAATCAAATTGAATCTATTTCAGATCCATATAATCAGTCATCATATTATAACCGGTTGATTGATTATTGGAGTCAGCACCTTTAGGGATGGGCTGGAGATTTTGCGGGTGAATGTTCTTCTAAAAGTAGCACATTTCACTCTAACTATCTAAGTGACAAATTTTTGTGAAACTCAAAATGTTTTAGACCCATAAGGTAATGCAACTTCAAATTCAGTAAATTATTTTGATGTGTTCTCATATGTGTTTTAGCAACCAGACTCATATCATTCAAAGTGGAACAACCAAAATCAAAATTATGATGATAGTGAACAAAATAATCAAGATCCTCCTCGGCATTCTTTTTTATGGTAAATTAGTTTGTTTAATTTAATTTTTAGTGGAAAATAATAATTTTTATATAGTACATATTTTTGAGTTGGATTATTTTTTCTTTATTTTTAATCATTGAGTAAACTATTATTATGATTATGATTATGATTATTGTTATTTCTAATTTAGTAATTTTTTTTGAATGCAATTTAGTAATGTTATTATTTAAAAAATTGGAACCTATGTTTAATTATTATTAAAAACTATTTAATTATTACTATATTATTATTTTTAAATAAGTTTTGATAACAATTTGATCTTTATTATTATTATGGATCAATTTTAACATATATTATTAATTTATATATTGTAAAAAATATTTATTTTTTTATTTTATTACTGTCCGATTCATTTCGTTTCATTGATTCTGTTACTCGATTCATTCAATTTTGCCACTTCAACTGCATTTGCGGGAGCAGTAGCCGATTCAAACTATTTCATACTAATTTAGTCCAGTTCCATTTCACTGCGACTGATTTTGTGATTTAAAACCATGTTGACTGTGAACCTATTGAAATAGGATTTATTTGTGATAAATTGGGTACAACATTAGGTTGTGATCTCTGCACAAAATATCCATATAAAAAAATTAAATAGCAATAAAATCTAAAATTGAATATAAAAAACTATAAGTATACCTGATTTACTTTGTCCTTATTAGGCCAACCTCTCTTGTTATGATTCTGCTAGCCACACAATGAACAAGTTATTGGCATCACTTCTTGAAAACTTTTCAAGTTTTTTTTACCTCACCTTTGGACTTCCTTTTATTCCTCTTAGGCCTAATAGGAAGAGCTTTAACTTCAAGTGGCTTGATTATAGGGTAGTCTTTCTCTTTCTAAAGCTTTATCCCAGGGACACATTGCAAGTAGTGAGAATAAGCCTTCAAATAAGTCTCCTTGTGATGCCAATGGCTAATATAATCTTCTGGATTCAAATTTTTGAAATTCATCACACAAATAGTATGTGGACAAGGTATCCCTTTTAGCTACCAACACCTACATGAGCAAACTTCTTTTCTGAGCTCAACAGTATGACCATATTCCTCTTTCTGTGCCTCAAAACCTACATGCCCATTCCACAGTATACTACAATTCTTAGCACTATCTTTATAAACTTCTAGTTTATACATGGCCATTGGAGCTATGTCACATATTCATGTCTGAGCAAAATTCCTCATGGTCCTAATTATTGTCATTACTTTGGTCTTAATTTCTTTAAGCATAGTAACTATACTCTTATGCCTAGTTGTCAAAATCCAAGCATTAATTGTTTCACATATATTGTTTTCACAATAGTCACTCTTTATTTCAATATTAAAATAAGTCTTACACTAACTCTCCTTCTTTTCACACATGCTTTCTTGTATTCCTTTCCTTACCTCTCTATTTCTTGGCCAAATTAGCCAAGATATGCCTTGCACAAATCCTGTACTTAACATGTAGCAGCTCATACTCCATTGCTTGTATCAATCCCTAACATTAGAGGTTAGGTTAATTTTAGATAAATAAAGAATACATTTGAATGACATAAAGCATTATTTATTGATCTTCTACATGTTAGACATCATTACTAGGCCTTCACCAGTTGCAAGTTCCAAATTTTGTTTAAGAATTCTCAAAAATGATTTCCAAATCTCTTTGCACTCAATATCTACAACTGCCCAAGCAATAGGAAACATTTTCCCATTTCCATCTTTAGATACTATTGAGCTCAAATTAACTCTACCACAAAGCGTCTCTCGCAAGTATACGAGATAGTTGTAGCAAAGGTCATCGCCCCAAGGTCGTCTCACAAGGAAGCTAAAGTAGCTAATTGATTATCAGATTTTAATATCAAGAGATTAATAATTTTAAAATGCTAAAAACTAATGAAGAAGGTTGATTAAAATTTAAAACAAATAAAAGTAAACTGGACTAATGTATTGATTCACTTAATAGAATGGTCTAGGGTTTGCACTTCTCTGCTACTTATATGTATGAACGGTTATTCCTCTTAACTAATTTAATTTCAAAGATTAAATCTCAAGCAACTTAATTAATTGAATAAAGGAAATAAGCTCTCGCATTCAAACCTCTCTCAAATAATCTTGTTCCAATTGAAATAATCTTTTCCTAGGTTATATCTCTAATTCACCTAAGTCCTTAATTGAATTGTTCCAGCATTAGACTTCATCTCTCAATCTATCATCTAATACCTAAAACACATAATTGGTGGCCAATCAATTATATATTAGCAATAATTCATTCAATAAAGGCTTAAAAAAATAATTGAGTTAAGAGTAATAACCAATTCATACAATCATAGCAGATCCATACAAACCATAGACTAGATCAAATTAGTTCATAATGCTATCAAACATACTCATCTCATTAATATTCAAAGAAATCAATTTAGACATGATAATATCCATAGATACAATTCCAATGAAAATAAAGAGATAAAGTTCAAGAACAAAACCAAGTTACAAACTCCTTGAAGCTTCTGAAGAATCTCTTGTTCAAATCTTGCAAGAAGGATGTATCAATGGCTAGAACAAATCTAATCTAAGCTAGATAAATCAAAGTGTAATCAAAATCAAAGAAAACAAGATATCAAAACCATAAAACTCTCTTTGACGGCTAAACAGCTCTCAAACTCCCAACAACCTTTAAGAAAACCCTAATTCTAATATTTATACGAAACCTCCGCGCGTCTTCATTAATCCATGAGTGACACGGCAAGGTTGGAGTGAACTTTGCCGTGTTGGAGGTAAATTGGAGGGACACGGCCACAAGCTTGGTCGTGTCCCTTGCTTGTGTTCTCTTCTGTGTGATTTTCTTCTTTTCTTCTTTGGAGTAGTTGAGTGACACGGCCGTGTTGGAGGTGTCTTGGCCGTGTTGGACCATTTTGGAGGGACACGACCACAAGCTTGGCCATGTCCCTTACATGTGTCTTCTACTGCTTGATTTCCATCTTCTTTTGTTTGGACTTGAGTGAAACACGGCCAAGCTAAAGCAACTTGGCCGTGTTTGAGCTTCTTTGGAGGGACAAGGCCATAAGCTTGGCCGTGTCCCTTGAGTGTGTCCCTCTCTGTGTCTTGTTCTTCTCTTTAACTTGGTATGGGACACGGCCACAAGCTTGGCCGTGTTCTCTGCCTGTGTCAGCTACTGTCCCTTTTTTCCTTCAATTTGGTTCATTGGCTTTTTAACCTAAAACAAAACTTGAAACAAACTTGAAACAAGAATTAAATGAACATTAACCAACAAAATGTAAACACACACTAAAAACTAGGACAAAAAAGACATAAACTCTGAAATAAACTAAAACTACCAAAATTAATGAAAACACTAAATAAACATATTAAAACTAACAAAATACCTAATGAAAACAATAATTATCATAACAAATAAGACACAAATCTATAACAAAAACTAATAAAACAGATACTCCAGTTAGAATCTATCCTTTGCAAACCCTTTTAATGAAGCAACCATCCAAGCCTATAAGTCTTCTACAACCATTGATGAATTCTTGCTTTAACAAAAGAACCATCATTCTAAAAAACAAACCAAAAGGACCAAAGTAACATAGGTACCTAATAAATCAAAGTAAAAAAAACTACATTACCTATAATCATTACCAATAAGCACCATAAGCAAAAAAAAAAAAAATCATATGCAGTATCAAACCTACTTTTCTTTTCACCCTGGCCTATTTGCAGATGATATCCAATGATGCATACCCAAGAAAATTCAAAAGCCTCTACATAGAAGTCAATCTATGCACCAACTAGCCATTTCTCGTTTCTAACATTTTACCCTTTTTTAAAATCTCTATCAGCTCCATACACCTTCTCCATTCTTCAGTTTTGTATCCTCTGCAAATTAGTATTTTATTTAGTTAAATTAAAAAAAAAATTGACCTTAGCTATGAAGCTTCTACCCTTCTACAAATACTGCATCTTAAATGTAATTCATTACTCTTGATTATTTATGTATCTGTATTACAAGGTTGTGCATTTATATGTGCTTTTTAATTGTATTATGCTTTATTACCATTATAAAATTTCTAATTTTTTTCTATGTTTTGGCTTCCTATTATCCCACAAATAGTTTTTTGAATTATTTTAAAATTATGTTTATTAATTAAATTTGACTTATTCAACTATTATATTTTCTTACAATAAAATGTGGTCCTTAAAATTATTATAATATTTTCTTGCAAAAATCAATTATAGTTCTCCAAATCTTTCTTCAGTCATTAGCAACCTCACACAAGTTTTTAGTTTTACTCTTGCAGTCATTTTCAGGTACTAATTTGAATTGACTTAGATTGAATCTATTATTTTTTTAAATATAAAACTCTTATAGTTCAGGCATTTCAATCCATAATTAAATGTAATTATTATTAGTTCAATATCGAGGTTCATAATTTGTCTTAAATGGTAGAACCCAACCATATTGCATTCAAAATTCAATAATTCTTTAATTAAAATATATATTTTTAATTGACAATAAAAAATTAAAAATTTCAATTTTTGACTAGTAAATTGTTTTATTCTTTTTAGAAAATAAAATTTTTACTTTACTTTTGCTTCTAAATAATTTTTTTTATAAAAAAAGTGAATTAGTGACTAATTCTTTCAAAAGAAAAATTGTTTCACTGATTATTTAACATTTTTTTCCCTTTCAAACAAAGAGAAAATTTCTTTATAAAAGCAAAAGAAAGAGGACAATATTATTTTAATTTTTCATTCTTAAATTTTTTAAAAAATCATTGTAATGGATGTAAGTGATTCTCACACTATAAGAGATGTACTAAATATAAATATTTTTTTTTGCACAAAATATTTGTTGTATTTATTAATTTCACATGATCTTCCACTTTCCACACTTTTCAATTAATATGATTTTAATTAAAATTTAAAATTGTAATTTAATTAGTTTTGTAAATAATTAATTCATTAAAAGAACTAATATCAATTTACAATTTTCATCTTCAAATTTTCTATTTTCTTTTTTTAATCATTGCTGTATTTTCGTTAAATGTAATGTCACTCCATATTTCTATGAGAATTAAAATTTAGAATCAACAAAGAAAGAAAAAAAATTAAGGAAAAATATGAGAGTCAATAGAAACGAGTTGAAAAATTGAATTGTTCATTATTTGATAATTAGACTAATCTTATTTAATTATTAATATTATAATAAATTTAAAATTTTATATTTTATAATCTCTCGTAATTAATTTTATGCTATATTGTCAGTTTATACTTAAAATTAAAGAATAAGTTTTCAATAACCAAAAATTTTTAAAAATGTTTACCGATTTTGACCGAACCACATATTATAAAATAATTGAATCTTATAAATATCATTCAGTTCGGTCGAATTCTTAATTTTTACTCAATCGTAAACAACTAATTTTTTTTTTATTTTCTTCACATTTCACGATTTTTGATTCTTGATCAAATTGACGACATTGATTGATCATTGTAAATGTTTCTTACACTTTTGTTCTATCCCTTGAGTTTGACCTAATTAAAGGAAATGATTGTATTTTGTAAATTTTTTCCATAATTTAATATTCATGAATTATTATTATAAATATATTTAAAAAAATTTAAAAAAATGAAAGAATAATAGAGTGAAGATTTTTTAAATTATATTTAATATATAATTTTTTAAAGGTGACATTGGTAATAAATTTTAAAATTGTCTTCTAAGGAGTTTTTAGAAAGTATTTTTGAAGTATGCTATATAAATTTTGAAGTATTTTTAAATTTTCCCTTTCAACTTCTTTATAATTATTGATTTACAAATTAATATGTTTTTACTTTAAAAAATATTTTACACGTGATTTTACCTTCTTACAATATACATTTATTATTTACAATAGATATTTATATTTATAAACAAATGATATATTTATAAATTATTTTATATTTTTATTTAGTTTTTTTAAAAAATTACGATTATGTTATAAAACTTATGTTAATATCTTTTAAAATTTGTAAAAAATGTGTATCAAGTATTTGTTATTTAATTTTCTTTGTTTATCAAAATTATTTATATTTTTTTATCACTCAATGAATTAAAGTCTTTTTTATCAATATTTTAATTGTATTTTTTTTTCTTACAAGCAATTTTGCCTACTTATAATATAAACTTTTTTTATTTAGAAATAACATTTATATTTATATACAAACAATACGTTTAGAATTTATTTTAACTATTTTGATTTAGTTTTTACTTTAATATTTTAAAATAATATTATAAAATTTAAGTTAACATTTTTAAAAAATTAAAAGTTAAGTATCAAATAACTTTTACGTTGCTTTATTGTTTCATGAATTAATGTTTTTTTAACCAATTTTTTACCATGTCTTTCATGCTCTTTATGTTGCCGATTATGTTTTGCTTTATGCATTGAATTATTTAATTTGCTTATTCATTCTTAACATTATCTAATAATAATATTTGTAAAATGTTTCACATGAAAATCATTACAATTCAATTTGATAAACTGTTAAGTTACATCTTAGAGCAATTAGCCCTTCCATCGCAAATTTATACTTTCATATAGAATGAGAATGGATCGTTTTACTGTCATGTTCAATTTTTTTATACCAATGCTACATTGACCAGCCTGCTATCTGATTTATGTGGTGTCCATGCCAGCAATATCGTTGATGCAAAAAATAAATCTTCTTTCCTAGCTTTAGACATGTTAAAAGTTTTTACAACTTAGAAATTATGGATTGTAATTTCTTTGAGTAAAGAAAGTTAAGATGGAATGTCAAGAATGACCAATGTTTTTTGAAAATCCATTGTTGGGTTCTTCACAAGAAATTGATAAACTATTACCAAGTTCTTAAGAGTCTTTATGATATTTTGATTGAAGATTTAAATGATGTTTGTTTGACTATGAAGAGGATTAATTCTTTCACTACATAGGTTATTATTACTTTATCAGAACTGATGATGACCTATTTTATTACTTTGCTAATATTATAGTTGTTTTTCTTTAAATACAATTATGATTAATCAAATTTTATAAAAAATTACATGCTTTTGATGTATATATATATTATCCAATTTTGTAACAGCTTTATTTTACCATGTGTTTAGTTTTTTTGAGTCTGAATTCTATGGATTCTTATTACCCATATATAACAAGTTCTGACACTGAGGTTAATACTTCTGCTTCTTTCCGACATGGTATTTTTAAGTTGTAAAATTAAAATATATAAATTTAGATTTTCAAAATAAAAGCCATATTAATTGATTAAAAAATAATAAGAGCCTTTAAAACATCTATATTTAATCTAAATGAGTAGTTTGTATTAAAGTTTATTTTGCTTTTAATTTTTTTAAAAAAATTATTTCATTTTTTTAAACAAATTGAAACAAACTACTGATTCATGAATGACCATAAAATTTTGAATTGTTGTTGACTTGCCCTTCTTCTGACTTAAATAAATTATGGCATTTTGTCTATAAGACTAAGTAGCCAAAGAAAAAGAAGATTGAGCTCTATTATGCCTGATGCTAATTGTGCTTCTTCTTCCACAAATATCACTCTTAATAGAAGTACTGATTTTAACAATGTTCATGATCAATCAAAGATTCCTGAATGTAGATGTCCATTTTGTGGAACATGTTTTTGGAGGGTTGAGGCAACTAAAGCCACCATTCATATAAATGATCCTCATTATACCCTTTGTTGTAAAAGAGGAATGATTAATTTACCAAAATTAAGGGAGCCACCTTGTGAGCGGGAATTTTTGTCCCCACTCTAGATTGAATAGTTCTTGCGACTTTGGCACTGTTAGGCTTAAGGCCTTAGAGAATACGGGTCTAAACTAGGAGAAATAGGAGCCGCCACCTGGACGGACCGAAAAAATAGAAAGGGATGGATGACTCGATTCCTAAGGAATCTCCAAATCCCATATTAGGTTCAAAAAGTTGGTTGTGTATGGAGAATGTGAGAGTGACTTAGCACCCCCATAGCGCCCAGTTTATTGAAATTGACCTTCTTTTTAGGTCTAGATATTATTAAATTCTTAACTTATTAAAATATTATCCATACTACATGCAATTTAAAATAAATGAATATCCATTGTATTAAAAACAAAGAAGGTCTAAACAAACAAATAAAAAATAGGCACACGTACAAGATGAAAATATGTTTTTACAATAATGTTCAAAACTAAATACAATAGGACACCCACCATTTGGTGGAAATATGTCCTTTGCATTAATCTCGAAACTTAAAATAAATTAAATTACATTGAGCTTAACAAATAAGATATCCACGAAGTGAAAACGTACCTCTTACATCCTTGAAGTTTAAATAATTAACTAAATGCAATTAAACCATTTATGCATTCACCATAAGCAAAATAAATCATTCACCATAAACATAGAACAATGAACAAAATAATCAAATCTAGGTTTAATCTTGAATAAAGCATTGAATATACAAAATTAGGGTTTACATGTTAAATTTGGGTTTATAGGGATTAAAAACATAGTTTTAGAATTTTGAAAAAAAAAATTAGGGTTTTAAATGGAAAACTAGAATTTTGGGATAAAATTAAGGTTCTAGATGTAAAGCTAGGGTTTTAGGGTTTTAAGACAAAATTAGGGTTTTTGGATTGGAAAAATATGATTTTATGGATTTTTGGAAACAAAACTAGAGTTTTATGCTTTTAGAAAATAAGATTAGTCTTTTAAACTAAATTTAGAGTTATGGGGATCAAATCAGAATTTTAGGGCTTCAAGTTCATAAATTAGGATTTTGGGTGATCAAATTAGGATTTTGGTTTTAAAAACATCTAAGTAGGGTTTTAGATGCACCAATTAGGGTTTAATACTTAAGGCTTAGCTTCTGTTATTTAATCCATGAATTCATATGCTATTTTATTAGGGTATAATATTTAAATTTAGTTTCTGCACTTTTAACTTCATAAAACATAAACATATTGAAGATCTAAGCTATAAATCTATCAAAATCAAAATTTTAACATAAAAAGAGTTCATATCAAATACTTTACTCAAACTTCAATTAATCAAGTCTTTAATAATTGATCTAATAAAAAACTTTCACAATCATCACTCAAAATCAAGAAAAATAATATCAACAACTTTAATTTCTACATATATCACACAACAAATTATTTGTCCAATATTTAAGAAATATCTCATTCTAAAAAACTCAATCAACTAATTTAAACATTAAAACTCAAAGAAAATAAATACTTGCAAATCAAAATATATAAGCACATACCTCTTCAAAAATCCTTCTTTCTCTCTCTTTTCTTTGATCACTTCTTGATAATCTCACGTATTCTAACTAATTCCCTTAAAAATTTATAATAAAGATGGATTTTCCCTTGATTCCTGCTTAAATTTGATGAAAGAAAGAAGAAGAAAGAAGTTTGATGGTGATGATAGTAGATGGCATGGATGATGGAGAAGAAATGAGATATTTCCACACACACACACATGTACACACACGCATATATATATATATATAATTTAATCAAGTAAGGGCATGCTCATAATAACTATGGTGTACCCTCACTTTTAACCGTTGATTCTAAACCGAGTTTTAGTCTCGTAAAATCATAAAAATAAATTTTTAAGTAAAATTTAAGATTATCTATTCACTATTTTCTATTTATATCATTTATCTAAGTTACTTTTATCACTATACACAATCAATTATCAACATTAGTTTAAAAGTTCACTGTTTAAAATTTTAAACATTACAAGTATAGAGCTCATCTTCGGGATTCTGACTTTACTGTTGACTTAGGCATGCCCTTGCTTACTGAAGCCTTTCTGGATCATTTAAGGCAAAGCTGGCCTACATATTACACTTATCGATTGCCATGGATCTATAATTGTCAGTCTTTAAATAAAATAATGTTTAGGATGAAAGATATTTTCTTTTTATTAAGATTTATCATCACTTTTCATTATTATGTAATTCATTTTATCTTTTGGTTAGATATTCGACATGATGCATATAGAACAATTTTATTATTAACTATATTTTATTAAATTGGGATCAACTAAAAACACGAAGCCAGTATATACAAAATTACTCATGTTTCCAACTAGCTCTTTCAGGTTTTTTAATTGACGGTTTTCACTTATTTAGCCCTAATTATTGCCTAGCTTGCCCTTTCAAGTTTTCAAAACTAGTGAGCTGCTCTAATTTTTGCCTAGGTAGCCCTTTTGGATTTTCGACCTAACAAGCTTATTCTCTCTCTTTTTTTTAAATCAGACATAGAACCTCTTTAGCCGTTCAATGTTTACTGGTTCGCCGAATTCATTTCCATCCATGTCAGCTATCTTGACCACGCCCTTTTTCATTACTTCTTTCACAACATAAGGTCTTTCCCAACTTGGTCTAAATTTTTCTTTTGGATCAGGAACATTAGGCTTGCATTGTTTTAACACTAAGTCCCCAACTTTAAGTCTCCTGATCTTTACTCTTCTATTGCAATCTCGTGTTATTTTTCTTTGATATAGTTGGTGAAGATATAATGCTTTCAACCTCCTTTCTTCTAATAAGGCTAACTGTGCATATCTACTCCCCACCCATTCTGTCTCAAGCAACTTTGCTTCCAAGACCACTCTCAGTGACTTGATCTCAATCTCAATAGGCAACACTACTTCCATTCTATAAACCAGAGAAAATGACATCATTCTGGTTAGAGTTTGTACACTTGTTCTATACCCCTATAAAGCAAAAGGAAGCATTTTAAACTAATCCCTGTACATCTTGGTGATCTTGGATAGAGTCTGCTTAATTATTTTGATTGTTGCTTCCACTGCACCTTTACATTTTGGTCTATAAGGAGAGGAATTGTAATGATGGATTTGGTACTTAAAAATTAAGTCTTTGACTGCTCCTTAAAACTGCACCTCATTGTCAGATATCATGTTGTGTGGGACACCATACCTATAGATGAGGTTTCTTTCAATGAATCGAGCCATTTCTCTTACCCCTCAATTTATTAAAAGATTCCATTTCAACCCATTTTGGAAAGTAATCAACTACTACCACTATATATCGGTGGCCATTTGAAGCTGTCAGATGTATTTTTTCGATAATATCTATTTCCCAAGTTACGAATGGCCAAGGTGAAGACACAGAATGTAATTCCTCTAGAGACACATGAAACAAATTTCTAAACAACTAGCATTTTTACATTTTTTGTACAAAATTGATACAATCTTTTTTCATGGTCAACCAGTAGTAACCTTGCCAAATTATATTCTTCACCATGGCTAAGCCCTTCATATGGGTTCCATGAGTTCTTGCATGTATTTCTGACATAATCTGCTCAACTTCAAAATTCTTAAGACATCTTAACTGCATCCCATCAGGCCATATTTGATACAACTCTCCTTAGAAGATGATGTATTGCAAGGACCATCACTGTATTTCTCTTCTTTCTTCTTTTGTTGCCCTTAATAGGTATTCCCTATTTTTAAAAAATTGCCTTATAGTATCATACCATACATCATAGTCCATATCAGTTTCCATGACCATTTTATACTCATAGCAAGGAGTTGTTAAACTAGTCAAAACCAGAGGTTTAAGGAATAATTTGACAGGATCCTCCCACACTGAAGCCAATGTTGCTAGGACATCAGCCATCTAATTTTTCTCCCTTGGTAAGTGTAGGAACCTATAATCCTTGAAATTCTTTCTCATCACAGTTAAGTAGTCATGGTACAACTTCAATTTTTCTTCCTTCAACTCCTATTCTCCATTTACTTAGGATACCACCAACAATGAGTCACCAAAAACCTGGACTCTATTGACCCTCATCATTATCAAGGTTTCCAAAACAAAGACACATGCTTCATATTCCACCATATTATTGGTTATCTTGAATTTTAATTTTTTAGATAAGGGGATGAGCTCTCCTTCTAGCAATTCAAATATTACTCCCAATCCAGCTCCATTCCTGCTCACTGCCCCATCAAAATACATCCTCCATTCATGTACTTCTATGGCCTTCATATGTTCATCTGAAAACTCAAAAGTTACTTCCTCACTGTCGGGGTAGTGGTTGTTGAGCCAGAAATTCTGCCATCATTCTGCCCTTAATAGTCTTTCTATTTATATATTCGATTTCAAATTCCTCTAGGATTATCAACTACTGACTATATTTTCCAATCAACGAAGGTGTCTCTCTCAAGTATTTCACCAGATCCAGCCTAAAAATTTCTTGCACATTATAAGATTGAAAATAGTGCCACAACTTCTTAGATGAACAAACCATGGCAATACAAGTCTTTTCAATAATACTATACTTGACCTCATAAGGCAGAAGCTTTCTACTTAAGTAGTAGATTGCACACTTAACTCCTAATTCATCTGCTTGGGCTAGCATTACTCTTATTGATTTTTCTTCTACCGCTAATATAGTATTAGTGGTTTGCTAGGCTTAGGTGGTTTTAATACTACTGGATTCAATATGTATTCTTTTATGGCTCGAAAGCCTTCTAACACTGATCATTCCATTCTATCAGTTGGTTTTTCTTAAGCAGCTTAAAGATGGGTTCACAAATGGTTATGAGTTTAGCAATAAACATTCTTAAATATTGTAACCTCTCGATAAACCCTTTGACCTCCTTCTCCGTCTTAGGGGCCGGCATATCCCAGATTGTCTTAACTTTGTCAGGGTCAATCTTAATGCCATTAGGGCTAATGACATGCCCCAACATCTTACCTGAGGTAACTCCAAACACACACTTCTTTGGGTTCAATCTAAGGTTATATTTGACTGCTCTTTCAAATAAAATTTTCAAGTTTTGAAAATGTTGTTCTCTTGTATCCAATTTTACCATCATATCATCCATATAGACTTCAACCTCCTTATGCATCATATCATGAAACAAGGTAGTGGCCATTCTCTGGTAAGTTGCCCCAGCATTTTTTAATCCAAACGGCATCACCCTATAGCAGAATATATCCTATATAGTTATAAAGGTGATTTTGGTTTTATCCTCTTGGGCCATTAACATTTGATTATAGCTGAAAAATTTATCTACAAATGAGTGTAACACACTAGAGGTTGTACTATCGATTAAGACATCTATATGGGGTAAAGAAAAATATCCTTTGGGGAAGCTTTATTTAAATCTTTGCAATCCACACAAACCCCAATTCTCCCATCTTTCTTTGGTATAGGGATGATATTGGCCAGCCAATCGGAATAATCTATCACTTCTAGGAATTTTACTTGGATCTGCTTAGTGACTTCTTCTTTAATCAATTATGCCTATTCTGGTCATAAATGCCTTAACTTCTGCTTAATGAGCTTCATGTGAGTGTAGGTCGGGATCATGTGTTCAGTAATATCCTGATCAATTTTGAGCATATCCTCATAAGATAAGCAAAGATTTTTTCATATTTTTTTCATATTTTTTCAAGTCTGTCTCTCTCTTCAGGAGTAAGGTCGGATGTTATACTAATATTTTTAAGATTTTCAATTACTCCCAAATTTAATGATTGTATGTCAACAGAATTAATATTAAAAATGCTCATACGATCACATGAATATATGCAACTATCAGGAAAAATATCACACGGGTAAGTGAAATCAGAATTTATTGCTTTCATTTTGAAAAAGAAAATATCATCATCCTCATACAGAGCAGATAAATCAAAATTAAAATTAAAATCAACCTCAATGTTCTCATAATCACATATTGCAATATTCTCAAATTAATCTTCAACAAGTGCAACAATCTCATCTGGAGTCTTCAAGACTTTTAGTCCAACTTTGTTCTTTTTCTCTTGGTCAGTTAGTGGCATGATCTCTTTCTTAACCTGCTCAGTAAGCTCAGCAACATCAGAAAAGATTTCAAACTCAGGGATCATCCTTCCCATGAGCTTGACAGGCACTAGTTTCCTTTACAGTGGTCCCAATTCTGGAGCTTTAACAAATACCTCTTCAAGTAGAGGGAATTTCATCTTCTTGTCTCCCTTCAATAGAGTTCCTTCATCTGTCTCTTCATATTTTAGCCCCTTTCTTGACACTTGATTCTTGAAATTGGAAAGCTCCATCACACCTATTTTTTCTTTCCCAAGTCCAATTCCTGAAAAGTAGTTCATTTTCTTCATCATAGCCAGAACCTTAGAACTTATTATCATATCCTCAGAAATACCAGCTACTTGAAACCCGTTAGGGGCCTTTCCACCATGAGAGCATGGACTGCTTCACTATTCTCTGCCTTAATTATTACCATCCCATTATTGCTCAAAAACTTGATCTTTTAATGGAGTGTAGAAGGGACTCCACCAAGAGAGTGAAACCGTAGGTGTCTTAATAGTAATGCAAAGGTGACTTGTATATCCAAAACTATAAAATCCACCGTGGACTCAATAGAGCTTCTCTTCCGACTTCTTGAAATGATGCTAAGATAATCTTCTCATTCAATTCCCCTCTTATCATGAAGGTTTCTGATGGTGACACTCTATTGAACCTAGGCAACGAGTTATCCTTTGTGCTGGGCTTATTAGGTTCAGGTAACTTTTCACTATCAATCAGATTTTGAATCTCATCCCTTAACTGTATGCATTTGTCTGTCTTATGCCCTTGCATTTGATGGAACTGACATAAAACTTTGGCATCAAAGTTTGGTGGTAAGGGATTTAGCGATGGTCGAGGAGCCAGTGGCTATAACAATCCTTTCTTTTACAATTTATTGAAAATCTAAGACAAAGTTTCCCTAACTCTAAAAAATATCTTATATTTCCTTAACCAGGTGTATTGAAATCTACTTCCTTCTGTGTACCTTGATTGCTAGACTGATATCTCCCCTTCTCATTCCTTTTGCCGGCAAAATAGCTCTTTTCCCTCTCCCACTCTTTTATTTGCAATCTGGCTTGGACAAGGTCTTTAAAGTCCCTGACAAAAATGTGGGACATTCATTCATAAAGATTAGGTTTGACACCTCTCGCTATAATCCTAATCTGAATGGACTCATCTGGCCTCTTCTTAAGCAATGCAGACTTATTCCTCCATCTCTTCACATATTCAACAAAATTTTCATTCTACCTGTGCCTTATTAATTCCACTTCCATCAGAGTCACTTCTAGTTAAACATTGTACCCATACTACTAGATGAAGGCTTTGTATAGCAAATCTCAGTTTTTTTTTTAGTATTCTTCTCTAAGATATTAAACCAGTTTTGCATAATATGGTCTAATGAGAGCATGAAGTACCTTAGAGTTTAAGCTTTAGTAGCCCTAGCTGATTCCATGACAGTGATGTACTACTTGATTTGCAGATAAAGATTTCTAGTTCTATCAAATCTGGCAAAAGAAACGTATCTTGAACTTGTAAGGAACTTCTTCATATTGCTCAACTAACTTGTCCACCTCTGAAACTTCCTAAGCTTTCAACTTCTTTTCAAACTTCTTTCCTAAATTAGCAATCATTTTTTCAAAACCAGCAGACTCAGTCTTTTCTCTGAACTTCTTCTCTTTCAACTTTTCTTGTTGTTCTTGGAAGTACATATCCCAATCAACATCATCCATTACTACCTTGTCTTCATTAGAAGCTACCTCTATTATCTTGGCCTTTCCCTTGTCCTTTTACTTCTTATTACTAGCAGATGCTTTAATATTATTGTCTATTAACAGTGAAAATAGTTGGGTTCTCACAGCCTCAGCAAGGGCCCCCTTTTAGTTCTTCCATCTTGGAGTTGAAGACATCATTCACCATCTTCTGAACTTGCTCAGGTTTCATTGGTCTTAGTATGAAGTTAACTAATCCTTTACTGGATTCTGAGTCACTGTCATAGTTCAGGTTATCGTAAGCCCTTAAACTACTGTACTCCAGGTCTGTGAGCCAAAAAGGATTAATGCTTATAAAATGCAATACATGTATATATGTGCAACAAACAAAATAAACAAATTAAGTCAGGGTGTTCCTTCCCACCTTATATCTTCCACACGCGTGTGGAAAATCTCTTTTTCTAGGTATATGGTCAATAAAATATCAACGGGAGATACTTTATTTTTGAGTCACTCAAACAAATTAACCAATAGTTATATTTTCATTTAGAGAAACCAGTCCATAATAACTCTCACTAATTAAGCCTTAATCCATTTAGTCAATCAAAAGATAGCTTATATGCTATATTGTTGATTAAAACTAAAATAAAGGGTTTATCATAAATAGATTTCTCATTTGAAAATAGGCAACTAATGATCCATGCCTAAAAAATATCCTATAATTAACAAGTCTTGCATGAATTAGGCCCACAATTAATTTTAATATTCCATAATTGACCTAATTAGTTGTAAGCCTATTTAAGAAAAGGTTTTAATAAATGTTTAAAAGCCTATTGAAGAAGGTTTTGTTAAAATGATTTTTTTTAGCTTTAAATTTGGGTCATGAGGAAAAGGGTTTTTTGACCTATCTTAAAAAGATTTTATGTTAAAGACTATTTTGAAAATGAGTTTGAAAATAATTTTGGTCTTTTGGGCCTTAAAATAATTATTTTGGGCTTCCCATAATTAGATCATATTAAGAAAAAGACAAACCAAATGGGTCATAACTTAGCTAAAACATGTTAATCATAGTTAAAAACAAGCATTTAGGGTAAACCTAAGTTACTAGGCAAACTATATCGGCTTTAGTCTTTGGGTTAAAAAGGCTTAGGTCCCCATAGTAAATATATACCAAAAGGTACAAGGCTATGATTAATTATACGATACTCGATCTCCATACATTGAATGAAAATATGGTATCCCTCACATACACATAATACGGTTCCACAAGGCAGCCTAACTCACACACAATGCAATATAAGTAATACAATAGATAATATCAAAATAAAAAAGAATAAATAATATAAAGATCAATGAAATCAACTTCTCTTAACCCCAGTGGATTCACCACTGTAAGCAGCGATTTTTGCCCCCATTCTCGGTGGAATGGTTCTTGCGACTTCAACACTGTTAGGCTCAGGACATTAGAGAACACAACTCTAAACCCAGAGAAATAGGAGTCACCACTCGGATGGACCGAAAAAATAGAAAGGATTGATGACTCGATTCCTTAGAAATCTCTACCACCTTATTAGGTTTAGAAAGATGGATACGCATAGGGAAGGTGAGAATAACCCAACATAAATTATTAACTTTATAAAATATTATCCATACAACAAGTAATTTAAAATAAATAAATATTTAGTGTATTAAAAACAAAGGTCTAAACAATTCAATAAAAATGGGCACCCATACAAGATGAAAATATGCCCTTACAATAATGTCCAAAACTAAATAAAATAAGATACCCATCATTTGGTGGAAATATGTCCTTTACATTGATCTCAAAACTTAAAATAAATTAAATTACATTGAGCTTAATAAATAAGATATCTACGAAGTGAAAACGTACCTCTTACATCCTTGAAGTTTAAATAATTAACTAAATGCAATTAAACCATTTATACATTCACCATAAGCAAAAATAAATCATTCATCATAAACATACAACAATGAACCAAACAATCAAATCTAGGTTTTAATATTGAATAAAGCATTGAATATACAAAATCAGGGTTTACATGTTAAATTTGGGTTTATAGGGATTAAAAACATAGTTTTAGGATTTTGAAAAAAAAATTAGGGTTTTAAATGAAAAACTAGGATTTTGGGATAAAATTAGGGTTCTGGATGGAAAACTAAGGTTTTAGGGTAAGACAAAAATAAGGTTTTTGGATGGAAAATTATGGTTTTATGGATTTTTTTTGAAACAAAACTAGGGTTTTATGCTTTTAGAAAATAAGATTAGTGTTTTAAAGTAAAATTTAGAGTTATAGGGATCAAATCAGGATTATAGGGCTCCAAGTTCATAAATTAGGGTTTTGGGTGATCAAATTAGGATTTTGGTTTTAAAAACATATAAGTAAGGTTTTAGATGCACTAATTAGGGTTTAATACTTAAGGTTTAGCTTCTATTATTTAATACATGAATTCATATGCTATTTTATTAGGGTTTAATATTTAAATTTAGTTTCTTCCTGAAGTTTATATGCTCCTGGACATACTTAAACAAATTCACAGTAAATACGAATCAATAATATTAATAAAGGAAGCTATCTATAAATTCAAATAAATTAAAAACCAAACCTCAATTTGTTAGCTCCACTAAAATTAAGAGTGTTGATCCAAGTTTTTTGTTTGAATCAACTTTGAGTGTTGGTTGAGCAAGGCAATATGAAGACAGTGCCTACTTCTTTATCGGTTGTTGTGTGTTTTGAGTTTTGTTGATTGTTGTTAACTATTGTTATTCAGTGTTGCTGTGTTTGCTACTCTCTCGTGATAATTGTTGCTTCCTTTAAGCCTTACTTTAAACCTATATTTATAGGAATATATTAGGTTAAAGTTGATTCCTAATCCTAACTTATTCGAGCTTAATTAGGATTTTAATCAAACTCAATTTGTATTTGGCTTGGATTAGGTCTTGAAACTGAAGTCATATCGAATTAAAATAATTTAAATTCGAAATGAATTAAACCCATATTGAAATAAAATAATTTAAGTTCGACATGAACCAAAACCCATATCGAAGAGGACAGTGGGCTAATTCAATTTGAGAATTAACTTATTGAATTGGAGCTTGACCAATTCGATATGGATGTGCTCATATCGAATTGGACAAGTTTCCAATTCAATATGAGTGATGTTCATATCGAATTGGCTGTCCAATTCGAAATGAACATCTCCATATCGAATATCGAATTGAAAGCACCCAATTCGATATGGACATGGTCCATATCGAATTAAACCAAACCAAAATTTAACTTCATATCAAACCATTTTAGGGCTTTAAAAATTGAACCGGCTTATTATAGTCCTTATAAAACTGGACCAATTCAATAAAAAGCTTTAAACCAGGTTTAAGCCATTAAGAATGGACCAAACTTAACTAGGCCTCTATTAATCGATATCAAACTAGCTTTAGGGCTAAAGTTAAGGGTCTACACACCTCCTTTTTTGCAATCATTAATAAGGCAAAATAATGGGCTGATTGCTCAAAAATTTTGAGATCATATTAGGATCTACAATTCCCTTTTTGCATTTAGTTTGACGGGAGCAAAAATTGATTATGATATAAATAAAAGACCCGGCCCTTATATTTTCAGACTTTATGGTCAAAATAATCACTTAATGGTTTCTTTGTTGCCTCTGAAAAATGAAAACCCAGTATGTCTTTGATACTGAAAATGAAAGAAAAAAAATAGAATTTTTGCTTTTATTAGTGATGATTCTGACAAGATCATTGATGAGCACATTATTGAAGATTGACTGAGATGTTTGAAGAGCATAATGAAATTGCTAAATCATTTCGAATGGTAAGAGATCGATTCGAAGAAGATGATTTATTGCTATTACGTCTTAAGTTGGTTGGAAAAAGGACATAAGATGAACTTTAATACAATGCTCCTTTTTGTTCAAAAATTGCAGGTTTGTTAGTTAGGGATTTTGGACTTTATGACAAGAGCAAAGATATCATAATTGAACATAATGATATGAGATTAAAATGAATTTGTAATTTGCATTCAAGTCTAATGTCAATGCAATATCCAATTTTCTTTCCTTACGGTGAAGATGTTTTTCATATTGATATACCATATGTTTTGACTAATCATGGAAAAAGTTGAAAAGAAAATATGTTACAATGACAGAGTACTACATTTACATGTTGCAACAATGTATAGATGATAAATCTACTGTTTAAAGAGGTGGACATCTTCTTGAATAATTTATAGTTGATGCATTTACATGCATTGAACAATGAAGGTTAGATTACATTTGAAGAATTAGATTACATTTGAAGAAATCAGAAGTCATTGAGATCTGAATTTTTTTTTAGGAATTCAAGATGCATTTTACCATGGTGATCTCAATGGCAATAACATTGGAAAAAGTATAATTTTATCATCTTCTTATACATGTAGTTCACGATACATGATGGAGCATTACCATGATGCAATGGCTATATGCAAATTTTATGAAAATCCATATTATTATGTTTACCTCAATGCTCATTCGGCTGAAGTTTGTAATATGATTGGAATGATTGTTGGTCAAAGATCCGAAGATAAACTTGATATTGTCAGGTGCTTTTAAGATGAAAGTTGATGACTTAGTTGAAAATATTAAACAAAGACGTTTTTTCAAAAAAATTAATGCAATGTTATACACTATGGAGTTTCAAAAGAGAGAATTACATCATATACATGTTTTGGTTTGGTTGGAATGTGATTTAAAACCTTTGAATGTTGTAGAAATTGACCAAATAATTTGTGTTGAATTTCCAGATAAAGAAATTGATCCTTTATGTTATGAATTGGTGTCTAAATTTATGATGTATGATCCATGTGGTTCAATAAAAGCGAATTCTCCCCATATGCATAATGGACATTGTAAGAGATTTTTTTCAAAAAAAATTCAAACTAAGACTGTGATAGATTCAAATGGTTTTGCAACTTTTAGACGAAGAGATGATGGTCTTTATGTTGAAAAGAATAGTATGAAAATTGATAATCGTTTTATTATTCCGAGAGGTGAAACGATAGCAAGGAGAAAGAATGCCAGAAGAGAGCTCGAAAAGAAACCATCTATCTGTAAGCTAGATCTCTGATCAGTCATGCAAGATTGCTTCCTCTGCATTTTCTTCTTTCGTGTTTAATCTGGAAGAAGAAGAAGAAGGTCAAACTGAGTTTTCACTGGAGGCAGGACTCTTCTTTTACCCAACCTCTCCTACTTCTATTGTAGTTTCAGATGCCCTTGAGCCCGATTTTCCCATTATTTATGTCAACAAAGTCTTTGAGATCTTCACTGGTTATCGCGCTGACAAAGTCCTTGGTCGAAATTGGAGCCATTGAACAGAAAAGCAGAGAAAAAGGGTTCTATTAGATAAAGAGCTGCACAGAAAGTGCTCGATGAAATGCTTAAGAAAGCACCAGTAACAATCTTTATAGCTTAACAAAGGTTTGTAAATAACTCCCAGAAATTACTGCCGGCCTTATGGCGGCTGCATCTCACGGCGTTCTGATAGATCCTGAGATGGCTTCACCGTCCAATCCTCCCACAAAGCCTTCTTATGCTTTGGTCGTGCGAACTAATAAGGAAAAATCAGAAATAGACCGCTCTTTCTTACCAGTAATTGAACGGAATTCTGATAAGATTTTCAAACTGCCATCACGGTTTAAAGGGGTTCCATCTGTCTCTTTTTCTAATAATGAATCTATCGGTTTTGCTCAACAATTTTGTTTTGCCTTAGTGGGAACTTTTCAATATGGTAGACCAAATATGAAATCTCTACGGCAGCTTATGGATAAGATAGGATTCAAGGGGAATTTCACTTTAGGCCTCCTTGATGCTGCCCATGTTTTAATAAAATTCGATCTGGAGGATGATTTCCTTCGTTTCTGGCTGAAACAAGTTTAGTATTTTCAAGGCTTTTCAATGAGAATCTCTAAATGGACACGATGTTTTCGACCCAACGTTGATTATGCAATAATTTTGATTTGGTTGCAATTTGAAGGATTACCAATTCACCTCTTTGATAAGGAGGCATTATTTCCTATTGCTAATCTAATCAGTAAGCCACTCAAAGTTGATGCGGCTACAGCTACCCTTTCTCTCCCTTCAGTAGCACGTGTGTGTGTTGAGCTGGATCTATCTGAAGAATTGCCCAATCAGATTTGGATTGAAGATGGAGAATTGGGTTTCTTTCAATCGGTAAGTTATGAAAACCTGCCATTGTTCTGTTCTAAATGCAGTAAGTTGGGACATGATTTGTCTTCCTGCCCAAGTAATGCATCCAAGGCTAAAATAGTTCAAACTACCCAGCAATGGGTCCCGAAAACTGTTCATAATGATGTCGAAGCTACTGTTGAATCCTAAAATACTAATAAGGTTACCAGTCCTGAGCCAAATTTGTCTAATGGAATTACTGCTGTAACAGAGAAGATCAATAATTGTGTTTCAGTTCCTGCATCAGGGACTCAGCGCAATATAGTAAGAGAACAGGTCACACCGGTTCAGCCTCATGAATATCCTATCATCACTAACTCTGAATTCCCGATTCATGATTCTGAGTTGCAAAATTTGCCACGAGTGGTTTTCTCCAATATTTCTGCAGACCATAATCATAGGCCTAATACTTCAACCATTGTTGATGACATTAGAGGAAATTCAGAACCTGAAATGGGACACAAATTCGATGAAGATTGTTTACAGCATAACTCGGATACAAATTTAACAGATGTGGAAGTAACATGCACGCGTGAGGAATTACTATCTGATAGCAAAACCATTGCTAACAGATTAAATGTTTCGGGTCAGAATGGTAATGATGCTGATTGTGAAGACAGTTTTGTTCATGTTGAGCGGAAAAAGGTGGGTAGGAAACCAAAGGCAAAAACATCAAAAATGTCCAAAGCGGATAAGAAGTCAGTAGCTTTGTCTACTATTCTTAATCAATGATTGTCCTTATTTGGAATTTGTGGGGACTTTTGACCTCTTTTCCCCGCCTTCTTGGATTATGTAAAGAGTTCAATTTTCATTTTATTGTTCTGATAGAACCTATGGTTACTGCTGCTAATTCTCAATGGTATGCTTCTCAATTGGGTTTCACGGATGTCTTTACATCTGATGGTAATAAAATTTGGATATTATGGAAAACCCAGTTTCCTTAACTCAGTTTAGAGGAGGTCGACACATATTATCCTCTCATGTCTGTCATCATTCGTTGGGCATTAATTTTCACTTTTCAGCAATTTATGGGCCACATACTAGAAGAGACAGAATGGTACTTTGGGATGAATTGCGTGTTCTTTCTTCTAGCCTGTCTTCACCATGGTTTATTGGAGGTGATTTTAATATCATTAAATGTCCTACAGAGTATAAAGGCAACTCTTCTCCATCTTTGGATAGCATTCAAGACTTTGTTTCTTGTCTCGATGATTGTGGGCTATTGGATATTCCATTTTGTGGTAACTCCTTTACCTGGACAGGAATGAGGCAAACTGGCAGAGTATGGGAAAAATTAGACCGGATCCTGGCTTCGACATCTTTTTTACAAATGTTTAATGACATTAATGTGAGACACTTAAGTAGAACCTCATCAGACCACTCGCCGTTATTATTAAAGTGCTCATTCGGAGATTCAATAATACCTAAACCATTCCGGTTTCTTCACATGTGGCTCACAAATGATGGGTTTCTTCCCATGGTACAAGAGCAATGGAATCACGAGTTCTTGGGTGGTGGTATGTACGGCTTCTTTATGAAACTTAAAAAGCTGAAACGTGCAATTCAAAATTGGAATAAGGAGCATTTCGGTCATGTTTTTCAGGAGATTGATCGGCTTGAAAGTGAGGTAACATTAGCGGAAAGCCTTTATTTGATTGATGATTCTACGGTTAACTGTGCTTCTTGGCAGCATAAGCAAGCCCTTTTGGTTACAAGATATAAGCAAGCTGAGAGTTATTGGAGACAGAAGGTTATCATCAAATGGTTAAAAGAGGGTGATGCAAACACTAATTTTTTCCACACTTTTGTGATAGTCAAGAGAAAGTTCCAGAGAATTACTTCAATTCGAAAGGAAGATGGCACTTGGATAAATGATTTGAATGATATTGGTAATGAGGCGGCAACATTCTTCAGGCATTTGTTTTCTGCTGACACCATAGAAGAGGGAGTAACTTTTTTAGATGTCATTGAACCTTCAATAACAGTGGAACAGAATTGTGCTTTAACTGCTATGCCTACCGACTCTGAGATCAAAAAAACAGTGTGGCAATTGGATCCCAATAGCGCAGCAGGTCATGATGGTTTTGATGGGTTTTTCTTTCAAAAATGTTGGGATATTATTCAATGGGATGTCTGCAGTACGGTCAAAGAATTTTTTCTGGGAATACCACCACCACGAGATTTTGGTAAAGCTTTGATTATCATGCTGCCCAAAGTAGAAAATCCGTCATCTTTTGGACAATTTCGCCTAATTTGCCTTGCTACATTCTTCAGTAAGGTGTGCACTAGAATTCTGGCTAACCGTTTGTCTCCTATTCTTGAACAGATTATATCTCTTGAACAGGCAGGCTTTCTGCGAAACAGATCCATCCATGAACAGATTTTAATTGCCAATGAGTTAATTCATGATATCGACAAGAAGACCAGAGGACATAATCTTGCCATAAAGTTGGACATGGCAAAGGCTTTTGACCATGTCTCATGGTCTTATCTGGAAGCTGTCTTGATTAGATTTGGTTTCTCCCGTCAATTTGTTGATTTGATTTTTTCCCATCTTAAAGCAACTAATTTTTCAGTGATGTTTAATGGGAAAAGTTTTGGAAACTTCCGACCCACTCGAGGAGTAAAGCAAGGAGACCCGCTTTCTCCCCTATTTTTTATTCTTGCAGCTGAAGGTTTCTCGAGAGGGATAAAAAAATTAGTGGCTGAAGGTCGGATCATACCTTACAAGATGTTGAGGAAATGTGACATTATCACACATCTTGCCTTTGCGGACGATCTCTTAGTGTTTATCAATGGAGACGTTCGTAGCACAAGACAATTTATGGAATTTCTTGACAAATATCAAAACACTTCCGGGCAGTTGGTAAACTTAAGTAAAAGCTCTTTTTATTGCTCCTCTAAATGTTCTGCAGCATACAAGACTAAGCTTAACTGTATTCTCGGTATTCCTTGCCAAAGCCTTCCTTTTATGTACTTGGGTACCCCCATTTACAAGGGTATCAACAGGGCTCAATATTGTAATTATCTACTGCGGAAAATTGATTCCAAACTACAGGGTTGGACGAAGAAGTTCCTCAATACTGGTGGAAGGTTGCCCCTAATTAAACATGTGTTAAGTTCAATTCCAATTCACACTTTAGGGGCGATGACTCTACCTAAGAGCATCATCCGCATTATTGAAAGGAAGGCATCAAATTTCTTTTGGGCCTCTTCGCAGGAACAAAACCATTATCATTGGGCCAGCTATGGCAAGATGTGCTACCCATACGAAGAAGGAGGTCTGGGGGCTAGATCCATTGAAGCCCTCCAAGAGGCCTTTTCCCTTAACCTTTGGTGGCGTTACTTTGGGTTGGATTCGGTTTGGTCTCGTCTGATGAAAACGAAATATCATAGACATGGGAGCATGAAATCAAAGATCACATATTCGAACACCTAGAAAAGAATTTGCAAATATCATGATAAGGCTGTTTCCTTAATGCAGGTTACTGAAGAGGGTTTGTGTTGGCTTAACGGAAGTGGAAAAGGATTTACTATCAAGAAAGCATATGATGCAGTTAGACCAAAGCAATCTATCACTTTGTCGGCCCAATCTCTGTGGAATAGGCGAATTCCTGCCAAGATTTCCATCTTCAATTGGCGTCTTTTGCATCAAGCACTTCCCATTCCTAGCCATTTACAAAAAATGGGAATCCAATTAGCTTCCCACTGTCCCTTTTGTCTATCTGCAGCAGGTACAATTAACCATATATTCTACCTCTGTTCTGGCATTCAACTACTCTGGAAATACTTTCGGGAATCGTTTCTTGGAAAAGGTACAGGTGAAGCCTCTCTTCGTCAAGAACTATTTCAATGGTGGCTTTCGGCTTCAATAAACTCGCCATTGGGAATTACTTATAGGTGTATACCTCAAGCTCTTTTGTTTTTCATATGGAAGTCTTATTGTGGAATAATGTGGGGAACTGTTGACTTTCATTTGCCTGCGATTATTGAGCAACTTCAGAATTGGTTATTTCATAGGGACTCTCACAATCTGACAAGAAAATGGCCAAAGCATTTAGCAAGTTTCCCGAATTTTTACCACTGCAAATGGGTAAAAGATTACAGGTCAGATTGGTTTCTTGGCACAAACCTCCGATTGGTGTTCATAAAATCAACATTGATGCATCCTTTTCCAGAATATCGGCAGCAGGAGGAGCAATCATCAGAGATCAACATGGTGCTTTCCTTGCAGCATACTGTTTTGCTGTCACAGCACAGGATGCCACTGCTGCTGAGATACAAGCAATAGCAACAAGTATCAGATGGTGCTTACAATTCCATGTCTTCCCTTTAATTTTGGAGACAGATTCAAAGAAGGCGATCGAGACTATTCAAGAAGGAAATGGTCCTCAAGAAAGGCAGATTCAACGTTTAGCTAGCAGATATCAAATCTCTTTTACACACACTCTTCGAGAAGGAAACCAGGCGGCAAACTATTTGGCTCGGTTTAGTAGGTGTTTCTCCATCAATTGTAGTTTTAATTCTTTTGTTTTGTTGCCTCATATCCTTAAAGGCATTGTAATATTTGATACATTTGATTCTCCTTATATAAGAATTAATAAAATATGACCACTCAAGGATCTTTAACTTGAGTTGGTTGCCTTTCAAAAAAAAATCGTTTTATTATTCCGTATAATAGATATTTACTAATTCAATATGAAGCACATTTAAATATCAAATTTTACTATTATTCTACTTTGATAAAATATCTTTTTAAATATATTAATAAAGGTTTTGATAGAATACGTGAAACAATTGAAAATTATAAAGAAAAAACAAGTGGCGATAAGAGTGATAATGGGATAGAACGAGATGAAATTAAAGCATTTTTAGAATACCATTATATTTCACCTTGCGTAGCAACATGGAGGCTATTTGAATTTCTCAGACATTATAGATATCCAGTTGTTGAAAGATTGGTTGCTCATTTACCAAATATGAATAATATAGTTTTTAACAATAATTGTGATATAAGTTATATAGTAGATGATCCTAAATCGCAATAAACAATGCTGACAGAATGGTTGCATGCAAATGATCTGTTTGAGGATGCACATTCATTAACATATGTTGAATTTCCTATAAACTGGGCTTGGGATATAAAAGAAAAAAGTTGGAATAGATGGAAAAGAGGAAACACTATTGTAAGAATTTCATTTGTTCATCCAAATTCGGGTGAATTATATTTCCTACGGATGTTGTTAAAGGACCAAGGAGTTTTGATGAGATTAGAATTGTTCATGGTGTTTTATATGACTCATTTAAATTAGCTTACAATGCATATGGATTGTTGGGAGATGACCGAGAATGGATTAATGCTTTAAAAGAGGCAATTATTTGGGCGTCATCTAATCAATTAAGACATTTATTTGTAGTTCTATTAACTTTTTGTAATGTTATTAACCCAAATAAATTGTTTAATATGTTTTAGAGACATTTTGCTAAAGATATAGAATATACTTTTAGAAGACAATTTGCGTCAATCAGTTTATCTATACCAGTAGATCGATTGAGAAAGTATGTATTATAAGAGTTATAAAGAGAGCTTAATAAAAATGGTTTTTCTTTGATCGATTTTAATATATCAATTCTAAATAATTTATATTCAAATGATTTTACTAATAGATTAATTATGGAAGAATTGTATTATGATTTTGAGCAACTGAAAATAGAACATGATGATATGGTCAAGATTTTAAATGTTGAGCAAAAAGAGATTTATGATGTTGTTATACAATCCGTAATATATGATAGAGGTAGGTTGTTTTTTGTTTATGGTAATGGTCGAATAGGTAAGACTTATTTCTAGATTTAAGATACCGATTAACTTAGATGAAAATTCTTCATGTAAGATAAAGAAAGGAACACATTTGGCTGATCTGATTAAGGAATGTTCATTAGTTATTTGAGATGAAGCTCTGAGAAACCATCAACATTGTTTCGAAGCCGTTGATTGATCAATGAGAGATATATTATTTATGGCTGATTTTGATGTCACGGATAAAATTTTTGGTGCTAAGACAATTGTTCTTGGTGGAGATTTTCGTCAAATTTTGCCAATGGTGCCCCAAAGTACTAAAGAAAATATTTTAAATGCTTCAATAACACGATCATATATGTGGAAAGCATTTATTTTGTACAAATTAAAAAATAATATGAGATTTCAACAAGGTGAAAATGGAAAAAATTCGTCAGAGTCAATTTGTTCGCAGATTGGTTGTTGGAGATGGAAAAGTGCAAACGTTGAAAATTGATTTGTATGATGATGAAAATAAATGGATAAAAATATCTTTAGAATTTTCTATTAGCAGCTCTTGCGATCCAATAAAAATAATCATTTAATGTATATATCCCTTTTTTGAATAATTATTCTTCCACGACGTATCTTAAAGAAAGAGCTATTATTTTGCCAAGGAATGAAGTGGTTGACAAAATTAATAATGTCATGATAGATTTGGTTCCCAAAAAAGAAGTTATTTATTATAGTTATGATTCAATATGTACTTCAGTTATCAATATAGAAGAATTAGAATTACTTTATTTTGTATAATTTCTTAATTCTTTAAATTTCAACAATTTCCACAACATGAATTATGTTTAAAAATAAATACTCCAATAATGTTATTGTGGAATCTCAATCCTTCAATAAGTCTTTGCAATGGTACATGTTTGGTTGTTGCTCATTTAGGTAGTAGAATAATCGAAGGGCAAATAATAATAGGTTCCTACGCCGAAGAAAAGTTTGTATACCACAAATAATTTTATCGGCAAGTGAAAAACAATGGTCATTCACTTTGAAAAGGAGGCAATTCCTTTTGAAAGTTTGTTATTCTATGACAATAAATAAAAGTCAAGGTCAAGCACTTAAAAATATAAGAATATATTTTAGATAGACCCATATTAACACTGTCAATTATATGTTGCTTTGTCAAGGGTTACAAATAAAAATGGAGTTAGCATTTTGATAGATAAAAATAATTTCGATGTAAATAAAGAATTTTTAGAATGTACAAAGAATGTTGTATATCATGAAATTTTTGAAGATATAATTTTTTTAAATTGTTATTATATATATATTAGATCCCTGCATTGATGTATATATTAATTAAATTTATTATCAATATTTAGTTATTCACTATGGCCTGCATGTCTATTGAATGCATAACTAAAGATAGCAAGAATATCAAATTGCTAGTGCGAGTAGCTAGAACCTGAGTTTTTATTTCCCAATATAATCTTGGTTAACCTATGAATTTTGAATTTCTTCTCATTGTTGAAAAGGTATTTTTTTATAAAATTTAAAATCACCTTAATTATGTTAATTTTTTAATATATTTGTTTTAAATTTACTTTGCAGGGATACACTATTCAGGCATTGGTTCCTGCAAATTTAGTCATGAAATTTCAATCTCAAATTATAGAAGGAAACATTTATTACATTTCGGTATTTGAGATAGAAAAATGTCAAAGAAATTATAGGATAAGTGATCATCAATTTCATATTCGATTACTTCCTAATGCAACAATTAGACAAATTGATGATAATAATTATCAAATTTCATTCGATAAATTCAATTTCTTGGAATTTGAAGATCTGAAATAGTAAGATGGGAAAATTAACAATTTATATGGTACTTATTTTTTTTTTTAAAAATATGTATATATATATGCATATAATGTTCCATTTTTCATATAATTAAAATTTGATATTATAATAGATGCACTTGGGCAACTCATTATCATTGAGAAAGCAATTTTAGTCAACGTGCGCAACATTTTGAAATACAAAAGAAACGTTTATCTTAAAAATGTCAGGTATTTATTTATAAATCATGGTAAGTTTTGTTTATGTATTAGGATAAATATTGAACTTCAATTTTACATATTTAATGTAGGGTGAAAAATTAAAAGTTGCTCTATGGGAAAAAAAAGGCAATTGAATTTCCAGAAGAAGAGTTTTTTAAACTAGCTGAAATTGCGGTCATAATTATTTTTGCAGGGATGACAATCAATAGTTTCAGCGGTAATTATGTTAAATTGTTATTGTTATTATATGATTGTTTATCAATGCTATTATCCTTAATATTATTTATATTATTGGCAAAAATGTATTATTATTCTCATTGATTCTTTATATGCATATACTAATAATTTGAATGTTATTATGTATGAAAGGTGAATTTGACTAGTTCAAGTGCAACAAAGACATATATAAATATATAATTACCAGAGGTTAAAGAACTCTTCAAAAGGTTAGATATGCTTTATTATTATATGTGAATATTTTTATTTATTATAAATAGCTAAAAAATTATTTTGTAATTTTGCAATTTGTAATAGCTTGCCAAACCTGTTGACTCAATTAACAAAGGTGGAAAAAGAATTCGAAATATCAAGTGATATCGAAAGTCAGAAAGATGCTAATCAGAAAACTATTTCAGAATTGTTCCAGATTGACATACATACAGACAAGGTATTGTTGTATATTTTTCTTTTTGCTAAATTTAAACTTTTTTACTATTGCATTCTACGATAAAAATATTTACTAAAATATAAGATTTTTTTTATAAGGAATTGAAATATACATGTAAGGTCGTTATAAAAGAGATAGATGGTTCCAGCGATAGGTGGTATAAGGCATGTCCACGATGCAAAACCAGTGTTCAATAATATGATTCACGAATAATTTGCAAGAATTGCGGAGACCTTGATGAACTTCCTATACCTTGGTACATTATTAATAACTGTTTATTACTAACATTATTACTTGCCTTTTTTTTTGAATGAACCATTTTTTTAAAATAATATTTTGTAGGTACAAACTTGCTATCATCATCGAAGATGAAACGAGCAGTGTTCTGGTCATTTTATTTGGTCATCTTGCTATAGGTTTAGTTAGCCTTCCTGCCAGTGCCTTTGCATCTACAACTAAAGATCGTACTTACATCCCTCCCACGATATCTAAGATATGCAGCCTTGAAAAATATTCCAACTTATGCTCAGCGACTGAGTTCAGGATTTGTTTGAAATAACATTCAAAGTGATTCATATTTTCCAGGATGATTCACTGACTCCAAGAAAAGAAACTCCCAGTCTAACCTTTGTGCGTCCATCTCAACTATTTTTATGTTCTCCTTCATCAGCAATTCCTTCTAGCCATATCAGAACAACTTTAAATTTTACTCCTAAAGGTGCAACGAGATCTGGAAGCTCTTTATATCGTATAACTAAAACTAATCACGTTGAAACACTTGCAAAAAAAAAAACCCGCATTGAGTAAGATTTCTTACATGATCTTTTTAACCATGATATTAGATACTTAATTTTATAAATCTTAAGTAGATCATTACTTATTTATTTACAAATATTTTCTTGTGATTTTTTGGTATAATGAAGATGACAATTGAAGAATAAAACTTTGTTCTCTTGCTCATATAATTTCAAAAATTTCATAATCGCTCTTTACTACTTTCTTATTAATATTTAAAGTATGTACTGATATTATTAAATATATTTTATCTTTATTATCGCTAGACATTTACTATTTTATTTTTCTTTATACAATTTATATGTAAACTTTAAGAAACACTATACTTACTACTCATCTTATATATTTAATATTATTATATTTAAGTATTAATATTGCTTGAAAGCTACGTGAGCGATGAATTTAATATCTTTTATAACACTTAAACAAGTTACTATAATTTGTTAGCTTCATGTTAGAAATAAACGATCTATATACTTCATAATCGTAGTCTAATGAGCGAGATTTTGTTCAACCTCATTATCAAATTCCACTTAAAGACAGTATGAGGTTTGTTTGTGTGATGCAAATTGTTGATTCACACATTATTATTATTTTTAAAATATATGCACTATTACATTTTAAATTTTTTTTAACTTTTCTACAAATGAAAATATTGATGTTATTATACTACTATTATTTTAATTTTTCCATGCTCATTTATACTTGGCTCTAAATGATGACAGAAAGATTGAATTATTTTGTAAATATTGAATAATTATGCAGAAGAAATTTGCAATAGGTGAGATCAAATCTGAAAAAAATATATCCAACAAATAAATAAGTAAATATCTCTAATATTGTTAAATAATAAGTGTTAAAATTTTAATTTTTTTTTAAAAAAATTAGTATAGGAAGTTCAATAATTGATGTAAGTAAATAATAAATAAATGAATAATTAAACAATATTATTGAAGAAAGTTTTTGAACTCATGATCAGTGGACTAACACTGCTCCAGATTTTCTTGCTTATCTTAGCATAGAAACTAGATGTACAATTTTATTGCACGTTAACATCACCATATACCTATGATAACATACATTTAGTCTTCATCTATTCAAATGAAATTTATTCTAAAATCCAAAACTACAAAAATATTATTTATACTACAGTGAAATATTATTTATACTACAGTAAAATATCAAATATATCATTTATTTATTATTTTCTAACTAAATTTTATTTGTTATTATTTTTAAGTAAGATCATAATATAATAAATATTAAAAAAGTGTTAAAATTTTAATTTTTAAAAAATAAAATTCATATAAAAAGTTTATGTAAGTAAATAGTAAATAAATGAATAATTAAAAAATATTATTGGAGAAGGTTCATAGCTCATCATTAGTGGACAATAACACTTTAGATTTTCTTACTTGCCTTCATTAGTATAGGAATTAGATATATAATTTTGTTGCACGTTTAATATTAGTCACGTTAACATACATATAATTTTATGTACTTTAACTAGAGAAAAATGATCACTATTTTTTTTTTAATCAAGGCAAATGATTTTCTTTTTATACTAACTTTGATTATTTTTATGCCACGTTAACATAGGAATGGATATTCATTTTTATTGATCTTCTTTTCAAAAGAAAAATGTGAATTCATATCCTTACTTTAAAGGAAGATCAAACCATTAGAGTAGGGATTCCATATCCGTTGTAGAATGACAATATTATAATTATAAATATTTATATCTAGCCTTTATTATTTATTTATTTTCACATTTAATAATTTTTTAATATGTAAAAAAATAAAATTTAACTTTTTTAGTAACTATAAAAATCTACATCATATAATGCTTTCTTTGTTTTAAATTAATAAACACATTTTTATTTTATAAAATTTAAAAAATTAATTATTTTTATTAAAAATATAAATTTATACATATATTTTTAATTTAAATTTTATTTTAGTAAGAAATATATTTATTAATTATTTTAATAAGTAATATCCAATATGTATTTTAGAGAACTCAATTTTTATTCTTAAAGATTTATAAGTTTTCTTATAAAATAATTATATTTTATCTCTTTAATATAAACGGAGAGAACTCAAATTTTATTATGTATAATTATTAATAACTTCTGAATAATTTTTTTATTATATATATATTATATAAGAGACATTTATCTAATATTATGTGTAAAAAATATAATAAAATTTTGCTTAATTTTTATATTTAAGTAAAATATTTTTTATATTTTTTGTACTATTTATACGTTTTTTATATAATAAAGTAATGCCAGAGCTTTTCTCTAGTATTATGTAATGTCTGTTGGCCACAGTTTGACTTATATATATATATATATATATATATATATATATATATATTATATGAGGAACAAGTCGAAATTGTAGCATCCCAACTTTCCTTTGTTTTCCAATTTAAAAGTTTGTCAACCATAATTTATAATTTTTTCTTAACCCCAGTGTACTTAAAAATATTTTTCTTTTTTTATTATTTTTATAAATATCCCAAAAAAAATTAAAAATTTATTTATAAAATTATAAAAAAATGCTTAAAGTATTATAAATTTATCAACTCATAAACACATTATTAAATTTTTCAAAAAAAATTTATTATTTATAAATTTATCAATTTTATGTAATATATAATTTATTATTTAATCATTATATATTTATTATGTTTTTTATAAAATGATTAAAAATTTTAATTAAAAATAAAAATTCTTTAAAGAAAAATTTTAAATTTTAAAAAAAATGTGATAAGAGAAGTAAATTTTCTTAAAAAAATTATATATAAACCTATTCAATTACCATATGACAGCTTCCCAACCCATCCTGTCTGTTACAGTCTTATTTTCTCTTTTTAGTTCCCAACCCAACATTTTAATTTTCGAAGGGAAATGTTAACTGTAATTATTTAAAAAAATAATTTTTAAATAATTTTTTTATTAATTAAAAAATATTAATTATAATATTTTTTCATTATAAATAAATTTATAATAAAAAATTTTTAATCCATAAAAAAATTATCTAATAAGCACTTTCTAAAATACCTACCATTAGCATTTTTTATGCTCGAGACTCACAAACATTGATTAGTCCCAAAATTCTAAATAAAATTTCATGGCCATGAATCCTTATCAGCAAGAACAAACCTCAACTCATTATGAACAAAGACTCAGAGATGAAGTCATTTACCTTCATTCTCTTTGGCACAGAGGCCCTCCAATCTTAAACCCTAACCCTACTTTTCCTGGACCCATCAGAGATTCTCATTACAGTAATGACCCATCAAGAAATCTCCATGTATCCAACTCCATTTCCTTCAAGAAATTTAAGGGAAACAAACGCAGAAGCCAAATTGCTAAGAAGTATAGAAACCTACTACCCGACCCGGGTCCTGAATGGCCCTGTTAACCCCTCACCATCATCTCCTCCTCCGTCTCCCACCTCTGGATGGCCTGCTTTTAAGAACAGACAAAGTCCCTCGACTCGAACCTTACCTGACATTGATGAAGCTAAGGTTGCTGCAATGCAAATGCAGCAGAAAGTAGTTAAATCTTGCAATGTGTTCTTTGCCAAAAAGGGTGATTTGGGTAGCAAAGGAGATGAGGAATTTGAGGAAGAAAATGGAGATGATGATTTCAGTGATGATAATGAAGTTGAGGAGAGTGAAGAATTCAAGTTCTTTTTCAATTTGTTCTTGGAAAGCAGGGAATTGAGGGATTTTTATGAGCACAACCAAGAAACTGGGGAGTTTTATTGCTTAGTTTGTGGAGGGATGGGAGTGAAGCTAGGTAAAATGTTCAAAGGTTGTTTGGGCCTTGTTCAGCATGCTATTGCTATACTGAAAACAATGAGGAAAAGGGCTCATAGGTCTTTTGGTCAAGTCATATGCAGGGTTCTTGGATGGGACATAAGTGGGCTTCCTGTGATTGTCTCAAAGGGCGAACCTCTCAATCAGTCTTTGGCAAAATTAGGCGAGACCCTAGTACATAAATAAAATTTTTTTGTCTATATATATCTGCTGAAGTTTACAAATGTGCCTTTGGGCAATTTCTTTTTGTTTAATTTTCATAATTTCCATGGTTTACAAGTTAAATTTGGTCAAAGTGTGGATATGTGGATGGGATTAAGAATGTATTGGTATTTGTCGTTTTGCACATCCTTAAATTTGTATCTGTTCATAAATGGAATATGTGCTCAATAATTTGAGAATTGCGCTTGCTTGAGTTACATATTGTTGGTTTGTGGATGGGATTATGATGATTGATTATGTGCTTTATAATAAGTTCAGTGAAATACTAGTTACCATGCGTTGATGGAGTGATGAATCAGTTGGTAAAGGGGTATATAGTTTGGATGAAAATGAGATGTGATGATGGTTTGCAAAGTTCCTGTATTGATTTAACCATTTTTGTTTTGCAGGTATGTCTGCGTGTGAGGTTCTATGAAATTACTATGGAATTTGGCGTTTTATCTGGTATAATTTTGCTTTATTAGTTTTGCATTTGCTGAATTGTTTGAAGGATGATAATGCTAAGAAAGCTATTGAAGATCTTAGTGATGGAGTTTATAGACAGAATTTATGATGAACATAATTTTCTCAATCTCAATGATAAAGCCAGGATTGTGCCTATAGTGTTGAACTAATCTGCAAATTGCAGTCCTAGACCCTTAACTGTCATTCATACTTCTTAAGTAATATTGCGTTCTATTTTTCAAAATTCTATATATGATACTGTTGCACAAGATGAAGAAACACACATCATTTATGATTTTTGCTTTTGTCAAAGCCAACAGCTAAAATTGTACATCATTTTAGATCATCTGTTTTGCGGGGCATAATGGAATGTTTTTAAAGAGGGTTCAAGTTTTTCATATGTGGCAGTATTATCTTTTTATTTTAATCCTGTTATCTTTGTTTTTTCTTTTAAAGTTTTTTGGGCCCATTCCTTTGTTAGGAACTTCTTGCACAGGATGATGGCAATAGAATAAAAGAACTTGATGATGGTGCCTGGTAAGGACCGATTGTCTTATAACCGTTCTATATGATATTTGCATTATGTTCACACATTTTTTTGGACTAATATCCTTTTGCTTTATGTTAAATTGCCAAGAAGCATGCAATTCTGATATCTGGTTGAGAAATAAGGAAATTTTGATTTATAAACAGAAACAATTAGTATGTTATTCAGTTCACTTAATTGATTAGATAAAGAATACCACTATTTGAATAACGTATTCTTCACTCTCAATGCTGAATTTTTTGGATGAAGAGGATCCTAATAAACTCAACAAGAAATATGCAGGAACGGATGAATCAGGAGTTCTGGATGGTCAGGTCAAATGACTGTTCTATTTTCTTAACAGAAGGATATTATTCATGGCTGTTGTCTTTCTGTACCATGTTTTAGTGATTTTGCAATTTTTTTTTTAACTTTTGCTGATATGCCACTACAATGAAGAAAATAACAATGAGGCTGCAGTATGAATGAGCCATGTGATGAGGTCTAATTTCATATAAATACAAGGGTATAGATATTTCATTCCTTCTCCCATTTCTATAAAGTCTGACATTGAGGCTTCTGTTACACTAATCTCAGTGGTAGTATTTGCTGGTATCATTGCATACAGAGAAAACAAGAAAACATAACAATGTAGTAGGGTCTTAGAATCACAATCCTAGCACTGAACAAAATTCTGTAGAGTTGCAAATGAGCCGGGTCAAATTGAGGTTTTTCTAGTTTAAACTTGATTTGTTTATTAAACAATGAACAGTTTCTTACATGACCTTAAAATGTAAGCTTCAACTTGGCTCATTACAGTTTCTTAAATGACCATAAAATGTAAGCTTGAACTTGGCTCATTAACCATAACAAACGCAAGTGAGCTTTTATTGTATTGAACTCGCAGTTACTTACAATCAACTCGACTCATTTCCAATCCTAAATCTTATCTTGTTTCTCACATGTCATGCTGTAAAAAGCATAACTTTTCTACACAATTTCCAATCCTAACTTTTATTGGATTGAATTCCAAGTTGCTTACAAGAACCTTTACTAATTTCCAAATCCCAAGTCTTGTCTTATTTCTTACATGTCATGCTATTAAAAGCATAACTTCTCGACACAATTTCGTTTTCTCAAAGTTTCTCCTGAAATAAATTGTCAAATATATAAATTTCTGCACCATTAGAGGCTGCAGTTGCTTGTTCTTAAGTCTGATAAAAAAATTATTGCAGGCTATTGGAACTAAAGTAAGTAACAGCCTAGGAGAGAATTCTACTGTTAATGATCTGCAGGAAGGGATCAACCAGTGATGGAAACATTTTCACAAAGATTGGAGGCAATGCAACTAAATGCTTCGGGATAATTTTTTGTTTTTGACGGTGAGATGATTATCATTCAGTTTTGTTAACCTATTCTATTCTGTGAACTGGTATTTTGGTTGGACATCCTAATTATAAGTACAAGCATGCTTTACTGATTTCCATTTGTATGCTACATTTCAGGAGAATCACATTGCAATCTGTTGAAGCAAATGGAGATGAGAATGAGAAAGTTAAAATAAAATTTAAAGAGCACATCAGTGACGAGTAAGCTAATATTTACACACTGTCCTGAAGCACTCGAGAAAATGATGGTCAAGTTTGAAGTTAGAACTGCATGGTTTTTGTTCTGGAAGTTCAATGTAAAAAGGAACAAGATGCCCAGAGTTTAGATTCTGGCTATCGTGATTTTTTCCTACCATTACAAAGTCATGTTAGAGGGTTTCAAAAAGAAAAATGATGCTTGCTTGCATTCGCCTCCACAGTCACCGACAACAAGATCATCACCTCAGAGAACCATAAGATCTTGAAGCTTGGTTCAGTCTGTGTGACAAAGCAAGAAATTGTCAGCAGTAAATTTACAATGCAAACTTTTATCTATTTTTTTCTACGAAAGAATGTTGCCCCAAAGCTCCGCATGGGGAGAAGAAATGTTTCCATGTGTATGATTTTATCATTATGCTTGGTTGATACCATACTCTTTATAGATCCATAATTTGACGATGGCTCAATATAAATCTATCATCACCATCTACTGTGATGTTAGAAAGATTGACATTGTTCACTTTGCATATGGATGCTTGAATTGGCTTCAATAAATATAACTCTGATACTGCTTCTCAATTTGTATATCCAACTCTATTTCCTGTCATATTATCTTAATTATCTGTTAGAACTATATTTGGTTCTCTATGTACTATTTACTCATAATAAATTAATGATAACAGTTCAACAAGAATTATAATTCAATGAATATAAATCATATTATTTCTTCATTAAAATTTTTATATAAATGTTAAATAATAAATACAATCATTTCATAAAAAAAATTAAAAGAGATATGAGAATTTAAACGATATTATACTGCGATGAAAATATCAAATTCCAAATTCATAGTGTAAAAAAAATAATATTAAACTAACATATTACAACATCTAATCCAATTATTATTTTCTACACACACACGTGTATATATATATATATATAATACTAAAATAACTAACACTGGCATAATACGTCATATGTCGCTATTTCAATTTTGTCACAGTTCTAAATTTTTATTGTTTCAAATTAAATTTATTTTTTATTATATATGAAATATTTATTTGATATTTATTTTAAGAGTTCAAATATAATTATGATATTATATTTGATAATGCTTTATATTTGAAGACTTTAAATAAGATTATGATTTTTAATTTAATATTGATAATAATTATCTATATTTGGAGAGTTCAAATAAATTCATGATATCTTACTTGATATTGATAATAATTAATTTTATATATAAACACAAAAAAAATTATTATTATTACGTTTTATCCTTTTCTCCCGTAATATTATTCAACTTTAAAAATATAATACTATTATTCAATTATTATACTATTGTTCAATTGACATGTAGATAATATATCATATTTTTTATGTTTTTATTTTTGATATTTTTCTATATTTCTTTTGATCTATTAATTATTTTTTTTAATTTATTTTTGTTTGATTATCATATTTGTAATTATGATAAAGAATATTATCATTCTTTCTCTCATATTTATTTTCGCTTTTTTCCATACATTCTTATTTGTATGATTATTTTTTTTATATAATTTGTTATATTATTTGATTTTGATTTTTTTGTTTTTTTTTATTTTTTACCTTTTTTTATTATTTGCTTGTTAGATAAATTTTTTTGGTTATTTTGTGTTATTTGGTTATTGTATCGATTTTTTGGTGTGTTTTTTGTAATATTTTGGATTTTTTGTCATTTGTTTTTATGGTATTTTAAGCTTCATTTTATTTTTTTTAATTAATTATTTTTGTTTAATTTTGGATAAACTGTAATTTTATTTTAATTTATATTAGAATTTTTTAAATTATATATTTAATTTTTTATTAGGATTTTGTTTTAATTTCATTTACATTAATTGTTTTATTTTAATTTTAATTTTGATTTATTATTTAAATAGGTTTTATTTTTAATTTATATTATTTAATTTTATGTTAGGTTTATTTAATTTTTATTAGATTTTTTAATTGCTATTATTTAAATTTTATTTAGATTTAATTTTATAATTTTTATAATTTTATTTTATTTTATTTGCTTAAAATTATTGTAAGTTTTAAAATTAGTATATATATATTGAGTAAAGATATACATAGTATCATGTGAGACCTTTTTCTAGTTTTATACTAAAACTGACACATTATTCAGCCACGTATTTTTCTTTCATTTATCACAAGTTAAATTTTTTTAAATTAAATTTTTAAATGTTAAATTAAAATAAATTAATAAAGATAATTTTCAAATTAAATTAAATTAAATTCTTTTAGATAAATTTATAATTTAATTTATTTATTTAGATAAATTTTATTAATTATCTCATACTTTATGCATCATTAGTCATAGTATCAAAAGTAAACGGTGGACATTCAGTCTGTCGATTAATTAATCAACCGAATTTGACCTTAATCGAATTTTCTGATTGCTGATTCTTTTAACTGAATCGATTATTTTTTATTTTCGGTCAGTTTAGTTAATTAACCAAACTTGATTAGTCAGTTCGGTTAATTCAAATTTCAATTGAACTTTGAATTTTAATCCCAAGTTAATATATGTTATATATTTATTGTGTATGTTATGTGTATATTATATAGATGTTGTGTATATATAAAATTAAAAAATAAAGTTAAAAAATATTAAATAAATTCTATAGATGTTAGATAAATATTGTGTATATGTATAGTAGATGTTGTTGTTTGTGTATTTTATAGATTTTAAAAAAAAAAACAACCGCCACCGAAGCTCTAAATTAGAGCCTGGCAGGATTATATTTTATTAATTCTGATATAGGGGGAATCAAAAGAGTCAGAAATTACAATGCCTTTAAGTAAACGAGGCAAAGAATCAAAAGAAAGGAAAATACAATTCATGGACTGAAGACGGCTAAGACGGGCTAAAAAGTCAGCTGCTTGATTCCCTTCACGAAAAACATGCTTGAAAGTAATGTTGAAATTGGCGGCCAAGTGACGAATTCTTTGATATATAAGATCAACACCATTTTCAATGAGCTCAAGAGCCTTCTCTAAATCTGTCTCGATTATAAGCTTGAGGTTTTGAAAGCCAAAACTCCATTGGATGCTTGTGTAAATTGCTTGAATCTCAGCTGCTGTAGGATATGCTGCTCGAAGTGAAAAGCAGCTTGCAGCAACGAAGTTGCCGTTGGAATCCCGTAGTATTGTCCCACCAGCGGCCGAAGAGTGGGAGAAAGAAGCATCAACGTTAATTTTATGGCAACCAACTGGGGGTCTTTGCCAAGATACTAGAGAAAAAGACAGTTTATTACCCGTAACAGAGGGAAGAAACTCCGGAAACTTTTTAAAAGCAAAGGAGACTTTAGCTTCAGACTTTGATAAACCCCATTTGTAAATCCAATCTCTGATTTGCTCAATGATAATTGGCGTGTAAAGCGTACCAGATCCCCATACTATGCTGCAATAAGTTTTCCAAATAAAGAACAAGATGACTTCAGAAACACACCGAAATATTATCCCCTTTGGAGAATCAGTGGGAGCTTGTATCCACCATTGGAGTAATTCCTGTCTCAATGAAGGAGATATTGCATTTCTTCCCAAAAACGATTGTCGAAAGAACTTCCAAACCGGCTGAATGTGACAACAATGATAAAACATATGGTTGCTGTTACTTCTGCAGAAAGACAGAAAATGCAACAAGAAGCCATGTGAATCCCCATTCGCTGCAGACGAGAGGGAATAGGAATGGAATTACGAAGCAGTCGCCATGTAAAAATGGAGATTTTTATGGGAATTGCTGCATGCCAAAGAGAACGGGACGACAAGGTTACTGATCGACGAGGACGGACTATATCATAGGCGGTCTTGAATTTAAAAGCTTCCTTTCCTGAATCCCGCCATTCAAGAGTATCATTATTTAAAAGGATAACCGAATTTGCAAGTGTATCCACTTTACATATTCTTTTCCAAACACAAGAATCATAGCTTTTGAATTACATTAAACCACTCCTGTGATATTTAGCCTTCATAAGTCTTGACCAAACAGAAGTAGATCCATAATATTGCCACCAAAGTTTGATGGAAAAAGCATCTTGTATTGCCAAAATTGATCTAATGCTCAATCCTCCTTCCTCAAAGGGAAAGCATAGCTGTTTAACATTTACCCAGTGGTATTTTGGACGACCTGCATCTGAATTCCAAAGAAAATCTGCCACTTTTCGATCAATAACTCTAATGATACCTGCAGGAAGTAACATAGCACCAAGAATATGGATAGGGATGGCACTTAGAACATGCTTTATCAATAGCAACCTCCCACCAATTGTAAGGAATTTTTTTGTCCATCCCTGTAGCTTAGCATCAATTTTTTTCAGTAAATAAGAACAGTACTGAACACGATTGATACCTTTATATATTGGCGCACCCAGATACATAAGTGGAAATTCTTTATGAGGGATTCTTAAGATGGAATGCATCCTTGATTTGAAATTTGCCGAGCATTTAGAAGAACAGTAAAAGGAGCTTTTATCAAGATTAACTAGCTGACCAGAAGCCTTCTGATATACATTTAAAAAATCCATGAAATGCTTAGCACTCCGCACATCGCCATTAAGAAAAATCAAGAGATCATCGGCAAAAGCAAGATGAGTAATGATCTCGCAGTGCCTAGCTGTTTTATAAGGAAGAATCCGCCCCTCCGCCACCAATTTATTAAGCCCCCTTGAAAATCCCTCAGCTGCAATAATGAATAATAGTGGAGATAACGGATCGCCTTGTTTAACTCCCCTTGAAGGCTTAAAATTCCCAAAATTTTTCCCATTGATCGAGACAGAAAAAGTGGTTGCTTTTAAGTGGGATAGAACCAGATTCACAAAAGTCAAAGAGAATCCAAACTTGAAGAGAATTGCTTCCAAGTATTTCCAAGAGACTCGATCGAAGGCTTTCGCCATATCTAATTTGATAGCCATATTGTGACCTCGGGTTTTTTTGTCAATGTCATGAATAAGCTCATTTGCCACAAGAATTTGGTCATGAATTGCTCGATTCTTCATAAAGCCAGCCTGTTCAGTAGAGATAATAGAGTCCAATATAGGTGATAATCGATTAGCCAAAATCCGAGTACATATCTTACTGAGGAACGTTGCAAGGCAGATAGGCCGAAATTGACTAAAAGAAGAAGGATTATCCACCTTGGGCAACAAAATAATCAAAGCTTTACCAAAACTTTTAGGAATAGAAACTCCGAGAAAGAATTCTTTGACTGCGCTACACACATCCCAATGAATTATGTCCCAACATTTCCGAAAGAAAAAACCATCAAAACCATCATGCCCTGTAGCACTATCAGGATCGAGCTGCCATACTGCATTTTTAATTTCGGAGTCAAGAGGAATAGCCTGTAAAACAGCATTCTGCTCAGCTGAAACAGATGGCTCAATAAGATCAATCAAAGGACCCATATCAACACCAGATTCCTCAGTAAACAAATGCCTGAAAAAGGAAATCGCCTCCTGGCCTATACTTTCATTATCATCAATCCAACTGCCATCTTCTTTCTTTATAACTATAATACGCTGATAATTTCTTTTAACTTTCACAAAATTGTGAAAGAAAGCTGTATTAGCATCACCATCCTGCAACCACTTAATATTAGCCTTTTGCCGCCAGAATATCTCCGCCTGCTTATATCGTAATAAAAGCTGGGCTTGCTTTTTTTGCCACAAAGATCGACTTGTTTGAGAGGAATCGCCAAATAGTCAGCTTCGGCAACAATGATCTCTTCCTCAAGTCTGTCTACTTCTTTAAATACATGCCCAAAGTGTTCTCGATTCCAAATCTTGATGGCCTGTTTCAAGTTGTGTAACTTTGCAAAAAAACCATGCATGCCTCCCCCAAGAAAGTCTTTATTCCATTGCTCACGAACCATAGAAATAAATCCAACATGGGTACACCACATGTGTTGAAACCAAAATGGCTTGTGAATGATCTCATGGCTCAAAGAACATTTAAGTAGGAGTGGACAGTGATCAGAGGAAGTTCGGCTCAAATGTTGAACATTAACTGCATTAAACAAGTTAAGAAAGGAAACAGATGCCATGACTCTATCCAATCTTTCCCAAATTCTACCCGAAGAACGCATTCCAGTCCAAGTATAAAGATTGCCACAAAAAGGGACATCAACTAAACCACAATCATCCATACAGGAAGCAAAATCTTATATGCTATTAAGGCAAGGAGCAGAAGTACCTTTGTATTCTGTTGGGCATTTGATTATATTGAAATCACCACCTATAACCCATGGACCTGATATTTGAGAAGAAAGACCACGCAAGCTATCCCAAAGCTACATTCTATCTCTACGGTTGTGATGACCGTAAATAGCAGTAAAATGAAAACTCAAATTAAACGTGAGAAGCTTAACATGGCAAGACAGAATATTACTGCCACCACTGAAATGATCAGAACAAACAAGGTTAGATTTCCAACAAATCCAAATCTTATTATCAGTTGAAGAAACCACATCAGAAAAACCCAACCGAGAAGCGTACCATTTATTTTTATCAACAGCTACCATAGGTTCAATTATGACTAAAAGATGAAAGTTATTGTCCCTACACAAACCATGAAGACGGGGAAAAGAAGACAAAAGCCCCCGAGCATTCCATATAAAGATTAACATTGATCAATGGAAATTGAGGAAGCTATTGGTCAGCCACCTTTGTTGGATGACTTTGCTTTCTTAGCTTTTGGCTTTCGACCCACCTTACGTCGCTCCACTGGAAGAAAACCTGCAACACCTTCAACCAACTCTTCTGATTGCAGAGATTTTAATTTATTATTAATTTTGGCACTGGCAGACTGAAGCTCTTCCCGAGAACAAACAGCAACAGTTTCAGGTAAGTTGGTATCCGAATTATGTTGCACACAATCTTCATCGGAAACATTCCCCAATTCAGGTTCAGAAACTCCTCTGTTTGCCCTTGTTAAACTGTCCACTTCGTCTCTGTGTTCATTAGAGTCAGTGACAATAATTGCATCATCATGGCCCACTTCGATATCTTGAACAGCATCTAGACCCATATTAGTATCACCCAAATCAGAAGTTTCAGGCAAAGAATTATCAGCCATAAACGCATCAACATCACCATTGCATTTAGTTTTGGAATTTATAGGTTCAACAGTAACTGCATCATCTCTATTTAAGTGATTATCTTCTTTGTCTTGCAAATTATCAGCAGGTTTCTTAGGGACCCATTGCCGAACAATCACAGCAGGTTCATTATCAATCGGTTTGGAATTTCTTGGACAAGAAGGAAATTCATGACCCAACTTATGACAGTTTGTGCAAAATAAAGGTAAATCCTCATATTCCACTGGTTGAAAAAAAACCCAATTCTCCATTGTTAATCCAAATGCGAGACGGTAACTCTTTGGATAAATCAAGCTCAACACATACTCTAGCTACCGAAGGACGGGATAAAATTCCCGTTGCTGCATCCACCTTGAGTGGTCTACCCACCGAATTTGCAATGGGAAACAAAGCCGATTTGTCAAAAAGATGAACAGGCAGTCCTTCCAAAAGAATCCAAACATGAATTATAGCACAATCAATATTAGGTCTAAAATTTTGAGTCCATTTAGACACCCTCATCGAGAATCCCTGAAAGTACCAAATCTGTTTTAACCAACACCGAAGAAAATCTTCTTCCAAATCAAATTTGATTAACACATTGTTAGAGTCAAGTAATCCCAGAGTAAAAGGACCCTTGAATCCGATTCTATCCATACTTAATCTAAGGGTCTTCATATTAGGACGTCCAAACTGGAACGTACCAACCAATGAGAAACAGAATTGTTGGGCAAAACGATTAGATTCCGCATCTGTAAATGAAACAGAAGGGACACCCTTGAATCGAGAAGGAGGATGTAATTTCGTGGATGAAATATTATCCAAGACCTATAGGAAAGATCTATTGATTTCCGATTTCTCTTTGTTATTACGAACCACAGAGGCATAGGAAATCGGAACCGAGGACTTAGTCACCATCTTAGCCCCAATTGGAGGCCCATGAGAAGAAGCCGCCATAGACGGCCAACGCAGCAAGAAACTTGGAAAGCACGATAGCGAGAGAAAAGCTCACATGAGTAATATTCAATAGATCAGATTTAAAATCAAATTACTCAGCAAAAAATCCATCAATCGACCTTAGCCCCCAAACATTGGTTAACACCGCAATTTCAAGAAATGTGCAAGTTTGCTTAAATGATCTAATAAAAATTGGTAAGTTCGTTAACTCACCTTAGCCGCGTACCGGACGAGAAGGGATTCATGATTGTGTTCGTTTCAAAGCTTCTTTCACAAGTTCAATCAGATCCAAGTGAAACAGAAAACAAGCCGAGTCGATCAAAAATCAATCCCCGCCCGATTCAACAGATAGACCCGAACTCGGTAGTCGAAGATCCGAATATGCTAATTCCGGAATCTGAGAGCTTGCCTCGATGACGATGGTGGTGACTGTCGAAGCTGGGTAATTGGATTCGAGATGAAGAAGAGGTAAGCGGCTGGGTGTTAGGGTTAACGATTTGAACTGGTGAGAGGCTGAGTTGGACTCGTCAATCTCTTATACATTTATCAACAAACTTAGGCCAACCTGAGTTGGTGGAAGTCCAGGCGGAGGAAGAAATTGAAAAACTTGAGGAGGTGCGGCAGCTGCGTGTATTTTATAGATATTTTATATATATTGTGTATATGTTTATATTTTTTTTGTGTATATTGAGATTAGGAGAATAAAAAACTTATTTATGAATAAAATTACATAAATAAAAAATTTACATAAAAATTAAAATAAATAAATAAATAAAAATACTGTGGAACAAAAAGTAAAAACGAAAAAATTGCATGAAAACATAGAAATAAAATTTTTGCCCTAAAAATGCAAACTAGCAATTCAAAAGCTGTAATCCACGTAATTTTCATTTCGTAAAAAAGGCTTTTTACAAATCTAACAATTTTTTTTTTGTAAAAAGGCGAAACCTTTGAGAAATATTTACAGATTTTAAAAAAAATATTCCAAAATAATAAAAATACGCAACTTTAATAGACGTTTAACGTTAACTTCATCTTCATCTTCAACTTCAACTTCTTTTTTAACAAATCTCCATCTTCATCATTGGTTGTTTAAACTTCATTAACAAATATTCATTTTCATCTTCTTCTTCAACAAAAATATCCATCTTTATCTTTTTCTTCAATAAATCTCCATCTTCTTCGTATAAATCTTCAAACATTAAAACAAGAAGAAATAAAAAAAAAAATTATGCATGTAAATCAAAAGTAAATCTTTATTTTCTTCACACAAATTTTTATGAAACAAAATCAAAAAGAATTCTACATGTGACCAGATCTAAATTTTGCTTCGAAAAAAAAAATCAGATCAAAAGCAAAATCGAAAAAAATACTGCAATCAAATCTAAAATTTGAAAAGAAAAAGGTACAAAAAAACAAAATGTCAAAAAAAACTTATATTAGATTCTTAAAAATATAAGTTTTTAAAAATAATGAAATGGTGTAGAAGAACATAGAATAAAAATTATTTGATGTATTATAGATATTGTGTGTGTTAAAAGAATACAAAATAAAAAATATTGATATATAATAGATATTTAGTGTATGTTAAAAAAATACAAAATAAAAAATATTGATATATTGTGTATGTTAGAATAATATAAGATAAAGTTAAAAAATATTAATTTTGTTATGTAGATATTTGGTAAATATTCTGTGTATGTTTAGTAGAGGTGTGTATATTAAATTTTTATAGTGTATATTATATATATATATTATGTATATATTATGTGTATGTTATGTGAATATAAAATTAAAAAAAATAAAGTTAAAAAAATATTAAAAAAAATTATGTAGATATTATTCAATAGATATTTTGTGTATATTTGGTAGATATTATATAAATTTTATAGATGTTCGATGAATACACACACACGAGAATATGATATAAAAAATTATTCTTGAATAAAAAAAATCAACCTAAAAAAGAACACGACATCTGTTAACTGTTGCAGAAAAATAAAAAAATAAAAAGTAAATGTGAAAAAAAAAAGCTATAAAAGAAAACAAAAAGATGGGCTGTATATTTGAAAAAAGAAAGAGAAAATTATAGCATATACAAATTTTTAACTTTCATTTTTAATTTTGCTAATGTTAAATTTTTTACCTTTATTTTATTTTTTTTAAAAATACGGTATTTTTGGCTTTGCACTTTTCTCTTCACTGTTTGCATCTTGTCTAGCAATACGGTATTTTATTACTCTTTTAAAGTGACAGTTGATATTATAGAAACAATGGCTAGTACCTCCTTAGAGAGTTTCAAGGATGCTTAATCATTTTATTCTCTTGTTCAAACTATTGTTTCAGTTTTTTTTATGCTGCTTTGGTATTTATGCATCAAAGTAGCAACTCCTAATGTTTTCATAGCGCAGGTGAGAATGAATTTTGCATGGGAGAAGCCAAACTTCTTTGTTGAAAACTGTTTGCCCTCTCTTAATATTCAGGGGCAGAACCAAACGGGTATGAGGTCCATTGCCCTTGGTTTCTATGTATATATATATATATATACATATATATAGATATATGTATGTATGTATATAAATGTATGTATATAAATGTATGTATGTATATAAATGTATATATATGTATGTATATAAATGTATATATATAATTTATAATATTTATATAATAGCCTCCCTTGGTTCATATGCATAGTATATGTATATTTATATATACATAAAATTAATAATACTTATATAATTACCCTCTTGGTTTCTATATATATAGATATATACATATACATGTATATACATATGTATATTTATATTTATATACATAAAATTAATAATGCTTAAGTAATGTAAAATTAATTTATAATATAATATATAGTATTTATATATATTTGTGTGTGTATGTATATTTATTTTTCTTTAAAATTAATTTTTAGATATTAATTATTTTAAAATTTAAAATTATTTTTAATTTATTATTTTGATAATGTTATTGAGTATTATAATTAATTATAATAATTGTTTAATTTAAAGTTTAATTTATTAGTTTTAGTATATAGTTTTGATTGTTAGATTAATTATTTTAGAATTTGATTATGAATTGAAATTTAAGTTTTAATTATTAGGTTAATTATTTTAGAATTTAACTATGATATTAATTGAGAATTTGAGATTTTATTATTAGGTTAATTATTTTGCAATTTGATTATGAATTGGGTTTAAAATTTTGTGATTAAGTTAATTATTTTATAAAAAATATTTTATCATATAAATTTATTAAAAATAATTAGTTTAATTTTTTTAAAATATATCAAAATATATATAAATATTATTTAAAAAATAATATATTATGTAATTTTTGAAAATAAAATTTAGATATTGAAATAAAAATAATAAAAATTTCAACATTCTATTATTTAATATGAAAATAAAATTGAATACAAATATTAATACTAATTATTTGTATTAATTTGTTAATATGAAAATAAAGTTGAATATAAATTCATATGTAATTTTTTTTGCTTGAAAATTTTATCTCATTCACCTGTGTTCTGGTTCTACCACTGTTAATATGCTTTTATTTAATTAAGTCTTATAACTATATGATTGAAGTTATTATAATAATTAATATTTCTACATATAAATCATTATAAAATTTGTTCTTTCAATATAACACACATCACATGTTCGATAAAATGCTTTAATTTTTTTTTAATTTTTAGTTTTTCATCAAATTTAACATATTATATCAATTTATGTATAATATATATGTTATAAAAGTAAACATATAATAATAAAAAATTTATATAAGATAAAAAAAATTATAGAAATGCATCAAAATAATTAAATAAAATATTATATATATAATTTAATAGTATATATAGGTATATATTATATTTTAACTATATATATATGTATTAATTTGAAAAGAATAACAATATATGACTTTTATATATTTAATTATATGTATACATATATTATATAAAACTAAATATATATGTTGAATTTGAAAAAAAAAATATATATACGAGCATATGTTACACATAACTAGATATATGAGTTAATTTGAAAAGAATAACAATATATAACTATTTTATATATTTAGTTATATTTGAGTATATGTTACATATAATTAGATATATGTAATAATTTAAAAAAGATAATAATACATGTAGATATATATTACATATAACTAGATATATGTATTAATTTAAAAAGAATAACAATATATAACTATTTTATATATTTAGTTATACGTAAATATATATTATATATAATTAGAGATATGTATTAATTTTAAAAAAATAATAATTTATGTGAGCTTATGTTATATATAATTAGATATATATGATGATTTTGAAAAGAATAATAATGTATAATTGCTCTATATATTTATTTATATTTAAATATATGTATTATATAACTAGATACATGTGTTGGATTTAAAAATAATAATAGTATATGTAAATATATATTTTACGTATAATACCATTTTTATAAATATAAAATCCCTTATTTTGAGATGTCCACTTTCTACTTTATTTTTGAAATTTTTTATTTTTATAATATTTTAAAAAGTAACTTTTTAAAGTTATTTTTATCATTTAAAAAAAATTAAAAGAGGAATAAATGACATAAATTCATGTTGTAAAAAGAAATTTTTAAAAAATATTCTAAAAAGTAAAATTATTTTTAAAAATATTCACTTTTTTTAATTTTAAAAATATTATTTTTTTAATTTTTAATTTTATAAATTTTCATTTTCAAGATATATTTTTGGAATATATTTAGCATATTAAAAATATATTTAATTTTTAAAAATATACATTAAATATATATTCAATATATTAAAAATATAAAAAAAATTAAAAAGTGTGCTATATTGTAATTTTCTCTCGTAAAACCCCAAAACCGAAGGACTTCATGCAAATGAAGGCCCAAACCCAAAAGTTATGGTGGTCAGTATCCGCAAGGGTTGGGGTCATATAACGCCTCGTCATTTCTAGATTATTTTTATTTAATTATATTATGCTATTTTTACAACTATATATACAGGGACAAGTAAGAGAAAAGATCTCACAATCAAATTATCGTCAAAAATTTAAAATCCAAGGAGAGGAGAGATATTGCTGGAAAAAAATGTCTGGACATATCACACAGGACTGGGAACCAGTAGTGATCCGCAAGAAAGCTCCGACCGCCGCCGCTAAGAAGGACGAGAAAGTTGTCAACGCCGCTCGCCGCGCTGGGGTCGAGATCGAAACCTTAAAAAAATGTAGCATCTTTTCCTTTTATTTATTTTTTAATTATTAATTGATTAATTAGCTTATTTTATAGAAAAATCGAATAAATGATACAGTTATTGATTTTTTCTAGATTAGGTTCTTGCTTGTTTCTTAGGAAATTTGAATTCAGGGTTTCGGATCTATTAGTTATCAGATATTGGAAAGGGAGTAGGTTTTTTTTTTAATTTTTATTTTTCTGATTTTTGAGATGGCCAAAGAGGAATTAGGGTTTAATATATATTTTTTTGTTCTTTATTTTTAAACTTTGTGATGACATTTTCACTAAAGCCTATTGGAATGGAAATTTTTAAATATAATATAATGAATAGCGATTTATCTATTATAGTGTCGTACTTTGAATTCTGTCATGGTGGCCGTTCCTGGAAAAATCTTACTTTTAACATTGCATGCTCAAAATGTTGCATTACCATTTTATCTAATTGATAGTTATGGCTTTATCTGTACTTTAAAAGTTTTTATATTTCAATTTAACCTGCAGCAAATGCTGGTACGAACAAAGCTGCCTCTAGTAGCACTTCTTTAAATACAAGGAAGCTTGATGATGAAACAGAGAATCTGACTCGTGAGTAGAATTTTTTGTTTTTTGTCATTGCTAATTTCATAAATATATGTTTGATGAGAATGATTTTCTGTGGCTGCTTTCAGTCCTTACTCTAGTTAATTTTACTCACTCCATGCAATCTGATGATTGTGTTCTATATGTGCATAAGTGCTGTGAACTACTTCTGAACTATCTCATATGTTACTTGCTGTACAATTGATGATAAGATTTCTATTCATCGACTTTGCAATTAAAAAAAATGAGATAATATGTTATTTCTTAGCATGAGAAGATGAAAACATTCTGAAATCTCCTGGTCTTGTTTCTTATCAGATGATCGAGTGCCTACTGAACTGAAGAAAGCCATCATGCAGGCTCGAATGGAAAAGAAACTTACCCAGGCTCAACTTGCTCAGGTCTTTCTCTCCCTCTTTCTTTTGCCCCCGCGCGCACACGAACACATGCGCAAACACGCTTGCTCATGTTTATAGAAGACTTCCATTTTCTGAGCTTGGAGAGTTGGTTTTATTTATTTTATGCAGTTGATCAATGAGAAGCCCCAGATAATACAAGAATATGAGTCTGGGAAAGCAATTCCTAATCAGCAGATAATTGGCAAACTGGAGAGGGCACTTGGTGCAAAGCTACGAGGGAAGAAGTGAAAGTGTGACTTAAGAAACACAGCAATCCAGGAGTTATATAGAAAGTTATCCAAGTGTGTCTCGAGTCTTTATATTGGTGTACATGAACTTTTTCTATCATCTTTATGGCTTGCATGTAAGAAACAGTGTCTTTGACTTGTGATATTGGAATGTGAATGTGTCTGTTCTTGCATGCATGTCTTTGGTCACGAGTAGTTCTGTTTTGTGCTCATGTAAGTGGTTGGTACAGGTAGAGCAACAAATTGCGCCTCTGATCTTGGAAACTTGCACTAGTTCGCTGAAGTTATGTTAATTTTTCTCGTGTGTTGACATTTTCAGCGGACATCAGAACAGTCTCCCGTGTGATTTTGAAGCTTCTGAACAGCAATCTGCAAATTATTTTTGTGATGTAACTCTAAATAGTGCAGATGCTAGATCCAACTGTTCATTGATTTTCTCATTGAGATACTAACCCTGCTACTCTTTCAATTCTTTCTCTCTCCTCAAGTCTGTCTCACATCCATCTAATTAACATATTGAATAAGCAGCAGAATTTAGTGAACCGTTTCAGAAGTCACGCAAGACGAGGAAAGGAGTTAGTAGAAAAAATAGTGACACCTATATTATCGCTTCTCCTTCTCTTGTTGCCTTGCGTTTTGTGGTCAAAAGTTATTTTATTTCTTGCTTTGTTTGGTTGATTTTGTTTAGCATTGTACTAGGTTTGTTTTCTTTCTCGATGCATGGTAAGCAATGAAATAGACATAAATTTTGGTTTGTAATTTGGACAGTTTGGGGTTTTAGATTGGGGCTAGTTAATAATTTTGGTGTTTTATAGCAATTGGTTTTTCTTTTGCATCTTTAGCGGAATATTGGTAAAAAGTATTCTTTATTTAGGGTGTGGGCACGCATGTCAGTAATTGATCGGTTGTGTTCTGCTCAACCCGATGATTCACTTGTGGTCTGATCAAGTCCGATTTTCTGAAGCCTCATGCGATTAGTGGTGGACATGATGTGATTGTGAGGGAAAGCAATAGACAGTGGAAAAAGAGAAGCAATAACAACACAGTCGGACCTGTTATGCCACGAAAACAAGTTCCCTAAATAATAAACAATGTTATTGCGGAAGGCAATTTTCATTAGCTTGCATATATTGTATTGCATAGCTTTACATCATATCTTGTAACTATTCAAAAGATAACATTACAAATTGAATAGTGTATTATGACTGCAAATATAGCAAGTTCGCAAATGGAAATATAATGCGAATAAAAATAATTCTTTTAGGGGCCAATTTGTTGTTTTCTTCCATGATTGGATTATGTTTAACTTAAGTGAAAAATGTACTTTGGTTCGAGATCATATGGTTCAAGTTTTACTCCACTAGTTTTGGTCATAAACTAACATAGGAACTTTGAAAACAAACTAAAGAAAAATTAAAAGAACTTTAAAATTAACAAGCAATATTAAAATAATGAGGAATGAAATAATTAGTTTCTGATAACAACGCCAAAATGTGATAGTGTATTATAGCTATAAATGCAACAAGTGCACTAATTGCTATCAGCTAATATAATGATGAACAAATATCATTCCTTCAAAAGCCAATCATGGTTAATTTTCTAAAATTTAATATAATCTCATACATTAAATGTTATTTGAGAAACCAGAAATTTGATTAAAAAATATAAAATTAAAATTAAACTAACAATAAATAAATATTAATCATTTCAAAAGAGACCTCTAAAGAAAAAAACAACGTTAGCTTCAAACTCCAATTCACTTATTAAAAATTAACTATAATCACAAATTAAGATCCCTCTTCAGTATTTCTAAAGCTAGATTCTTAAGCCTCTTAAATTCTCAACAGTTAATTCTCCCTATTCTATGCTAAAAAAAAAAATTCTCCCTATTCAGTTCAAATTAAACTAGTAGCAGGATGATATTAGTATCTCTATTTAGTATTTCTAATTTTATTGTGAACTCAAATTTTCTATTTTTTTTAAAAATATTATTTTCTAACTTAATCAATTAAACATTCATTACTCATTTCTAATAACTTCTCTCTTTGAAACCTCATTATGAGTAATCAAATAATTAAGATGAATAAAAACATTAAAATCAAATAAAGAGTAAAACTGCTAATATATTAAAGAGAAATTAAATAAGTTCAAATCCATATCCCCAAACACAAAATAATCGACTTCATGTCAAGAGAACCTCGCAGTGAGTAATCAAATAATTAAAATGAATAAATAAACACAAATAATGCAAATTCTCATGAATAAAATTGCTAATTATTTTGAAAGTAATGAAATAAATTGGGGTTTTGTCATCCCTTAACACAAAACAATCTACTCAAATATCAAGAAAAATTGAAACACAGCGAAAAAATAAAAAGAGAAATCAACTAAATGATAAAGAACATTTGGAATAATCTTGAGCTCTGCTATATTAATTGCTTCTCCCCTCTTTTCCTTCTGTCTTGACACACGCACACACACACACACACACACATATATATATATTCAAGATAATGTGGGCAAAATTTCTCTTGGAAGTCCTGGCATCGCCCATAAATTGTTCATCTCTATTTTCATTGTAGTATTTGTTGCACTTTTCATATTGCCACCATTTTATAACATTTTATAACATTGTTAATTTATTAATAAATTATTTTTATCTATAAAAAATTAAATTAATACAAAATATTAAAAAATTCTAATATTGTATTCTTTCCCCAAATTTTCTTCTTTTTTTTGTTATGTTTTTAATTTTTTTAATTTTTTTTAATCCATTGATTCATTAGATGAGTTCAAATTAATTTGGTTGAAGAGTTTATCCTTTGATAATTTTTCCCCTTTTTTTTCATTTGAAAACTGTATATATTTTTTGTCAATTTTTTTAGAAGAATAAAATATTTACTTGGAAAAGAAATAATTTATTGGGATTTATTTTCTTTCTCTTCTTGTATAAGCTAAAAAAGTCAATCTAAAAATTTGAAAAGTAACAAATAAGGAATTCTAAAAATTTTAATAAATATATATAAATATTTTTTTTCAAATAAAAAATTTACATATATATACATATATTTATATAAGAGAAGGCAGTCAGGAGCAGATGCAAAACTTAAATTCAGTGGAGGCTTACTTTCTATTGAATTTGTATTTTTAAAATTTTTATTCGCCATAAGCTTACAAAATAATTTTTCATTATGAAATAATAAATTTTAACACTTATTAATATATTTTATTTTCATCCACCAATAATATAAATTATATATATATATATATATATAAAGAACAAATTGAATCTTAAAAATTTTCATCTCCAACATGATCAACATAAAACAAAATTGATATGAATATTTCATGAATAATGTAATTTTAATTCTAAATAAATAATTATGCGTATATATATATATATAGAGAAAAGAAATAATATATTTAATGACATTTATAGATTTAGAAATAAAAAATAAAAAAAATAAAATTGACCGAAGAAAGAGAGATGGTAAAAGATGAAAGAATTGACCGAAGAAAAAACTTGCAATTACAATTTGTGTAAAAAAATTGACTCGAAGAAAAAAAAGAAAAAGACAGATACAAGAGAGAGAAAAAAAATCTTAAAAATAATGATTTAAAGCAGCATATTTTTTAGTAGTGAGAGTCATATTAATTGAAGTAATAGAAAATTATACATATATAAACATACAAATATATAACTAACTTTTTATCAACCCATAAAAACTAAATGAAAAACAAATTGCCTATATATCTAATATAATACATGTAGGCAGTGGTAGGACTAAGAGGGGCATAGGTGTCCATGGATCCCCCTCCACAAACTATACCTAATAATTTTAAGAAAAATTTAAAACTAAAGAAATTAAAATATTAAATTACATGACAAATTAATATTGAAATACAAAATCATCATATAATAATAAGATATTTACTCTTAATTTGAATGACACTAACATATATAAATTCATATTTTGACGTGCAGAAGTTAAATACAAAAGGATATAATTGCTGTAAACCTATTTAATCTAAAAATACTCAAGAATATAAAAATAAATAAGCACTCGTTAATTTAAAGAATGCCCAAAGCTTGAAAAGAAAGAGATAAAATTCTCTTTGAAATTTATTAAAATTTGAAAACTGTCTTTATTTTCTAATTAAATTATAATATAAAGGGTAAAAGATACAGAAATCTGTATTATAAATAAGTATACTTAATAAAAAAAAGTAACGGACTATGAAAATAGAAAAATATGCATATATGTAAAAAAAATATTCTTTGTAATAGATAAAATACTAAGATGATACTTCGATCATATTTCTTACCAAAAAAATAAATAAGAAAATAAATATTTATATATTTTTGATTGACTAACAATCATATATTTCTTTTCTTTGACTATATCATATTCTCTTTAATATATATATATATATATTAAATTAATAAGTCTACTTTGTCTATTTATTATCTGTCAATTTATTATTTTCAAGTGGTTCCAATTTGTATCCTGAAATCGATATTCATAATTATGGATTTAACAATATTGTATATATTTATATTAAACAAATTAAGTATATGTTTTGTAAATTATATTATTTCACTACTTAAATATGATTTTTTTCTTAATTTTAGGATAATATTGTAGTATATTTTAATGATACATTCGATACATTTAATAATTTTTTATATTTTGTGAATAATAATAAATAAATTTAAAATAATTATAAAAATTAACTAAATTAATTTTTTTTAATTTTTTATTGATTAAAATTTAATTCTCATGGTCTCATTATAAATAAATAAATAATTTTATTTAAATTTATAAATGATTCAATTCCTGCATGAATAATTTATTTTTTTATAGGGTAAAAAAAGAAGAAGAATATGATATTAATTTTGTAGGGATTTATTTACTAAAATTTAAATTATACCTTATATTTTTAATAATAAGATTTTTTTAATTCTCTTTTTCTATTATTCAAAACAATAAAAATTATATTTTATGTAAAAAATTATTATTTACACTAACAAATAACTAAAACAAAAGTTTTGCGTATAATGTAAAAATATTTTTTAATATTTAAAATATATAATACTAAGTTTTTTTTATTTATTTTATAAAAATCAAGTGAAATGTTAGAAAGTTGATATTTGTGTTTTTTTTTTATTAAAAATTACATTATACTAGATTTTATAACAACTTAATAATATATTAAAATATCATTTTAACATTTTCTATTCATTTAAAAATTATATTAGCCAAAAAATAATTTGTTAATAAAAATAAATATAAAAGTGCAAACATATTAATTAAATTAAATTTTATAAACTAAATAAATAATGATGAAGAGAAGATTATTAATATTGATGATATATCTTTGGAATTATAATAGAATTGAAAATGTGACCTAAATTAGGATGCATATAATAGTTTTTCCTTTATTTTTCTCTGTCACAAATTTATTTATATTATTTAACGCCACATCATTATGATATATCAACAAACTCACTTGAATAAATGGGATTGAATAAATTTGTAACAGAAAGTAATGTTAATGTACTAAATTAATACAACTTTGAAATTAAGATAAAATTAAAAGAGTGACTTAAGTTGAGCATAGATGCGATGATTTTTTTTATATATGTTTATATATAGGAGAAGATGTAAAAATGCTCCTAAAATTTGTATAAAAATACAAATTGGTCCTTTATTTTTTTTTTTTGCTTATTTATATATTTAAAGTTTGCACAAATAAATAAATTGACCCTTAATATTTTAAAAAACTGACAAATTAGCTTATTTTTTCGCAAAAAGCCAACTCACTACAAGAAAAATTAATAAATGATGATGCTTAAAATTGTCACATAAACTTAAAATTTTAGTCCCAAATCATTTTTGATGACGAAAAGTTAGCATCATGAAGATTGTCATTGCAACCTTATAATATTTTGTATACATGATGAAATTTATTTTTATTATCATAATTTCAAGTTTTTATGATAAAAACACATTATTTGATTTATTTATAAATAGGTAAAAATATTATTTTAGTATATAATTGAGAAAAAATAGATATTCAATTCCAATTTATATTTTCATGTAAACTTAAAGAACATATTTGCATATTTGATAAAAAATTAAACATATAATTAATGATAGTTAACTTTCTGTTAAAAGAGGAGCTAATTGTCATATTTTTAAACTTTTATGGACCAATATGTACATTTGCACAAACTTTAAGCATATAAATGTGTCAAAAAAAACTTTAAAGATCAATCCATACCTTTGTGGAAACTTTTGGGGCATTTTTACACCTCATATATATATATATATTTTGTAAAGGTGGACGGTACCACCGCAGATTTTATTAATTAAATCTAATATATGGAAGACCCATACTATCAGTCAATACAACCCCTTTAATGTAATTTGGCAAAGAGTTAAAAGATAAAAACCACCTAGAAACACAATTCAATCTACTGTAATAGGCTAAAAAATATGCAACTTGATTTGCCTCCCTATGAACATGAGAAATAAAGTGAAAATTTGAAGACAAAAGAGCCCTTGCTTTCTTAAAATGCGGTGACACATCAGAGACCGAAGACATCAACTGAACTAGCTCCAAAGAATCTACCTCCACCTGAACAGAAGCATAGCCAGCTGCATTCACCTATTCAAGCGCATGAATCAAGGCTGTCAATTCAGCCTCCAAAACGTTCCTCGCCTTGATCAAGAAAGCTCCAGCAGCGATAATATAGCCTTTTGAGTCACGAAGGACAGCGCCTCCAGAAACAGTATGCAAAGAAAATGAGGCATCAACATTTAGTTTAAAACAATGATTAGAGGGCTTACTCCATGCAACCAGCTTAGGACGTGGCTTTCGACGCCCGAAAACAGAAGGCAAATGATCTGCAAAACATGAAAGAGGGGCGGCGAAACAATCTCCCACATGAGCTACTCCCCAACTGAAAATGAACTTGTAAATTTGTAATTCAACACTGTGGGGAAAGAATTTCTCAGAGCCCCAAACACAACGACAATAAGCATTCCATGTATTATAGAGAATAACCTGGGGAACCAGATTACAAAGCCTTCCCTTAACTGGCTTACCTGCATTAAGCCACCAGATTGAGAGTTCTTGCCTTAAAGATAGAGTCCCTGAACCTCCATGCCGAAGAGGAAGAAGTGAAGCAGCATAATATTTCCAGATCTTTCTTATAAGAACGCAGTTATGAAAAATATGGTCAACAGAAGCTGAGGCCGCCAAACAAAAGGGGCAGACAGCTACAAGGGAGATACCCAAACGCTGTAACATATCTGGTAGTGGCAGTGCATTATGAAGAATTTTCCAAGATAGGACTGAAAGCTTCAATGGAACTACAGAATCCCACAAAGTTTGCCGTGATATAGTTGTGCTTCTCTTTGGATGAACCAGATTATAGGCCGAAGAGAAAGTAAACTGTCCATTACCACTCTCTTTCCAAACAACAGAATTATCAGTTACCTCAAAGCTGTCCGCATAAGCCGAATATATATGGTAAATACCCTTCCAGGCACATGAATTCGTTTGGATGTAGCTCATGTTGCCCTGTCGATGATATTTCCGACGCATGAAAGTAGCCCATAAGGAATCCTTCGACAAATAAATCCATAATTGTTTAATGGAGTACGCATTTTGAATAGCTGCTATGGAACGAATTCCCAAACCCCCTTCCAAAGTAGGGAATAAAAATTCAGTGTATCTAACCCAATGATGCATTAGTTCAGCTGAATTGCCACTCCAGAAAAACTTCGCAAATCGCCTTTCAATAATTGCAATTATGGATTTAGGCAAGAGCATGGCTCCCATCGTATGAAGGGGAATTGAACTCAGGACATGATGAACGAGAACAAGTCGACCACCTGGAGTAAGAAATTTCTTCAACCAACCTTGAAGTTTAACATCAATTTTTTTAAGAAGATCCTTGCAGTGAGAAGCACGGTTGATGCCATGGTAAATCGGCGCACCAAGATAGGTGAAAGGCAAAGAGCTTCTTTTAATAGAAAGCAGGTCCTCATACTTCTTAATGGTAGCATTACTAGCCTTGTCTGAGAAATAAAAAGCACTTTTGTCAAAATTCACAAGTTGTCCCAAGGTAATCTGGTAAGAAGTCAAGAACCGAGAGAAATTTTTAATTGACCTCGCATCCCCATTTATAAAAACTAACAGATCATCTGCAAAAGCAAGATGAGAAACAATAGGACAGTGCTTATGAGTTTTATATGGAGTAATTTTCCCTTGATAAATCAAAGCATTAAGACCCCGAGAGAATGCTTCTAAAGCCAAGATAAACAAAAGTGGAGACAACGGATCACCCTGCTTAATTCCCCGAGTTGGTTGAAAAACCCATAGCACACCCCATTAACCAGAACAGAAAGGCGAGTAGAAGCAAGGTTCCTGATAATCAGCTGAATAACACACCCTGAAAAACCAAACTTATTAAGCACTGCCTATAAAAAATCCCATGACACCCTGTCAAAAGCTTTAGCCATATCAAGTTTAATGTCTAAATTATGGCCTCTCATTTTCTTATCAATATCATGTATCATCTCATTAGCCAGCATAATCTGAGAGTGAATTGAACTCCCTTTTAAAAAGCCTGCCTGTTCAGGGGATATTAAATTCTGCAGTAGTGGTGCCATTCTGTTAGCCAAAATTCTGGTACAAACCTTGCTTATAAACGTGGCTAGACAAATTGGACGGTACTGCGAAAAGCTGGAAGGGTTCTCAACCTTAGGAATGAGCACAATCTGCGCACTGCTAAAAGCCTGCGGTATCGGAAGACCCAAGAAAAATTCCTTGACAGCACTGCAGACATCCCAACAAATAATGTCCCAACACTGCCGAAAGAAATAACCGTTAAAACCATCAGGCCCTGGAGCACTATTAGGATTAAGATGCCAGACCGCATTTTTAATCTCCAAATCGCCAGGAATTGCTTCAAGACCATCATTATCCTGAGTCGAAACAATTGTAGGAATGACTTCCAACATATGAGAAACCTGATTCGGATCAAAATCAGGATTACTAAAAAATAAATCCCTGAAATGATTAACAGCTTCCAAACCAATAGATTCCTGATTCGAAATGCGAGACCCATTAGCAGCTCTAATAGAGATAATGTGATTCATCTTTCTACGCATCTTGACATAATTATGATAAAACCGAGTGTTACAATCTCCATTAGCAATCCAGGAAATATGGGATTTTTGTTTCCAAAATATTTTTTCCAATTTCAGTTTCATGGATAATATTGCTTGTGTATCCTGCCAAGAAGTTAAATTAGTCGAAGACGGATCATCTATGTACACAAGCTCTGCCTCTTGAGCATCTTTCTTAGCTTTTTTTAATGTCATTGAACAATTACCCAAAAGAAACCCGATTCCATTCCCGAATTGCTTTTTTCAAACCTTGCAACTTGCGAAACAAATCCTGCATTCCTCCCCCAGAAAAACTGGACGTACATTGTTGCTTAACCATAGGAAGAAACGAGATATTTGAAAGCCACATGTTCTGAAATTTAAAATATTTAGGCCCAGCAGTATCAACAATCTGACATTCCAACAACATAGTCGAATGATCCGAAGACAACTTCCCCAAATGTCGATACCCAACAGAATCAAAGCCATCAAAAAATGTAACATTAGCCATGAGCCTGTCTAATCTCTCCCAAACCCGACCATTAGATCTAACACCAGTCCAGGAGAAATCAGCCCCCTGAAATGGGATATCCATTAAACTGCATTCATCAGTACAATCAATAAAATCTTGCATAGCCAGTAAATCTGGAGAACCACTTCCTTTATATTCTGAAGGATACTTAATTGTGTTAAAGTCACCCCCAACAATCCATAGCTTAGAGCAAGAATTAGAATAAGAAACCAGACTAGACCATAAACTTTCATGGGCAGCTCTAGAATGTAACCCATACACTGCTAATAAACAAAAATCAAAACCTCTGGACTAGAAAAACACTAAACAAGATAAAAGTTGTCCATCATCATTAAAAATAGACACACTAAAAAGGTGATCCTTCCACATAATCCACATCTTATTATTATAGGAGGCATGCACATTATCAAAACCAAGCTTAATCGCAAAAAAGTTTGCCTTACTAGCAATAGCCATAGGTTCTATAATAATCAACAATCCAATATTATGAACCAAACATAATTTATGAAGACGATTTTGTGAAGACGCAACACCATGCACATTCCAAAAAAGAATATTCATTGTGATGAGTTTTTATGAGTAGCAAGGGAATTAGTGATCAAGGCATCTTTAGATTTAATTTTCTGACCTTTTTTCAGCGGTCGTCCATGAGCACGAGGAGCCACAGGAATAAATCCATCAGCATTAACATTTGTATTCAAATCTGCCTCAGTAGGTATTTCTCCATCAGAGAATCTGTCCAGAGTTTTAGTATCACGAGTATCACTATCCTTTTCAGAATCTGAAACAGCCAAATTAAAATTAGTTACAGCTCGAGGCTCATCACCAACACAAGCTAAAACAGGGGGCAAAGTATCTGCATTCGGCACATTAGCTGGTGGAATCGTTATAGTCTGAGTTTCCACGTGATCCTTATTATTTTCATGCAAAATAGGACAAGAATCAATCAATGGTTAGTCCACTGGAACAGTATCATGCAAAGAGCTAGAAATATTTTCATTGGAATTTGGTTCACCTAGTCTCTATTTTTCAGTTTGTGAACTCAGTTTAGGCAGCCATACTTTCTCTACCGGTTTAATATGCTCAACTAGTTCTGAATTTTTAGCAGGTCCAGGAACTGAATTATGTTGATGAAAATCTTCGTGAACTGTACAGGTGGCTGTAGCATGCCCCATCTTACAGCAGTTGGAACAATATTTTGGCAAATTCTCATAAATAATTGGTTGGAAAAAACCAGTTTTGCCATTTTGTATCCATACCCTATCAATCAATTCCTGGGATAAATCCACTTCGACACATATACGGGTAGCAGAAGGTCAGATTAATGAGGAAGTAGCAGAATCTAGCTTCAACGGCTTACCAACAAGCTGAGCTATCGGAAACAGAGCGTTTTGATTGAAAAAATGAACTGGTAGCCCCTCCAATGTAATCCATGCAGGAAACAACGGGCAATCCACATCAGAATGGAAATCAGGAGTCCACTTGAAAACACGCATTGCAAATCCATTGAAATACCATAATTGGCATAACCAAAACCGCAAGAAATCTTCCTCGATGGCAAACTTGATCAGGACGTGTTTATCATCAATCAAGCCTAAAAGATAATCCCCTTTAAAGCCTATCAAATCCATAGCCTTTCTTAACCCCTTCATATTTGGTCTTCCCGATCCAAAAAATCCAATCAAAGCATAAGAAAAGGGTTTAGCAAGCTCTGAAATCTCCTCCTCAGTAAAGGAAATAGCCGGCACTCCTTTAAACCTATAGGGCTGCTTCGGTTGGATATTAAAAGAATAGGAGAAGCCACAATTCCATCAGATGGTCGATCGACCCTATCCGAAACAGCAACCACTCCCTTCTTCAAAGCATCAACAAACGAATATCCGGCCAGCCCAGAAGGGGCCGCCGGCGGTGGACATGACGTTGCCGTGATGGTGAAGGAAAAACCCCTTTTAGAATTGACTCATGCAACCTTTCCCACCACTTGTTATATATATATATAAGGAATTCACCAAACTTGAAAGACACGATCTTAAGAGTACTCAGTGAGACATTTAATCGAGTAGCTTGCGTGCATATACTTAAATCACCTCACCCACCCACCACTTCCTTTCAAACGAGATCCATTCCAAAAGCTTCAAAACGGAACAAAAATTTCAGAATGGTTCAAGATCTATGAAGATTATCAAGTCTCTGAAAAGATTCTGTCAACACAGTAACAGAGAATCTGAAGCCGTTGATATATATACGTACAAGACTCTATTTGTTTAGATGTGAACAAGCTTCAATTCTCTCTTTTGTTTCTTGCCTTACTCGTTTTGAAGAAATTTCCTTTTTTTTTTTCTTATGGTGTCGGTGAACTGTAATCCAGCTCAGGGTTTTTACTGCTTTGATCCCATGAATATGGGTCTTCCTGGTCTCAATTCTCCCCCGCCGCATCCGCCGCAGCAGATGACTTCTTCCAGTGTCACTGCCACTGCTACTAATGCAACTGCATCGGTGCTAATACTGTTACGTCTACCACCTGTTCTGGTGCTAATACGATGGCGTTTTCTGATGATCCCACCTCATATATGTAACACCCCTATATCCCGTATACGTACCAAGCATGCTTATACGATCGTAAAATACGTATACTGAATATAGAAAATGTCACAGTTTAAAAATACACAAATCATATCTTTAAAAATAAGTGAAACAAATCTCAACATTTAAAATAAATACAAAAGACACTATATATAAAAACGTTTAGTAATCCGCAGCGGAATTTATTACAAACTTTTATAAGTTCAAATACATAAAAATCAAAATATACAAAACATAGAATATATACATGATTGGCAGTTTGACTCTCCGATCTTTAAGCTCTAGCCCAACTCTTCAAGCATAAACTCAACTAGGTCTAGAAGAATCCTCCGTCTCAAACCTATCAACCCTATCACCTGCGCGATGAACCACAATCGTGCTGAGCCAACAACTCAGTGGTACAAACCATGATGGAATTATGCAATATATATATATATCAATGATATGCATTCAACCAATGAAGATCATACTTATAAATGTTGCATCTCATTAATTCAATACTCATATCATCATCCATTATACTCATTCAAAACCAGACACCTATGGGCCCAAACTAGTATTTAATATGATATTCAAAGTTCAGAGTTGCTGCTTTGGTCCATAATCACAATAATCAAGCCCGTAGGCAATATACATAACTCTCTATCCATGGATAGGGTAACAGACCCAGTCTCTTGGACCATCAACTCAACAAGCTTGAGGAGATCCTCAACCCGGCTAGACTGTTACCTGTAACAGACCCAGTCTCTTGGACCATCAACCCGACTAAATCGAGGAGATCCTCAACCCGGCTAGACTGTTACTATTCATATATTTCATATTCATAATTTTCATAGTGTAACAGACCCAGTCTCTTGGACCTCAATTCAACTCAAATTGAAGAGATCCTCAACCCGGCTAGACTGTTACCTGTAACAGACCCAGTCTCTTGGACCGTCAACCCGACTAAATCGAGGAGATCCTCAACCCGGCTAGACTGTTACTATTCATATATATTAGGCATGCCGCCAAATCCAGAACTCTGAAATTGAATCAACATATTAAACATACAATTATTTCATTTGCCTCTTTATCAATCTCTTTCTCAAATCGTATCTCATACTCAAATAGGCAATCATGCCTTATCAATTTCATTTGCATAACCATAGCCAACAACAATGGTTTTATTACATCTCCATTCACATCAAGACAATTCATCATCATACATATAGCACATTACATTCCACAAGATTCACAATGTACAAAATGTCAAATTATTCATATATATATATATATATCAACAATGCCACATCAAATGGATGTATGAAACAATGCAATGTTTGTACTTACCTTAAATGCAACCCTCACAATATTAAACACTTCTTCCTCCAAAATCTTTCACTTCTTGAATTAGGGTAATTCACCTTCTTCACAACCTAATCCAAAAAGGAAGATGAAACCCACATAAGATCATAAGGCTAAGAACCAACTAGGGCAAACTCTAAACTTGACACGCTCAACAACACGGGCGTGTTCATGGGCGTGTAATACATTCTGCCTCTCAACAACATTGACACGTCCAACATCATGAGCGTGCTCATGGCCGTGTCAATTCCCCAAAAACACAGTGGCTATGACACGCTCAATAACACGGGCGTGTTACTGGCCGTGCCAATCCTACTGCCACACAGACGCTATGACACGCTCAGTATCCTGGGCGTGTCACTGCTCGTGTCACTCATCCAAAATACATAACCATCGACACGCTCAAAATCCTGGACGTGCCCTTGGGCGTGTCAGGCCAAAAACCCAGATTCCGGCCAAAACAACAACACAATCAACAAAACACTTCCTTTCACCAAAATCCACTTCAATCAAAGTCATCTCAACATACCCAAAAATCACAACAAACTTACAAATACACCAAAACAACTAAAAACATACTTCTAACACAATTCAAAATCATCACCAAAAACCTAAAACACAACCACAAAACAATCACTTCCAACAACTTACTCTTTCCTTCAATCCATCCCCAAAACAAGAAATCAGTTACCCAAACACTCTTAAACCCATCTTAAACAAACATAAACACATACCATCCACAAACTCAACTCAAAACTCAAAGAAATCAAAGAGTTAAGTGAAGAACTTACCAAGGATGAAGAAACTCTTAACTTTTCAACTTGATCTCTTGAAAGCTTCCTTAGATCTTGAGTTTAGAGGTTCAAATCTCTCCCTTGTTCTCTTGTCTCTTTGTTAGCCGGCCAAAACAAAAGCAAAGGAAGGAGATGAAGATGAGCCACGGCAAGGAAGAAAGAAAGAAGAAAGAGAAACACAAAGTCAACCTTCTTTTCCTTAAAACCCTCTCAACCAAGCAATTATAATATTAAACTAATCCCATTTAATCTCTTCCACTCAATTAATTCCTCATTATTTAATTATTAAATTCAAAAACACAAAATATCTTCTTCCACTATCATCCTTTTGACTTTCCAATGACTTGTGTATATGTTGTATATATTCTAATATACACAACATATACACTCTCTTTAAAAACCCTTTTCTCTTCCAAATAAACATATACATTGAATTCAATTTAAACAACAATAAAGGTAAAACATCTAGGGTATATTTTGGGATATTACAATATATATATATATATATACATGTGTGTGTGTGTGGGCATATGTACAAATTTCATTGGGGCTTTAGTCCCCACTCGTCCCTTAATGTATCCACCCTTGGGTGCAGTTGCCACATTCTTATACACGTTGTTTCGCCTCTGTACATATACACCATTACACAAAGAGTTTAGCTAATTATGAATCTTTAAACAAACAGGAATATAACTCTTTCAATTTAGTTCCATTTAGTTCTATTGCTTCAATAACTCTGCAAAGTACTTAAAAATATAAAAAATAAAAAAAAACTATAAGAATAAAATCTAATCAACTAAAAAAAAATAGAAATATATTAAAAAACCTTAACCTAAAACCACTAATAAAGGTATAGAAATTCCACTCATCACAAATCTCTCATTATATCCATAAATAATAGAATGTAGAACACAAATACCATACTTTCTAAATGTAATAGAAAAGCATCATTATTTTACATATGCATTTTCTAATTAGGCCTACTTTACCTTGATTCAAGTCTCATCTTGCATTGTTTGATCTTGTAATGATAGGGAGGGTTTTCGAGGCATTTTAATGAATTTAATTTCTTGTTCATGCATTTCTATAACTCTATGCATTGGAGGGTGATCACCGGGCTTTAATTGTATGCACCATAATGCTACTATAGTCATCTTCTTTATTATGTTTTTTTCATCATATGTAGCATCTGCTAACCCTATATCTTTTCCTCTTCTTAATTGGTCATAAGCCCATGAAGGGAAGAAAATTTGGCTTAAATGTTCTTCATATGCACTTAAAGTCTTCCTTCTTCCTGCCATTTCCATCAATAATAACCCAAAACTATATATATCAGCTTTATAAGAAATGCCTCCTATATTTTCACAATTTTGGAGCCATATAACCTAATGTTCTTCTTGTTGTTTGTGAGGGACACACTGCTATTACCTACTGGATACAATTTTGCAAGTCCAAAATCAGAAATTTTTGGAAGGAATTTTTCATCAAGAAGGATGTTGTGAGGTTTAATATCAAAGTACAAAATTTGCAAATCACAATCACGATGAAGATATTCAATGCCACGAGCTACTCCAAGAGAAATCTCATACATTTTCTCATTATTTAGCACCATCTTATTTTCCTTAGAAAATATAAATTTATCAAGAGATCCATTAGCCATAAATTCAACACAAGAGCTCATTTTGACCCCTCAACACAAAATCCAATGAGTTGCGCCACATTAATATGGTGAATTATTGCAATGGTACCAACCTCCCTGATAAAGTCTTTTCCATCAGCTTTACTTTTATCCAACATTTTCACAGTCACTAAGCGACCACTATGAAGCTTTCCTTTGCATACAGAGCCAAAATTTCCTTCACCTAACTTGTCACTGAAACCTTTGGTTATCCTTTAGGGGTGTACACAAGCCGGGTCGGGCCGGGTTTGACCCCGGCCCGAAGCCCGGCCAGAGTTTTTTTCGGGCTGCGCCCGGCCGGGCCGGCCCGATTTTTTTAAAATTTAAAAAAATGATTTTTTTAATTTTAATAAAAATTACCTATAAATATTACTTTAAAAATTTATTATACTAAATTATATCTAATAATATGTAAATTATTATATATTTTTTATATATAATATTTTAAAAAAATAAATTATCAAAATATAAATTTTAAAAAAATTTTAAAAAATAAAAAAATTAATATCTCAGGCCGGGCCAGGTTTTTCGGGCCACGGGCTGGATGAACAGCCCTACTATCCTTCTAATATCTGAATATGCATATTTGATTGGCAAAAAATTAGCTTGACTTTGCAGGAATTCTTCAATGTTATTAAACATTGATAAGTGCCTCCTTCGCCATTTATATATGATAAATGCAACAATGCATGGAGCTCCAAAAAGGAATAATGTTATGCGGTATATCACTGTACAAAAAAATATGACAATTTTAAGAAAAAAAAACATCATTTCAATTATGGCTACTTAGAAAATGTTATTTCGCAAAATTTATTGTCTGCCTATTTCATTTTTGCATTTGTTTGATAGAAATGAAATGTCCAATTTTACCTTGATGTTTAAGTTAATAAAGTTTCTTGATCTTACCAATGAGAATAAATAGATCAGTAAGAAGAAGTAATAGATAAGTCTGGCCATATGAATCTGCAATGACGAAAAATTTAAGTCAGAAGTGATAAATAAATAAAAACAACATACGAGGTTGTAGAATGATTCAAATAAAGTGATTTGCATGTAATTTTAGTTTACAATGTCTTTATATTGCATATGTAAGCCAACAAATATAATTTTTCGTAGTGCATCCAATAAAGATCATGAGTTCTTACCGAATAAGGCGTACAATAAGATAGCCGGTAAGCATAAGACATCCAAATATTTTTTAAAGCATAAGACATCCAAATATTTTTTAACTGCAAGAAAGGGAAAAAACAAATTAAAAAGAAAGTGAAAATGATGAGTAATAATGCAATGTAAGCAACATATATAAGTATTTGCTCACTTACCTATATCTTCTTAAGAGAGGCATCGGCAAGATTTGCATACGGTGAGTTTAACATAAAACACCATATTATTAAAAACTTGTCTTCTATACCTTATCTCAGACATAAAACACTATATTATTAAAAACTTGTCTTCTAACATCCATTTTCTCAAATTTGCGTACCAGTAGCAAAACTCTTGTTGCCTGCAATGAGACTAAATAGGCTACCCATACACTACCTGCCATCATTTCATTTTTCTTCATTTCAATCCTATTTAATGAAGTAAAAGAAGTAATCAATCATTTCTCAATTCTCTGTTTATGCTAAGTTGAGCCATAGCCACAAGTAGTGAAATTATTTGGCTTAGCTATACTAATGGAACTTTGCACTCATCTTTGTTAACACCACTTTATAGAGATAATAGATTGCCTGCCACATTCCAGCTCTCCATGAGCAAACCCAGCATCTCCAAATCGATTGTCGCATTGTTTGAGAAAAGTTCTAAATTCATATCGACCAACATGTTACTCTACTTCATAGAAAATTATTGATGCACTTACCAAACACCTCAATTAGGCAAGGATAATTATGTAACACGTACTAGCAAGCTGGATATTTATTATGCACACAGAGAAACATAAGTAGTCCAAGTATAGGCATAATATATTCGTAGGCCCTTCAACTTCAAGTAATCAATTAGCCCCTCCAATTCATTGTTTTCATTAACAATTGACCCCTACTTACTAAAATGACAGGTTGCATGAGTGCACTGCCCACTTCACGTGTGAAGACATATTCATTTGTTAAAAATATTCTAATAGATGTATTAAAAGGCCTTAATTACAAAAAAGAAATATAATAGTAAAAACTAGTTGTATTTAAATTTATTTAAAACTAATTATATTTAAATTTATTTTATACTATTATATTAAATAATTTAAATAATTTAATTTTTCTAATCCATATCCTTTAACAACAAAAAGTAAAAAGAAAATAGAAGTTAAAAATTAATTATACAAGTTAAAAACTTACTTTAAGTGAAAAATTGAAAAAAAAAAAATCATTGCCGTTGCTCTTATTAGTCGCTGGCCATCTTCTTCTCTTTCAGAGATAGGTCGATCAACTTCTTTTTTTTTGCTAACCTTTTCGTTTATTTACAATAATGCAATTCTTCTTCTTCAAAATCTAAATCTAATTTTCGTTCAAAAATAGCTAAGCCTCAAGAATTTAAAACTAATTCTCCTTCAATAAAACATGAGACTCCTTTTACAAGGCTTGGGTATTCAAAGCACTATCAAATCTATCCCCAGCGTTTATGGCTGCCCAAAACTGAGGAATCTCTTTCTCTAGCTTAATAAAATCGACATGCAAATAGATTCTCTTTTGTTTTGCTCCTTTTTCGTTTCTTTTAAAAACTAAGCACGTATTTCAATTTAAATAAAACAAAATCAAATAATAGAAATAGATTTATCATGATTAGGAAAAAAAAATTCATCAAATTCGAGCTTTAGAAGCAGACAAACAAAACCCAATTGCAGAACCCCAAAGACACTCAAAGTTAAAAATCCCAACATGAAATCAAAGGAGAAGTGAAGAACGCTGAATGGTAATTGATTTTGTGGTAAAGAAGACGAAGTGTATTTTGGGGAAATGGATTTCAGATTGCAATTAGAGCTTCAATTTTTTGTTAGAAATAACGTGTCTATTAAAAAATTGCATGGAGTCCACCTGTAGCTGATGTCAGAGAATTTATGTATCACACGCATTTATATTTCTGATTTTGTTATTACAAGGGTCAGTTTGTTACAAAGATAATAAGTTAAAGAGATTCATTAGTTACTCAAAAAAATATAAGTCACTAAGTGACAAATGATATCAAGTTGAATGAGTAACAAATGTGTTATGCCTCCGAGTATATAAATATGTAGGAAAAAATTTTTCCGACATACCAAGTATTATTGTAATATCCTGTATCAAAACTTGTACTACTCGAACGATGTCCATGGATAGTTAAACAAAAGAAGATTTTATAAAATTATCCATAAAAATAAATTTTTTTTAAAAAAATATTACAAAAAATATATTTACACTTTTGAAAAAGTTGGGTCAAATTTTTTAAAAACCCAACTCTTTCAATAGTACCTCATTTCTCACCAAAATGAACTTTTTTTAAAAAAAATACATCATCTCTAAATACAAATAATATTTTATTTCAATTTTCATCTTTTTTTTAAATTTACTATTAAGTAAATATATTTCAATAAAATAATAAAAATAACATTTTCAACATATAAAACATATTAATTTTTTATCAAGAAAAAATTTTAATTTTAATTACAAATAAGAAATAATACTCACAAAAATAATATAAAAAGTAAAATATATAAAAATATATTAATAAAAATTATTAAATTCATTTAAATAAATAAATTTTACATATTATAGACATAAAAAATAAATTTTAAAAAATATTAATTTTGTTGTATACATATTGTATAGATATTGTATCTATATTGTGTGTATATTATATAAATGGTTGTAGATATTTATAGTTGCTATGTAAATATTGTGTATATCTTATGTATTTGTTGTATATGCTATTTGTATGTTGTCTATATAACATTAAATAAATAAAGTTAAAAAATATCAAATAAACTATGTAAATATTGCGTATATGTTTGCCGTATGTGTGTACTACAATAATTATTATTATATATAGCAACAAATGTTTGGTATAAAAATTGTGATAATAGTTAATGTATAATATTAGCTATAAAATATATTGTTCATAGTTAACTATAATTTCATTAGCTATGAAAAATAGTCTCTCAAAATAAATTTTTAATTTTTATTTGCCGTAGTAATAATTAACTTTTAGCTATAATATTTTAGATCTAATATAGCACATTAAATGTTTACATTATGAATGTGAAATTTTTACAATAATAATTTTTATTATTAGCCATAAAAAATTAACTTATGGCTAAAAATATAGAATAATAGCTATAAAATTTTCATATTATTAGCTAATTGATGTTATTTAAATATTGAAAAAAGAATCTTATATTAAAAAAGAGATGGATTTAATGAGAGATATATAAGTAAAATTGACTCATAAACCTATTGCTTTAAGGTTTCATTTGAAATATGGAGTCAAGTCAATGAATGTGTTCTCTCATAAGGCTGTGGAGAATCTCCTAGGTAAGTTTGACTTTTCGGTGCCAACAAGTGATAACATAGTCGATAATTCAGTAGGAATGAGTATGGAGATGATGGTCATGTTTTATGGGTTGCTAAAAATTAACATATTTGTTATAATTAATATTTGCTATACGATTTGACTTTCATAGCAAAAGACTTTATCTTTTACAATAACAAAATATTTTAGTAACAAAATATCTAACTCTATTTAATCACTTTATATATTAATGTGTAGCTAAAATGAAATATCAAATGTTATAAAATCTATAAATTTTATGGCTAAATTTTAGCTGCGCCACTTGTAGCTATGGTAGGCTATGAATTAAAGTTTTATGGTAGAATCATTTAGCTACGCTAATTTGTTATTTTAGCCAATGTATCTTCCATAACTATACATAAAAAATGTTGTAGGGGCATATGTTTATATTTATTGTGTGTGTATTTTACATATGTTGTATAAAGTGACGAAACCATGAATTGAATAAAAGGGGAACAAATTTTTCAAGTCAAAAAATTAAATGCGAATTGAAGTATACACAATGTAAATATATTGCCTAAGCCTCAATGATGTAGTATACTATAGAGTAGAACAAGTTAAAAAAAAGACACCTAAATTCATTCATATGAAAGAAAATGAATAATTTAAGAAACTAGAAAGCATTAGCAGCAAAAACCTACAATAAATAAGAAAAAAAATCTTAAATTCAAAATATAACAGAGAAAATAATTATAACGAAGTAAATATTAATTAAAAACAAAAAAAATGAAACATATACATGAGGCAAAAAAGCCAATAATTTGATCCATAAAAAATATAATATATATATATATTAAAAGTACAAATATAATATAATATATATAATAAAATATGTATATGTATATATATTATATAAAACATATTTATTATATATATATATATATTATATTTTATATATTTAAAGTATATATGGGGGAGGGGGGAAGGAGCATCAATGGACCCCCCCCCCAATCATCCATTGCTTCTAATATAGCAACGAGAGCAAATGTATCATTGTAATCAATAACTTTCTCTTGGTTATAGCATTTGGCTACCAATCTAGCTTTGTTTCTAGTAATGAGACCATCTTCATTAAGTTTGTTCATATACACTCATTTGCAATCAATAATTGGATTATCATTGGGTCTGGGAACAAGCCCCCACACTTTATTTCTCTCAAATTAGTTGAGCTCATATTGCACAACAATCACCCAACATTCATCACTAAGAGTCTCCTCAATAGTCTTTGGCTCAATTTGAGAAACAAAAGCAATATTAGAATCTAAATATTTAAGTTTGAATCTAGTAGATACTCCCTTTGAAGTGTCACTAATTATGAGTTCTTTTGGATAATCCTTTTGATAATGCCACTCTTTGGGTAGTTTTAAGTCTCTTCTTATTCCTTAATTTGTTCTAGCTTATCATTGTCTTCCTTTGGATCATTGTTTATATCAAGCTCTTCAAATTTTTTTATAAAATCATCAAGAACACTACCTTTCCCATGATCAAGCTTAGAAGATTCATCAGAGATAACATGAATTAATTCTTCAACTACTAAAGTTCTCCCATTAAACACTCTATACTAGAAGATGAATACCCTAAAAATATACCTTCATCCGATTTGGATGAGAATTTTCTAAGGTTGTCCTTGGTATTCAATATAAAGCATTTGCATCAAAATACTCTAAGGTATGAGATTTTTGGTTTTCTTCCATTCCATAGCTCATAAAAAGTTCAAACACACAATTTGCAATATAATAAGCCTTATTAACAGCTTCTGCCCAAAAGTAAGAAGATAAGTTATACTCATTGAGCATTGTTCTAGTCATTTCTATCAAAGTTCTAGTTTTCCTTTCAACCACACCATTTTGTTGTAGTGTTATAGGAGTTGAAAAATTATGTGATATTCCAAGTTCATTGTAAAAATTTTCAAAGTTATCATTTTCAAATTCTTTGCCATGATCATTTCTAATAGTTGTGATCACATAGCCTTTTCATTTTGAACTCTTTTTGAAAAAATTTGAAATGATTAAAAGCTTCATTTTTTTAAGCTAAGAAATTAACCCATGTAAACCTTGAGTAATCATCAACAAGCACAAATGCATACAAATTACCACCCAAACTAGCAACTCTATTTGGTCCAAATAAGTCTAAATGAATTAGTTCTAGAGGTTTAAATATGCTTACAAAATTCTTAGTTTTGAAGTAGCTCTTGTGATATTTTTCAAATTGACAAGATTCACATATTTTATCTTTATTAAATTTTATTTTGGGGAGTCCATCCACAAGTTCTTCTTTATTTAGACAATGTAATTGATCTATATTAGCATGTCCTAATCTTCTATACCAAAGCCAAACATCATTACTAATAGTGACCAAACATTTAAAGGCATTATTAGAGTGTAGGTCAATTTTATAAGTGTTATCAATTCTAGTTTCATTAAATGCAAGTTCACCACTAGAAAAAATAATGTTGCATCCTTTAGAGTTAAAATTGACATCATATCCTTTGTCACACAATTGACTAACACTAAGCAAAATATGTTTCAATCCATCAACCAATCATACATCATCAATCATGTTCTTCCCTAGCATACTAATAAAACTAATGCCTATAAATTTTTCTTTAGCATTATTTTCAAATGTCACATTACCTCCTTGCTTGTAGGTAAGAGTTGTGAAAAGTTTTATATTACTGGTTATGTGCCTTGAGCATCCACTATCTATAAGCCAAACACTTTCATTGATAGTAGATTTTAGGCATACCTATATGACAATAAGATTTATCTTCTTTTAGATACCCAAATGAACTTGGGTCCTTAGGGGCTAGGTATAGAAAGATCTTCCAAATTGAGATGAGCCTTTTTAATATAGCAATATGTACTTTTGTGACCCAATTTCATGAAATATTGGCATTGATACAAGGTTTTATGTTTTTGCATTCCTTTTCTATTAAATCTTGAATAATTAAATTGACAATCACAAGTGTATGTGGGATAGGATTATTTATGTGCATACTTATAGTTGTGTTCATGTCTTGCATATATATATGCATCATATTCTTTTGGAAACTTAGTTCTAGAGCTTAGTAAGCCTACTGTTATCTTTTTAGGATTTTTAGGCTTAGTGTGTGTATTTGTATTCTTTACAACTTCAACATTAGAGGTTTGAGTTGTAGAGGATTTAACAAATATTGGTGCATTAGATGAAGTAGTAGTAGAGCCATGGAACCCTAAGCCATACTTAGAGGAGGGTGACCTTTGAATACTAATCAATGTATCTAAGGCTTCCTTACCTTTATGAAACTTAGAAATAGAGTTCTTTATTTCATTTATTTATCCTTTTAAAATATCATTTTCTTTGGAAATTTTCTCTAAGGTAGATGAATATCTAGACATTTCATCAATAGATTTCAACGATTTTTCATTTGATGTCTTTAATTCTAAAGTAGCATTTTTTAAAGAAACAAAGTCTTTTTTCTAGCTTGGAGCATTTTTTTTTATAGAATTTCATCTTGGAGAAATATTTTTGAATTTTTAAGTTCATATGCTCAACTAAATCACTATCATCCAAGGCATCATCAACATTATCACTATATGCATTAGAATTTAAGGATTGAGTACCTACCTTATTAGTGTGATTATCATCTCCAATAGCCATGAGACATAGATTTGCAATGCCTTGCTCTTCCTCTTCTTCTTCTTCACTTGAGGATTCATCATTCCACGTGGCTTTAAGAGATTTTTTCTTTTCTTTATCCCATTTCTTCTTGTTCTTCATCTTGAAGCAATCCATTTTGATGTGACTCGGTTTGCCACATTCATTGCATTTTACTTCATTCTTTTTCTCCTTTTCTTTGAAAGAGGATTTGGATTAATTACCTTTTATCTTCTTGCCATCTCCTCTTTCTTTTCCATTCACTTACTGTTTTAGATAACATGGCTATTTCTTTATCATCATCACTATCTTCTTCACTTGAGCTCTCAACATTTTTGGTGAGTTTAAGAGTAATTACTTTTCTCTTATCCTTTTCACCTTTGCCATCTTCTTTTCTGGTGTGCAATTTGAAGGTGAGAAGTTTTTCGACTAGCTTATTGGTCCTTAGTATGCTAAGGTCATGAGCTTCTTCAATTGAGGAGACCTTTAATTCAAAGTTCTTCTTAGCTCTAAGTGCCCTCAATATTTTTCTATTGACATCACCTTGATCATAGAATTTTTCATATTTCTTCAAGTCGTTGACAATAGCAATTAACCGAATCATTATTTTGGTGTCATTTTCATTGGGCTTTATTTTGAAAAGTTCATACTCATGCATAAGAATTTGGGTCTTGGTTAACCTCACTTAGGTTGTACCCTCATGATAATTCTCAAGAGTTTTCAAAATGTTATATGCACATATGAGATTTTGAACTCTTCCACCTTCTTCTCTAGATAAGGAGTTCATTACGATGGAGGCTACCCTATTATTCTTGTAGAAAGCCTTTTCTTGAGCATCGATCCACTTTTCTCTAGGGAGAGACACTTGAACACCTTCGACTTCATGGGTAGGAGGTTTTCACTATTTTTCATATATTTCCAAAGCTCAACTCCCTCACTATCAAGCAACAAGTACATCTTATATTTCTAATAAGAGTGATTTATTCCATCAAAGTAAGGTTTAAGATGGGGATTGAGATTTTCATGCGATGAAGAGGTTGAAGTATTAGAAGTGGCTGCCTTGGTGGATAAAATTTCACTATTAAGCTTCTTGAAATTTTATGGCTCTGATACAAAATATTGTCTTAAGATGGCAACCAAAATATGGTTCGAATTACCTCAATCCTACATCCACTTTCTTAACAAACTTGTTAAGGTTCCACTAAACTTGAGTTTTTACAGGCTCAACTCTAACTTAGTATTTTCACAAGCTCATACCAAACTTTTACAATGATTTAAGTATTATCCTCACAACCCAACAAGAGTTTTACTAGGATAACTCTAAAACCTAAGTGTTTCAAAGCTCACACTCAAATTTACAATGGTGTTTAATGCTCACACCCAATACTCAATGAATACAAGTGTAAATTTTGATGCAAGGAAATGAAAGATGTTTATCTTAGCAATTACAATCTCAATCACAATCTTACACAAAAATGAGGTTCCGTATGGAATTTATAGCCTTCAAGTCTTCAACTACCCGTTCCAGAAGGTAGCCAACATGTTTGATTCCTATCTCCTACTTAAAACACTTTTTAGAGCAAGCTTATGGTCAGACTATAAGTAGTCTGGTCTACTTAGGCTCGGCATGGTCATCCTGCTTAGTAGTTCGGTAGGGCTTGTCTTTTTTCTGACAAAATTTTTTCAATGGCTAGTACACATGGCATCCATTAATTGAGTGGATAAGTAATGGCTATAATATTTTAATCCTGTTTCACTAGTACGATCGATATGTCTTTAATCCTGTCAAACTGATTGTGGTATGCTGAGATTTTGGGAGTACCAGTGACCGTGATCACTACTGAAACTTTGTTGAATTTTTAGCTCTAGCTTAGTCCGATTAGATTGCATCAGGTCCGATAGGTCCAAGAATAGTATGCTAAAACTTTTAAAGTACCAAGGACCGTGAGCTTTATTGGATGTTTAGAGAATTTAGCTTGGGCTCAGTCTAGTCAGACTGCTAGATGGTCCAGTCTTGACACTTTGTCCGTTCACAATGTGGGAGTTATACTGAGGATGAACTATGCTGGATATTTTTGCTCGAGCTCAATCTGGTCATCTCCAGTCGTACCATACTTCAATTCGGTATGCTCAGGTTTAGAATGTTTGTGCTTTTGTCACCTCGTTTGTAGAATGCTCGTCAACTTGGTATGGGTGCGGTCATGCTAGAGCTCGATATGGCCTGCTTCTCTTGAGTTTGGCCAACCTAGCTCCTTATCTGTCAGCTCAATAATGATGTGGTCATACTTGTGCTCGGTATGTCCTGCTTCTCATGAGTCCGGTAGGCGTAGCTCATGGTCTGGTCAAGCTCTTTGAGGTTTCTACAAGAATTAAAGTCCTGCAACATGTAAATTGATAAAAATATTAGTCCTATTCAATTTGATTACCTAAGATCAAAATAGACACCAATTATTTGGTATTCCTATAGATGATCGACAGAACTCGAGTTTTCTCTTATAAGAATATTTCTTAACATGTCTGTACCATTCTCATCAGTATGAGTCTTTTTAAATTCTACGAGCTTCTTATCTAATACATCTCTAATCTAGTGATATTTCACGTCAATGTGCTTTGATCTAGAATGGAATGAGGTAAGATGAATGACACCCTGACTATTACAATACAGTGAATATTTGTTCTGTTAAAACTCAAGTTCATGTTCTTCATATATAAGAGCTCATTACATGTTTTAGTTGTAGCAATAAATTTTATTTAGGTTGATGAGAGAGTAATACACTTTTGTAGTTTTTTTTATTTTTCATGACACAACTCCCCTGCAAATGAAATCAAGTAACTTGATGTAGATTTTCTCGAGCAAACAATATCTGCCATATCTACATCTGTGTAGCCAACTGGTATAGGTTTTCTATTTTTAGAGCATAAACATATTTTGGAGATTCCACAAAGATATCTCAAAGTTCATTTCATTGCAATTCAATGTTCCTTACCATAGTTTAAAAGGAACTGACTTATTATTCCACAGAATGACCAATATTCAATCGTGTGTACACTATGACATACATGAAACTCCCAATCATTGATGCATATGGAACCGTGTCTATTTTCTTTCTCATTCTCCATAGAATACCACCTAAATTAGGAATTTTCTATTATTACAAACCAATATTCAATCGTGTGTACACTATGATACACAAGATTAGAAAATTTACAAACCTAGCATTCTCATAATTTACAAACCTAGCATCTCAGTCATTAAAATTTAGGTGCTAGGTTTGTAAATTTTAATGACTCACTATTAGGAACTATAGAACCAGTCTGAGTAGTGGACCCATCTCATTTGACTGTTTTCCAGATATAACAATTTCATTAAATGATCCAAATATATTAAAAAGTGTAGTATTAGAAATTAAAACACATAATTATAAAATGCTTGAAGGATCAATTCCTGTAGCATTAATGTATAAAATAAAGTATAAAGCAATGGTATCTGCCTTTGCTACGAAGTATATAATGCAACCTAAATTAGGAGAAACTAAATTTTTACAAACAGATTTAAGTAAAGCTAATACAGTAATCCCTAGGACTATTCAGCGGAAAGATATTAGTCTCCCCGATGAATGGGTCTTAGAGGACGCTGTTCCTCTTCCTGAACCAAAGACTGTAGTTAAACCCAATATAGAACTTAGTAAAATTGAACAGTATGAAGACGGTAAAGTAAAATTAAAATTCAGTAGACATAGTATAAGCAGTAGATATTCAGACTCTTCCTCCTCTGTTTCAACAGTAGATATAGGTAGAGCCTCACAGTTACCTTCGGTAATATACGCCTCATATAAAGAAAATGAACCTAAACCTGTTTTGCAAACAGTAGTAAAGCCTAGGTATTCTACATCAGATATACTTGAGTAAAGTAATAAATTAAAAGGTGTAGATTATAGTACAACAGTACCACACTTATATTATAATCCAACAGGAACCATGAACCCTTTGGAACTAAACCCTAATTATAATCAACCTCAGAATATAGAACACTCACCTTCTCCACCTATGTCACCTACAGCTTCTTTCATGACAGAAAATGTAACAAACATAGATAGAGAATTAAATGTGATTAATAAAGAATTTATTTTTAATTATGATAAATTAAATAAAGAATTAACAGCAATTAAAAATAAAGATAAATTAGAAAATGTAATAAAAAAGGCAAAAGATTTTGAATCAGTTAAAGAAGAATATATTGACTTTATAAAATACTATGGAGTTAATATGAGATTCTTTGATTGATTTAAAAGAATTTATAGAGGAAAACTTAAAGCAGAAAAATTAATAAATCCAGTAACCATTAGAAATAAAAATACATAATGGAAAGTAAATGATAAAATCATACAAAGTGAACATCCACCTAAAACATCAAGTATATTCTTGCATGGAGATAAAGAAATAAATATAGCACTATTTAAAATAGTATCTGAAGATGACCCTAATAGGAAAATATTAGAACAAAATAATTTCAGTAATGCACACCTGTTAAGTATAGGGCAACAGTTAAATAAAATAGAAGATACTATTAAAGAAAGTAAAATAGTAAAAATTGAAAAAGATGTAAAAGATAAAAAACTTAAGTCTCATGTTTTTAAACCTTTCGAAGTTTCTAAAACAGGACAAAAAAAAGTAAAATCTAAAGATTCTGACTTTGTAAAAGCAATTAAAGAATAATTAAGTAAAATTGACTCTTCTTCTGGGTCAAAACATGTAGTTCAAGAAACACCTCAATCTAAAGCTTCTAAAACTATTAGTATAGTCACCCAAGAGCAAGAATCAGAATCAGTTGAGGATTCTCAACCTGAATCTGAAGATATTGAAACCTTTAGTAAAGCCTTAGAACCACAAATAAATCGTATAACATATAATTAGTCTGTAGTACCTAGAATGTCTGCCCCAGACTTAGGTATCGCAGAAAGACCAAATATCTTAACACAGTATAAATAAAATGCCTCTTCAGTATATGAATGGAACATTGATAGCCTATCAGAATATAATATTCTGAGTCTTCTTCAGCAGATGACAATGGCTGCTAATGCCTATAGAACTCAAACAGGAACTGCAGATAGAACTATAGTTGAGCTCCTTATAGCTGGTTTTACAGGCCAACTTAAAGGTTGGTGGGATAATCATCTCACTGATGAACAACATTTAGAAATTTTAAATGCTATAAAAACCTATGAGGATGGTATACCTATATTAGATGAGCTTGGTGATACTATTCAGGATGCAATGGCAACACTAATTCTGACTATATCACTTCATTTTATAGGTGATCCTACTCATTTAAAGGATAAAAATGCTGAACTACTAAGTAATCTTAGGTGTAAGAAACTTGGTGACTTTCAGTTTTATAAAACAACTTTTCTAACTAGGATAATGCTTAGAGAAGATTCTAACCAGGCTTTCTGGAAAGAAAAATTCTTAGCAGGATTACCCTTCTTCCTAGGAGAAAAAGTTAGAAACCATATAAAATAGGAATTTGGAAACCCTATTCCTTATGACCTATTGACCTATGGACAATTGTTTAGTATAGTTCAAAAAGAAGGATTAAAACTTTGTCAAGACATAAAGCTTCAGAAATCACTAAAATATGAAATGAGAAAGACTAAACAAGAATTAGGTTCTTTCTGTAAACAATTTGATTATAGCATAACACAAAAACATAAAGATTATGGTGGACAGTGTTCTACTACAAAGAAATATAAAAAACCTTATAGAAAATATCACAAAAAAGGTTATAAGAAAAAATTTGATAAAGATGATTATTATAAAAAACAGAAACCTTATAAACCTTATAAATATAGAAAATCTAGTAGAAACCATATAAACAAAAAGATAAAAAATTCACATCATATAAAGATTTAACTTGCTATAAATGTGGAAGAAAAGGCGACACATCAAGATTTTATAAATTTGATAAAAAAAATTACAAGAATTAAATTTAGAAGAATCTGTATTAAATAAAATTTATGAATTATACTTAGATTATTCAAATTCTGAAAAATATTCAGATTCTGAAGAAATAAATCAGATAGATGATATAGGAATAGAATCAAGTTCTGAAAACAGTAGTAAATCATTAAATGTATTAACTAAAGAACAGGAATCTATATTAGAAGCAATAAAATATATAAGTGATCCTAAAATTCAAGAAAAAATGTTAAATAAAATACTAGAGGATGATAAACCTAAAAATTCTATGTTACCTAGTACTAGTAAACAAACATATGATTTAATCACAATATTAAATAAAAATAAAACAATAAAGAATAAACCAACTATAAATGATTTACAAAAAGAAATTAAAGAAATTAAATTAGAACTAAAAGAATTAAAAAATAGGCAAGAACATGATTCACAAATAATAAAATCCTTATTAAATTCAACTCCTTCTTCTGATGAAGAAGCTGAAGAAGATATTGAACAAATAATTGGTAGAGAAACTGATAATGAAATTAGTTTAATTAATAAAGATAAAATTCCTGATAATTTAATTTTTATGTTGCATGAGATAATATCTAGGAAATATTTAATAAAATTAAAATTAAATTTTTCAGATAATTGTAATATAGAAACTATAGCATTATTTGATACAGGAGCTGATTTAAATTGCATTAAACCTAGTTTAGTACCAAAAATATTTTCGCAAGAAACTAATGAAAGTTTATCTGCAGCAAATAAATCTAAATGAAATATACTTGGTAAAGCAGAAGCCTTAATAATAAATAAAAATTTAGAAATAAAGAATATATTTATTTTAACTAATATTCATCATGTGGTAATCTTAGGAACACCATTTATGAATTTAATAACACATTATTCAGTAAATGATGATAGTATAAGTTTTAAAGTTAGAAATCAAAAGATAATTTTTTTATTTTTGGAAAAATCAAAGAAGAGAAATTTAAATCTTTTAAAGGCACATTCAATAAATGAATTACAAATAAATGCACTTATAAAAGCAAAGTCTGAACAACTTTGTAATTTAAAAAATAATTATCATTTACAAAAAATAAATGAACAATTAAAGGATAAATTTATGCAAGAAAGAATTAATAAATTAAAGTTACAAATAGAAAAAGATTTGTGTGCTGATATTCCAAATGCGTTTTGGAACAGAAAACAACACATGGTTGATTTACCTTATGAAATAGGCTTTGATGAAAAGTCTATTACAACTAAAGCTCGGCCCATTCAGATGGCGCCTGATTTAATTGAATTTTGCAAAAAAGAAATAAATGATTTAGAAAATAAAGGATTAATAACTAAATCTAGAAGCCCTTGGTCTTGTGCTGCATTTTATGTTAACAAGGTCTCTGAAATAGAAAGAGGAGCACCTAGATTAGTAATAAATTATAAACCTTTAAATAAAGCTTTAAAATGGATTAGGTATCCTATTCCAAATAAAAAAGATTTATTAGGAAGATTATATAAAACAAATATTTTTAGTAAATTTGATATGAAATATGGATTTTGGCAAATTCAGATTAATCCTAAAGATAGGTATAAGACTGCATTCACTGTTCCATTTGGACAGTATGAATGGAATGTTATGCCTTTTGGTTTAAAGAATGCACCATCTGAATTTCAGAGAGTGATGAATGATATTTTTAACCCTTATACTAAATTTTGTATTGTATACATTGATGATGTATTAATATATTCCACAACTATAGATGAACATTTTAAACACTTAAAAATATTTTTTATGGTAATAAAACATAATGGATTAGTATTAAGTAAAACGAAGATGTCTCTGTTTCAAACTAAGATTAGGTTCTTAGGACATTATATAGAACAGGGAATAATAGAACTTATAGAAAGAAATTTAGCTTTTGGAGATAAGTTTCCTGATCAGATAATTAATAAAGCTCAATTACAAAGATTTTTAGGTTGTCTGAATTATGTTATAGAATTCTTTCCCAACCTAAATAGAACCATTAAACCTTTGCATGATAGGTTGAAGAAAAACCCAGGCCCATGGACTGAAGTCCATTCTGGCAAAGTTAGACTTAGTTAAAACCATTCCTTGCCTACATATAGCTGACCCATTAGCTTCTAAAATAGTAGAAACTGATGCTTCAGATATAGGTTTTGGTAAAATATTAAAACAGGTCAAAGAGGGTAGAGAAGCCATAGTCCAATTCTATTCAGGACATTGGAGTCCAACCCAATTAAACTATTCTACTATAAAGAAAGAAATTTTGAGTATTGTTTTATGCATTTTAAAATTTCAATCTAATTTATTAAATCAAAAAATTTTATTAAGAATTGATTGTAAAAGTGCAAAAGATGTTTTGCAAAAAGATGTTAAAAACCTTGCCTCAAAATAAATTTTTGTTAGATGGCAAGCTATATTAAGTATTTTTTATTTTGATATAGAATTTATTAAAGGAGAAAATAATAGTTTACTTGATTTCCTTACTCGTGAATTCCTTCTCAGGAATCATGGGGAGAAAAAAGAAAACAGCCAATAAAGCCAAAGAAACCCTAGAGGTTGATTCTCCTAAAGCTCTATCTGATCATTCAGATAGTATTCTTCAACCTAAACCCATAAAGTCTTGGGCTGATGCTGTCCAAGAAGAAGATAAAGCCAATATTGAACATTGGGTCTCCCAGCTGGCCCAATCTCCTGGGGTAATTAAAGCCTTATTAAAAATGGGACATGAACCTCCTCCAGGGGTTCCAGGTAAAGATTCTTTAATCCCTTATTTAAAAAACCAAATTGAGATAGGAGAATCTTCTTCTCAAAAAACCCTATCTCAAAATGTTTCTAAAACTGAGTTGGATGTTTCAAAATCTTCAACTCAAACTGTTTCAACAAATTTTTCATTAAAGCAAAAAACTTTTTGGTATAATAAAAGTTTTTATTTAATAGAGTTAATTATTAACTTTGGGCCTATCCAACAGAACCCATGGTCTATTATTGATTCTGTTTATCCTAAAGGATGGTTTTTTAAACCTACAGATTTTCTTAAAACCCAAGAGTATTATCTTAATATTCTTGTGGATTCTGGATCTCTGTTTTTTAAACACAATTATAACCAGCAAGATAAGGCTGTAATAGCTTATTCCTTATTTAAAATAAAGAAAATTCTCCATCCTTCTGAATGGGGAAAACCTTTGCACATTCCTATGCAATTTAAAGCCATTCCTTCTATAGCCCATTGTTCTTCCTATAACTATTGGGATTACATTGATGCCTGGACTAAAGCCCTATTTTTTTAAAACCCTAGAAAAACCCATTCCTGGCTCATCTATTGTGAAACCAATATAAAGATCAATAACATTCCCTCCTGGTTTGTTGATTGGTGGCATTATTGTGGAAATGATGAAAGAACCTTCCACAAGATGTACTATTAGCTTACCAGTATTTTAAAGCTCACCTAAATCCTATACCATATGAGATGAATTTTCCTCCTCTACTTCTTTTTTGCCTAAATTTCAATGTACCTTGGGTATATCAGTGGTATTTTGACTCCTCATTTCAGTCAGGTACCAATATCCCTGTGGTATTGAGAAAATCATAAGTCAAGTGGTGGACTGCCTTTCACAATTCTACCACTGAAGAAACTGTTAAAGCATGGCTCCTAAAGAGAAACCATAATGGTCTTGACCCAAGATTATCGGTCTCTTTTGGAGCTCAAAGAGCCCAAAATATTGCCCTTCTTGCAGCTGCAAAGACTACAGAAGAATATAGAGCCTTAATGGAACAGATGGTTGAAACTCTTCCTTCAACCTCTGAGCCCGTTAAGCCCAGCAGAACCTGCTCTGCTGGATCTTCAACTAAAGCCCATTCTAAAACTTCTAAAGCTCCATCCAGAAGAAGGAAACCTCCTTCCTCCTCTTCAGATACCTCCACATCATCCATGACATCATCTTCCACCGAGACATCTGACTCGGATTACTGTCCCAGTAATGGGGATGATTGCTATGGTATTTTGTCTCCTATCAGAATAAAAAGTAAAGAAAAAATAAAGAAAAAAGAAAAGAGAAAAAGAATAAAGAAAAAGAGAAAAAAGACAGAAAAAAGAAAAGAAAAAGAAAGAAAAAATAAAGAAAAGAAAAAAGAAAAGAAAAAAGAAAAGAAAAGTAAAAAGAAAATTGAGTCAGAAGTTGAATCTGATTCAGATTCGTCTAATTAAAGGCAGGAGAAACCTTATTTCTCCACTCAGATTGTTAAAGTCAATAAAGGCGGTGCCCACTGACAAGATACTGTTCATCTATAGTATTCACCAGAGGGATTTCAATAGTAAAGTCAGAGGAACTGTTCATCTACAGTTCTCCACAATAAAGCAAACAGTACCCCAGACAAGGTACTATTCATCCACAGTTTCAGACGCGTGAAAGTACAGTAAAAGTAAATAGTAATGACATGTTACTATTCCTCTACAGTGCCAAAGCATGTGACAAGAACAGTGGAATTTTAAAGCATTTGTCTATATATTGAAGCTGATTCTGAAGCAGAAAGGAATTCGAAATACTTCTCTCTCAACACAGAAGACATTGAAGAACCTCTAAGCCTAGTTTTAGCTTCTTTCTTTCCCTTCCTTCCTTCACTTATATTTCTTCCAGTTCTGTACTCCACAACTATTGATTCTCTTATATAAGGTAGTTATAATTTATAATTTATAACTTGTATTTTAATTTTAAAATTTTATTCTGTATTGTATTTTATTTTTATTTATTTAAATAAAGTTAAATTTTATATCTCATCTCTCATCTTCATTCTTAAGTATGCTCTGTTCCAATTCTTGCAAGCAAAAAACGAGCAAGTTGAGCTTGATCTGGAATTAGAACATCAGAAATTATATGCACTACTTACAGACTGAAAAGGACCTCTATATTCTATCCTTTTCTGTCTTCCTCTCTCTCTATTCAGCGTTGTATATTTATACGGGATCTGTATACTTATACCACAGATAGTATAATTAGGTATACTAAAAGAAATAGACTTAAGAGTGTGTATTGCTAAAACTTAATAAAAATATTTTAGACTTAAGATACAATTATTTTTAATAAAGTTGATATCAGAACAACTTATACACTTGAGGCTGGAAACAGTCGATGATACTGAATGTCTGTTGTTTTGATATTATCTTTGTTTTAATCTTTAAAGAGGTATATAAGGCTGAAAACCTAAATATAAATTGGAGCAACGTCAGACTTGCACTTGTCTGAAGTCCTCCTTTGTACCAGATATGAAACAACGCCGTTGTACCCTTTAAAAGATTATAATTATATATTATATGTTTTTAATATATGCTTTTAAATTATTTCTGTAATATATTCTTTTACATTCTGTTTATTTATTGTTTTAATTAATCTGTTTATATCTATGCTGTTTATGCCTGATTGTTTTATTGTTTTTATTAAATCCTTTTAAAATTGTTTTATCCCCTGTCAAAGGTCCTTACGCTGCATATATATATATATATATGAAAGCTCTTGTAACTATTACAAACATTTCATAAGATATCTATGAATAACACAATGTAGAACACAAAAACCATCCTTTATAAATGTAGTTTTTTCTTTTAAGAAAAAAGCAATATTAGTTTACATATATAATTTTGTAATTAGGCATACTTTACCTTGATTCAAGTCCCTTCTTGTGTTGTTTGATCTTGTAATGATAGAGAAGGTTTTGGAGGCATTTCAATGAATCAAACTTCTTGTTCGAGCATCTCTATAACTTTATGCATTGGAGGATAATCATCAGGTTTTAACTGTATGACCATAATGCCACTATAATCATCTTTTTTATTATGTTTTTTTTCATCATATGTAGCATCTCCTGGCCATGTCTTTTTTTTTTCTTACTTGGTCATACGCCCATGAAGGAAAGTAAATTTGGTTTAAATGTTCTTCAAATGCATTCAAATTCTTTCTTCTTCTTGCCATTTCCATTAACAACATCCCAAAACTACAAACATCAGCTTTATAAGAAACACCTTGTATATTTTTATAGAGCAGTTCAGGAGCCATATAACCTAGTGTTCCTTTTGCTGCCGCGAGTGATACAATACTATTATTTGTTGGGTATAATTTTGCAAGTCCAAAATCTAAAATTTTTGGAAGGAACTTTTCATCAAGAAGAATGTTATGAGGCTTAATATCAAAATGCAAAATTTGCATATCACAACCATGATGAAGATATTCAATGCCATGAGCCACTCTAAGAGAAATCTTATACATTTTCTAATTACTTAGCACCATCTTATCTTCTTTAGAAAATATAAACTTATTAAGATATCCATTAGCCATAAACTTGTATATAAGAACTTGTTTTGACCCCTCAAAGCAAACTCCAATGAGTTGCGCCACATTAGCATGGTGAATTTTTCCAATAGTGCCAATCCAATTGATAAATTCTTTCCCATCAGCTTTGGACTTGTCCAACATCTTTACTGTAATTAAATGACCACTACGAAATGCTCCTTTATACACTGAGCCAAAACATCTTTTACCTAATTTGTCCTTGAACCCATTGGCTATTCTTTTTATGTCCACATAAGAATACCTAATTGGTATAAAATTAGCTTGATTTTGTAGGAAATTTTCAATTGTATCATACATTGACAAGTGTCTTCTTCCCCGTTTATAGATCAAAAGTGCAATAGTACATTGAGCTCCAATAATAAACAATGCTACTCGATATACGACTGCGTTTGTAGAAATATTATAGCAAAAATGATTTTATAAATATATATACAATGTTAGCTATTTCATATTTTTCATAATCCAATAAGTTAGAAGTACTCTTACAAAAGAGAATAGCCGATAATAGACGAGAACAAATGGAAAAAACATCCGATTTGAAATAATAATAATAAAGATTTGATGATGAGTTAAAACATTAAAAAAAAAAAAGATCTAAGATTTTTTGCACCGGCAATATTAACATTTTATTTGTTAAAATTTCCTTCTATAATTTCCTATCTTTCACATTAATTAATTAATTAATTAACTATAATTTGTTTATTTTCTTATTTATTTGTCAGTTCTTATGCTAGTATATATTGTTTTTATTATAAACTAAAAAAAAGTCTCACGCCATGTTGCCAGTATTTTTACTTATTATACATATATATACTAATTTTAAACCTTAAATAATTTTAAACAAATAAAATAAAAATTAAATTCCAAAATTAAATATAAATAAAATTTAAACCATAGCAATTAAAAAATTAAATAAACCTAACATAAGATTGAATAACATAAATTAAAAATAAAATATATTCAAATAATAACCCTAAACAAAAATTACCCTATCAAAAAATTAAATTATATAAATAAAGAAACTCTAACATAAATTAAAATAAAATTGCAGTTAAAATACCAAAAAAAATGACCTAAAATATTATAAAGAATAAAAAAATCATATAATAACCATGCAACACAAATCAACTCAAAAAATTAACTAACAAACAAATAACAACAAAAAGGTAAAAAAAAATAAAAAAAAATCCAATAACAAAAACATTAAAATCAAACAATACAATAAATTATTCAAAAAATAATCACATAAATAAAAAATTACTAAAATAAATTATATTGAATAGTAATCGAGGTGGAGGAAAGACACAAAAGAGAGCAAAAATTAACTATGAGAAAAAGACTAAATAATATTCTCCATCACAATTACAAATATGATAATCAAACGAAAAATAATAATAAATCAAATAAAATATAAAAAATCAAAAATAAAAGCAAAAGCATAAAAAAATATGATATATTATCTACATGTTAATTGAATAATAATGTAGTAATTGAACAATAATGTTGTAATTTTAAAACTGAATATTATTGTGGGAGAGAGGATAATAGCGCAGTATTTATGTATTTTTTTTTGTGTGTGTATATATAGAGAGAGCTAGATAACTAATTATTATTAATATCAAATAGTATATATCATGATCTCATTTAAACTCTGTAAATAAATATAATTGTTATCAATATCAAATAGGATATCATAATCATATTTGAATTCTTTAAATATAAATTATTATCAATATAATATTCTAATTTTATTTGAATTTTCTAAATAAATATTTATTATATAATAAATAATAAATTTAATTTAAAATATTAAAAAATTATATAGTAACAAGATTGAGACAGTAATACATGACATAATATCAAATAGTTTATCATAATTTTATTTAAGCTCTTTAAATAAATATAATTATTATCAATATCAAATATGATATCATAATCACATTTAAACTCTTCAAATATAAAATTATTATCAAATATAATATTTTAAGTTTATTTAAATTCTCTAAATAAATATAAAATATATATTTATTATATAATAAATAATAAATTTAATTTAAAATTTTAAGAAATTAGAATAAAGACAATATTTAGACAATGATAAGTGGTACAATATTATACCACTTATTTTAATATAATATATATATATATATATTTGTTTTATGGATTTGTTTTAAAGAAACATAAATAGTCAAACTCACAAGGCCTAACAATATTCGCCAAGCAACACTGATTTCTATTGGCTCATTACTTAACTTAAAGATATTAAATTATTATTATTCTAACAAATTTAACTCTAGTAATATCGCTACATATATTTTAATTAATATATATAATTTATCAAAGATCACGATGAAATAAACATATATTAAAATAAAGTTAAAAAGAAGGGTAAATAAATTACTAAAAAAATCGTGAGTAATAACGATCGATTAGTATATTCATTAAAATCTATAAGTAATTAACATAAACTATACTAATTTATTGATAGGATTTGTGGGTTTTATTATTGAATAAACTACTAGTAAATTACAGTTTTCTACATGCATACATACACCACTTATAGTAGTTTTGATATAGTTTAGGCGTATTAAATTTAATTACTATAAATTTAGGTGGTGACGAGACAAATAATTCAATTGTCTTGGAAAATTTTATTTGTATATGTTAGAACACGCTCATGGATGTGTAATTAAGAATCTTTCATATATTAAACATTTTTTTTATTTTAATTTAATATTAATGTGTTATAATGATTCAGTTTTTGCGTAATGTATATACTAGTTCACCTCGGTCAATTAGTTAAATTTAAATTTTTAATAATAAAATTATCTCATAATTTATACTTTTAAACAATTTATATTTATATTTAGTTAAGTGTAAAAAATTGTTTTTAATGACGACCGGCCTCGATATATGGGACTACAACCAACAAAGTATGAAATTATTTAGATATAATACGACAGTTAATTTATAGGTGCATGCTACAAACAAGAATAACAATGCTTATGATAGCGATTAACATTTTGAAATTTTGTACGAATATTGTAAATATATTAGATTGTATATAAGAAAATATTACTTTCATTTATATTTATAGTATATAACTGGAAGCAATTATTTGATCATTAGATGTTATGACTTAATGTCGGATGTGATATGTCGCAATGAGTTGATGCGTGATGCTTATTTTTTATACGAGTTTTGTATGAGTTTTGGAAGTCTGATGATATAGGATGTGGCGTGGTCAAATTTTGTTGAGTCTCGTATGAGTTGGTATGAACTTGTAATGAGCATTATGAAATATCGATAAAAATATATACTCATACCAGTGAAAATATACTCATACCAAGCTCATATCAACTAATATCAGTAAATATATGCTCATAACAAGCTCATACCAACTAATATCAGTAAATATATGCTCATACCAGTAATTTGTGAGTGCATGCTACAACAAGAATAACAATGCTTATGATAGCGAATAACATTTTGAAATTTTGTATGAATATTGTAAATATATTAGATTATATATAAGAAAATATTACTTTCATTTATATTTATAGTATATAGCTTGAAGCAATTATTTGATCATTAGATGTTATGACTTAATGTCGGATGTGGTATGTCACAATGAGTTGATGCATGAAGCTTATTTTTTATACGAGTTTTGTATGAGTTTTGGAAGTCTGATTATACAGGATGTGGTGTGGTCAAATTTTGTTAAGTCTCGTATGAGTTGGTATGAGCTTGTAATGAGCATTATGAAATATCGATAAAAATATATACTCAAACCAGTGAAAATATACTCATACCAAGCTCATACCAACTAATACTAGTAAATATATGCTCATACCAACTAATATCAGTAAATATATACTCATACCAGTAAATATATGCTCATACCAAGCTCATATCAACTCATACTAATAAAAATATACTCATACCAAGCTCATACCAACTTATACAAATAAAAATATGCTCATACCAACTAATACTAGAAAATATATGCTCATAACAAGCTCATACCAACTCATACCAGTAAAAATATGCTCATACCAAGCTCATACTAACTCATACCAGTAAAAATATACTCATACCAAGCTCATACCAACTCATACCAGTAAAAATATGGCCACACCAAGCTCATACTAACTAATACCAGCGAAAATATACTCATAACAAGCTCATATCAACTTATACCAGTAAAAATATGCTCATACCAATCTCATACCAACTAATACCAGTAAATATATGCTCATAACAAGCTCATACTAACTAAGATCAATAAATATATGCTCATACCAGTAAATTTATGCTAATACCAAGCTCATACCAACTCATACAAAAAAAAATATACTCATACCAAGCTTATACCAACATATACCAATAATAATATGCTCATACCAACTAATACCAGTAAATATATGCTCATAACAATCTCATACCGACTCATACCAGTAAAAATATGCTCATACCAAGCTCATACCAACTCATACCAAGCTCATACTAACTCATACCAGTAAAAATATGGCCATACCAATCTCATACCAACTGATATCAGTGAAAATATACTCATACCAAGCTCATATCAACTCATACCAATAAAAATATACTCATACAATTCTCATACCAACTAATACCAGTAAATATATGCTCATAACAAGCTCATACCAACTAATATCAGTAAATATATGCTCATACCAGTAAATATATACTCATACCGAGCTCATACCAACTCATATAAATAAAAATATACTCAAACCAAGCTCATAGCAACTTATACCAATAAAAATATGATCATACCAATCTTATACCAACTAATACCAGTAAATATATGCTCATAACAAGCTCATACCAGTAAAAATATGCTCATACCAACTTATACCAGTGAAAATATACTCATACCAAGCTCATAACAACTCATACCAGTAAAAATATACTCATACCAACTCATACTAGTGAAAATATATTAATACCAAGCTCATATCAACTCATACCAGTAAAATTATGCTCATGCCAATCTCATACCAACTAATACCAGTAAATATATGCTTATAACAAACTCATGCAAACTCATACCAGTGAAAATATACTCATACCAACTCATACCAGTAAAAATATGCTCATATCAAGTCATACCAGTAAACATATGCTCATATCAAGCTCATACCAAGTCATACCAATAATAACAAGCTCATACCAGTGAGAATATACTCATACCAAGCTCATACCAACTCATACCAGTAAAAATATAATCATATCAAGCTCATTCCAACTTATACCAGTAAAACTATGCTTATACCAATCTCATACCAAGTCATACCAGTAAAAATATAATCATACCAAGCTCATACCAACTCATACCAGTGAAAATATACTCATATCAAGCTCATACCAACTTATACCAGTAAAAATATGCTCATACCAATCTCATACTAAGTCATATCAGTAAAAACATAATAACACCAGTAAATATATGCTCATAACAAGCTCATACCAACTAATATCAGTAAATATATTCTCATACCAGCAAATATATGCTCATACCAAGCTCATACCAACTCATAATAATAAAAATATACTCATACCAACTTATACCAGTAAAAATATACTCATACCAATCTCATACCAAGTCATATCAGTAAAAATATAATCATACTAAGCTCATACCAACTCATACCAGTGAAAATATACTCATACCAAGTTCATACCAACTTATACCAGTAAAAATATGCTCATACCAAGTCATACCAGTGAATGCTCATACCAGTATATGCTCATAACTATCTCATACCAACTTATGAGCTTGGTATGATTATATTTTTACTGGTATGACTTGGTATGAGATTGGTATGAGCATATTTTTACTGGTATGAGTTGGCATGAGCTTGGTCTGATTATATTTTTACTGGTATGACTTAGTATGAGCATATTTTTACTGGTATAAGTTGGTATGAGCTTGGTATGAGTATATTTTTAAGGATATGAGTTGGTATGAGTATATTTTCACTGGTATGAGCTTGTTATTATTGGTATGTCTTGGTATGAGCATATGTTTACTGGTATGACTTGGTATGAGTATATTTTCACTGGTATGACTTGGTATGAGATTGGTATGAGCTTGTTATAAACATATATTTACTGGTATTAGTTGGTATGAGCTTGTTATGAACATATATTTACTGGTATTAGTTGGTATGAGACTGGTATGAGCATATTTTTACTGGTATGAGTTGGTATGAGCTTAGTATGAGTATATTTTCATTGGTATGAGTTAACATGAGCTTGGTATGAGCATAGTTTTACTGGTATGAGCTTGGTATGAGTATATTTTTACTTGTATGAGTTGGTATGAGCTTGGTAAGAGTATATTTTTACTGATATGAGTTGGTATGAGCTTGTTATAAGCATACATTTACTGGTATTAGTTGGTATGAGATTGGTATGAGCATATTCTTATTGGTATAAGTTGGTATGAGCTTGGTATAAATATATTTTTATTGGTATGAACATATATTTACTGGTATGAGATTGGTATGAGTATATTTTCGCTGGTATGAGTTGGTATGAGCTTGGTATTATTGGTATGACTTGGTATGAGCATGTGTTTACTGATATGACTTGATATGAGCATATTTTTACTCGTATGAGTTGGTATGAGCTTGGTATGAGGTATTAGTTGGTATGAGATAGGTATGAGCATATTTTTACTGGTATGAGTTGATATGAGCTTGGTATGAGTATATTTTCACTGGTATGAGTTGGTATTAGCTTGGTATGAGTATGTTTTTACTTGTATGAGTTGGTATGAGCTTAGTATGAGTATATTTTCACTAGTCTGAGTTGATATGAGCTTGGTATGAGCATATTTTTACTGGTTTGAGTTGGTATGAGCTTGTTGTGAGCATATATTTACTGGTATTAGTTGGTATGAGATTAGTATGAGTATATTTTTACTGATATAAGTTGGTATGAGCTTTCTATGAGTATATTTTCACTGGTATGTGTTGGTATGAGCTTAGTATGATTATACTTTTACTAGTATGACTTGGTATAAGATTGGTATGAACATATTTTTACTGGTATAAGTTGGTATGAGCTTGGTATGAGTATATTTATATTGTTATGTGTTGGTATGAGCTTGGTATGAGCATATATTTACTGGTATGAGCATATATTTACTGATATTAGTTGGTATGAGCTTGTTATGAGCATATATTTACTGGTATGATTATATTTTTACTGGTATGACTTGGTATGAGATTGATATGAGCATTTTTTACTGGTATAAGTTGGTATGAGCTTGATATGAGTATATTTTCACTGGTATGAGTTGGTATAAGCTTAGTATGATTATATTTTTACTGGTATGACTTGGTATGAGATTGGTATGAGCATATTTTTATTAGTATAACTCATTATGAGCTTGGTATGATTATATTTTTACTGATATGAGCTGGTATGAGCTTGGTATGAGTATATTTTCACTAGTATGAGTTGGTATGAGCTTGTTATTATTGGTATGACTTGGTTTGAGCATATGTTTACTGGTATGATTTGGTATGAGCATATTTTTAGTGGTATGAGCATGGTATGAGTATATATTCGCTGGTATGAGTTGGTATAAGCTTGTTATGAGCATATATTTACTGGTATTAGTTGGTATGAGCTTTGTATGAGCATATTTTTACTAGTATGAGTTGATATGAGCTTGGTATGAGTATATTTTCACTGGTATGAGTTGGTATGAGTTTGGTATGTGCATATTTTTACTGGTATGACTTGATATGAGCTTAGTATGAGTATATGTTCACTGGTATGAGTTGGTATGATCTTAGTATGAGATTTTTTTACTGATATGAGTCGGTATGAACTTGTTATGAACATATATTTTCTAGTATTAGTTGGTATGAGATTGGTATGAGCACATTTTTATTGGTATAAGTTGGTATGAGCTTGGTTTGAGTATATTTTTATTGATATGAGTTGGTATGAGCTCGGTATGAACATATATTTACTCGTATGAGCATATATTTACTGATATTAGTTGGTATGAGCTTGATATGAGCATATATTTACTGGTATTAGTTGGTATGTGATTGGTATGAACATATTTTTACTGGTATAAGTTGAGATGAGCTTGGTATGAGTATATTTTTACTGGTGTGAGCTTATTTTTACTAGTATGGGTTGGTATGAGCTTGGTATGATTATATTTTCACTGGTATGAGTTGATATGAGCTTGGTATGAGCATTTTTTTACTGGTATGAGTCGGTATGAACTTGTTATGAGCATATATTTACTGGTATTAGTTGGTATGAGATTGTTATAAACATATTTTTATTGGTATAAGTTGGTATGAGCTTGGTATGATTTTATTTTTATTGGTATGAGTTGGTATGAGCTTTGTATGAGCATATATTTACTGGTATGAGCATATATTTACTGATATTAGTTGGTATGAGCTTGTTATGAGCATATATTTACTGGTATTAGCTGGTATAAGATTGATATGAGCATATTTTTACTGGTTTCTGTTGATATGTGCTGGGTATGAGTATATTTTCACTGGTATTAGTTAGTATGAGCTTGGTATGGGCATATTTTTACTGTTATGAGTTGATATGAGCTTGGTATGAGTATATTTTCACCGGTATGAGTTAGTATGAGCTTGGTATGAGCATATTTTTACAGGTATGAGTTGGTTTGAGCTTGTTATGAGTATATATTTACTGGTATTAGTTGGTATGAGATTTGTATGAGCATATTTTTATTTGAATAAGTTGGCATGAGCTTGGTATGAGTATATTTTTATTATTATGAGTTGGTATGAGCTTGGTATGAGCATATATTTAATGTTATGAGCATATATTTACTGATATTAGTTGGTATGAGCTTGTTATGAACATATATTTACTGGTATTAGTTGGTATGAGATTGATATGGGCATATTTTTATTGGTATGAGTTGATTTGAGCTTGGTATGAGTATATTTTCACTGGTATGAGTTAGTATGAGCTTGGTATGTGTATATTTTTACTGGTATGAGTTGGTATGAGCTTGGTATGAGCATATTTTTACTGGTATGAGTTAGTATGAGGTTGTTATGAGCATATATTTACTGGTATTAGTTGGTATGAGATTGGTATGAGCATATTTTTATTAGTATAAGTTGGTATGAGCTTGGTATGAGTATATTTTTATTGGTATGGGTTGGTATGAGCATATATTTACTGGTATAAGCATATATTTACTTATATTAGTTGGTATGAGCATATATTTACTGGTATTAGTTGGTATGAGCTTGGTATGAGTATATTTTTACTGGTATGAGTATATACTTTTATCGATATTTCATACCAGCTCATACGAGACTTAACAAAATTTGACCACGCCACATCCTGTATCATCAAACTTTCAAAACTCATACAAAATTCGTATAAAAAATAAGCATCATGCATCAACTCATTGCGACATACCACATCTGACATTAAGTCATAACATCTAATGATCAAATAATTACTTTCTGTTATATACTATAAATATAAATAAAAGTAATATTTTCATATTTACAATCTAATATATTTACAATGTTCGTACAAAATTTTAAAATATTATTCGCTATCATAAGCATTATTATTCTTGTTTGTAGCATGCACCCATAAATTAATTGTTGTATTATATCTATATAATTTCATATTTTGTTGGTTGCAGTCCCATATATCGAGGCCGGTCGTTATTAAAAACTCAACAAAATTTGGCAACAAACTTATCGCAATCTTTCCTGGTATAATATATTAATATTAGCAACATTAAAAGGAAAATAATATCATTACATAATGACTGAGAATGAGCAATTTCTACTAGCTTACCCAGCTTGGGCGGATAACTATTATTTTTATAAATTATTTTCAGCTTTGTACCCTTTTTAGTCTTCAATTCGGGCCTATATCTAAAAAAATTAACTTCATTCAAAGCACGAGGCAACATCTCAACAATTGGATTAACACATTTTGTTCTATCGCTCCTGCGGGCGTTGACGTACAGCAAATCATATATCTTTATTGACTAATTACTGATAAATTTATTTCTATTAAAAACCAATCGTGTGTAGCTTGATTCACCGATAGAAAAATAATGTCAACATCTTTAACATATTTACAGTATTTGTGCTTGCCCTCAAGAAAATCAGTTATATAACTGGGAGTCCTCTAATGATCAAAATTGAACCCATCATGACATGCCATAAAAATTTGATTAACATAATAAGATCCACATGTTTTTTTTTGTTAAAGAACTCTGTATTATATTTCTATTTTTGGCGCACATAATATAGTATGACATCAATTTCCTCAATTCAATAAAAATACATTAAAATATACTAATAACAAGCTCATACAAAGTCACACAGTAAAAATATGCTCATACCAAGCTCATACCAATTCATAGCAGTAAGTATATGCTCATATTAAATCATACCAGTAATAATATGCCCATAACAAGCTCATACAAAAGTCATACCAGTAAAAATATATTCATACCAATATCATATCAACTCATACCAATACAAAATAAACTCATAACAAGCTCATACCAAGTCATACCAATAAAAGTATGCACATACTCAGCTCAGACCAAGTCATACTATTAAAAATATGCTTATACCATGCTCATACCAAGTTATACCAGTAAAAATATGTTCATATTAAGCTCATACCAAGTAATACCAGTAAAAATATGCACATATCAAGCTCATATCAAGTCATACCAGTAAAAATATGCTTATACCAAACTAATAACAACTCATACCAATAAAAATAAACTCATAACAAGCTCATACCAAGTTATACCAGTAAATATATGCTCATACCAATCTCATATCAACTCATACCAATAAAAATAAACTCATAACAAGCTCATACCAAGTCATACCAGAAAAAATATGTACATACAAAGTCCATACCAAGTCATACCAGTAAAAATATACTCATTCCAAGCTCATAACAATTCATATCAATAAAAATAAACTCATAACAAGCTCATACCAAGTCATACTAGTAAAAATATGCTCATACCAAGTCATACCAGTAAAAATAAATTCATACTAAGCTCATACCAAGTCATGCCATGAAAAATATGCACATACCAAGCTCATACCAAGTCATACCAGTAAAAATATGCTCATACCATGCTCATACTAAGTCATACCAGTAAAAATATGTTCATACCAAACTCATACTAAGTTATGCTAATAAAAATATACACATACCAAGCTCATACCAAGTCATATCAGTGAAAATATGCTCATACCAAACTAATATCAACTCATACCAATAACAATAAACTCATACCAAGTTATACCAATAAATATATGCTCATACCAATCTCATATTAACTCATACCAATAAAAGTAAACTCATAACAAGCTCATACCAAGTCATACCAGAAAAAATATGCACATACCAGGCTCATACCAAGTCATACCAGTAAAAATATGTTCATTCTAAGCTCATAACAATTCATACCAATAAAATTAAACTCATAACAAGCTCATACCAACTCATACTAGTAAAAATATGCTCATACCAAGTCATACTAGTAAAAATATGCTCATACTAAGCCATACCAGTAAAAATATATTCATACTAAGCACATATCAAGTCATGCCAATAAAAATATGCACATACAAAGCTCATACCAAGTCATACCAGTAAAAAAATGCTCATACCAAACTAATATCAACTCATACCAATAAAAATAAACTCATAACAAGCTCATACCAAGTCATACCAGCAAATATATGCTCATACCAATCTCATATTAACTCATACCAATAAAAATAAACTCATAACAAGCTCATACTAATTCATACCAGTAAAAATATGCACATACCAAGCTCATACCAAGTCATACCAGTAAAAATATGCTCATACCAAGCTCATACCAAGTCATACCAGTAAAAATATGCTCATTCCAAACTCATAACAATTCATACTAATAAAAAAAAACTTATAACAAGCTCATACCAAGTCATACAAGTAAAAATATGCTCATACTAATCTCATATCAATTCATACCAATAATTCTAACTCATAATAACTTATATCAACTAATAACAAATTCATATCAACTTATATCGAAGTCATATCACTAATATTAACTCATATCAAACTCATATCAACTCATATCAACTCTTATCAAACTCATATCACAAATACTAACTCATATCAAACTCATATAAACTCATATCATACTCATATCAACTCATATTAATTCATATCAATTCATATCAATTCATATCAACTCATATTAACTCATATCATAACCATTTGTAATACTCCATAATATTTACTAAAACACATAAATTGAAATTAATATTTCCTAATCTAACACTCAATGACAATCCTTAAATATCGATATAAATCAATATAATAATAATAACAGTGCTAAAAATAAAAAAAACATTCATGGGAACAATAACTAACTATTTATACAACATTACTCAACCATAACACTTCAAAAAAATGATAATTAAAGAATATCGAAGATAAAATAATATTTTTTAATCATTCTCTTTAAAAAATAAAATACACAAAAAAATCTATTACATTCACTGTTTAAGTAAAGGAGAATGTCGAACATGAGTTGATTTGAGAGATATTTCGATACACAATTATAAATTTTCAAGAAAAATAAAAATATAAAAAATAAAAAATAAATCAAATTTACATATTTCAATCTTGATTGTCGACAAAAGAAAAGCTTCAATTTGTAGTGAAAATAGAGAGAGAGAGAGAGAGAGAGAGAGAGAGAGAGAGAGAGAGAAGAGAAGAGTTTGAAGATGAGTAGAGGGAAAGAGAATGATAGCGGCTAGAGAAAAAGAAAGAAAGAGATAAATATGATTTTTTTTAGGTTAAAGGGTAATTTTGTCCAAAAAAAATTTATTTAAGGTGAGCATGATTTAAAATATATTAATACTTAGTGTGGAGGTATTTTTCTTATTAAATTCTTGAAAGATTAGTTGCTTTTTCTTTATTACAAATATTTATCCATGCTAAATTGCTTAGAATATTATGACATAGAAGGGATGTTATTTTAATGATGATTTGACACTGAAAACCATATGGCAATTATAGCAGTAATTAAACAAAACAAATGCATTTTCAAACAACTTTTTTTATAAAACTAACGATGGTTTGGCACATAAAATTTGCTACAATTATTGCAGTGATTAAACAAATCAACTTTCGCAAATGCAATAGAGAAATTGGGACAATAATCAACTAAAAAAACCAAATCGCAATAGTTATAAATGAACAGAGGCAGCATTTGGTTGAGGATTGTTATCGAGCAGTTGGTATGTATGCTTAGGCATATACAAACAAGAATTTCATTGTTCAATCATTACAAAGTCTCATAATTTTTTTTTTACAAACATCCATACATGAGAAAGAACAAAACAAAAAACTTGACAATACAACACAAACAAGCTTTAAAAAGACTAATTATGCATGATGAGTAAGAAGTTAAGCATGAAATTTTGATTGTGTGATCACTTACATATACTTAAGAGTTGATCATCTAAAAGTAGAAGTTCAAAATCTGGAATATCACTTCAAGCTTTAAATAGAATAGTAATGATTTTTGTTTAAGAGAAGAGATTGCATAGAGAGAGATAGAGAGAGAAACCTATATAAAAAGAGAGAGAGAGAAGAGAAATGAAAGTAATATCTTACCAATGATTCTAGATTTAAGAAACGACGCTGATTGGAGAAATTTTGAGCAAATATCTGAGATAAAAAAAAAAACAAATAAACAGAGAAGGAAAAGGAAGAACAGGTAGTAGCAGTAGAAATTGCAGTCTTTTTTAAAACATAAAAGATAGAATATGGTAAAATTGAAAAAGAAAAAGTTAAAAATGAAAGAAAAAAATAAGAGCACTAAAACTGAAAATGAAATTCAAAAAGTATTATATAATGTAATTTTCTCAAAAATTAATGAAACCATTACACACTTCACCAAAATTTATCAAATCTTTATTTAAATAACATAGGTATTTTTATAGGAATATTCATAAAACAACCTAAAAAAATTAAAATTTATACCAAAAATACTATAAAAAATAAAAAATATCTACACTTTTAAAAAAGTTAGAGCATATTTTCAAAAATAGCTCACATCTCATTAAAACAAGAGTTTTTTTTTTTCAAAAATACTTCTTCTCTCACTATAATCAATATTTTACTTCAATTTTCATTTTTTTTTAACTTCATCATTAAATAGAAATATTTTAATAAAATAATCAAAATTAATATTTTAAATTATTTTTCAGCATATAAAATTTATTAATTTTTATGAAGAAAAAATTTTAATTTTAATTACTAATAACAAATTTATTTTTAAACAAATTTTACATATTATATATATATAAAATAAAGTTAGAAAATATTAATTTTATTATATAAATATTATGTATATGTTTAGTAGATGTTCTATATGTTTGATAAATATTATAAATATTTAATAGATGTTATGTGTATGCTATGTATTTATTATGTATGTTGTATATATTTTATATAAACGTTATATGGATATTGTGTGGATATTATATGTATGTTATGAGAATAAAAAATTAAAAATAAAATTAAATAAATATTAAAAATATTATATAGATATTTAATAGATATTTTGTAAATGTTAGTAGATGTGGTAGATATTGTTTGTTTTATTTTGTGTATTATATATATTATGTATATTTTATACATATATTTATTTTTTATATGTATATTAAGAACATGATATCAAAAAAAATCTAAATACAAAATTATAAATAAAAACAAATTGAAAAAAAAAATAAAACAAGAAAAAAATAAAAATTAACTTCAAAATTGTAAAAATGAAAAAAAATAAGTGTATTTTGAAAGTGTTGAAAAAACAAACCTTTGGCCCAATATTTTGAAAAACGAAAATCAGAAAACGGAGAGCGTAATTTCCTCTATTCTTGTATTGGCATATGTGCCTTTTTTATTTACTTTCTTACTAGATTTATATAATATGTTTAAGAATTACCATTATCCCACTCTCTTGTCTTCTTCTAAAGCCTCTTAGCACAGAACAAAATACAATAAATAAAAAAACCACAAAAAATATAGAAAGAAAAAGAAGATAGAAACTCATTCTTCAATCAAACCAAGGTCAAATTTCTTCTTTACTGTTATTTTTTCACTATCCGAATATAACGTAATCAAAATCTCAATTTTAGGAATTGTAAGTGATGCTACCCTCATTTTATCAAGCTTGTATACAGAGCACATAGTGTCAGATCTTTCTCATTATCGGCCTATCAGCAGTATAGCAAGCTTCGGTTCTTGGTACTTTCAGTCTTATCGAGCTCTCGATCACCAGTAGACAGTCCATGGACACACCAGCAAATTACGCTAACATAGGCCAGACCTTGTGGTCCAAACACATCCATAAATTGTACTAACATGGACCAGACTATGTCTTTATACATCAACTATAAATAGGGGGTTACCTCTCACAAATAAATGATCTTTTTTTCTCTCTCTCACTCTCTTTTTACTGAGAGCAACCGACATCTGACTTAAGCATCAGAGCCTCCCCCGGGGAGCTTGGTCCCTTCTCTCTCTTATTTTGTAGGTAGGAGAGCTACATCAGTAGGAATGCCAAACCAAGCTATGGAGCTAGGACACCTCCTGAGGTAGCCACATCATCATTTTTGCAGTGAGCGTGGACAAGCTATTCCCTAACAGAGGCAATGAAACCTCAAGTATGTCCTACAGTTCTTGCAAGGAGCACCTTGATAGTGCTTCCCTTTCTCATTTTATACAATAATGATTTTGCGTACAAGTTTCTTAAATCGTACTCTCTCAGAAAATTTATATAGAGCTCATGTATAATAAATTCAATCTATAATATTCAATGCATCGAGCTTTAAAGCTCTCTGGTCATGCACTAAGCTTCAAATGCTATCCTCCATTTTTTTCGTGCATCAATTTAATTTTACCAAGCTATCTAATGCTTGTTCACATATTGAATTTTTTTATTAATGATTTGTCTAATGTTCTGCTCACACCAAACTACTGTAATGAATATGTTCTAGTGCACTCACACACCAAATTTATAGCACACTCTTATTCTGAGTTTTGGAAGCGCTCTAACGTTCATAGAAATTTAGTATAAATTATACAGCTCAAGGTGGCCTGGTCACACATTATTGTAAGTGCCTTACTCGCACATTGAACATCTATATTTATACAACTCAAGTGCTTTGCACACCGAGCTCCTAAGTGCCCTGGTCACACATTATTATAAGTGCCTTAGTCGCACATCAATCATCTATATTTATATAGCTCATGTGCCTAGCACACTGAGCTCTTCAATACCTCAATTGCTCATCAATCATCTATATTTATATAGCTCACTCTACAAAGCTTAGTCGAGCCTAAATATCAAACAGCTCAACGTGCCTCGCACACCGAGCCTCAGAGTGCCCTGGTTGTGTCTCAATTATTATTCTTCATATTGCAACAAGAAGCAACATTATAAATTCAAAACACATTATGTTAAATGTACCGAGCTCTTTATGAGAAAACAAGCTTATTAAGCAATGAAATATGTTAAACCGAGCCATAAGGATCTTTTAATTTATCATATCGAGTTATCTTGCATGTTAATTTTATTTATAGATCATATAAAACTGTGTAGTGTCCTTGTACACTCCTGATTTGTTTTATTCGTGTTTATGTGATAGTGCCCTCACGCACGCTGAACATATATTATTTTTGTTTATATGGTAGTGCCCTCAAGCACATTGCACATTTCATGTTCATTTCATAACTGTATGTAAATATTATTTAATTATGTTAATAATACCAAACTATTGTGGCACTTTTTCTTACATTGATCTCTTTGGAGCGCCCGTGAGGGCCATGCTTCTATTCTTTACCCAAGCATCAAGGCTTTAACTGTAAAAATTTATATTTATTTTTCCTGCTTGTAAATTTAGGGTCGTCATTTCATAACTGTATGTCAATATTATTTGATTATGTCAATAATACTGAACTATTGTGGCACTTTTTCACACATTGATCTCTTTGGAGCGCCCGCAAGGGCCATGCTTCTAATCTTTACCCGAGCATCAAGGCTTTAACTGTAAAAATTTATATTTATTTTTCTCGCTTGTAAATTTGGGGCCGTCATTTCATAACTGTATGTCAATATTATTTGATTATGTCAATAATACCGAACTATTGTGGCACTTTTTCTTGCATTGATCTCTTGGGAGCGCCCGCGAGGGCCATGCTTCTATTCTTTACTCGAGCATCAAGGCTTTAACTATAAAAAATTATATTTATTTTTCCTGCTTGTAAATTTAGACCGGTCATTTGTATTGGCATTTTTTATGTTCATTCCTGAGCCCCCATTCTTTTGTAAAAGTAAGACCCTATCTTTGTGCAAAAGAAACAAGTTGTATATCGCTAGACACTATGCCAGCACGATGAAGAAATTGCTTGACATCAATGTCAAGACAATCAAGAGGGGGCATAGACCCCCTTGACTGTTGAGCCATGCAATGACAACTCCAACATTCCTCAAAGAAAAGAGCACATTCAAATTCCATCACATTCAAGTTCATTAAAAAGAACACACAAAGCCACAGCCAAGCCAACAACTTAGGCAAATGATCTACACCAAAATATAAGTCAAGTCAAGAATTCGTTCTAGGCAGAAGAGCTCACGCATCAGCTAAATCAAGAACATCAGCTCAATCAGCTTTTCTCGAGCCATAAATACAATCAAAGAGGGCTCTGTATCGAGATGTGCTTCCAAATTTGTCACCTCATCTGACCAAGGCATACCACCTTAAGTAGGTATTTACTTTTCAATGTCATGTGGTTCGAAAGTTATTAAAGTTCATGTATGAATTCGAAGCATAATATGATATTTAGGTAACTAACCCATCATACTTGATAGACAGTCAGGTTCCTGAAAGCTCGACCGAGCACTTATCGTGACCGAGCTCATTGCATTTAGTTGTGCCTAAGTCATATTATAATAACAAGTGTCCGAGCGCTCATTGTGGCTCAGGCATATTGTTGCCAAGCCACATTATGATAATTGACTACTCGATTACACCTTGTGATCGAGTAAGATTAAACAAAATCCATAGGTAAATCAACACAACACAACACATAGAGCATTTATTATATCACCATATGATGTTTGATTTTTGACCGAGCCCCATGGTTCATACAAATAGTATATCATGCAAAAAAAACACAAGCATTGAGGTTAAAAGAAAATATTTTATTAATCAAGAAAAAAATTCATTACACAAAATAGCGGTTCTTACAACTACATAGACTGAGCATAAGTATAACCTACAGTGCAAAATTTTGTCAATCTTGGTCCTCCTCATCTTGGACTTCTTCATCCTGGACCTCATCCTCCTGATCCAGATCATGCTCTCCTTCATATTTATCATCTTCGGCCTCATACTTATCAGCGAGCTGGTCGATGTTTATCTGCATTATCCATGTCAGATCCATGTCAGGATACTCTTTCTTCAACCAATCTGACACAGCTTTTTGGTAAGCATAGATACCCTGAGCATAACACTTATTGCTCCTTGCATGCTCGATAACTAGCCCTTGTTGGACGGCTTCAAGGGTATCCTCTGCCAGACGCAGCTCATCATCCTTGGATTTTAGAGCTTCCTTGGCCGAGTGCAGCTCTTCATTTTTGACCCTTATAGTTTCTCAGGCCATGCCTAACTTTTTAGCTTTCTTCTTTAAGGCTTCTTGAGCTTGCTTCAGCTCCTCATCTATGGCCTTCAAAGACTCCTCCAGTTCTCGCCTTTTATCCTTCTCTTTATTGCAATTCTTTATTGCTCGATCAAAGTTAGCTGCCATGCCTGCCACCCGGTCCTCGATGGTGTATGCGAGCTCAACCTAAAAAGTATTATTCAGTTAGTTCCCGTACCAAAAATTGAATATAACCTCAAAAATTCATATTATTCCTTAATATATGAGACATTGTCACCATCCTTTTACTATTTGGTTTGAGCTTTTTTGTGCGTTCTTGCACCTTTTTGTTGGGATAGCTTTATATATCTGTTTGAGTACTTTTTAAGGCCGGGGACCCTGTACTGAGTAGCTCATATTATGCAGGCCTGCTAACTTATCATTTATCATTTCTACTAGCTGAACCATGCTGTAACGACGGGCTAGTGGTTCCTTCATCTCTCTTTGAGGTGGGGTCTGCTCTGACCCACTCTAAGGTTGGATCTCCCCCATCCTTCTATTAGTTAGGTGTTCTGATACTTCTCTGGTTTCCTCAATTTTTGTTGTCACCTCTGTAGGGAGTGTCAAGTCTAGTATAGGCTCTTCCTCCTAAGCGAAACTGGTCCTAGCACCTTGCTCGCTCGGTTATTCCCGAGATGTCCTAGCCTTTTTTTTGAGACTCTTTTCTAGCCTATATCTATGTCAATTTTTTTAGCTCATTATTAGCCAATACCGAGCCATTATCTATTTCACCAAACCAAAAGTTAATACCTAATTTCTACTAGTAAATAAAATAAAAACTAATTAAAGCATAAGACATATATGTTCAATCTTCCGATTGAATTTCCTTTGGAGCCTTCCTAAAGGGGAAGTACTTCCCTATCAAAGCAATGCCATTCCACTTCTCCTTCAGAATGTCTTGTTCAACAATCTCAAATGTTTTAACCTTGTCCTCACTCAACTTCTTTCTTGTCACTTGTACACCACTGGGGTTGACTTACCAGATGTTTTTACAGCTGAACTCCTCGCAGTTTTAAGGATCGATCTTTCCAAGCTTTTATGGAGTTTGATTTTTCTGTAAACATGCAGAGCCTGGATCTTTCTTGCAAGCAGAAAAAGTCTTCATTCACTTCCGAGCGTATTTTGAGTACATAGAAGGTACTTAGCACCCTTGGAATAAGCTAAACTCCGAGCAACCGACACAATATTTCAAATCCTATCATTGTTCGCCATGTATTTGGGCTGAGTTGACCAGGCACAATCTTATGGTAGTTCAAAAATTCCTGAAGGAACGGACGTAAAGGAAACCTCACTCCCGGCCTTAGTTCTTCTTCATAGATCATCAGCTGGTTGTCAGCAAACTCATCGTGTGCTCGGAATTCCCTTCTAGGATTGAGCATCTTGTACTCTTCTGGTATTTCATACTTTTTTTAGATCCTACCTAGGTCAATTTCTATTATAGTGGATCAGACGCCCCTTATCTGAGCCTTCTCAGGGTTTATATGCACTTCCTGGACTTCATCTGCCTCTTCTTCTTCCTCATCCACCAGTTGCAGCCGTCTCCTTATATTTCGCTCGACCGGGTCGATCATGGCCGACCCAGTTTCAACTTGAGCTACTTCTTTATTATAGTTCCCCTCACCCACAATTCTAGGAGAGCCCAACTCTCCCATCTCCTCAGACACAGCTGCACTGATTACTTCTAGCACCATTGTTTCTAAATAAACTTGAAATGAAAAACTTAAAAACAGAAAATTTAACACTAACCTCTTCAACTAAGCTTTAAAGCCTTGCAACTATATACCAGATCAGACGAATCGAGCCTCTCTCTTTTCAATTGTGTGGCAAACATAGTTGCCAAACCCCCTATTTATAGAAGAGATTTTGACCATATGTACTAACATATCTCATTAATGATGCGTCCATTATGTCTTTTCAGGTTCTCACTCAACTGTTACCTCGGTCCTCGAAGCGTCACCTCACCTTTTGCGTGACATTTGTTCTTTTTGAATTCTCTTTAATCTTACTTGGCATAAATGCCAAGATTACTCAGGAGGGACTAGTGGTATTACCCATACTGTCCCTCGAAAACCGAGCCTTGCCTTCAGAGCTCCTCGAGCTCTCCTTTTTCTGAGATTGGGCCTTGTCCTCGGAACTCCTCGAGCTCTCCTTTTCTTCCTTAAGTTCCTTGAGCCCTTCTTCCCCGAGCTTTGGAATCTCTTACCCGTGCTCATCATGTTTTGATCTTTTTGAATTTTCTATTAAGCTTCACTCGTAGTTCTATTTTAAATATTTCAATTTCTTTGCAGCTCATACCAAGCATTAGTTAGATGCTTCTAAATCACTATTCTTAATTTGTCATAAATATCAAATATTTAGAAAATTGATGATAGTTCCTCTTTTCCATATTTGAATTATGCATTTTATCATTTGCATCATGCTTTAACATTTTCACTTGAGATTGCTCGAGCTCTCATGCATGACTTGACATAAATGTCAAAACACTTCATGGGGACTACTGATGCTATCCTCATTTTACCGTGCTCGTATACCGAGCACAGTGTTCGATCTTTCTCATTATCGGACTGTCAGTTGTATAGCAAGCCTCAGTTTCGGTACTTTCAGTCCTATCGAACTCCCGATCACCAACTGACAATCTATTGATACACTTGCAAATTATGTTGATATGGACCAGACTTTGTGGTCCCAACACATTCATAAATTGTGGTGGCATGAGTTAGACCTTGTCTCTTTACATCAACTATAAATAGAGGGTTATCTCCCTCCTTCTCACAAATAAAAGATCTTTTTTTCTCTCTCTCATTTTTTTTACTCAGAGCAACCGACCTCTGACTTAGGCATCAGAATCTCTCATGAAGGAGCTCGGTCTCTTTTCTATCTTGTTTTGCAGGTAGGAGAGTTACAACAGTAGCAATGCCAAACCAAGCTACGAAGCTAGGACACCCCCTAAGGTGGACACATCATCAGTAAGCAATCAAGCCTAGTCCTTAAAATTGTGATCTTCCTTGGAATAGAAAATGCATGGCGTTGCGTTTCAGGTGCTAATGCAGGAAGTTGATGATGTTGAAGATGAATTTCTTGTCTTCTGTTTCCTTTTTGATTTCTTGGAATTTCTGAAGATGAAGTTGTATTACTGTATGAATTGGAAATTGCCCGAAGCCCACTTGATTGATCCAAATCTGTTGCACAAGTTCAAAAAAATAATGAGGAATTTTGCTCAATTGGCAGCAACTCGATCATTTTAAAATTTAAAAAAAAAAAAAGAATAATTAGAAACATACAGAGAGACGTGATAGGTTTTGAATTCCAGCATTTTGTTGGAAAGATATTTTAAAAAATAATTAAAAAATCTACAGTAAGCAGTACTATTGTAGGGCCCGCGGATTGTTTCAAAGAGGTTGAAAATTTTGATTAAGGCAATATTTGGATTAAGAGATTTTGGGTTATGATATTTTAAACAATTGATGGATTTAGAAGAATTTTAAATTTTGAAATTAAAAAAAGTAGGGAAAATGAGTCTTTGTTTAATAAATTCTCTACATTTTATATATTAAATGTAAATTTTATATATACTAAATATAAACTCTATATATTTGTACAAAATATCATAAGTGTTTAATTTTTTTTTATACTATGTTGTATCATTAAATTGCTATGTATGACTTATTTATGCATTTTGTAATATTGATATAAATTGTCTATAATTGGATCTCTGTTCAATAAATACTTATATATTAAGTGTAAACTTTATATATACTAGGTGTAAGCTTTATATATTTATACAACACATTAATATATTTTTGTTTTTTTATAATACTATATATTTATAGTACATGAAAAAAATATTAATTCTACAAACCTATTGTAGTTTTTTCGGTATTTGATGTAATTTAATAAAAAAAATATTTATGGTGTTTTTAGAAAAGAATTTTGAAGCTTGCATTTTTTGTAACATTAAAGAGTTTCTCTGGCAAAATTGTCAAAAGTCCAAAGTTAATTTTAATTTTAGAAAAATTCATTTGAAATTCATTTACATATTTTATATGAACGAAAATGTTCATTTATTATAAAAATTAAATTTTTATAGAATTCAACTTCAATAAATTTTTTGATTTGTAAATGAATTTTATACAATTTTTTTAATCTATTGGAAGAGTAAAATGTTAAATTGGTCTTCTTATTACATTTTATCAATTTATTTTTAAAATTTTTATTTTTAAGTTAATTAAGCTATTAAATAATGGAAATTTATAATACTATCATTAATAAAATAAAATATATTAAATAAACTTACGAGGTTATATAATTCAATCAGCTTCAAGTTTTCAACTAAAATTTTAAAAATTAAATTGAGAATTTGATATATTAAATTTAAGATTTTTTTTAAACTCTTGAGATTAGAATACAATTGACTAATATTGCAAATACCTAAAAATTTTAGGGTATTTGACAATTAAGCTTAATTATTTCTAATCAGTTGAAAATTACCACCCCCAAAACTCTTCTTTAAATCTACAAGAAAGTTACAAAAATAGAACTCTGATTTCTCCATAATGTTCCATAGGTGCCCTGAAGCATGGTTGATTAGCAAGCAAACTATGTCCATTCCATCGACACCAAAGCCAATTGTAAACCATTACAAAAGCCCTAAAGTTGTGATAGTTTAAGTATTAAGCCAAATTCATTAATTAAAACAAGCAATATAAAGGATTTACAAAATGAACAACGAACACAATGCAACATATAAGCTTGAAACTGAATTACAATTTATATAGAGATGATCAATGGATGTGTTTTGTATCCAATCTTAAAAATTTCTGCAATGTTTTTTATTGGGGGTAAAAACTGAGTTAAAGACTGGGTAAAAACTGAGGTAGAAATAAACACCATCCTTGCTAAATGAAAATTTGTTGCGGGAACCAATAATTTTGAGAGTCCTGTCCATTAATACATTAGCAACATTTACATCATTGGCTTCTTCAACCAAACCAACATTGTCAAGTGGTGTGAAACCAACTACCAATATTTAAACACCCAACAGAACTCAAAGCTTCAACAATTATATTAATATATAACTTACTCACATGCCAGTTTTGTGCCAAAGCTTGTAAGGCATATTGCGAATGCTTGAAAAGCTGACAAGGGCTGCCTATAATCCATGGTAAAAATATCATCAGCTACCTTCCCAAACTGCAGGAGGACGGTCTCCTCGTCTCCTTTTCCTCCTGGCTGACTTTGATCCACAGTTGCAATCAATTGGAAGTTCTTCACTGATGCTACAGTTACCCGACCATGGAAATTCAAGCACCAGCATTGCAAATGTTCATGCCACCTTGGGGCCTTGTTGCGCAATATTGTGCAATTAGAAGCAGAAGACTCTGGTCCTTTTGTCTTCAAGTCTTCCTGATGTTTGTCATTGGTAGTTTCTTGTGATAGTGGACATTTCAGTGAGCAAACCATTCTTCTAGGACCTCTTGATTTCAAGAGATTAAATTTATATGAGACCTGTCCAATCTCAAAATTGCCAGATGGGAGTTGGGGGCTTATTTGCTTGCTTGCAAATCGGCGGCTAGCCCTGCTGCTTGAGGGCTTTGCACCACTGTGTGGTGGTTGGCTGTCGTAGATGGTAAAGTTGGTGCCGAGAAAGTCTGAGCTGTAAGATTTGTTGAAATAATATAATTAATTTTCTCTTTTACTGGTTATAATAAAAACAGCTCAAACAATCAACCATCCCCACCCCACCACCCCCGCACTACCTCTACCTCATTTTCACCCCAAAATATAAAGAACAAATAAAATAAACTCAGAAAGTGAATATATGTACTTTTGTTGCCAATTATTTACTGATAGGTACAACTAGATTCTAATAAATGCAACTACATTTTAAGTTTTAGACATAAATTGCAGACAGAAATAGGATGTTTTGTGAAAAAAAAAAAAAAAAAAGAACTGCCATGATAATGAGATTCTATAGGTTACTTCAAGGGCACAAAACTAGCTGTCACTAAAATAGAACTAGCTCACCTCTAAAATTCTTGCATATACTGTGTGGAGTCAATTTAGCACTGTAGTAACAGTAATAGTGCAAATAGCAATAATAAAGAAAATAAAGACTAGTTCATCTAGCAAATCAGTATAACAATAGCAACCTAAATAGATCCACAAAATTGCATATCAGCAATCCTCAAGTTTGAAATAATCTACAAAACAGAAGTACATCACATGAAGCCACAAATAACACTCGCTCAATGAAGTATAGATGGTCAGTCAGAAAACTCAACAATGACTCGGACAAGTATGAAAAAGTTGAAACAGGTTAACTCATTGTTTATCAGTTCACATATGCATACCCACTTGTTATCTATCGACAATGACATTTCTAACTAGGTAAAAGAATTTTCTCCAGATATCTGACAGTTACTTTTTTATGTTGGCAAAAGAATTTTCTCCAGATGGAGAAAGTAATGTTGAAACTTGGAAGCTCCCTGAAGGAAAGTAAGTTTGATTGCCAAGTCATAGAAAGTGACAATGAAACTTTAAAATTCAAAGTTTGACACCCAAATGAAAAAGGGAAGAAGTTATCTTGATTATTATTATTATCCACACTAAAATATGTTCAGATTTCAAGGTAGCATACTAGAAATGAGCAGTTGTGTACATCCTTTCCAATATGTATTTCTTTATTTCAATGTAACTTAACCTATATCAATATATGCATCTTACCTTAACTTTCCAACATAAGCATTACTTCCTTGGGACAGATCATCTGCATCAAGTGAGATGATATATTCTGTGTGAGCACCATGTCTATATCTCCTTGCTGCTAGAAGAAATTTTCCCTTGTCCACAAATGCTAGGAAGAATAAAATACAGACTCCAAATAAGCCAGACTTCGAGTTTACATTGTTCAAGTTAATATGCTAACAGAATTGAAGAGCTAATAACAAATTTGACAAGTAAACATAACATAACTAACAATCTAGAATAAACGTTTAAAATTTATAAAATATAAAACATATTTTACACACAAGCCTTCCAGGTAAAATTTCTAGTCTCCTAAGCCAATAATCATTTTGTGTTTGATGGCATTCTTAAACATTATAACCATGAATAGCCTGTGTAAAAAAAAAAGATTTTAATAGTTAATAGTTTTTAAACACAAAATTTTCCGACACTACATAACAGATATAAATCCCCAAAGTTGTCCTTTTGTGTTTCGAGCGAGTCACTGTTTAAGTAAGACTACCAAATGAAAAAAAGCTTTATTATTGGGGCAGACTAGATACTTTCAGTTTATACCGAGTCAAATTGACTTTGATGAGCCTAGTGTGATACACTATCAAATCACTATACAGATAGAAGTTAATCTAAGGTTTGACAAAATGGTTGCTTTCCCTTTCAATTTTGGCACTAGCGCGTTATGCGTCAATAATTATCCAGTCAAAATAATATAGCTGCAGAAAAACCAAACAGGAAAATCCTCCAAAGTAGCTTCTAACTGTCTCTTTTTGTTTTAAAACAAGTCTGCCATTAACTACTTACATGGAGAAAGAGCAAGATACAGGTAAAATGTTGAAGTCTTCTTATTCCGTTTTATAAGACATTGATGGGGTGAGTCACGCGGACCCGGCTGCATTTGCAATAAAAGCAAAAGGACCATATATTGCAAAATTTCAGATATAATTGACCAAAAATTATAGCGAGCCGCAGAGAAAAATCAAGAAGCTAAATGAAAAAACTAAAAGAAATATTGAGATTGTAAGGAACTGTAAACAGGAAAGAAAGTGAAGCATAAAAAACAAAAAAGAAAAACACGCAATTTTAAGGCAAGTTCCTAGAGAAAAAACAAACAAATTATCTTCGCTAAATAGCAAAAATTCTTGTATCTCCAAGCAGTTTATATCATGTAATCATGGAGAACGAACCATTACTTGAAATGATCAGATGATGAATAAGTTATGGAGAAGGGATCATCACTTGAAATGGAATTTGATCTAATTGCAGATGATGAATAAATTATTAAAAAAAAGGGCCTCCAATAATTGCTGAAAAAAATGAAAGTTATATGTTTCAAGGTTCAAAAACATTGCACACCTTCTTAACCCACATTTTCAATTCATATTTCCAATTGATTTCTTAATGCATAAACTAGCAAAATAAAGCATGATCAACATTGAAGAAATGTAAAAGGAAATAAAGCAAACTCAGTAATTTAAAAAAAGGATAAATTTTGAAATTTCAAAACACCAGAAACACCCAAAAAAGTAAATAACCTGAAAGTCCAATTAAGTAATCTAATGAGAAGATGAAGAAGATAATAAAAATCAAAATTTCACATAAAAATTCCCCCAAAATAAATCAAAAAATGCATATCCAAATGAGAAACAAAAGTTTAATTATCAAACAAAATTTGAGCCACACTATATTTCGGTTTATATTTCCATTAATATTATTGAAAAAAGCAAACCCACTAACTTCACAAAATTAAGAAAGAATTCCCAAACGAAAAATACCTAAAAATTTGTATAATAGATAAAAAATAAAAAATTAAGAATTAATTTTTTCAAACAAAAATATAAATAAAAAATGACCTGTTTAAGGCAAGAAGGGAAAGTGATTTCTCCACAATTGCGAGGAGTCTTGACGATCTCCTTAGTGATCTCTCTCCACTTCTTACAAACACAAGCACATGCGACGACGTTTTGTCGCCGAGGCCACCGATCATCACTTTCCTCAACTCGCTTTATTATCTCTCCAAGTAATTCAGGCAACATGTTAGCCCAGCCATCGACTGAGTCCGGCTCAGCCCAAATTTTGCCGGAATCATAACAGCCAAATCGGGCTGGAACCACCACTGCTTCGCCATCGTGTTTATGATTGTTTATAGACCTGAACGAGCGTGAGATCCTTCGTGAGAGAATCGATTTCCTCAGAGACATTAGAAAGTGGTTAAAATTGTTTCTTACTTCTCTTTTTCTTCTCAGAACCAGAGATTTTGGTCTTTTTGTTGTTCTTAGAGAGAGAGGGTAAAGGAGAAAGAGAGAGGGAGGGCTTTGCGGGTAGACAGAGTAACAGATCTGTGTGGTAACTGTTTAGAACAGCGAATTATAGATGATGACATTGTGGACAGGTGGCAAATGGAGAATGGTTGAGGTGAGAGTAGAGGAGCGTCAGAGTAATGGGAATTTGACGGAGGAAGAAGAACGAGAGTCTATGGTTGTTGCTGTTGGTGTGGTTGGGGAGTTTTGACTGGGTCTAATATTAAATAATCAAATAATAATATAAGTAAAAACAATAAAAGCACCAGGCTGTGACTTTTACCTTGTGAGTTATGACTCAATAGAAGTTGACCCACGCCATCTAATAAAATATTATATAATTTTTTTAACATTATAAATGAAATAAATATTTAATATTTATTACAATTTTACGAAAAAAAAATTCAATGGAGATAAATTTTCAAGATCTCGTGTTAAAAAATAAAATGAAGATTTATTTTATTTATAGATATTAAACTTTCACCTTGTATATAATGTAGGTCTTTTATATTTATAAATTAATTTAAATATAAATTTTTTATCCATATGATGTGATGAAGATGATGATTATCATTTTTTTTTTATAATTTTGTTTACTTTGTACATTTGAAAATGAAAAACACAAACTTATTAATTATCATCTTTAATCTTCGTACGTACCTAAGTAATTATACCTCACAAAATTATAAATGGATTAATTGATTTTTAGGAAAAAAAATATAACAATTGTATATAAACTTTTTTATTTTTGCTATTATGGTGTATGCATTTTTTTTTTGCGTCTGAACTTTTACTAATAGAAATAATTTGATTGCTCCAGCCGATTTGTTTGACCGATTTGCTTTATGCCTATCGTTCATAACAATCAAGTTATTTTTATTTATAAAATTTCAAACATCAAAGTGAATAAAAAAAGTTCATATACCAAAATAATAAAAATAAAAAAGTTCAGATATCATTTATTTAATTTTTCTTTGATTTTATAATGACCCAAGTTCAAGATATGTAGCCAGCATTAGAAAACGAAAAAAGCATATGATTTTGAAAAGCCACCAAACCAAAAATTGTATTATGATAATCATTATTATCGCGAAATTGGGGTTAATGTGTTCATCTGTTAAATAGCATCTTTACCAAAATTAATAATTAAATTAAAACCATCACCACATTACTATTCAATAGGAAAACATCAACCAATAAATATCATACATAAAATAACATTGCAGTATTCTAAAATATTGAATACAAAATAATGTGAAATTTAATTATATAACTCGGATAATGACAAATATGCCTAATAATAGAAGGTATCATGAGTACCTCAACTCAACCTAACTCAATAGAGTCTTAATTCTAAGTTAATTATGGTTGATTTTATATATATATATATATTTCACTCTGATTATTATGGGCTGCATCTTCAGAGAGATGTAAAGTTGTATAATCATATTGAATCACTTTTATTCAAATTAGTTTAGATCTATATTTGCCTCTCTTGTAAGGATATGTATTCGGTCAGTCAGTTAATTAACCGACCGAACCGAATGAAGCCAATTTTTTTAACTGAATTGACTAATTTTTAATTTAATTGGTTCAGTCAATTAATCAATTTATCCGGTTAATTTCATATTTAACCGATTTTTTTAATTTTTTAATAAAATATTATATTTACAATAAAAAACTAATATAATTAGATAACAAAATAAAATTTCTTAAAAAATAACTTTATTTTGCAATAAAAAATTATATTTATAATAAAAAATTAATATAATTAAAACATTAAACAAAAAAAATTAATAAATCACTAAATATAAATTTATTTTTTTAAAATTTTTGGTTAACGGTTAACATAACTAAACCAAACTAATTAACTATTAATCGAACCAAAAACTAATTTAATCGAAATTTTTTAACCAAACCTACTGATATTTAATATTATTAGTTAACCAAACCAAATATTCGATTGATTAATTACATATTCAGTTGATTAACTAAAAAATGTCTACCGCTACTCCCTTGGTTATATCCACTAATAAAATTTGAGTACCTATATTAAAATTTCACTTCACACGTTCAACTCACAACCTGGAAGAAAAAAAATATTGAATAGGGATGGGCATTTGAATAATTGAACCTAAACTAAATTTTAATTGAACTTAATTGAACCAATTGAAATAAATGCATCATTTATGATTCGTTTAAATAGAATTGCATGGACTTAGGATATTAAATTGCCTTTAATTTGGTGTTGAATGATTGCCTCGAACTAATAAGTTATTAAATATATGCAGGCTCTTAATTTTGGCCTTAAATGAGTTTAGTCTAATTTTAAAAGTCTAAGTCAAATCTAATTCAATTTTAAGAAGTTTAATCCTAATTAAAAGGTCCAAATTAAATCCAATCCAATTTTAAAAGCTCAAACTCGATCGGTACCAATTAAAACCCTGAACTAAGACCGGTCCAATTTTAAAAAAGCTGAATCATTGAAAGAATGAAGAATTGGCCATGGCCAAGGCCAATTCTCCATGAACCATTACTCATGGCTAATTGATCTAGGCCAATTCGCTATGAGGCCTTAATTTCGGCTTGATTAAGTCTTAATTCAGTTTTAAGTGTCATAATTATGTTAGAATTCAAATACACTCAGATGAACAATAAGCTTTTCTAACATAATTAGGAGTGATTAGCCGGTTTTGGTTGCCCTAGTTTGGCTTATAAATACAAAGTAATGAGCTACGAAGAAGGAGGGGTGGGAGAGAAATTAAAAGCCACAATTATCAATTAAAGAGGCCGAGAGTTAGCAAAGCAAAAGCACAAAAATAGAAAGTAAAAGCACAAGAAAAAAAGTAATTAAAGGAGAAACAAAAAACAATTAAGCAAGGAGAGGTAGTAGCTAAAACTATAACAATCTTCGGATTGTGTCACTCAGCCAAGACCTTAGTTGATCCAGCAAACCGAAGCATCATCAAGTTATCGAGGGCAAGGTTGATTCAATAAAACTGTTTAGTGGAGCCAACAACGCAGATAAAGTTTTCATGAACCAAATATATATTATTTAATCGATCATCATCATGATTTAACTTTGTAAATTAATTGTGCTTCGATTCACTGTCTTTAATTTATTTTGGAACTTGACTATCAAAACTGTATCTTGCATACCAAAAACCTTAGTTTGTATAATCCAAACCCTAATTTTGTATATCAAACTGTAGCTTTAGGATTAAAACCTTATTTTCTAAATGAAAACCTTTATTGCATGCTCATACCGTAATTCATTACCAGAACCCTAATTTTACAATTCAAAACCTTAATTTGATAATTAAAACCCTAAAAACCCTAATCTAATTCTGAAGGCAGCAACTCATTCAACGAGTATGGTAAATCATTTACCTTTTGGAGGCGCTGCCCTCGATTTCCCGTAAGGGGCGCTACCCCCTTAACCCTCGCTCACTAACTGGCTAGTAGGACTGTTGTGCGTATCGTACCCTATATTTTGTTAATGGGTTAATGTTAAGTCGCTTGTGGATTGCAATTTGTGATTAATTTTAATTTTTGTTTAATTAAGCTTTGATTTTATAATTCATTGTATGATAATTATTTATATACTTATGGATTACAATTTTTATTATTTAGATTTTAAGGTTATAAAATGCATATTTTCACTTTTTGGGTGCCTTGTTTATTTAATTTGCTTCTTTTTATTTAATTTATATTTGGAGATTGATGTAAGGGATATGTTTTTACTTTTTTGTGGGTATCCCATCTTATTTCATTTGTATTATGGACATTTGAATATTATAAGGGCATGTTTCCATCCTTGTATGAGTGCCTATTTTATTTGTTTGTTTAATTTATTTATGATATGGTTTATTTTATTTTAATTGCCTGTAACATGAATGATATTATAATAATTTAAGAATCTAATAATATTTAGACCTGAAAAAGAAGTCGGTTCCAATGAATAGGACATTATGGGGGGTGCTGAGTCATTCTCACATTTTTCATGTATACTCAACTTTCCAAACTCAATAGGGGATTGGAGATTTCTTAGGAATCGAGTCATAGACCCCTTTCTATCTTCCCAGCCTGTTCGGGTGGCGACTTCTATTCTTCGAGTTTAGGCATGTGTTCTCTAAGGCCCTGAGCCTAATAGTGCCGAAGTTGCAAGTATCATTCCACTGGGAGTGGGGCAAAAATCCCTGCTCACAATACCTTGAATCTAATCAATTGAGCTTTGAACTTGAATTGAATTGATTGATTTGAATTTGGCATATAATACATCGATCTAGATTATTCAATGCCTCCAAATTTAACTAGTTGAACATCATAAATGGATTAGATTAAGCCAAATTAGTATGGAATGCCCCAAACTAGGTAATTAAATACCTCCAAATTAGATAACTAAATATGTCTGCATTAAACCATCAAAGATGGTTAGAACAGTATGGTTCTAATCATTCCCAATCGAAGAGATATGCAAGCATACTTATAATTTGAGTTAGCAACCAAACTAATCAAATAAAATAACATGACTTATTTATTTATTTTTCTTATTTTTTTTAGTATGTGTATCTATCCTAGAATCCAAAAGGCTAGAGTTAAGATCTCCTAATCAATTTTCTTTGTTATTATTTAATTTTAATTTTAATTATCATTGTTTTATCATTGCTTTTATTTCTTTATCATTATTTGTTCATTAATATTACATTCATCATTTATGAAATACATTTTGTAAGTCTAGGTTTAAATAAGGGTCGACTTCTTTTTTACTTACATAAAGTCAAAATATAGTTTCCAAATCTAAGACTAAAGTTTCCAAAAGAAAATTAATTGGAGTTATTTTATTTTATATTTTCCATTTAAAAATAGAAATTATAGGGAAGAATTTCAAAACTAATTTTTTTACTAGCCGAATTGAATGGAGAGTGATTCGATGTTTTTGCACGAGTTTAAACTTAAATGAACATTACAATTCCAAAATTGATGAACGTAGTACTCCGGGGAGACCTCACAATGATATGATTGGACAATACACAAAATTCATGATAAATTTATCCGTTAAACCTTTTAAAATTCTATTTGTTAAACCTATTAAAAATCTATATATTCATAATTAGAAAATTGAGAAATTCAAAGACAAAAATATTTTAGTTCAATTTAGATTATTACAATTTAAAAAAAGATAAAATTAGCAATTTAATGAGATGATCAAATTTGCTTAGAATGAAATTAAGTGCCTATTTTTTATAACTATTATTTATGTATTCTTCTTATTATTTATGTATTAATTAATCAAGGAAAAATGCATCTGTAAACTTTCAAAATTTTAGGCTATTAGACTGGTCGGCCTTTATTGTTTTTATTATTTCACACTAAACTCTTAAATTCTTATCATATACGAAAAAAATATCATTGGTGCCTGTACTTTTTCATTTTTACTATTTTAGTGTCTGATTTTTTTTTTCAAATTTGGTATTTGAACTTCAGTTTGGTTGCTCCGACAATTTTTTTCTCACCAAATACCACATCATATTTGTTAGGAAATCAAGGAGATCACTGTTGATGAAAACACGCAGCGGAAAATAAAAATTTTGATCTTTGATTTCCCATCAGGATCCATGCTGTTCGTTTAATTTGACAAAAGTGTTCAAAGAATTAACCTGTTGATGATTCGAAATCACAGTTTGGAAGAGATGCCTCGATCGTGAAACACCCTCTATCGCGTATCCACATGAATGCTACCGTCTGGAGTGCTAGCTCTCTGCAACGGCGAAGGCTGAAAAACGTTTTCTCTAAAACGTATTAGGGTTTTTTTTCGTTCTCTTTTTATTTTCTAAAGTTACCTCTATAAAGACTTAACGTCTGGAGTGAATATAATCACTCCAGAATCCAATTCGAAATTGGATAAGGTAAGTCAAATTCAGAATCCAAATCTAATTAGGATTATGAATATTATCTAATAATATATATATATAAACAAAAATAATAATAATAATAATAATAAATATTAATATCTAATATTAATATTATATCCAGCCCAAAGCGCATTCTTGTGTGTGACTCGATAGGCCCATATTAATTGGCAGTCAATTTAATCTCTATTAAACCAACAAGTCATAATTGGCCTCTAGCAAGGTGTTACAACTACCCAATTAATATAAGGAATGTCCAATTTGCCTAATAATAGTACATGCATTAATCCCTTTGTCACACGATATCTAGCTTGAACATAAGTCATGGTCAACGTCATACTTATATTGTCCAAACTTATGATTACTCGATCTCCAAGTAGACTGATAAAAACAAATGAAATTGATCACACTATCAATTCATTTGAGCACGGCCATGCATTTCACAATCTCACTTATCGAGGGGCCCAAAAGATATCTCTCTCAAAGAGAGGGACAAATTCTATCTTGATTGTTCATTATCCTCTACATAATTTCTATCATATATGATCATAACCTTTATTACTATCCAGTTACGGATAATGTTTGATCATGTCAAAATATAATAGTCCTTATATTGGAAACTATGACAATCTCAAGTCAAAGAATTAATACATAACTATCATGAGATTTACTTATGACACTAACCCATGTAGTAATCTCATGATGGGTCTATCCAATACATTGTTCTCTAACAAGTATCTATGAAATTGATTTGTATCACTATACACATAACCATCTGATGATTATCAAATCAATGTTCATACTGGTTAAGAATTATTTTTTATCTCTATAACAATAATAAACCAGGGACAAATATCAAAATTGTGTAACTGTGAACACTCGAATTTTGAGGCTCGGAAAGCCAATTTCCTCAGACCAGGCCGGACCGGCGGGCAACGGTAAAAGTCCACCGAAAGTATGTCTTCATGGTGCTTGAAATGTCCGGTGCGACACAAGGATCATGGATATGGTCTCGGAATAATTTTTGGAGGCCCGTGGCTCTCGGAAAGTCAGTTTTAGCAGAAGTAGCGCGAGTCGCGGTGGGCCAGGACAGCGGCCCAGCCGCCGTGGGGACGACGGCCCGGCCGCCGTGCAGCCCGATTTTGCCTATAAATAGGCTTCAGATTTTCAAAAAAAAGGGAGGATTTTTGGACTTCCTATGCCCAGATGCTGACGAAATTTTTATGCTTAAAAATTTCTAATATTGTGTTATAGAAACCAAGAATCATACTCAAAAGTGCAAGGAAACAAGATCTGGAACTTAGAAGTGGAAAAATTCTGATCAAGGTAATATCATAATTCATCTTTGGTCAATTCGAGCATATCATAAGCATTCTAATCTTCTTCTTAATTTCTTCTCGGTCAAAGACCTAATCTTTTTAGGTCTGAGGGCCTAACGGACTAATCAATCACCCTTTCGGCATTAAGCTGTAAATAAAATTAACTCTTTTTGGCACGGAGCCTAAATTGCATCTCTTTGGTACTAAGTACCTAAATGGCAATATTAAAATGAACTTTTGGCATGAAGCCTAAATCGAACTCTTTTGGTACTAAGTACCCGAAATTATACAACTTTTGCACTAAGTGCTAAATCTCACAAATTTGGCAAAATGCCTGAAAAATGCACGAAGCATACACACACACATGCATGAAGCATATTTTCCATCGCCTTTAAATAGGCTTTTCCGAACTACATGGGCTTTGATCTCCTATTCAAACGGGAGTATGTAGGCATGTTTGGGATTCACCCCAAATAGCAAGTCCACAAACTACCAACAATCTTTTTGTCTTTAAATTTGTTCCATTTTTGCAAGTTAATCAAAAGCATGACATAGTCCCCGAATCCTCCTTGGGTTCGCAGACTAGAAGCCTTTACATTGGATGCATTATTGGAGTCAAACAAGGGTTTTCTTAGTTTTTCCCTTCGAACAAAATAAACTGAGTGGCGACTCCCGACAACGAGTGAACTTTCGCCCGGAACCTTTCCGGGCGGAAAACCGAGGTTCACAGACTGGCGACTCCACTGGGGAACCATAAAAATGATTTATGGGATTCTAAGTGGACTACTATTGCTTATTTGATTGGTTTGACACTGGGGACTATAAAAACCATTTATGGGATCCTAGTAGATTGTTATTATTTGTTTAACCAATTTGCCCTTCTTTAGGGTATTTTTATTCATTTTGCAGGGTACCCTAGCATTATATATCCTTTCTTTAAGGATATTGGACTGAAGATTGAAGAAATGAATCTTTTTCCTTTGATGGATCTATTTTTTTACTACTTGTGCATTTATTTTCTCATTCAGAGAATCTTTTTCTCTTGCATATATGGGGGAATCTTTTTCCTCCATTGCATAAAAAATTATTTTCAAATGAATTTCTTCTCTTTCTGTTCAAAGTTCTGAGTCTGGATAGCAAGTAGCGCTGACCGGCAGGTCTCCTTGATTATGCCGGCGGACAGCCAAAGCGTCCTTCCTGTTGTCGCAAACCATTCCAATCCTTTTGGAGTGGCCCATGAGTAATCGTACTGTTGGACCCACGCGAAACTCCTTGTTTCACATGTGGTTAGGTATATCTTACTCAAGACTCAAGGGTCCCTATGATAAGCCGATTCTCTATTTTTACATAACAATAGAACCTTCCCTTAGGTTGTATGTACCCAATGATAGTGCCGCATTCCATTAAAATGAATTGTGATGTGATGAGGTGCATTCATGCAACATAACAACATTGTTTTTGGGGAAAAATTTTGATGTACATAAGTGGACCAAGAGTTTTCCTACCCTACACACCACCCTGATTTTTTTACCCTTGACCTTTTCAGGTACCCTCTGTCCGTGTGCCTTCACCTACACCAGACACACCAATACCAACTGTGCTATCCCCTACAAGTTCTACTACCCCAACTTCACCAACTACTCCAATTACTGATATGGCCACAATTGAACAGATTAAGGCTTTGCTGGATGGTCAGGTTAAGGAAATTGAAGCTAGAATGCAAGAAAAAATTGATGAAGCTTTAGCCGCCCAAAGGGTAGCCATTCTGGCTGAATTAGAAGGAGCACCAAAGACAGTCCCTATTCCTGGAGATTTGGGGAAGGAACCCATTGTGGGGCAAACTAGTACCCCCGTGACTGCTCAGATTAATACCCCTGTTATCAATTTGGAGGATCCACCCTCCAAGAATGAAACAGTTGAACTGAAAAGGAAACTTGAATTGCTTGAGAGGTCAATCACTGTCATGAAAACTCACAAAGAGGTGGTAGACATGGATTCCTTATCCTTGTTTCCCCAAGCCAGATTACCTCCAAAATTCAAGATGCCGGGGATGGACAGATTTGATGGGACCACTTGCCCTAAAACCCATTTGAAGATGTATGTGGGGGCCTTGAGCCCATGGGGTTTAAATGATGAGCTCTTTGCTCAACTCTTCCAACAATCCCTGACTGGGGCTGCCCTTAAATGGTTTGTGAGTCTAGACCGTTCCAAGATTAAGACATGGGAAGACATCTGCAATGCATTTAACTCTCAATACCACTACAATATTGAGGTGGATGTCACTAGAAGAGAACTTGAGACCACCAAACAAAACAACAATGAACCCTTCTCCTCATTCCTTACGAGGTGGAGGGCAAAAGCCGTCCAGATGATCAATCGCCCTTCAGAACAAGAGCAGATTGATATCATAATCAGGAATTTAAGACCTACATATCAGGCTCAACTGCAAACCCAATATCTACCTACTTTCAAATCGCTCATTGCGACTGCAACCAAGGTAGAAGATTTGATACAGTTGGGTAAAATAGTGGATGAGGGGGCTGCATCGAAATATAAGAAACAAAGCCAAACTCCTTCCTCAAGCAAGGTCAATCAAGTGGCCAATATTGCCCCTGTGAATCCTTTACGTGTGGGCAATCTTGGGCCGAGAAATCAGCCGAGAAGGCAATATACTGACCTTGGAGTGCCCCTTCATTTGGTGTTTAAAAAGGCTGTGGAAGGGAAATATTTGAAGCCTTTGGACCCAAGACCTCCTCCAAACCCATTACCTTCCAGTTATAAAGTCAATGAATATTGTGAATACCATCAAGGGAATGGGCATAAAACAGATGCTTGCTGGACACTGAAAAACTGCATCCAGGATCTGGTGAATAGTGGTGACATCATTCCTCTCAGGAGGCAACCAAACATTAACACTAATCCTTTGCCCAATCACTCCATCCATGCCATTACTGTGGAAGAAGAGCTGTTTGATCCTTTCGAACTTCTCTAAAAAATGAATGAAGTATGTGTGTTAGATTTGAACGACCTTTCTGAAGAGGTCAGTGCTCTGACAAGAAGTGGAAGACAATATCAGCCACTTGACTTGGGAAAAACCCCTACAACCTCAAATCCCCCCCATAAGAAAACACCAGAGCCAAAAGAAGACCCTGTCCTCACTCAGCTTAAACAAACTCAAGCTAATGTGTCAATTTGGGAGCTCCTTGCTTCCTCATTTCCACACCGCCAGGCTCTCAGCAAAGCTTTGAGTCAACTTGATACACCTGTGGACACAAGCCCAGAAGCTTTGGTGGCCACTTTGACCCAATCAACCAAGGCATTGAGTATCAGGTTTTCTGATGTGGATTTACCAGAAGACGGTAAGAAACACAATGATGCTCTATACATCACCATACAGACTGGGGGAAAGACTGTGCCCATGGTTCTCATTGATAATGGGTCAGCCTTAAATGTGTGTCCCTTGAAAGTAGCAAGCTGTCTGGGGTTGGAGGCTACAGATCTTACACCTTCTGATCAGATTGTGAGAGCATATGATAACACTCGAAGAGAAATTTTGGGTGTTGCCACTTTAGAAATTGCTATTGGGCCGGTGAAAATGGGAGTACCATTCCAGGTCATTGATGTACCCGCGAGCTTTAATCTCCTCCTTGGAAGGCCGTGGATTCATCAGATTAATGCTGTACCTTCTTCACTACACCAAAAACTTAAATTCCCTTTTGAAGGAAAAATCATCACTATCAAAGGAGACACCTGCGAAATCAATAGGAAAACCATGGATCAGTCTCTCCTTGAGGTTGTTCCTGGTGAAACCGCCATGACCTTGACTGGGTTTCATTACGACACAGTTCAATGCATAGAAGGTGAAAAACCCAAAGGGCCATTTGTCTCATATGACTTTGGGGAGGTCCAAATCAACTGCCTAGTGGGAATGATGCTGAGGGTAGGTCTATTGCCCGGCATGGAAATGATGAAGTCTGGGAGAAAAACACCCGTAGTACGGCCGTGGGAAGAACCTGAGAATAAGGGAACTTTTGGCTTGGGGTACAAACCTACAGACGAGGAAATAGAAGAGTTTGAGCGTGGAAGGAAGAAAAAGGGAAATTGGGGGGCAAGAAGCCTCAAAATGCGCCCTTACTTTAGAACTCTGAATGGTCACTTTTGCAAATCTGGAAAGGCAGTTCATCACCGTGGTTTTCAGGAACCATTCTATTCTCCTATGACCGGAAAGAAGCTACCGGGTTTTGAAATGTTTGCTGATGTTGTGGCCATGAAAGAAGAAGAGCCAGGACCTGAAACTGACCCCCAAATGGAAGATTTCATGCGGCCTAGTCTCTTTGATGAGGTTGCTATGATAACCAATTTTGAAGACAATAGGGATTTCACAAAGCTGATCAAGACCACGGATGGACCGCTGAGAAACTGGTACGCCGAGGAGGGACAAGCTGTTGAGGTTAAACCTAGTCTTGTGTCACACCCTGAACTTGAGTCTTGTACCGAGTCTTGTATTAATTCTGAGTCAAAAACCAAGTCAGAGTCTAATTCTGAGTCTTTTGTAAGTTCAGATTTAGAAAACCCTAATGTCGAGTCTAATGTAATCTTGGAGAATGACTCCGTTATTATCAATGAAATTGTTCGGATTCTTGGTTACCCTTTGTCTTTTGCTTTCCAAGTATTATCTAGCAAAATGAAATAAATGAAATAAAAGAAATAAATGAAAAGATAATAATTGGCAAAGAAAATGAACATACATACATTGCATATGATTGTGCGAATAAGGAACAGGTTGTTGATTGCATCAGGAAGTATGTCGACTGCTTCATGTGGAAGGCAAGTGATGTCACGGGAATAGACCCAGCCATAGCAGTTCACAAGATTCCGCTATACCCCGATGCGAAGCCGGTTAAGCAGAAATTGAGAAGAATGAAGCCAGAATGGTCTTTGAAAATTAAAGAGGAGGTTGCCAAGCAACTGGACAATAAGTTCATAGAACCAATTGCCTACCCTTCATGGTTAGCAAACATCGTGCCGGTCCCGAAGAAAGACGAAAAGGTCAGAATGTGTGTTGACTACAGAGATCTGAATAAGGCTTGTCCCAAGGACGATTTCCCGCTACCTCACATCGATTTGCTGATAGACAGGATGGCTGGGCATATGATGGTTTCCATGACTGACCTCGCGGTTGGGTATAATCAGATCCTGGTGCACCCACCAGACAAAGAGAAGACAGCTTTCATTACAGAATGGGGCACTTTCTGCTACAGAGTTATGCCTTTTGGGTTGATAAATGCAGGGGCTACCTACCAAAGGATGGCGACAACAGTCTTTCATGACATGATTTGTAACACCCCTTCCCGACCTATAATAAGCCGAGGAGGAATGCTACATCAAGATACGAGCTCTGGTTATGTCAGCTTACTTAATGTTCCTTATAAAAATTTTTCAAAAAAATTTTGACGGGGTCTCCCTTAAAATTCTAGGTCCCAAGTGTCGACAAAACTAATTTTTCTTATATTTGAAAAACATTTTGTTTCACAATTCAACTCAAGTACACTCCCAATAATCCACCCTTATAACCTCAACTACAATCCTGCAAGAAGAATTCACACTTCTATATTCACAATCCAACTCAATTTAAAACCATACAGTTATTATACATTACTAGATTTATATGCTACATCAAGTTATCTGTAACACCCTGATACCCTATATAAGTACTATGCGTATACCTAGTATACATACAGTAAATATATAAAGTATAAGGATGTCACTTTTCGTTACCTTTTAAAATATTTATAATAGAGTTCAAACCATAATACATTAATTTAAATAACATTTACAAAGTCATTATCTTTATTAAAACTTCATTTATACATATAAATACTCTCTCGTCAGAAATACATCATAATTAAAATTTATACATGTATGCATAACCCTCTAGTTGGTCTCGACAAACTTTACTCTTCTTGTGGCATAACAAAAGACTTCATATCTTCCATCTAAATACCTGCGCGAATAAACACCCGCGCTAAGCCCGAGAGCTTAGTAGTACAAATGAATAATATAAACATACAATACAGAAATTCTAACGTATATCCATATACTAACTTTAAGTACTGTTAGTTTCTTATCGTAGTTTCCCTTTTCAATTACACTTTACACATATCTCAACTAATCTCATATATTACATACATGCATACATATCAATAACACCAACCACAATTCCATCACTACTACTCACAAGGAACATATCAATATACATATTACATAACATATTTCATAACATTTCATTTCCAATTAAGGCAACTATAAATTTCATTATTCATTCATTTCACGTTTCATAAACTACATCGAAAATCAAGACAGACCTGGGCCCAGAACACACTAATATGTTATTCAAAGTTCAGAGTTACTGCTTTGATCCATAATCACAATAATCAAGCCCGTAGGCAACATATATCATATCTCTATCCATAGATAGTGTAACAGACCCAGTCTCTTGGACCATCAACCCGACTAATCGAGAAGATCCTCAACCCGGCAAGACTGTTACTTTTCATATATTTCACATTTATAATTCATATAGTGTAACAGACCCAGTCTCTTGGACCATCAACTCAACAACTTGAGGAGATCCTCAACCCGGTTAGACTGTTAACACTTCATATGTTATAGGCATGCCGTCAAATCCAGAACTCTGAAAGTTGAATTAACATATTAGACACAACTCTTTTCATTTATATCTTTGTACATTTCTTTCTCAATTCATTTCATATTCAAAACAGGCAACCATGCCTCAATTATAATTCATTTACATTCTCATAGCCAACACAATGGCTTCACATCTCATTTGATTCATCATAGCCAATCACAATGGCTTCACCTCTTATCATATTTCAATTCACATTATAGCACTTCATCATTCAAGTATACATAAACAATTATATTGAGCATATATCTTAAATTCATCATCATATAATCAACATGTCTATTTATTTCATTTCAATCATTATTACCAACCACAATTACAATACATTTCATCATTTCTCAAAACACATTAGCACAATTCATCATTACAATACTTATCATAACAAATTGCATTGTACATACCTATTTAAATGATCTTCATATCTTTCACATCATCCAATCATAACCTTAATCAAATTATATTGACAATATAGTAATTCACTTAACACATTTACAAACAAATGTGTTAAGTCTTAATTCATGTAAATAAGTGCAATCATATAAACTTTGTACTTACCTTAAAACCAACTTACACCACTCTATACACCTACTCTTCCAAGAATCCTCAACACTAAGATTAGGGCAATTCAACCTCTTCACAACCTAATCCAAAAGGAATATTAGCAAAATGACCATATGAATAGTAAATTCTGGTTTTAGACTAAATTTTATCCTTATTTTGAAAATTTGTATAAAATAATATACTTGACTAAAAACTCTAAAATTTTTACAGAACTTAATTTTACATCTTAAAATCATTCCTTTAAAATTTCAGATCAAACTGAACACAAAATCTTGGTCAAATAGTTCACCCAAACAGACTGCCCCAATTGCCCTGCATCCTGGCAGCAGTTCTAAACTTTGTGAATTCCATAAATTAAATTCAATCAACTTGGTTCCAAATTATTTTTCTCAAATACTAGACTCATTAAGAAACAACATATCCAAAATTCAATTGAATATAATTTTTCTACATTTTATTAAAAATCCCGAAATATAGCTGTCTCAGTTAAGGTACCTGCTGGAACAGATCTAATAAAAATAATCTTTCCAAAATCATAACCATTCCAAAATCGAATCAACATATTTTTCAGTCATTCTAGACTCATAGAGTCACAACATATCAAAAATTCACTTCAAGAACATTTTTCTATAATTAATTAAAAATCGTACAAGTCACAGCCTTTACTAATTGTAAAACAGAAAAGAAATTCCACTAAACACAACTCTTGCTCTTCAATCACCAACACCAACCTAATTAAATCAAACATACTCCAACATACTACAATAATACAACCCTAATTTCAATTATCAACAATCAAACCTTCATACAACTTCAAATAAACCAAAGAAATCAAGAAAGAGAACTTACTTGGATTTTTAGCCAAATCTTTACTATCCACTTGAAATCCTTAAGTACTTGGTGTAAATAAAAGCAAAATCACCTCCTTCTCTCTCTAGCCTCTCTCTCTCTCTCTCTCTCTCTCTCTCTCTCTCTCTCGGCCAAAAAGAAGAAGAAGAAGAAGAACACGTTTTTTTTTCCTTTTCTTCTCTTCTTATTCTTATCTCAAGTATATATATAAAAACAATAAATCTCCACCACACACTCTCTTCCAACTTTTGACTTTCTTTTCTCTTTTTCTTTTTGTCCTTATCACCATAATTATTAACTAATTAATTATAAAAATATATACATAACTCACTTTCCCTACACCACTTTATATCCCATGTATATGTGATGTATATATATATATCTTTTATATGGTATTTATATTCCCATATTTCCTTATATATATATCATCTTATAATATTTCCCCTTTTTACTTCCATTAAACATATACATTAACTCCAAATATAACAATAATTCCAAAACTTTTAGAGTATAGTTTGGGATATTACAATTCTCTCCCCCTTAAATAATTTCGTCCTCGAAATTATCCAGCACAATAACAATTCATTTATAATAAAACACCATCTTAATTCATATGAAGGTAATCGTATTCTTATATTATGATTTCATCAAATTACATAACTTTTACTCTTCCACCTTTAGTCAATCATCTTTTCCCAATTCACAACTCATCATTATATAGCTATATTTATCTTATTACTTTTTCAACAAAACACCCAAAATAACTCATTACATTTCAAAGAAATTTTCTTTTATACAATAATCAAATCATCTTATAATCTATAAATATACCATTCATCTATTACATTCAAGATATTTATCACTTCATCTTTTTATAGGCAATCTCTTAACTTTAATCTTGGAAATTATTGAATTAAATCTTACTATAGATTATCCTGTTATTACAATCACTTTTGAAAATAACCACTTATCAAACCTTGATTGATAACAATATTTTCATTTCTTATACTTAAATCCCTCTTTACCATGTTTTTCACTTAATATTAATATCGATACAATCTTTATAAACTTACTTTACAGATAATCAACCTTTTTCCTTTCATTATCTTTAATAACTGATATATCATAATTCATTCATGTATCAGCATATCACTTCATATATACATTATCATATATATCTTATACTCTTAGCATAACTATACATATTAAATCTCGATAATAATTCACAAATCTTAATGAATTCTAGATCAATTGGTCTAACTGTCATAAAATAACAACATTTCAATCTTATTCCATTCAAACCAACCATTAACTTATTTAAGTTTATCATCACATATTAATATACATAACACAATTCTATTAGGTCAAACTCATTCTCAACTTCTAATCCCTTAGGATCCATCTGTTCGACTCCTTACTAACAAATTACTTCAAATTATCTTTCAATATTCATATATATCTTCTGCTTTCAATAATAGCAGTGCAATCTCCCATAATTCTCATAATTTTTCTCATACTATAATTATTACCCATAGTTCATTCACTTAACATTATTTCCATCAATTAATTCATCTTATAACAAAAATATATTCAGTATCATTTTCAATCACATTTCATAAATTTCTCCCATTTATCATATTCTCACATTATCATACCATTACTATGATTACATAATCACTTTTTATTCATTCTTCACAATTCAAGACATTTACACGGTTCTCTTCTCTATTCATATTTTTCATAATTATAACAAATTTCTAACATAGAATTGATAAGATACCACTTTACCAATCACAACTCCTAACCATATTTCTTGAAACAAAATTATCAATCTCACCCACATAATACTACAATCATATCACCTTAGGCCCAAATCTGCTGATAACAAAATTAACCAGCCAATTACACTAAACAAATTATATAGCCAGAGTATATTAATAGTCACATATGTAGTTTATAAATCAATATTGTTCCTCTATTATTCTTCTTCAAACATTTCCAACTATCTCAAAAGTTGACATAATTCAACTTTGTCTCCAAAACAATTTGTTCTTGATCATATGATTATCATTAGCCTAACTCACATCAACAATATTACTTATAACACTTATGTGTACAACATTCAATCATATACAAACTTTATACAACTTCCATTTCTAACCTATCTCTTATAAAACTTTTCATACATTATACTTTCCATCTTTATTAAACACATATACATATAATATATTTCCACAAGCATAATCCTTCAACCAGAAAGCATTATATGATAGTCTAGCTCAGTTATTATCATAACAATTTCATCGTCCATTGTTACTCGAGTCCTTTTTCACTTTCCATTACAATCCATAGTCTAACTCTTCATAAATCAAAACTTAATTTCTCATAGATCCACTAATACATGCCATATCATTCTTCATACCACTATACAAATAATTATACCACATTCACATTCATAGGTCACGTTCACAATGTGACTTGCTTTCATATTTCTTACACTTTACAATTATATTTAATTCCTCTTTTTCATACCATCAATACACATTTAACATTTATTATTTTTCATTGAACAACACCATTTTCATCTTTTTTTTTTACATGACTTAAATTATTTATATATATCTCACATATTTATACATATGTCCCTTACATCCAATCATATACACATCGCCCATTAATCCCTATAAAATTTCCAAATTTCGTTATCACAAATCCCAATTTCTTGAACTAACATTGCTCAATCCAATTCTCACTATTAATATTATCACATGACCTAACTTTGCACAAGTTTATCAATGCAAGAGTACTCATTCTCAACACTAATAGATATGTAGTTGTATAGGTTACAAACACGCAATACTACGCGTACATTACACTTTCAAGTGATCAACTCAATCCTTGATCACTAGCATCTTACATCCCATTATCACCTTCCAAGTAGTCAACCTTATCATGATTACTTCATCACTTGCCAACTTTTAGTTCATCAAATTACATATCTGTAAGTCATTCTTAATATGCAAAAATTTTCATTCCACTTAACTCATATACGTACTATACATTAAATTTTCGATATTTAAATAATCTTTATCCAAATTCCGTTAACATTATAAATTCTCCTCTTACTACTTTGCTTAAACTTCAATTTACTCATCTCGTTTTATTAATATAAACTTAAGTAAACATCTTATATATACATACTACAAAGCAACATCAAAATATATCCTTTTTACAATCATTAAAGCTCATTTCAAAAATCCAAATGTTACACATTATCACCATTAACATGAGCTTTAACAATACTCAAGCATATTGTATTCCTACCATTCAAACCACAATGTTTACATTAAATTAACAATACTAACAACACCATTTTATCTCCTTGCTTAACCCCTATCATTTTTTTTTAATCTTAACTTTACATATTCAAACCTTAAGTTATCACACTTTGTCTATATCAATCAACTCATTCAATATTCCACCATATTCTCTTCATTATAATTACATATCCATCCATATTATCCATCAACAATATTTCCTCTCCCTTGCAATCCAAACATAAGCTTTATTAGAAAGAGATTCAAATAGTAGAGGAAAGATTACATACTTTGATTTTGATTTTGTTTTTAATTCATTTTTTTTAACTTTATTTTCCTGATCATTTCTTTATATTATAATCATATTTCACATTTTCTTTCCTCAAGGAAACTACCATTCTTTAATTTATCACTTAAACTTACATAAATTTTTTTTTCCATCTCATTGCTTTCTTTAAATTTCCATTCATATAGAACTTCATCCACACATTATTATCCATTTCATACAATTCAATACATTTCAATTCATATAATACCACATTCGAGACCAACCTAGATGTTAATGCATATGCATGTATCAAAAATTTCATTCTTTTCATTTTCATTCATCATCATTTTTCTTTTTAAAACATTTCCTTTTTAAATTTACTTAGGCCGAGAATCTCGAACCTAAGCTCTGATACCAAAACAATTGTAACACCCCTTCCCGACCTATAATAAGCCGAGGAGGAATGCTACATCAAGATACGAGCTCTGGTTATGTTAGCTTACTTAATGTTCCTTATAAAAATTTTTCAAAAAAATTTTGACGGGGTCTCCCTTAAAATTCTAGGTCCCAAGTGTCGACAAAACTGATTTTTCTTATATTTGAAAAACATTTTGTTTCACAATTCAACTCAAGTACACTCCCAATAATCCACCCTTATAACCTCAACTACAATCCTGCAAGAAGAATTCACACTTCTATATTCACAATCCAACTCAATTTAAAACCATACAGTTATTATACATTACTAGATTTATATGCTACATCAAGTTATCTGTAACACCCTGATACCCTATATAAGTACTATGCGTATACCTAGTATACATACAGTAAATATATAAAGTATAAGGATGTCACTTTTCGTTACCTTTTAAAATATTTATAATAGAGTTCAAACCATAATACATTAATTTAAATAACATTTACAAAGTCATTATCTTTATTAAAACTTCATTTATACATATAAATACTCTCTCGTCAGAAATACATCATAATTAAAATTTATACATGTATGCATAACTCTCTAGTTGGTCTCGACAAACTTTACTCTTCTTGTGGCATAACAAAAGACTTCATATCTTCCATCTAAATACCTGCGCGAATAAACACCCGCGCTAAGCCCGAGAGCTTAGTAGTACAAATGAATAATATAAACATACAATACAGAAATTCTAACGTATATCCATATACTAACTTTAAGTACTGTTAGTTTCTTATCGTAGTTTCCCTTTTCAATTACACTTTACACATATCTCAACTAATCTCATATATTACATACATGCATACATATCAATAACACCAACCACAATTCCATCACTACTACTCACAAGGAACATATCAATATACATATTACATAACATATTTCATAACATTTCATTTCCAATTAAGGCAACTATAAATTTCATTATTCATTCATTTCACGTTTCATAAACTACATCGAAAATCAAGACAGACCTGGGCCCAGAACACACTAATATGTTATTCAAAGTTCAGAGTTACTGCTTTGATCCATAATCACAATAATCAAGCCCGTAGGCAACATATATCATATCTCTATCCATAGATAGTGTAACAGACCCAGTCTCTTGGACCATCAACCCGACTAATCGAGAAGATCCTCAACCAGGCAAGACTGTTACTTTTCATATATTTCACATTTATAATTCATATAGTGTAACAGACCCAGTCTCTTGGACCATCAACTCAACAACTTGAGTAGATCCTCAACCCGGCTAGACTGTTAACACTTCATATGTTATAGGCATGCCGTCAAATCCAGAACTCTGAAAGTTGAATTAACATATTAGACACAACTCTTTTCATTTATATCTTTGTACATTTCTTTCTCAATTCATTTCATATTCAAAACAGGCAACCATGCCTCAATTATAATTCATTTACATTCTCATAGCCAACACAATGGCTTCACATCTCATTTGATTCATCATAGCCAATCACAATGGCTTCACCTCTTATCATATTTCAATTCACATTATAGCACTTCATCATTCAAGTATACATAAACCATTATATTGAGCATATATCTTAAATTCATCATCATATAATCAACATGTCTATTTATTTCATTTCAATCATTATTACCAACCACAATTACAATACATTTCATCATTTCTCAAAACACATTAGCACAATTCATCATTACAATACTTATCATAACAAATTGCATTGTACATACCTATTTGAATGATCTTCATATCTTTCACATCATCCAATCATAACCTTAATCAAATTATATTGACAATATAGTAATTCACTTAACACATTTACAAACAAATGTGTTAAGTCTTAATTCATGTAAATAAGTGCAATCATATAAACTTTGTACTTACCTTAAAACCAACTTACACCACTCTATACACCTACTCTTCCAAGAATCCTCAACACTAAGATTAGGGCAATTCAACCTCTTCACAACCTAATCCAAAAGGAATATTAGCAAAATGACCATATGAATAGTAAATTCTGGTTTTAGACTAAATTTTATCCTTATTTTGAAAATTTGTATAAAATAATATACTTGACTAAAAACTCTAATATTCCTCTTTGGTGCTGCTATCCTCTCTCTATACCACCTCCAAGCAATGGGAGAAAGAGGATCCACAGGGGCAAGTGGCTCACGAAGAAAAGGGGCGACATCAGGAAAATACTCATAAGCCCAAGTCTGAAATAAATGAAAAAAGAGATCAGAGTCGGTTTATGCAAGGTGAAGGAAATGTTCTTTACATTAACTCCCAGAAGTAATACAGGCCACATGGAGCAATGCGGGTATAGCAAAGGTCTGACATGTCATCATACAATTTACACAACATCATGCTAGCCCAATCATATGTCTGAAGTCGGGTCAGGTCGGTTAGACTCTTCAACACATTGAGATTCACCGCATCCTTTCTGTTTGCTAAGAAGGAGCTAGCAAACAGGAGGATCAGGGTAAACCTGGCCGCCTGATCAGCAGTAAGATCGCCTACCTCATAGCCAGTATAAATGGCTGGTGCCTGCTCTACAAACCACCTCCTCTGAATACAGCGAGGCGCCTGATGACGAGGGTAGTCAACCCCGATTAAAGTGACCATATCGGCTGAAGAGATGTCATGTCGCCAGTCATTGTAATACTCCACCATCTCAACGCCAAATGGAATCCCAGAGATGATAGAAAAGTCGGTAGGCGTCATCGTCATCTCCCCCCAAGCAAAATGGAAGGTATCAGTAGTGGGCCACCATCGCTCAGCCAGCGCGCAAATCACATCCCTGTGGATGTCTCTACCCGCATCTATGGTCCTCAAACAGTGGAGGAAAGCAGGTCTGATAAGATCCCCCACCGGATGTCCGGCGTCAAAAATGTAAGCCGGAATAGTGCTCATGGGTCTTTCCGCGAGAGATATCCTAATCGAAGTGTCCTAAAAAAAAAATCAATCAATCATTATCATTATGGATAATTTCGGGGGCAACTTCAGTAAAATTTAAATTCCATCCCCGGCCGGGTGTGACCTCTTATAGGATTATTTCTAAGTTCTTTACTAGAAATAATTACTAATTGCAGAAAATGGTAAAACCTGGTATTACCCTTGATTCATTACTAGTACATGTAAAGGAAGGATTCTTAAAAATTTGTTTCTAAGTTCCTTACTAGAAATAAATAAAGTTCCTAAACATGCATACTAGGTAAGCAAAAGATAAGGAACTTACCTCGTAACAGCCGGTCCTAGAGCTGTGCTTCTCCTCCTCAAGTAAAAGATTGCAGGGAGGGAGTGGGATCTCGAAGTCTTCAAAGCCAGTGAAATCCATTGTTGAAAGAAAGTTTGAAGGAAATTGAAGAAAAAGAAAGAATAAAAGCAAATGAAAATGGAATTGAAATGAGCCTATTTATAGAAAAATATGAAAATGCGGGTCTTTTTGCACCTCGCTCAAAATTCTCGTTTCAGACGACCACTGAGTCCCATAAATCATTTTTAAGGCTCGGAAAGCCGACTGCAAAAAATCGAGCCAGACCGGTCGACCGCGACAAAGTTCACCGAAAGTATGCTTTCATGGTACTTGAAATGTCCGGATCGACGCAAGGATCACAGGTATGGTCTCGGAATAATTTTTGGTGGTCCGCAGCTCCCAGAAAATCAGTTTGAACGGGAAAACACGGATTTCGGTGCGGTTTTTGGGGTGTGAACCGCCGCCCGACCGCCCGGACCGGCGGTCAGACCGCCGTGGTCTCGGCGGTCCGACCTCTGGCTGACCGGCGGTTCGACCGCCGTGGTCTCGGCGGTCCGACCGCCGTACTTTTTTCCATTTTTCCGGTGAGCCGGCGGTCCGACCGTCGTCCAACCCGAATTTTGCCTATATATAGGCTTCAGATTTTCAGAAAGGAAAGACTTTTCGGAACTTCCTACGCCCAGATGTTGACGAATTTTCTATGCTTGAGAATTTCTAATATTGTGTTGTAGAAAGCAAGAATCATACTCAAAAGTGTAAGGAAACAAGATTTGGAACTTAGAAGTGGAAAAATTCTAATCAAGGTAATATCATAATTCATCTTTGGTCAATTCGAGCATATCATAAGCATTCTAATCTTCATCTTAATTTCTTCTCGGTCAAAGACCTAATCTTTTTAGGTCTGAGGGCCTAATGGACTAATCAATCACCCTTTCGGCATTAAGCTGTAAATAAAATCAGCCTCTTTGGCACGAAACTTAAATTGAATCCTTTTGGTACAAAGTACCTAAATTTCACAATTAAAATCAACCTTTTGGCACGGAGCCTAAATTACACCATTTTGGTACAAAGTACCTAAAATTTCACAATTTAGCACTAAGTGCTAAAACTCACAAATTTGGCAAAAAAGCCCGACAAAACACGGAGCATACACACACACATGCATGAAGCATAAATTTCATCGCCTTTAAATAGGCTTTTCCGAACTACATGGACTTTGATCTTCCATTCAAACGGGAGTATGTAGGCATATTTGGGATTCACCCCAAGTAGCAAGTCCGCTATTTATTAACGGTCTGTTTGTTTTTCTTTTCTTCATCCCTTTTGTGTTTATTTCTTTTTTTTATTATTATTACAAAGTTAGTCGAATACATGACATAGTCCCTGAATCCTCCTTGGGTTCACAGACTAGAAACCTTTACATTGGATAAGTTATTGGAGTCAAACAAGGGTTTTCTTAGTTTTTCCCTTCGAACAAAATAAACTGAGTGGCGACTCCTGACAACGAGTGAACTTTCGCCCGGATCCTTTTCGGGGGGAAAACCGAGGTTCACAGATGTATGAATGTATCAATGAGAAATCTAGCTCTTTGTATTGGCTCAATATGCATAATAGCATATAAGAAAAATAAGTCACATTGAGTAACCTTTTCATTTCCATCACTTCTTTGGTGAATGGTATAAGTGATGATTCTATGTAAGAGCCAAAAGAGAAGGGTCCTAAAATGGATAACTTTGGATGACCTATTGTTATTGGGTTTCAATGGATAGTTCACTCCAAAAAGATGAATAATTCTTTAAAGGAAAATCTACATCATTGTAGGATAGAACTCCATGAGTTTGAAAACCCCAAACTTCACCAAATTCTTCTAAGAAAAGAGAAAAATCTTGGTCAAAAAGCTTAAAGTAAACTCCATAGAATCCTATTGGTGCATTATGGCTTTTCTCTACCCTTAGAGACATTAAGAATTCTCTCGAGAGGCTAGAGTAACCTAACTCATTTGAAAATGCAAATTGTCTCCACCTAATTCTATTAAGGTAGTTATAGATTTCTCCTTTGATGTTTAGAGTTAAGAGCATCCCTTCCGCAAGCATTTTGGTTGTTTCAAGAGTCTTTTTCTTAAGCATATAATAGTTAATTCTCTCATTCTCATATTTGTACTTTGGTTTGTGAGGTTGAACACTTTTTCTAGTGAAGTGTTTGGATTTTGTTTGAGGTTGAGGTTTGGGTTCATGAATCACAATCCCCTTTTCTTTGGTTGTGGTTTTCTTTTTGGTGGGTTTGGTTTTGGTTTTGGTTTTGGGTGCCATATCCTCAATTAAAAGACAAAAAGTAAAAGAGATGTAGAAAATTGAAAGAAATGTAGAATGAAAGAGATTGTTGGTGATGCTTTAAACAAACAACTTCAAGTGGATGAAAATCTTTGAAAACTTCTTCTTGATTATTAAATTTTTGAAGATTGTTTGAGTATGTGAGATTGAGTTTGTAAAGATGTAATTTTATGCAAAATATATGTATTTATAGACAAAATTTGGAAAACTAGCCTTTTTTGACCGTTTGGGGGGCAAAAATTTGAATTTTTGCAAGTTCCAACGTAAAAAACCAGAATCAGTTATACTGGTTGTGCGGTCACCCCGAGCTACTGAGCGACTGCTAGCTCAGTCTGGCGAGCTCCCTTGTCTATGCATGCTTGCGCAAGCTTCAGGGGAATATAATAGAGAAACAACATAGAATCCTGAAAATGGATCGACCATTCAAGCTATTAAATCTAAGGCTCGATATAAATGCAATTTAAGGCTTAGGGAGAATTATTGTTCGGCTTGAGCTCGGTAAATAAGCAGATTTTTTTGACCGCTCGATAAAATGGGGCACTCACACTAATGGATCTGTACTGAATTTTGAAAATAAATTTTAGAGCAAATGAACAAAATAGACTTGATACCAATAAAATTGATTATGCAAGAGTTTGTCCATCAATCATGCCAATATTTTGTTTTATAAAATTCATTTTTTCTTCATTTAAGGGTTTTGTAAAAAATATCTGCACATTGATTTTGAGTTTCAACAAATTCTAAAACTATATTGTGATTTTGAACATTATCCCTTAAGAAATGATATTTGTCATCTATATGCTTAGACATAGAATGTTGAATGGGATTCTTGGACAAATTAATTGCACTAATGTTATCACACTTGATAGATATATGATCAGAATTTTTTCCATAGTCAAGTAATTATTGTTTAATCCAAAGAATTTATGTGCAACAAAAACATGTAGCGATATATTCGGCTTCGGCGGTAGATAAAATAACCGAAACTTATTTCTTGCTAAACCACGAAACTAAGCATTCACTAAGAAAATGACAAGCTCTGATTGTACTTTTTCTATCCAAAAGACTACCAGCAAAATCTGCATCAGAAGAACCTAATATATCAAATGATGTGTTTCTAGGATACTAAAGTCCTAAATGGAATGTTCCACTCAAATATTTTAAAATTCTTTTAGTTACATTTAAATCGGACTCTTTAGGGTAAGAGGAATCTAGCACAGAAACATACATTGTACATAATATCGGGCCTAGAAGCGGTTAAATAAAGTAGTGATCTGATAATACCTCGATATTTCTTTTCATCTACTAACTTACCATTTTCATCTTTGTCAAGTTTCAAGGATGTACTCATGGGAGTCTTGCTAGTCTTGTAACCATCCATTCCAAATTTTTTGATGAGTACCTTTGTGTACTTGGATTGGTTAATGAAAATTCCATCTTTGTATTGCTTGATTTGTAGTCCAAGGAAGAATTTGCTCATTTCAAATTTCCTAGTCATACAAGAAGCAAATTTCTTGCACAAAGATTCATTAGTGACACCACATATTATGTCATCAATATAAATTTGTATAATTATAATGTTATACTTATTCTTTTTAACAAAAAGAGTTATGTCCACTTTGCCTGTTGTAAAACCATTTTCAATCAAATATGCACTAAGTCTATCATACCATGCTCTTGGTGCTTGTTTCAATCCATATAATGCTTTGGTAAGTTTGAAAACATGATTTGGGAAGTTATAATTTTCAAAACTGGGAGGTTGTTCAACATAGACTTCCTCATTCATAAATCCATTTAGAAATACACTTTTAACATCCATTTGAAAAAGTTTAAAATTCATATGACATGAAAATGCAAGTAAAATTCTAATAGCTTCTAATCTAACAATGGGAGCAAATGTCTCATCATAGTTAATGCCTTCCTCTTGGTTTTAGCCTTTGGCTACCAATCTAGCTTTATTTCTAGTGATGAGACCATTTTCATCAAGCTTATTCTTATAAACCCATTTGCATCCTATAAATGGATGATCTTTAGGTCTAGAAACAAGTTCCCATACATTGTTCCTTTCAAATTCATTGAGTTCATCTTGCATTTCAATCACCCAACATTCATCACTAAGAGCCTCGTCAATAGTCCTTGGCTCAATTCGAGAAACAAAAGCAAAATTGACATCTAATTGTTTAAATTTGGATCTAGTAGTTACTCCCTTTGAAGTTTCACCAATGATGAATTCTTTTGGATGATTCTTCTTGTATTCCCAATCCTCGGGTAACTCTTGAGTTTCCTTTTCTTGTTCATCTTGATTGTTCTTTGGAGCAATAATCATTTTCTTATTGATCATATGTACCTATAAAATCATCAAGAGTACTACTTTTCCTTTGATCACACTATATGCTTTGCTAGATGATGAATATCCTAAAAAAATGCCTTCATTTGATTTGGATGAAAAATTTCCAAGATTATCCTTGGTGTTCAATATAAAGCATTTGCATCCAAATACTCTAAGATATGAGATTTTGGGAATTCTTCCATTCCATAGCTCATAAGGAGTTTTATTTATTAAAGGCCTTTTGTAAACTCGGTTTGAAAAATAACAAGTAGTATTAACGGCTTTCGTCTAAAAATAAGATGGTAAATCATATTCATTGAGCTTTGTTCTAGCCATTTCAACTAAGGTTCTATTTTTTTTTCAACCACATCATTTTATTATTGTGTTCTAAGAGCCAAAAAATTATGTGAAATACCAAATTCATTACAAAAGTTTTCAAAATTTTTATTTTCAAATTCTTTGCCATGATCACTTCTAATAGATGTGACTACATAGCCTTTCTCATTTAGAACCCTTTTATAAATATTTTAAAATGGTTAAAAGCTTCATTCTTTTGAGTTAAGAAATTTACCCATGTAAATCTAGAGTAATCATCAACAAGAATAAATGTCTATAACTTGCCACCTAGGCTAGCAACTCTATTTGGTCAAAATAAATCCAAATGAATAAGTTCTAAGGGTCTACAAGTGCTTACAACATTTTTAGACTTAAATGAACTTTTATGTTGCTTGCCAAGTTGACAAGGTTCACATATTCTATCTTTATTAATTTTTTTAGGGAGTCCATCAACTAGTTCGTCATTACTAATGCATTTTAAATGATCCATACTAGCATGTCCTAGTCTTCTATGCCATAACCAAGCATCATTATTAATGGAAATCAAACATTCAAATGCATCATTGGAATGTATGTCAATTTTATATGTGTTGCTAATTCTAGCTCCTTTGAATGCTATTTCACTATTTAAATTAGTAACCTTGCATCCTTTGGAGTCAAAATTTACATCATATCCTTTATCACACAATTGACTAACACTAAGCAAATTATGCTTCAATCCATAAACAAGCCATACATTTTCAATCAAATTTTTACTAAGTATGCCAATAGAATTACTACCAATGATTTTACCTTTAGCATTGTTTCCATAGGTAACACTACATCCAAGCTTGTAAGTAAGACTTGTAAAGAGCTTTGCATTCCCTGTCATATGCCTTGAGCATCCACTAGCCATAAGCCATGTGCTTTCATTGATAGTAGATTTTAGACATACCTACAAGAATATTCACCTTCTTTTAGGTACACAAATGAACTTGGGTCCTTGGGGGTTAGTAGTAGAAGGATCCTCTAACTTGAGATGAGCCTTCCTAATATAGCAAAAAAATACTCTTATGCCCAAATTTTATGCAATATGTGCATTGATACAAAGTTCTATATTTATGTACTTTCCTATTGGCATTCACACAATTGCAAATATGAGTTTGTTTTTGAGTATTTTTGTGTTAATGTACATGTCTAGTATACATGAATGCATGTTTTGCTCTTGGAACCTTAGTTCTAGATTCTTGTGAGCTTAATGTAATCCTTTTGGGATTTTTAGGATTGGTTTGTGTATTAGTATTTTTTATAACTTCAACACTAGAGATCTGAGTTGTAGATGCTTTCACAAATGTTGGTTTACTAGAATTAGCATTGGATGAGCCATTGAATCCTAAACCATATTTCAAGGAGGGTGACCTTTGATTATCAATCAATGTATCTAATGCTTCCTTTCCCTTATGAAACTTTGAGATAGATTCTTTAAGTTATTTTTGTTCATGCCTCAAAATTTCATTTTCCTTGATCACATTCTCTAAGCTATGTAAATTTTTATTCAATTCATCAATTGATTTCAATAATTGTTCATTTGAGATTTTTAATTCTAATGTAGAATTTTCAAGCATACAAAATCTTTTTTCAGCTTAGAGCATTTGTCCTTATAGAATTTCATCTTAGAAAAATACTTTTCTACTTTGAGGTTCATATGCTCAATCATGTCACTATCATCTAAAGCATCAATATCATTTTCATCATATGCAATTAAATTCAAGGATTGAGTACCTACCTTATTGGATTCATCCTCAATAGCCATAAGACATAGATTGGCAATTCTTTCTTCCTCTTCTTCTTCTTCTTCACTTGAAGAAGAGTCATCCCATGTAGCTTTGAGAGATTTCTTCTTTTTTTTTGTCCCATTTCTCCTTGTTTTTCAACTTAAAGCAATTTGATTTGATATGACCAGATTTGCCACATTTATAACATTTTACTTCATTCCTTTTATTTTATCTTTAAAAGAGGATTTAGAGAATGTACCTTTGTTAGCTTGTAATCTTCTCTTTCTTTTCCAATTATTCATCCTTTTTGAAAATAATGTCATTTCTTCTTTATCATCACTTTCTTCATTGCTTGAGCTCTTAATTTCTTTAATTGCTTTGAGAGCTATTGGTTTCCTCTTCTCCTTTTCACCTTGTTCTTCTTCTCTTTCGGTGTTCAACTCAAAGGTGAGTAGTTTTCCTATAAGTTCATCGGTTCTCAAAGAGCTAAGATCATGTGCTTCTTCAATTGAAGAAACTTTGGGTTCAAAGTTCTTCTTTGCTCTTAGAGATCTCAAGATTTTACTGTTGACTTCATCTTGATCATATACCTTGCCATATTTCTTCAATTCATTGACGATGGTAAGCAAGCGATTGGTCATGTCGGTAACATTTTAATTGGGTGCTATCTTAAATAGTTCATACTCATGTATATGCATTTGCTTCTTGGTGAGCCTCACTTAGGTAGTACCCTCATGATAGTTCTCAAGAGTTTTCCAAACGCAATGAGCACAAGTGAGATGTTGGACTCTCCCACCTTCTTCTCTTGAAATATAATTCATCAAGATGGAGGTTTCCCTATGGTTTTTGAATCGATCCCTTGTATTTGTACTTGACAATTGTGGTTTGGAAAGAGGAACTTGGACACCATTAACTTCTTGAGTTGGAGGTTTCCACTCATTTTCAACATAATCCCAAAGCTCAATTTCTTCAATATCTAAGAACAAGAACATTTTGTGTTTTCAATAAGAATAATCCGTTCCATCAAAGTAGGGTCTAAGGATAGAGTTGAGATTTCCATGAGAGTTTGAGGTGGATGAAGAAGTTGCCATTGTGGATCAAATTTCACAATTAAGTTTAAGAAAATTTTTAAGCTCTGATACCAATTGTTGTCCCAAGATGGCAACCAAGAGGGGGGGGGGGGTGAATTGGTTGTTTGAGAATTGATGGGGATTTCAAAAAATTAAACAAACAATAAATGTAGAAGATGTATAAGATTGAGTAGATAGTAGAAGAATGAACACAAGAGATTTGTAGTGGTTCAGATTTACCTTGATCCTATATCCACTTCCTTAACAACTTGTTAAAGTTCCACTAGCTTTGAGTTTTTATAAGCTTAACTCTAACTTGGTATTTTTACAAGCTCACACCAAACTTTACAATGATTTGAGATCAATCCTCATAACACTTACAAGAGTTTTTCCAGATTTACTCTCAAAACCTAAGTATTTCTAAGTTCACACTCAAACTTTAATGGTGTTTGATGCTCACATCCAACACTCTTAGAGTTTATGATGTTTGATCCTTTAATCTTTAGACAAGATAATAAAAAATATTGTTCAATGAAATTACAATATCAATCAAGGTATTCTCTAACTACAAAAATGAAGTTTAGTGTGGTTTTTATAACCTTTTAGCTTAAATTAGCCATTTGAGGTGGTCTCCACATGATTAGTGCTTGTCTCCCACTAATTTTATGTTCAGAGCTCGGTGTACGGGCGTTCGGCTCGGTGTGCAGTCAAACAGTTCAAAAAGCTTTGAGTAATGCTACTTCCAATGGTAAAATTTTGTTGTATGACAGAATCCAGTTGCCCACACCTATATGTCTCGCGGTCGCCCAGCTCGGTGTGTGATCTCTTCACATTATATTACCGTTGAATTTAAATTTCTCTTTGCACATGTTCGGTTCTTATTTGTCCGAAATATTTAGGGCTCAAATTCAAATCTGTCGGACTCGTGAGGTCGCTCAGTTCCTCTGAGTGGGAGCACATAATGTTGAGCGTCGAGGAATAACTGCGAAGTTTAACGGCTATCTCTTCTATATTATTTAGTATTTTTGTTCATTGTTATGTGTGGTCGCTCGGTTTCTAGGGCGGATGCTCGGTGAGTCTGGCGTTATGATTTCACCGCTAACTGAGACCGCAAACTCTTCTGTGGAAATAATGGATTTTCTTTTTTTGAGGACTTAGCTTTTTTGTGTAAGGTTTGTAAGTTCGGTTGCTCCATCATCACTGTACTTAGCTCAATAGATCTATGGTTCTATGCTTTTCGCTCGGTAAGACCATATGTTAGATCAATTTTCTGTTGAGAAGTTCCATGCTCGGTAGATCTATGCTTATGCTATATAGCTCGACATTATATATATGTATTCGATTTTCCTGGCTCGGTAGTTCGGGTGGCACACAGGAGCTTGGGTACCGATACTACAAAACACACTTGTTTGAAATTATTAGTCCTTTATCAATTTGATTGTCAAAGATCAAAATAATATTTGATTGAAATGAGCTCAACAGTTATATCTTATTTATATTTTAAAAAATCACTCTTATTTAAATTTTCCTTAACCCTAGTAATTCATGTATTTAAATAGTTTTAAAAAAATTAGGACATAACAATAATTTCGTCCTTAAAATTACCTGGTACTAACTCTAAAAAAGTTGTGGGTGTTGGCTTTGCATAACTTATCCACTTTCCCACATTGCCTCTTCCTTCAAATGATTTCTCCATAAAACTTTTACCAAGGCACTTCCTTGTTACTTAACTCCTTTACTTCTCATGCCAAAATTACTATCAGTTCTTATTCATCGGTTAGATCAAGATTCACCTCAATAGATTCAATAGACAAAATATGTGATGGATTCGATCTATACTTCCAAAGAATAGAAACATGGAAAACATTATGTTTTCCATCCAACTCCGGTGGTAAAGCCAACCTGTATGCAATTGATCCCACTTTCTTCAACACCAAATAAGGTCCAATGAAATGAGGACTCAACTTTCCTTTTCACCCAAACCTCAACACCTTCTTTCAAGGTGATAACTTAAGAAATACCTTGTCACCCACCTTAAACTCTATATCCTTCCTTTTCAAATCTGAGTAACTTTTTTATCGGTCTAAAGCTACTTTCAACTGATCTCGAATCACTTTCACCTTCTCTTCTGTTTTCTTGATTAATCCAAGGTGAACCAACTTCATTCCAACATAAGGGTGTCCTACATTTTCTGCCATACAAAGCTTCATATGGTGCCATTCCAATACTTGACTGATAACTGTTATTATATGCAAATTCAATCAATGGTAAATGTTTATCTTAACTCCTTGAAAAATCAATAATGCAACTCCGCAACATATCCTTCAAAACTTGTGTTACTCTTTCAGACTGTCCATCTGTTTGTGGATGAAAAGTAGTACTAAAGTGTAACCGGGTACCGAAGGCATCTTGCAAACTTTTCTAAAACCTTGATGTGATCCTAGAATCTTAGTTTGAAGCTACTGAAACTAGGACTCAATGTAATCTTATAATATGATGAACATAAATCTCTACCAACTTAATCGAGAGTGTAATCCATCCTATCGACTATTACCCAGATTGCATCATGTCCCTCTAGGTCAAAGGTAATCCAATAACAAAATCCATAGTTGCTCGCTGATAAGTGTATAATTAATGATATTTTTGCCCCTATTTCTTAGTATAATTATTGTCAAATTTAGTTTAATTTGTTTGTTCAAGTGCTTAAAAGGGTTGATTTTAGGAATCTTTTACATTTTGGGGCCTTATGGTCATTTAGGATGGAATCACAGATAAAATACAAGAGAAAAAGAATTGTTTTGCCACATTTTTCAAGTGACACGCCTAAAAACATAGGCATATTAATGACCATGTCATTCGCCTATATTACAGAAGGTTCGACATGCCCACAGACATGGGTGTGTCAATGCACGTGTCATTAATCCTGAACTACAGTAGCTGTGACACACTCAAGGACATGGGCGTGTCACTGTCCATGTCATTAACATTGGAAATAGCATCGTTGACACGCCCAGCAACATGGCCGTGTCTCTGGGCATGTCAGGCAAAATTTTTGGGCTATAAAATCCAAGCTGAAGTGAGAAATTAGGTATCCTGTTTTTTTCATTTAGAGCCGACTTCCTTAGAAAAAGAGAGTCTTTGCAACTAAGATTAAAGGTGAAGATCCAATCTACACAAGATTTAAATCAAGAATCAAGGATTGAAGTGAAGAAACACAAATCATTCATCATGGATTGTTTAAATTCTTTTACTTGTTTCTTTTGTTCAGGTTTTCTGATTATGAACATGAGCCAAATCATTTCTATTTAGATATTGATGAACCCTAACTTTATTATATGGATTAAATAGTTTTATTTAATTAAATCATTTAATTGAGTTGTCTTATTCTTATGATTCTTAATTGTTTATTTTCAAATAATAATAGCATGCTTATTGATTGGTTGCAATTTTCATATTATTGACTTGAGAAAGCTTGATATGAATAGAATTCTCATGAGGGTTGAGGGTTGATTGGAGTTCTAGAGATAGACTTACAAGATACTTTAGTTTATAATTTCTTGTTTCTATTGCAAGATCTATTTAACTATGCTTGTGAAGAGATTCCTAGCATTCTACTTAGTGATTAGGGATTAACTCACTCGAGAGAGGTTCAAGTCTAATTTAGAGGAATACCATTTTGACTCTATTGTTTGATTTAATTAAATTGATATTCATCAATATTTTTATTGCTAGAGGATTTAATATCTGGATAGTGTTTCTATCATCAGATCTTTTTGCACAATACTCAATTTTTCTTTAACTTAATTTATTAAGTAATTCATTTTTAATTTTAATCATCACAAAAACTATTGGGTTGCTAAACAACAGTTAAAATTTGCACTAGTAATTGACCTTGTCCCTAGTGGAATGATATCTTACACACTGCTTTATTACTTGAGCGACCCGTGCACTTGCGGTGACATTGCAATAGCACATATTCGCCATCAAGTCTTTTGCGCCGTTTGCCGGGGATAGTGGTTTTCAATATTAGTAATATAATTAAGACTGTTGATTTAGCTTTTATTTTATTTATTTTTAAAATTGGTTCTTGCTTGTTAACTATCATTTCATGTACTTTTTTTTCTGTTTAGGACCCGACCTAGCCCTTCCCATATGCTTGAATTAGATCAAAAACTAGAGAGAACATTGAGGAGAAAGCGAAAGGAAGGAAGAGAAATAGTTTTGGCAAAAACATAAATAAACCAAGAAGATTCAAGCTCTGAAGAAGAACTTGAAGTGAAGGAAGGAGGTGAGCCAAGAACAACGCAGGAATTTGATAAGCCCACTCTCAATGGGGCTAATTCTAGCATACGGAGGCCAATAGTTGCTGCGAATAACTTTGAAATAAAGGCAAATGAATTCAAATGGTGCAGCAGACTTGCCAGTTTGATGGGTTCCCAGATCAAGATCCTAATGCACATCTTGAGAAGTTTCTAGAGATATGTGACACGTTGAAGATAAATAATGTCTCAGATGATGCAATTAGGCTGAGGTTGTTCCCATTTTCACTTAGAGACCAACCGAAGAAATGGATGAAATCTTTTTCCCTAGGCACTTTCACCACATGGGTCAGTTGGCAGAGAAATTCCTAGAAAAATACTTCCACCATCCAAGACCGCCAAGTTAAGGAATGATATCTCATCTTTTCTTCAGCAAGATGGTGAGACCTTTTATGATGCTTGGGAGAGGTTTAGAGACGTATTGAGAAGGGGTCCTCATCATGGGCTTCTCCTATGGCTTTATATTCAAACCTTTTATAATGGATTGAACTATGCAAGTAAGCAATTCATTAATGCAGCAGCTGGGAGTACCATAAATAACAAGACACCTAAAGAAGCAATGGATTTGATTGAAGATATGGCCCTTACCAATTATCAGTTGTAAACTCTAAGGGAACAAGGAAAACTAAGGGTCACTAATTCACATCAATTGGATCCTGTGGTGGCCTTAACAACACAATTAGAAGCAATGAATAAAAAGATTGATTCTTTAGCCTCATCTTCGGGGAAATCAATTCAGGTGATGTCTTATGAGTGGTGTGGGGGTAGACATCAAAGTCAAGATTGCCAAAGTGGCAATATGTTTGCTAGGCAGGAGCATGTGGATTTTATTGGGAATATGCCAAGGCAATAGTAAAATAACCCCTACAGCAACACATATAATCTCGGGTGGAGAAATCATCCTAATTTCTCCTGGAATAATCAGAACAATTCAAGACATCCCCCTGCATTTCAGCAGCCTCAACATCAATAAGCTGCTCCTCCAAAAAAGAGCAATTTGGAAGACATGATGGAAAAGTTAATAGCAGCTTCAGAAAATAAATTTCAATCAACTGAAACCACCCTTAGAAATCAACAAGCCTCTATTCACAATTTGGAAAATTAGGTGGGTTAAATCATCAAGTTACTCAGTAAAAGACCACAGGGAGTTTAACTAGCAATACTGAGGCAAACCCAAAGGAGCGGCTAAAGGCAATCACTTTGGGGGGGTGGAAGGGAAATTAAGGGTGGTGTGGTTGAGAAAAGAGAAGAAGTGTTTAAGGAAGAGGCTGGGACATAAGAAAAAAGAAAAAGAAGATGACCCTACTGTCACTTCGGGAGAGAAGGCTGCAGTAGAAAATGAGAAAGGGAATCAACCACAAGAACCCAGTCCAATAGTGAAGGCACACCAACCTCGAGTGCCATACCCAACAAGATTGAACAAGGACAAGATGGATGCTCAGTTCGATAAGTTTCTTGAACTCTTTAAGCAATTGCACATTATTATTCCATTTGCTGAAGCTTTATCGCAAATGCCCAAATATGCTAAATTTTTGAAAGATCTCCTTTCTGACAAAAGAAAACTTGAGAAAGTATCTTTGGTGCAATTATCAAAAAAGAGTTCAACAATTTTGCAAAAGAGGTTACCTAAGAAATTAAAAGATCCTGGTAGTTTTATTATTCTATGTTTGATAGGTAATCTTGAAGTTATAATTGCATTTGCTAGCATAAGTGTTATGCCCTACAAGATGTTTAAAGAGTTAGGAAGAACCTAAACCAACACCCATGACCATTCAACTTACTGATAAGTCAGTAGTCTACCCTCATAGTATTATAGAAGATGTGTTGGTAAAAGTCAGAGATTTTATTTTCCCCAATGACTTTGATGTCATTGATATACATGAAGATGCAGATGTTTTGCTTATCCTTGGTAGGCCATTTTTAAATACAGTCTATGCCCTTATCGATGTCCATGATGGCACGTTGACTTTAAGAGTGAGAAGCGAGAAAGTTGTTTTTAATATACATTATGCTATGAAGCACCCACTTACACTCGATGAGGTGGATTCATGCAACGATATTATTAAGCATGAAACCATAAATTTTATTACTAACATTGTTTCCAAGGATCCCATTGAGTTGTATTTAATGTAGGATAATGTTGAGGATCAAGAAGCAATGGAGCAGCTTGCTTATCTTGAAGCAAGCAAATTATTCAAATGTCGAGCTTATGAAAACATTGAGATGCCAAAAAAAAAAAGAAGCTGAAACCATCTATGACTGATCCACCCAATTTACAACTTAAGACCCTTCCATATCACCTTGAATATGGTGTCATTCCAATGCTTGACTGATAACTGTTATTGTATGCATATTCAATTAATGGCAAATGTTTATCTTAACTTTCAGTAAAATCAATAACGTAACTCCTCAACATATCCTCCAAAACTTGTATTACTCTTTCAGACTGTCTATCTATTTGTGAATGAAAAGCAATACTGAAGTGTAAACGGGTACCTAAGGCATCTTGCAAACTTTTCCAAAACCTTGATGTGATCCTAGAATCTCAGTCTGATGCTACTGAAACTAGGACTCCATGTAATCTTACAATCTCATGAACATAAATCTCTGCCAACTTATCGATAGTGTAATCCATCCTATCGACTATTACCCAAATTGCATCGTGTTCCTCTGGGTCAAAGGTAATCCAATAACAAAATCCATAGTTGCTCACTCCCACTTCCATTCAGGCATAGATAATGGCTGCAATAACCTTAAAGGAACCTGATGTTCAGCCTTCATGCTCTGACAAGTGAGACACTTGGATATAAATTCTACTATGTCCCTCTTGATACCTGACCATTAATAATATTGCTTCAAATCCAGATACATCTTGGTGCTTCCATAGTTTATAACAAAAGAAGATTGATATGCCTCTTCTATAATCTTCTTCCTTAAGTCAACATCAGCAGAGACACACAACCGATCTCTATACCATAAGCTGACATCCTGTCTCACGTGAAAATCTCTACTCTCCCCCTTATAGCAATCAGCCATGGCTTTTTGAAGTTTCATATATACTTTTTACATCTCTTTAATATGATCCAAAAGTAATGGTTTTACTTGCAACTGTGCCAAGATTGCACCATCATCTCATAATTCAAATCTAGCATGCAATACTTTTAACTCAACAAGCAACATGAGAAAGTATGCAGTCAACCCTGCCATAGACTTCCGACTTAAAGCATCTGCAACTACATTTGCTTTACCAGGATGATAATCAATCAAGCAATCATAATCCTTAATAAATTTTAACCATCGTCTTTGTCAAAGATTCAACTATTTTTGAACACCCAAATACTTCAAACTCTATGATTCATATAAATAAAACATTTCTCCTCAAACAAATAATGTAGCCAAATCTTCAATGCAAAAACAATAGTTGCCAACTCCAAATCATGAGTTGGGTAATTCAATTCATGAGGCTTCAACTGCCTTGAGGTATAAGCAATAACCTTACCTTCTTGCATCAATACACATCCCAAACCATTGTGTGAAACATCACTATATATCACATATGGTTTGCCTTCCATTGGTAGAGTGAGAGCAGGAGTTTGAGTCAACATATTTCTTAACTACTCAAAACTTGCCTGACTTCGATTTGTCCACACAAATCTAACACCTTTCTAATGTAATCTAGCAATTGGCATGGTTATCATGGAAAATCCCTTCACAAAATGATGATAATAACCTGCCAATCCCAGAAAAATCCTAACTTCTGCCACATTCTTTGGTGGATTTCAAATCAAAATAGCTTCAACTTACTTGGATCCTAATACTTTTCAGCTGAAGCATCATGGCTAAGAAACATTACTTGATCTAACCAAAAGTCATATTTAAACAACTTAGCAAACAACTACTTCTCTTTTAATGTATGCAACACTATCCGTAGATGCCTATCATGATCCTCCTTATAATGTGAATATACCAAAATATCATTAATAAATACCACTACAAATTGGTCTAAATATGGTCAAAAAATCCAATTCATTAAAGCCATACAGGCTACTGGAGTATTCGTCAAGCCAAAAGGCATTACAAGAAATTCATAGTGCCCATACCTTGTGCGAAAAGAAATTTTGGGTACATCCACATCTTTAACTCTCAACTGATGATACTCTGATCTCAAATCAATTTTAGAGAACACTACTGCCTCCTTCAATTGATCAAAGAGATCATCAATACAAGGTAATGGATACTTGTTCTTAATGGTTACCTGGTTCAACTGTTGATAATTAATACATAACCTCAAAGTACCATCCTTCTTCTTAACAAATAACACCGGTGCTCCCAATAGTGAAACACTAGGGCATATAAACCCTTTATCCAATAGCTCATGCAATTTCACCTTCAACTCCTGCAATTCTATAGGTGCCATTTTATAAGGGGTAATAGAAATATGGTTAACACCCGACATGTCATCAATACCAAATTCCACTTCTCTCACTGGTGGTAACCCTGGTAACTCATCTAGAAAGACATATGGAAATTTTGCCACTGTAGGAATATTATCGAGCTTAGACTTCTCTTCTTCAGTATCCACTACATGCTCCAAATAAGATTCACACCCCTTTTCAGATCATCCTCCTAAATGCAATAGCCAAATAAGAGTGGACAACAAATGTCTCGGCTCTCCAATCACCACACCTTCCTTCCTGTCAAGTGTTCTCAATGTAAAACATTTATACTAACAATCAACCACTACTCCATGTCTAGACAATCAGTCCATACCTAAAATAAGATTATAATCCCTAAAGGGCATCTCAATTAAATCATCAAGAAACTCCTCATTATAAAATATTACTGAACTATCTCGGTATACCTTACTAACCACTACACTATGCCCTAAAGGATTAGTCACCAACATATAAAATCCTAAAGACTTAGATTGCACACCATTCACAGGCAAAATGGATGCACTAATATTTGAGTGAGTAGATCCATGATCTATCAATGCATGAACAGATGTGCCAAGTAAAAAGAACATATCAGCTATCATATCCGAAGACTTTGGCTTCTTCTGCATCACATAAACCCTCTAAACAGCTCTATTCTCCTTTAGCCTACTCACTGATGTGGAGTCTCCTCTCTGACTGGCTCCTAATCTATCACCTCTGCCACTACCCTTACCACCTCTACCTCCTATGACACTCTACCTGGACCTTACAATCTCAACTAGTCTATCATCTGATGGCTCTCTGCCTGGACCTTACTATCTCAGCTATTTTATCATCTGATGGCTTAGGACAATCTTTGATGTAGTGATCTCAAGACCCATATTTATTACATCCATCTAATGTAACAGTCCCCAACAAACACCCATATGCATTCGGCCATACTATGCATAAGTAGGTGGTGGAGATCTTCAAGAACCCGAGGTCGGTATGCTTGCTACCAAAGCTGCAGGCTTTTGTCTCTACTGCTGTGATCTACCATACTATCCCTAACCTCTACCATAACTCTGAAAATATTCCCCTCTACCTCTCTAAGATGATGACATCTGGGGCTCTCCTCATTTGACTCTCTTATACTCTAGTTGCGACTGCAAGTTCTTAAGCCTTTTCTACATTTTGGGCAACTAGTACAATCTTAGAAAAATCATCATATCGGACAGCCGCTACCTGGCACATAATGGACTACTTTAACCCTTCTTCAATCTATAATTTTGATCTACTTCATCAGTTAAGATCCCTCCAGCATATTTACTCAAATGAAGAAACTCTTTTTCATACTCATCTATTGACTTCTCTCTTTGCTTCAAGTTTAGAAATTCATTCTTCTTCTGGTCTTTATAATCACGAGGAGTATATTTCTTTATAAACTCCTTTAAGAAATCATCACATGTTAATACTAGAGGCTGCTTTAACCCATTATGAATAGTCTTCTACCAATCATAGGTGTCTCCCTGTAGAAGAGATAGGGCATAATCAAATGTTTCTGCTAGAGTAGCTTGCAACTGGATAAACACTCTTTTCACCCAGTGTAGCCACTGCTCAGCCATAGTTGGATCAATAAAACCAAAGAAATCAATAGCCCCATACTTTCATAACTTGTCATAATTCCTAGTTTGTTGCTGTTGCTGCGGTACTGGGGCTTGACAAAACAAATCCACCATCTGCTATATCTAGACTGGTGAGACTTCCTGGAATGTTGGTCTAGCCAGCACTTACACCTTCCTAACTATTTCTGCATTAGCTCTAGCTCTACTTCCTTCTGGAGTGACACTCTCTGCACTACTTTCATCAGACTTATTTTTCTGTCATCTCAACCTATATATGAAATAACCACAAATATTGCCACATTAAAGACCAGTTCAAAAGCCAATGCATATGAATGTATAATACTAAAAATCTCCTTTTTCCTCTCTTTTAAAATCCACCTAGGTCAAGAATCTCAAACTTAGGCTTTGATACCAAAATAAATATAACACCTTTGTACTTTACTTACATATAATAGCATTCTCTTGAGTATGTAAAATATGCAAATAAGGCATAAGAGTATCACTAACTTGTCATTCATAAAATCTTATTCACTTTACAAGAAAATAGTTTGGCTTATAGTTTAAAACACATAAGAGCATATATAAATATATAAAACTATAGTTAAGCATATTGCAAAAACCAAAGATTCATTAATATTCACATACTTAATACTTTAGATAAGTACAATACAAAACCAATTGCTAATACATCATGTCAAAATACACATAATAATAAAGTTGCTGACAAAAGGAATAATTACATGCAACGCCAAAGGCTCTGGTCTAGTGGCAACAGTGGAGCTTCAAGTACCAATCTCATAATCTAGACCTGAAGGGCTTTTAATATCTGGCCTGTCATCTGCACAATAAATCATCCCAAGCTAGTCGTTCAGAGGTACATGCTTTGATAATAACAACATTTACATAATAGAATAGTATAAATATGCATCTTGCTTATATTCCACATAAAATAACTTAACATAACAAAAGCATTAAACATGCTTTGGGCCCAAATATCCTTATACATTAATATAGTTCCAGAAACATTGCTTTGGCCTATTTTAATAGTAGTGACACCCATGTGTCTCACCGGTAGATGTAAATATATCTATGACATCTAATGTCTCATCCACATTGTAATCATATCCATGTCACCAAATGTGACTTAATCAGGGGCGTAGATATATCTGTGACACTTAGTGCCCCACCTTATAGTGTATGGCATGCCAAACTACCAAATCTAATTTTCTGGAACTAGTTAAAGCACAAGTTACACATAATACCCTTTTATCATTTTGTAACTTTCCTCATTTAATATTCTCATCTTGTCTTTCATATTTCATCATCATACAAGTCAAATATCCATCATACCTTTTCACAACATGACCATTTATGTCATATTATAGGGTTATCAACATCACAAACATCTTTTCTTCATGACTGAATGCCATGGCCATGCCTACCTGAAGGCCATGCCCATGTACTTTGAAATGCTACTATCTAACTCAGGACATAAACCCATGGTCGTGTCCCCCTAAAGGCCACTCCCGTGTCTTTGAATTCGGTTCTGCCATTTATAGACAAATAAGCCCACAGTTGTGGCTTCCCAATGCCATGCCTATGGCTTTTAGTTTAGTACTGCCACTTCACAAATTTCATGCAAATATACTCAAACTAAATCCCATGGCTAGGCCTCCCACATGACCATGCCCATGGGTTACCAAATTTACACCAAATCACAATTATTCACCTAAAACAATGCAAATCAGAAGAGAAAAATATTATCAAAGAATGTACAAACATTTTTTAAGCTCAAAATGAAAACATAACCTCCTTTCCAAGCCTACTGTACCAAGCTTCCCATTTTCTCAAAGTGGTTTCTCTTCATTAATTACATAACACCAATTCACTCAAATAAATTTAGATACAACATTAGAGACTCAAATAAACATACATGAACTTACTAACTACACTTAACCCAAATTTGCCATAGCCCTTACTAAAACCCCAATTTCCACCTCACTTCACCAAACCTTAGCAAACCTCATTCAATTAATACTCTAAGTTTAGAATTATTACCTCTATATCAAATAACTTTATTCTAATCCATTTTAACCTATAATCTAACACTTTATCAAAATTATATTTAAGAGAAACTCATCAAAAGTTAAATGGAACTTACTCATTAAAAGTTAAATAGAGCTTACTCAATACTTCAATTATTACTAAAGCTATCTTCAAATGTTGTTAAAACTTGATGAATGAAGTGATTAAAATTAACTCTCCTAATTCCACCATGAAAGTCGGCCAAGAGAAGGAAGAAAGGAAAAGAAGAGTCAATTCTAGAAATTTTTACTTTCTCATCTTCATCCACTAACTAAATATATAATTATATAATTAATTTGATAAGATATTTATAAAAATATTAATATTCTATATTTTAACTTTTCTACTTTTAACTTTTGACTACTTTTACTTTTTTACTTTTAACAATTTATATGTTAGTTATATCTCATTTATATTTTAAATATCAATCTCATCTAAATATTCCTTAACCCCACCAATTAATGTATTTAAATAGGTTTAACAAAATTGGGGCATTACATTAAGATTTTTAATGATAAAAAATTAAGTTTATTAACATCATTTTGGGATTAAAAAAAAGGTTATATAATTGCAAACTAGTGGAAACAAATAAACATTTACAACTTTCTAAAATAAATGAATTAGAAATTTGTAATTTCATTTACAAATAAATTATTAGAAAGATATAATTTAAAATATAAAACCGAAATGAGTTTTATAATTATATGTTTTGAGAAAACAAGGGGAAGAAAGATCAACAAATAAAGAGAATGAGTAATAATTATGAAGAGTGATTTTTCCATAACTTGAAATAAATAAATAAATAAATAAAAGCATATAAATTCATGTCTAAATAAATTACAAATGTAATTTATGCATAAAAATTGTATATTTAAAATATGCAACTTGAAATTTATTTGGATTTTATATTTTTGTATGCTAAAATAAATTGATAATTGAATTATTTATTTTTATTTTCTAAAATATCTTCAATATAATACATGTTAATGAAAGAGGTAACACAAATAAACAATAATTACATGTCATTTTTATAGTTTTTTTTATGCAAAATAAAAATTCATTAATAAATTAAAGAGTACATTTGTAAGGTACGAATAAAATTATATAATTTTAAATTACATAAGATACACATAACTAATGAAGTTATTAGATCTCCTTGAGTTCCATGAACTTTTTCGATGCAAACAGTGAATAATAGTAATATGTCTTGAGCAATCTGGCCTGCAGCTGGACATTCATTCTATATGTCATCTATAATCACCTCCATACGAGAAGGATACATCCATTAGAGAATGATAGATAACCTCCATTAAAGAAGAACAAACCTCCATTAAAAGAGGACACAAAATCTTTAAATAAAAAATAAAACTCCATAATAAAATTTAATTTGCATTTAGTTTTATTGTAAAAGATAAAATAACACAAAATAAGAATAAACACTAAATTTCATATCTATATCGATCTAAAAATTATTTTGAAGACAAATCATACAATAAAAACATATAAAACTAAAAAAAATGATAAAAAATAAGACAAATAAAGATGAATGAGGGTACCACTTGTCAATAAACTGATGACAACCCCGCTTTCAAAAATAAAAAAGAGAAAAAAAGACCTACCTCATTTTTATAGTTAACATAATAAAAAAAATTGGGAAAAATACAAATAAAGAAAACTAAAGCGAAAGGGAGAGATGAAAGAGAGCGTAATAAGAAAAGGAAAGAAGGAAGAGAGATCAATAAATAAAGGAAAAACAATAATAAATAAGAGCATGAGAAAGAGGCACATGAAGAGAACGAGATAAGGGAAAAAAATGAATCTCTATTTTAGTTTTGCAGAATTAATTTGAAAATTTCACTTATTTTAATAAAAATTAATTGTTTTTATTCAATTCAATTAGTAGATTTGAAATGAACTTCTTTTAATGTTTCAAATGTAAAATTTTTTTAAGACATAAAATTCAAAATAAATTTCACAAAAATATTTAAAATTCATTTATTATGCACTTGCTAATATTTTTCTTATACCTCTTCTTATTTTTTGTGGATGAGACTGAAAGAGAGAAGAGAAGGAGAAATATAGTTGGTGTTCACATTAACGTGATCCATTGATATCATGTAATCACAACGAAAAATTTTTATACTCGTGTTGAAATTTCAAGATGCTGTTTTATTATGGAAAATATTATATATGTATGTACATATATATATTGACTGAGTTGAGTTTAAAAAGACTACTTTTAATTCTTTTTAATGGAAAATATAGAATCCAAATCAATATCTTATTTTTTTATCACTTAGATTCAAACTGCTTTTTATTTTATTTAATTTATAAAAGAATTTAAGAAAGAAAACTATTTTAATATTTTATGAAAAAAATGAAAGAAAAAAGAAAAACAAGATTAAGTAAATATATTTTCCATATTTCTAATTTTTTTATCTAGAAAAATAGTTAGAAAATAAAAATATTAACAGTTAGAAAAAAATGAAAATGAAAAATATTTTTTACAATTAAACATCCCCTAATTTTTAAAAATTTTGTATTTTCTATTTAGAAAATAAGTAAAAGTAGTGTTTTAGGATTCAACCATTATATAATAAGGATAGAAATTTTTTTTTTAATTTTCTTAATAAAAATATTTTTAACTAAATAATAAACTTTATTTTTTATTTTTTCAGAAAGTTTTTTGGAAATCTTACATGATTTTCCCATCTAAATAAGCCTTAAATTGAACTAAGCCTAAAAGTGATAACCCACTATTATATGACCGAATAATCGACTAATAATGGCTTCATTCTCTAGGAACCCTAATGGCAACCCTGTTGGAAACCTTTGCGAAAACCCTAGCAAGGCCTCTAGAGAAGAGCAGGATTAGCTAGACCGAAGTAATAAGAAGGTGAAAAGCAATGATGGTACAACTGAATCGATAGGGGGTAGTGGGTAAAGGATTCCGGATTCACCACACAAACGTAAAACTCTTTGGAGGGATGCTCTTTTAGGGCATTAATATGATGACACTGATATAGACATGGTTTTTGAGGCCTTGGAGGACCTTCTGGAGGACCTTGTGGCAGCTTCAGATGAGGAAGAAGAGGATGAGGAAGATGAACATTGCCCAGTTATCAGGTTGAGTGTGACTGAGAAGGAAAGGCTTTGGGTTCCTTGGCGCTCTTCTATTTTATTGAAAATGATGGGTAAAAGAGTAGGATTTAGGTGCCTGGTTTAGAGGTTGAAATTATTATGGGAAAAGACTGTCACTGTATCTTTAATTGACCTAACACATGATTATTATGTGGCAAATTTTTCATATAAAGAGGACTATGATAAGGCAATCTCTGGTGGCCCATACCTCATTGCGGATTATGTGTTAGCCATGAATCCTTGGTGCCTTAATTTTGATGCTTCTGAGGACTTCATACGTAGTATTCTCACTTTTTGGGTGCGTTTTCTAGAATTACCTATTTAATATTATAACAGGGCATTTATGCTATGTCTAGGAAAGATGGTTGGTAAGGTGCATTTAGTTGATCGTTGCATTGCTGACGTGGAGAGAGGCAAGTATGCTAGGGTTTGTATGGAGCTTGACCTTAGTAAACCTTTGCTCTCTAAGTATAAATTAAGGAAAACCGTTTATTAGGTGGAGTATGAAGGATTACATAATATATGTTTTTCATGTGATCATGTGGGACACTTTGAAGAATTTTGTCCATCTAAGCAAGGTTCGAACAAGAATGATAAAAAAGGAGAGAGTAATGGATTGGAGGATTTTCAAGTTGAAGTAATTGATGATTATGGGCCATGGATGGTGGCTCAAAGATCCAATCGCAGGCGAAGTAGTAAGAATTCTAGAGAAGATGGGAAGTTGAAGAGAAATGAGAATCTTAATAAGGTTAATGTTAACTTATGGGAGAAGCTTAGAAGAAGGTGATTCAGGAGGTTGTTAAGTAGGATAAACCTTTAGCTCCTAGAGGTTCTAGATTTATGATCCTTCAGGATCAAGAGGACATTATGGAGGTAGAGCAAATTGTTGAGAATTCAGAAGGGATCCAGAATGTAGATAGAGAAGGGATTACTAATAGGGTTTTCCCACAACCTGAGGTTGTGACCAACAAAGAGAATCTTAAGTCGTCTTCATCTAATCATCATAAGATGAGCTGTTCTGGTGGGAATAATGGGAGTAATAGATAGCATGTGGATCAGGTGGAGCTTACTAGGAGTGCTTAAGGGGTGAAGTTTGTGGATAATCAGGTTAAGCTCCCTTCCAAGGAGTTGTCAACTCTTATGGTTAGGCCAATGGATAGGATGAAGACTGATGTTAGCAAGGAAGGTAGGTGTTAGGATATTTCTCATCGGGATCCTGTAAAGCAGATGTCTGCTCTTCTTCAGAAGGAGTTTTCTCATCCTTCCTTACCAAATATTGTGCAACTTCATGGGATGAGTAAGAAGGAGGTGCAATTAAGGGAGATTGATGGCAATACTGATGATGGTTCCAGTCTTGTGGGACATTTGTCTTCTGCTTAAGGCAGGAGTGCTTAATTGTTGTTTTCTTTATTCTAATTGTTGTCTTTTTTTTTTATGGATTTACTTTTTTTGGAATATTTGTGGTGCAACTAGTAAGAAGGCTAGACTGCATATGAAGAACCTCTTGAAACAGTATTAGCCTTATATTTTTTCTCTTTTGGAGACCAAAGTGAATGGCGTGCATGATGATAAGATTGTTTCTAAGTTAGAGAGTGGAAGTGTATTAGATCAGATATTCAAGGTAGAGTGGGTGGTATTTGGCTTTTCTGGAATGCTTCTATTAAAGTAGAAGTATTCTCTATACATCCTCAGTTTATTCATATCAGAATTAAAGAGAATGGCATGCTAAAATTATTTTTAACTATGATTTATGCTTCTCCCATTCAGAGGGTTAGGGATCAACTGTAGGTGGAAATGAAGCATATTAAAATTGGTGTCCATAGAGCCTGGTTTGTTGCTGGCGATTTTAATTATATTGGCTATATGAATGATCAAAGTTTGGGTCATATCATTATTCTCATTGTTGTTTGAAGCATAAGAGGCATATGTTTGAAGCGGAGTTAGTGGAACTGGGGTTTAAAGGGCATAAGTATACTTGGAGAAGGCGTAATACTCATGTTAGGCTGGATAAAGTGTATTCTAATGAGGCTGGGTGGTTGGCTTTTCCAGAAGCAGTTCTGCATAATCTCCCTTTCCATCATTCTGATCATTATCCTATTCTGCTTAAAAGTTATGGGTTGGTTAGCAGTAGGAATCTTAGACCTTTCAGATATGAGTTAGCTTAGGAGACTCATTTTGATTTCCATTATTTAATAAAAGATAGCTAGCAGCATGTGCTCGACCCTGTTTAGGCTGCTATTTGCTTTTAATGAGAAAGTGCAAGCTTGGAACAAGATGGAGTTTGGTAATATCTTTGTTCGTAAGAAAGTTATTATCTCCCAAATTCAAAAAATTCATTTTTTGCTGGATAAGAGTTTTTTTGAGTATCTTACGAGGCGTGAAAAGAAGCTTCAAGATGAGCTTCTTCATGTCCTTTATCAGGAAGAGATTCTCTCATTCTAGAAATCTAGAAGATAATGGATTCTGAAGGGGGATAGAAATACCCATTTCTATCACATGTCTACTGTGATGAGGCGCAAGAGGAATATGATTGAGGCTTTAAAGGATTCTAATGGTGATTGGATTACTGAAGCTGATGGCCTTAAGAATATGATGTTAGACTATTACCAGAATCTATTTTCAAAGGAAATGGACAGTCTTCCTAAGTTGAACACAAGATGTTCCTTCCCTTCCCTTTTTGATGATAGGCTTCGTCACATTTTCCATCCTGTGTTTAATTTGGAAATCAAGGAAGCTGTATTTGCCATGGGATGGACAAAAGCCCTAGGAGTTGATGGATTGCCAGCTGCCTTCTATTAGAAGCATTGGGATGTTGTTGGGGAGGGTGTGTGTGATTTTGTGAAAGGGGTTTTTCTGGCACAAGGGATGTGGATCTAGTCAATGAGACCCTTCTCATTTTAATTTCGAAGACTAATGACCCTGAGTCTCTTTCTCAGATGAGGCCCATTAGTTTGTGTAATGTGATTTATAAGGTGATTACCAAGGTCATTACTAATTGTATTAAAGCTTTCTTGCCAGAGATTGTTGGACTTAATCAAAGTAGTTTTATTCCTAGATGGGAAATTAATGATAATATTATAGTGGCCCAGGAAATTATGCACTCCATGATAACTAAGAAAGGTAAAAGAGGTTTAGTGACAATTAAAGTTGATTTGGAAAAAGCCTATGATAGGCTTGACTGGGATTTTATTATTGATACATTAGAGAAAATCAATATGCTAGGGCCCTGGATTGACGTATTACCTGGTTGTATTCGAACAAACTCTATGAGAGTGCTTTGGAATGGAGAAATCATTGATCCCTTTCTGCCTACTTGTGGTATTAGACAAGGAGATCCCATTTCTCCATAGCTTTTTATACTTTATATGGAAAGGCTGAGTCATATTATCATGGATGAAATTAATAATGGGTCCTGGAAGCCAATTAAACTTTCTCGGCATGGTCCTTTAATTTTCTATGTCTTTTTTACAGATGACCTATTCATCTTTATGGAGGGCAACATAGATCAGTTGAATGTTATGAAGCATTACTTGGATCAGTTTTGTATATGTTCTGGCCAAAGAGTCAACTTATCTAAATCCCACCTATGTTGTTCTAAGAATATCTCTGCGAGTCTAGTTAGAGACTTCAGCACTGAATGTGATATCCTGTAACACCCCTTCCCGACCTACGTGTGTAAGCTGAGTAGAGGCGCCACCCTATCCTAATGTTGCTACCACTTTTACTTAGTCAAATTTTTGTTCCGATTTTTATAGAAATTTTGCCATAGTTTTGCCTAAAAATTCAATCCCAAGTGTCGACAAAACTGGTTTTTTTCTAATTTTTGAAAACATTTTTACACAAACCAATGCAAACAAAATCATTCTCAGTACACTTCCAATAAATCCCCCTTATAACCTCAACTACAACCTGCAAAAAGGATTTACACTTCTAGTACAAAATAAAGTAAAGGTTTATTATGAAATACAGCAGATAAAATCTTTGTTCACTATGCAACGGAAAGTAACAATATTTACAAATTCATATACATCAAAACTCAAGTTTTACAACACATAAAATTTATACATGTTTGGCAGTCAGTCTTCGATCTTAAAGCCCACTATTCAATCTTCAAAATCTAGGCTCGACTCGGCCTAGAGGAACTCTCTGGTTCTTCCTTGTCACCTGCGCGAAGAATCACATTCGCGCTAAGCCAACGGCTTAGTAAGATAAAACATGCTAATGGTATGCTTTAATGTAATGCAATGCCACATTCAACATTAATCAATCATACTCAATAACCAACATCTCATTTCATTAACTCATAACATTATTTAGGACATTCATATAACCCTGACACCTATGGGCCCAACAAGTATTTAATATGATATTCAGAGTTCAGAGTTACTGCTTTGGTTCATAGTCACAATAATCACGCCCGTAGGCAATGTATATACATGTATCTCTATCCATGGATAGTGTAACAGACCCAGTCTCTTGGATCATCAACTCAACACATATGAGGAGATCCTCAACCCGGCAAGACTGTTACAAATCATATATCTCATAGTGTAACAGACCCAGTCTCTTGGATCATCAACTCAACACATATGAGGAGATCCTCAACCCGGCAAGACTGTTACCTTTTATCATTTCTTAGGCATGCCACCCAAATCCAGAACTCTGAAACTGAATAACATATTAAACAAACAATTCATTTCCATTCTCAATTCTCATCACATTTAGGCAAACATGCCTTCTTTCTTTCAATTACATCATCTTAGCCAATAATAATGGCTTCACATTTCATTTCACAATATAACATCTCATTATTCAAGTATATATATATATATATCTCATCCATGATCACATTATATCTCACATAGCATCATTCATAAATATTAACATTTCATTCCACATTACTCATGAAACACATTACCATTCACAATGCACAACATAACATTGTTCAATCTCAACAATGCAATTAGGGCAAAGAACAATTGATTATAACATTCATTGATTCAAGTGTGTTTAAAGTGTTTAGGGTTAGGTTTAAGGACCAACCTACCTTTGGAGAACCAAAGCAATGCAAGAAGAACAAAGAATTAAAACCCTAACCATAAATAGTACATTCTGGTTTTAAACTCCATTTTATCCTTATTTTGAAAAATTGTATAAAATAATCTACTTGACTAAAAATTCTAAAATTTTTACAGAATTTAGTTTTGTATCTTAAAATCATCCCTTTAAAATTTCAGATCAAACTGAACACAAAATCTTGGTCAAATAGTTCACCTAACCAGACTGCCCCAATTGCCCTGCATCCTGGCAGCAGTTCTGAACTTTGTGAATTCCATAAATCAAATTCAATCAATGTGATTCCAAATTATTTTTCTCAAATACTAGACTCACTAAGCAACAACATATCCAAAATTCAATTGAATATGATTTTTCTACATTTTATTAAAAATCACGAAATATAGCTGTCCCAGTTAAGGTACCTGCTGGAACAGGTCTAATGAAAATAATTTTTCTAAACTCATAACCATTCCAAAATCGAATCAACATATTTTTCAGTCATTCTAGACTCATAGAGGCACAACATATCAAAAATTTACTTCAAGAACATTTTTCTATAATTAATTAAAAATCATACAAATCACAGCCTTTACTAATTGTAAAACAGAAACAATTTCACTAAACACAACTCTTACTCAACACAATCACTTCCAACACCTTCACCAACTCAACTTCTCATCATCAAACCAACAAACCCTAATTCCTTTCTCACACCACTTCAAAAGAATTGAAGAAATTAAAGAAAAGATCTTACCTCAAATGAAGAAATCCACAAATCTTTAACCAAAACCCTTGTTTCTTTCTTCAAAATGCTTCAAACCTCAAGATCACCTCTCTTTCTCTCTTTGTCTATGGAGAATCCGGCCACTTCAAGAAAGAAAGAAGAAAATGCACAAGTCAAACACCTTTTCTTCTTTTAATCTCCACCATGCATCTTACAAGGAAAATTACCAAAACACCCTTAACCATATAACTAACTCTTTGTCTCATATAAGCCCTTTATAGTAATTTCATTAACAACCAAAAATATCTTCTTCCACTTAACCATCACCTTGACTCTTCATTTGACCAATGTATATGTTAATTATATCATCATATAAACAACATATACATTTGTCTCTAAACCCTAAATTTCTTCTCCAAAACACATATACATATACATTCTCTTCCCATTTCTTTTCTCTTACAATTTAACACATATATGCACAAACATTCACTTTCCAATATATATATCAACAACCACAATAACAACAACATACTCAAAACTTCTAGGGCATAAATGAGGATATTACAATTCTCCCCCTCTAAAAAGAAAATTTCGTCCTCGAAATTACCTGATATCAAAGCTGAAACAATTGCGGATACTGCTCTCGCATGGTATGCTCACTTTCCCAAGTCGCTTCTTCTTTTGCATGATTCTTCCAAAGAATCTTCACCAATGGCACTCTCTTGTTCCTTAACTCTTTCACTTCTCGTGCCAAGATAGCAACTGGTTCCTCTTCAAATGTCAAATCTGGGCTCACTTCAATAGACTCAAATGGCAACACATGAGATGGATCCGACCTATATCTCCTCAACATAGAAACATGGAATACATTATGAATACGATCCAACTCAGGTGGCAAAGCAAGTCGATACGCCACTGGCCCAACTCTTTCTAACACTTCATACGGCCCAATGAAACGAGGACTCAATTTTCCTTTCCGACCGAACCTCAAAATTTTCTTCCAAGGAGACACTTTCAGAAATACCTTATCTCCAACATCAAACTCTATATCTCTCCTTTTTAGATCTGCATAAGACTTCTGTCGGTCTGAAGCTGCTTTTAACCTGCCTCGAATCAACTTTACTTTATCTTCAGTTTCTTGAATCAAATCAGGACCAACCAACTTATTATCTCCAAGCTCATTCCAACAAAGAGGTGTCCTACACCGTCTGCCATACAATGCTTCAAACGGTGCCATACCAATGCTGGATTGGTGACTGTTGTTGTAAGCAAACTCCACAAGAGGTAAAAACCTATCCCAACTTCCAGAGAAATCGATGACACAGCTTCTCAACATGTCCTCAATAATCTGTATCACCCTCTCTGACTGTCCATCCGTCTGTGGATGAAAAGCAGTGCTGAAGTGCAGTCGAGAACCTAAAGCACTATGCAAACTCTTCCAAAATCTGGAAGTAAACCTGGGATCTCGATCAGACACTAAAGAAGTTGGAACACCATGCAGTTTCACAATCTCATGGATATACAGCTCAGCCAATCTCTCCAAAGAGTAATCCATTCGAACCGGAAGGAAATGAGCTGTTTTAGTCAATCTATCCACAATCACCCATATAGCATCATGCTTCTTTTGTGTCAATGGCAAACCAGACACAAAATCCATTGTCACTCTTTCCCACTTCCATTCTGGCACTGACAATGGTTGAAGCAACCCGGTTGGAACTTGATGCTCTGCTTTAACCTTCTGACAAGTGAGACATTTCGATACAAACTCAGCAATGTCTCTCTTCAAACCAATCCACCAATAATGCTGTCTCAAATCATGATACATCTTCGTATTACCCGGATGCATAGCAAACATTGACTGATGAGCTTCTTCTAAAATGACTCTTTTCAAATCAGCATCATCGGGTACACACAATCGGTTCTTAAACCAGAGACTCCCATCATCTTTCACAACAAAATCTCTAATCTTCCCATTCTTGCAATCTGAAAAAATCTTCTGAATCTTCTTATCGGCCAACTGAGCTTCTTTGATCTGATCTAACAAAATCGGCTTTAATTGCAACTGTGCCAATAATGCACCATCAACACAAGGTACAAAACTGGCATGCAATGCTCTCAACTCAACAAGCAACGAGAGCGAGTAAACAGTTAAACCAGCTAAAGACTTCCGACTCAAGGCATCAGCAACAACATTTGCTTTACCTGGATGATAGTCAATCAAGCAGTCGTAGTCTTTAATCAATTCTAACCATCTCCTCTGACGAAGATTGAGTTCTTTCTGGACACCCAAATACTTCAAACTCTTGTGATCAGTGTAGATGAAACATTTCTCCCCAAACAGATAGTGGCGCCAAATCTTTAATGCAAACACAATGGCAGCCAATTCTAAATCATGGGTCGGATAGTTAAGCTCATGCGGTTTCAACTGTCGAGATGCATAAGCTATAACTTTCCCTTCCTGCATCAATACACACCCCAAACCTCTATGTGAAGCATCACTGTAGATCACATATGGTTTGCCTTCAACAGGTAAAGTAAGAACAGGCGCTTGAGTCAACAACTCTCTCAACTGCTCAAAACTAGCCTGACACTGATCTGTCCACACAAATCTCACTCCCTTTCGAAGTAATCTGGTGAGTGGAGTAGCTATCAAAGAAAACCCTTTCACAAACCGTCGGTAATAGCCTGCCAAACCCAGAAAACTTCTAATCTCTGTCACAGACTTGGGTGGACTCCAATTTAAAATAGCTTCAACTTTGCTCGGATCAACTCTGATGCCTTCTGCAGAAACAATATGTCCGAGAAAAGCAACTTGATCCAACCAGAACTCACACTTCGACAATTTGGCAAATAACTGATTCTCTCTCAAAATCTGCAACACAATCCGCAGATGCATATCATGCTCCTCTTCATTCCGCGAATACACCAGTATATCATCAATGAAGACCACTACAAACTGATCCAAATAGGGCCTAAACACCCTATTCATCAAATCCATAAAAGCTGCAGGTGCATTCGTTAGACCAAAAGGCATAACTAAAAACTCATAATGCCCATACCTGGTCCGAAAAGCAGTCTTAGGAACATCTTCACTTCTTACCCTCAGCTGATGGTACCCAGATCTCAAATCAATTTTGGAGAACACTGACGCTCCCTTCAACTGATCAAAGAGATCATCGATTCTAGGCAAAGGATATTTATTTTTAATAGTCACCTTGTTCAATTGCCTATAATCGATACACAACCTCATAGTACCATCTTTCTTCTTCACAAATAGCACAGGAGCTCCCCAAGGAGAAACACTGGGGCGAATGAATCCTTTGTCCAACAACTCCTGTAATTGCACTTTCAACTCCCTCAATTCTGCTGGTGCCATTCTATAAGGAGTAATAGAGATAGGAGTGGTACCAGGCAACAATTCAATACCGAACTCCACCTCTCTCTCAGGAGGCAACCCTGGCAACTCCTCTGGAAACACATCCGGGAACTCAGCAACTGTGGCAATGCTATCAATAGGGGAACCCTTCACTCTAGTATCCACCACATGAGCAAGATAGGCTTCACACCCCTTTCTAATCAACCTCCTGGCTGCAACAGCTGAAACAAATAAGGAGGCTAGCTGTTCCTGCTCATTAGATACTATCACCTCTCTACCATCACCCGTTCTCAAAGAAACAATTTTCTTTTTACAATCCACCACAGCTTCATGTCGAGATAACCAATCCATACCTAAGATCACGTCATATTCCTTAAATGGCATCTCAATCAAATCCCCAAGGAACTCCTCACCCTGCACCACTACTGCACTATCTCTATGCACCTTACTCACAACCACACTATGCCCTAACGGATTTGTTACCAACACATCAAATCCTAGGGACTCAGCATGCAAATCAGATACAGGCAAAACAGATGCACTAATATATGAATGTGTGGAACCCGGATCAATCAAAGCAAGTACTGGAGTATTAAATAAAGAAAAAGTACCAGCTATGACTGCCGATGTATCTGGCTGTCTCTGCATAACATACATCCTCTGGGAAGATCCAACCTCCTCTGGTCTACCCTCCCTGGATGTAGCACCTCTTCTAGAACTGAATCCTGGTCTACCTCCCCAGCTGGCACCTCTGCCTCCTCTGCCTCCCCTCACACTAGCTCGAGAAGCAGCAGAATCAACTGACATCTGATCCTGCCTCTCAGGACAGTCTCTCACAAAGTGGTCAGGTGATCCACACCTGAAGCATACCCCTGATCTACTATGCCTCCAACAAACGCCCCCATGTCTTCCACCACACTGGTTACACACAGGTAAGGTGGATCTCTGAACTCCAGGAGTAGGAGCACTCGCTACTGAAGCTGCAGGTCTAAATCTCTGCCTCTGGAACTGCACTGACCTACCCACTGGTCTCTGGCTCCTACTACTCCGAGGAACAAAACTTCCTCTACCCCTCTTCGCAGAAGAAGACCCTGCCTCGAACTGGGGCCTTCTAACCCTAACCTCTTCCTCTGAAGCAGCTACAATAACTTGAGCTCGCTCTACACTTCGAGCTGCTGCCACAAGCTGTGAGAAATCCTGATATCTGGATCCAGCCACTAAGCACATGATCGAGGGCCTCAATCCCTCCTCAAATCGCCGACATCTATCAATCTCATCAGTAATGATACCCCCAGCATACTGACTCAGTCGAATAAACTCAACTTCATACTCAGTTACGGTCCGATGATCTTGCTTCAAATCTAGAAACTCTCTTTTCTTCCCATCTTTATACTCCCTAGGAGTATACTTCAACTCAAATTCTCTCAGAAAATCCGCATAAGACAAGGTTGGTGGATCATCCATAGAATGGGGCACTGTCTTCCACCAGTCGTAGGCATCCTTCTGTAGCAAAGATCTTGCATAGTCAAACTTCTCCTCTGAAGTGGCTTGCAACTGCACAAATACCCTCTGAACTCTATCAAGCCACTGTTCTGCTACAGCCGGATCAACTGTACCAAAGAAATCCTCTGCTCCATATTTCCTTAGCTTATCATAGTGCCTTACTGGTACTGAAGGCTGAGGGGGTGGTGGCGGTGGCTGTGGTTGCACAGGTGCTTGTCTCATAGCTTCCAACATAGGCCTAAACCAGGCTGGCGGAACCTCCTCCCCAGCTGGTCTACCCGACACCGAAGCAGGTGCCTCCTCAACACTATCAACCCTAGCTCCCTCAGCAGGAGCAATACTCTCGGCACTACCCTCAACAGATTGTCGCGAATGAGATGCCATCTCTACCTATATCTGCAAACACAGCAGAATATTCCTCATTAAAGATCAAAGACTGCCATACCAAAACATGTATTTTACTCAAAAACCCACTTTAAAAATCAAAATATTCTTTTTCTTACAATTGATCTAGGTTGAGAATCTCAAACCTAGGCTCTGATACCAAAAATTGTAACACCCCTTCCCGACCTACGTGTGTAAGCTGAGTAGAGGCGCCACCCTATCCTAATGTTGCTACCACTTTTACTTAGTCAAATTTTTGTTCCGATTTTTATAGAAATTTTGCCATAGTTTTGCCTAAAAATTCAATCCCAAGTGTCGACAAAACTGGTTTTTTTCTAATTTTTGAAAACATTTTTACACAAACCAATGCAAACAAAATCATTCTCAGTACACTTCCAATAAATCCCCCTTATAACCTCAACTACAACCTGCAAAAAGGATTTACACTTCTAGTACAAAATAAAGTAAAGGTTTATTATGAAATACAGCAGATAAAATCTTTGTTCACTATGCAACGGAAAGTAACAATATTTACAAATTCATATACATCAAAACTCAAGTTTTACAACACATAAAATTTATACATGTTTGGCAGTCAGTCTTCGATCTTAAAGCCCACTATTCAATCTTCAAAATCTAGGCTCGACTCGGCCTAGAGGAACTCTCTGGTTCTTCCTTGTCACCTGCGCGAAGAATCACATTCGCGCTAAGCCAACGGCTTAGTAAGATAAAACATGCTAATGGTATGCTTTAATGTAATGCAATGCCACATTCAACATTAATCAATCATACTCAATAACCAACATCTCATTTCATTAACTCATAACATTATTTAGGACATTCATATAACCCTGACACCTATGGGCCCAACAAGTATTTAATATGATATTCAGAGTTCAGAGTTACTGCTTTGGTTCATAGTCACAATAATCACGCCCGTAGGCAATGTATATACATGTATCTCTATCCATGGATAGTGTAACAGACCCAGTCTCTTGGATCATCAACTCAACACATATGAGGAGATCCTCAACCCGGCAAGACTGTTACAAATCATATATCTCATAGTGTAACAGACCCAGTCTCTTGGATCATCAACTCAACACATATGAGGAGATCCTCAACCCGGCAAGACTGTTACCTTTTATCATTTCTTAGGCATGCCACCCAAATCCAGAACTCTGAAACTGAATAACATATTAAACAAACAATTCATTTCCATTCTCAATTCTCATCACATTTAGGCAAACATGCCTTCTTTCTTTCAATTACATCATCTTAGCCAATAATAATGGCTTCACATTTCATTTCACAATATAACATCTCATTATTCAAGTATATATATATATATATCTCATCCATGATCACATTATATCTCACATAGCATCATTCATAAATATTAACATTTCATTCCACATTACTCATGAAACACATTACCATTCACAATGCACAACATAACATTGTTCAATCTCAACAATGCAATTAGGGCAAAGAACAATTGATTATAACATTCATTGATTCAAGTGTGTTTAAAGTGTTTAGGGTTAGGTTTAAGGACCAACCTACCTTTGGAGAACCAAAGCAATGCAAGAAGAACAAAGAATTAAAACCCTAACCATAAATAGTACATTCTGGTTTTAAACTCCATTTTATCCTTATTTTGAAAAATTGTATAAAATAATCTACTTGACTAAAAATTCTAAAATTTTTACAGAATTTAGTTTTGTATCTTAAAATCATCCCTTTAAAATTTCAGATCAAACTGAACACAAAATCTTGGTCAAATAGTTCACCTAACCAGACTGCCCCAATTGCCCTGCATCCTGGCAGCAGTTCTGAACTTTGTGAATTCCATAAATCAAATTCAATCAATGTGATTCCAAATTATTTTTCTCAAATACTAGACTCACTAAGCAACAACATATCCAAAATTCAATTGAATATGATTTTTCTACATTTTATTAAAAATCACGAAATATAGCTGTCCCAGTTAAGGTACCTGCTGGAACAGGTCTAATGAAAATAATTTTTCTAAACTCATAACCATTCCAAAATCGAATCAACATATTTTTCAGTCATTCTAGACTCATAGAGGCACAACATATCAAAAATTTACTTCAAGAACATTTTTCTATAATTAATTAAAAATCATACAAATCACAGCCTTTACTAATTGTAAAACAGAAACAATTTCACTAAACACAACTCTTACTCAACACAATCACTTCCAACACCTTCACCAACTCAACTTCTCATCATCAAACCAACAAACCCTAATTCCTTTCTCACACCACTTCAAAAGAATTGAAGAAATTAAAGAAAAGATCTTACCTCAAATGAAGAAATCCACAAATCTTTAACCAAAACCCTTGTTTCTTTCTTCAAAATGCTTCAAACCTCAAGATCACCTCTCTTTCTCTCTTTGTCTATGGAGAATCCGGCCACTTCAAGAAAGAAAGAAGAAAATGCACAAGTCAAACACCTTTTCTTCTTTTAATCTCCACCATGCATCTTACAAGGAAAATTACCAAAACACCCTTAACCATATAACTAACTCTTTGTCTCATATAAGCCCTTTATAGTAATTTCATTAACAACCAAAAATATCTTCTTCCACTTAACCATCACCTTGACTCTTCATTTGACCAATGTATATGTTAATTATATCATCATATAAACAACATATACATTTGTCTCTAAACCCTAAATTTCTTCTCCAAAACACATATACATATACATTCTCTTCCCATTTCTTTTCTCTTACAATTTAACACATATATGCACAAACATTCACTTTCCAATATATATATCAACAACCACAATAACAACAACATACTCAAAACTTCTAGGGCATAAATGAGGATATTACATATCCTCTCTGCTACCTGTCTTGGCAAATACTTGGGTGTTCCTTTACTGCATGGCAGAGTTACTAAGAAGAACTTTGAGGAAACAGTGGATAAGGTTCAGAGCAAGCTTTCTTCTTGGAAAGCAAACTCGTTGTCTTTGCAGGTCAGATTGTGTTAGTGCAATCAGTTACCTAGACTACTGTAAACCATGTCATGCAAAAAAATATGCTCCCTCCTAGCATTTATTCCCAGTTGGATAAGTTAAACAGGAGGTTTATTTGGGGTAAGAATGGAGATGTGAATAAATTAGCTCTTGTGTCTTGGGATGATATGTGTAAAGCAAAAGATTATGGCGGTGTTGGTCTTAGGAAATCGAAGGATAATAGCAAGGAGCTCCTTATGAAGTTGATTTTGGAGATTTAGGAAAAATTCAAATGCTTTATGGGCTAGGATTTGGCAGGGCAAATGTTTAAAAGATAGTGATTCTATTTGGTGGTGCCAAAAGCCTAAGTATTGTTCTCATATTTGTAGGAGCGTTCTTTAGGTTATTGATGATTTTAAGAAGGGCCTGAAATGGAATGTGGGTAATGGTTCTTCAGTTTCCTTTTGGAATGACAAATGGTTATTAGATGTGCCTCTTAGTGTTGTCTCGAAGAAGAGTCCTACTCTGGATTAAATTAGCTGGACAGTTTATGCATTCATTGATAAGGATAAAGGAATGATCATAGGAATGGGCGCATCATGACATCTTACAATGTTTCGCCCGAAAGAATTAGTAAAAATAGAAATAGATTTCTTTGGAGATTTCTTTAGAATAATAAGACTGTTCCAATTCCAATATTTATGAAGAAAGAGGGGCAAGCTACCCGTACTGTTTTGGCTAAAAAGCCATCTCCTTGCTCTTCCTCATTATCTCCTACTCCAAAATACCAATATCGATAGTTGTGGAAATAGGTGCATGATTTGGTAATACACCAATTTGTCTTTTAAAGTCCAGTGGAATTACGCCTATTCCTTCTCTTAAAATAAAAAAAAAAGAACTAGTTTCATTATCGAGGGGAGGCAGCAGTTGGGAATTTTTTGCAATGGGTGAAAGCTTAACGGAGCAATGCCATGTGGAGGTAGAAGGCCTACAGGTCGTGAACTATAACTGGAAATGGGAGCTATTTGAAGATTGTTTTGATGAAGAGGTTTTACTTTGGCTGGCTGGCTATTTGGTTAGTTCAGATAGTATGATGCAGGATTGTATGGTCTGGAGTAGAGGCAAGAAAGGAGAATTTTCTACAGAATCTGCTTTTTCTCTTGTTTTAGAGGTTGAAGGTATGCAACCTGACTAGATGTACAGAATTATTTGGAAGCTTCGAGTTCCACAGCAAGTTAGAACCTTTCTTTGGCTTTGTTATAAGGGTTGAATTCTAACAAACGAAGAGAGGGTTAGGACGCACTTGGATTTGAACTCTTTATGCCCTCATTGTAAAGGTTTTAAGGAATCCATTACTCATGCCTTGAGGGATTGTGAGTTCAATAAGGTCATCTGGGATGCGTTTGTTTAGGGTTCTATTATTGGTGGCTTTTTTTCCCAGACTGAGGATCATTGGATCAAGTGGTGTCTTGATCTCCATAAAGGCAAGAATGATGATGGTTGGAGGGCTAAGTTTGCTATTGTCCTCTGGTAGCTTTGGAATTGGAGGAATGTAGAAATATTTGATAGCAAATTCAAGCCTCCTTTTAATCTGATTAGGTACTTACATATTATCACAGCAAATAATACAATCCATAGGATGATGGTTTGAGTCATCTTACTACTACTCAAAAGGTTATCCAGTTTATTGGATGGGATAGGCCGGGTGTGGGTTGGTACAAATTGAATTTTGATGGCGTAGTTAAGAGACTGTTAAATGAAGCAAGTGCAGGAGCCATCTTTAGGGACTTGAATGGCGATTGGATTACAGGATTTGTCCATTGAATTTTAGGGTATGCTAGTTGGGCTTAAAATTGCATTGGTTAAGGATCTTTTTCCATTAGTTATTGAAATGGATAATCTTGAAGTTGTCAAAATGGTGCTGAATAAATGTGAGTTAAACCATTATGCTAGGAGTTTGGTGTTTGAGATTAATTGGCTTATTGCTGGAAGGCAAGTTCAAGTGCGCCATATTTTAAGGGAGGGTAACAGATGTGCAGATGATAAGTGTATAATTGATGATATTATTGTCCCTATTTCTTTGTATAATTATTATCAAATTAAGTTTAATTTGTTTGTTCAAGTGCTTGTTAAGGTTAATTTCAGGAATTCTTTACATTTTGAGGCCTTATGGTCATTTCGGCTGAAATCACGGATGAAAGATGATGAAAAGAGCTAATTTGGGCAACTTCTTCAAGTGACACTCCCAATGACATAGGCATGTCAATGGCCGTGCCATTCAACTAATTCATAGAAGCTATGACACACCCAAGGACATGGGTGTGCCACTAGACATGCCATTGATTATGCCTTATAAAAGCTGTGACACGCCCAAGGACATGGGCGTGCACTGATCGTGCCCTTAACCAAGCATTACAATAGCAATGACATGCCCAAGGACATGGGCGTATCAATGCTTGTGTCATCAACAGTAAAAACAGTATCATTGACATGCCCAGAGATATGGCCATGTCACTGCGCGTGTCAGGATAAATTATTGGGCTATAAAAGCTGAACTGAAGTGAGAATTAGGAATCCAATTTTTAGAACTTAGAGCCGACTTACTAAGAAAGAAAGAGAGTTTAGTAGCTGAGATTGAAGGCGAAGATCCAAGTTTATCAAGATTTAAATCAAGAATCAAAGATTGAAGTGAATAAACACAAATCATTCGTTATGGATTTTTTGAATTCTTTTACTTATTTCTTTTGTTCTGGTTTTCTATTTATGAACATGAACTAAATCATCTATATCTAGATATTGATGAACCCTAGCTTTATTGTATGTATTGAATAGTTCTTATTAAATTAAATCTTTTAATTGAGCTATTTTATCGTTTTGATTCTTAATTTCTTATTTCCAATTGATAATAGCATGCTTATTGATTTGTTGCAATTTTTATATTATTGACTTGAGAAAACTTGATATGAATAGAATTCTCATTAGGATTGAGGGTTGATTGGAGTGCTAGAGATAGACTTACAAGATCCTTTGGTTTATGATTCCTTGTTCTTATTGCAAGATCTATTTAATTATGTTTGAGAAGAGATTTCAACATTCTACTTAGTGATTAGGGATTAATTTACTTGAGAGAGATTTTAGTCTAATTTAGAGGAATGTCAATTCAATATAGTTCAATTGAATTGATTTTCATAAATATTTTTTATGGCTAGGGAGATTCCATATCTGGATAATATTTTCATCATCAACTCTTTTTGCACAATATTCAATTTTTCTTTATTTTAATTTATTAAGTTACTTGTCTTTCATTACAAATATCACAAAACTATTGATTTACTAAACATCAGTTAAAATTTACACTAATAATTAACATTGTCCCCAGTAGAATGATATCTCACTCACTACTTTATTATTTGTGCGACCCATGCGGTAAAATTGCAATAACATAAGTTTGCCACCGACAGATTATTTAGCCAATTTCTCCTTAAAATTTCCCTGCGGTTGCGTTGAGTTAGAGTCGTCACATCCTGTGCTTCGTTGTTTGATGCAGGATGATTTTGCGGGTGTTGCTTGGCCTAGTTCTTTGTTTCTTCTTCTTTTTTGTATTTACCAAAAAAAAAAATAATAAGCCTCAAATTTTTGCAGGAGTTTAATTAAAATGTAACTTTTTTTTTTATTATCAATTTTCATATTTGAATAGGAGGCGTGTGTGTATATAAATAATTCATTTTTTTTTATTTCAATTCTTTTATTATAAAAAGAGAAATGATTTCACGGTAAAATAGAAATCATGACATTTTAAAAATTTTAATTTAATTAAGATCTGATTTGTGGTGAAACTATACAAATATTAACCATAATTTTTTCAAATTTCAATGTTATTAATTATTATTAAATAAATATATATAATTAATAAAATAAAACAAAAATGAATCCATCATCAACATACATAATGCTTGAAGGAATTTTTATATAAAAATTTAATTTAATTATGCTGATATTTGAAAAAAAAAATATTGAATTAAATTATCTTAAATGAATTTTTTCAAACGAAATCATAACAATAGATACATTGCTTATGGATGAAAGGAAAAATTTGAGTGAAGTTAAAACACTTACCCTTTGGAGCTATGGTATGGCAAAATAATGTATGAATGTTGCATGTGTTAGCAGTGATGGAACAAACAAAGTGAGCAAAACCTAATGCGGCGATTTGTTTTGTCAAAGTGAGGTATGGTATGGTCCGTCAAAGACTAACATTTCTAAAATTGTTCATGCTAGTTTTTTAAGTAATTTAATTATGAAATATTTCAATTGGATATATATTAAGAAATATAATGTATTAATTAAATTTAAAATGGTTAGTGATTAATATAGAAATCGATTTTTTAAAAAAATTATAATACGTATTGTTTTTCTTAATATTGATTCTTCTAAATCTATATTAAAACTTAATATGGTGTAGAAAAGAAATAACTACTCCACTGTACTCCAATTATTTCCCTGGTATAGGTTTAATATCTCAAGTTTTAAACTCTTTTTGCACAATCAAAAAAGTATTTTGGTCTAATTAAGATAAAAATTATTTTTGACTAGTTGCCACTTGAAAGAGGTTACAATATATTTATTAACTAATATAAAAATGAAATTTTCAATCCTAGTTATTGATTTTTAAGGTTGGTTCTTCCAATCTATATTAAAATTCAATATATAAAAGATGGATGAGTAATTTTTCTGTTCTTAAGTTATGCAATTTGGTAATTTAGGCATTAAGTTTGAGGGTTTGACTAATTGACAATTATGGATTTTGACTTCCTGGATATTTAATTTTGATATTTCTAGGGATAAATGAGATCATGCATTAAACAAAATTTGAGAGAATTCGTAATCTTGACTTATTAGGTTTTTTATTTTTGAGATTTTTACAGAAAACTTTTGAAAAATACACAATATGACATACACACACACATATACACTTGTTATTTGAATAATTTTTTTTATTAACTCGTTTTTCAATGAGTGCGATATATATGCTTTTGACATCTGCTAAAAAATTGCTAATATATTCATAAATAATAATTTGAGAGTAAAAACGCTATATATATTAATAGTCAAAATATGCAAAAAATTTAACTATTTGAGGGTTTGAGGATGCAAATGTTAATTAGGCTAAATACGTCTTGAGTCTTACTATTAAGTCTATAATTTTATTTATCTACATTAGGACTTCAGATTATTATTATTATTATTATTATTATTATTATTATTATTATTATATTAAATGTTTATTTAATATTGTTTCCAAACACTGCTAATCAACTGCGTATAAGTAATATTTATATAAACTCAGCCCTCTCACTCCCTCTCTTTCTCAAAATGTCAGAGTAATTATCCAGTTAATACTTGAAACCTCTATTGATTAAAAACTATTAGTTTTTATGTGCTTTGACTTTAAGATTTTGACACTAGTAGTGTTGTGCTAGAATTAGTCATGCTGCAAGTATACAGTGTCATGATAAGTAACATAGAATGAATAGTATATCATTCCCATGATAAAAGTGCAAATGAGTTGAAATCATTTAATTCTAAGACTAAATTAATTCAACTTATCTTCTATATTGAAAATCTCTAGGTTAGATCTTTTCAGTTGATTTTCTATGACTTTTATAAAGTATTAACTTAAATTTATTTTTTTTTATTATTGATTGATTATTTTTTTAATTAAGTTTTATTCTCTATTAAGGTCTAAAATTGGTATCGATATTAATTACTATGTTTACCCTCGTTATCACAGGAATTAATTCAACTCTTTAATATTTATGGAGACCTTTAAATAATCTCCCAAATATTTTTTTTTTATCTCTAAGAAAACCTTAAGGTTATTATTTCTTTAAATTAATATTATACTTCCACTCCCGCTGATCACATAACATCTTAGATCATATAATTATTGACTAGATAATCACAAATAATAAGCATAGAGATAATAAAATAATTAAAAAGAATAGAATTTGAATTAAATTAACAATGAAAAGCCATGCTTTTCTTATTCAAGTACGATGTTGTTGTTCAATTAAGTCCACCTTTGGCCAAGAAATTCAATAATTTGGCCACATTCAATGAGATATTTTGCTATTTTTTTTTTCATTTTTTTCTTTGTGGATGTATTTGTTGCGCTCGATTAATTACTATTACAAAGCGATACTCTTAAGTATACGAGGTTATTATAGCAACGGTGATCGTCCTAAAGTCGTCTCAAAAGGAAAGAATTATTTTACAATAGTTTGATTAATAAATAAATTAAAAAGCAAGAGTGTGATATGTTGGAATAGTGAAAAATAATTTAAATTTAAAAGTAATATGTGTAATGGTTGTACAAGATTGATCAATTCTAGGAAGGATACCTAGGGTTATAGATCAATTTAATCAAAGCTTAATTCTCAAATTATCCATTAATATAACCTTGTATTTTAATTTGTTCATTGAGTTTAATTAGTAATTACCAATTTATTAGTTTTCACATTCATGAATTAACAATAACCAATTATTTTAAAATTGCAAATTAATAAAACCCTAAAACTTATATTTCTAATTCATTCTTAGGATAGTTGAATGCATAATTCCAATATCAAATTTCTCATCTCGGTTCTTCATTCAATATCTAGAGATCAATATGTAGTTAATCTATCAACCTAACATTCAATCCAATACAATCAACTAATAACATGGCATATTAATGGAAATATCAAATCAAGTCATCAATCAAATCTACTACAAACCCTAGGCATGAGTAATTTAGCTCATCATCATCAATTTAAAATAAATATTCATCTCAATATAAATCAAATCACAATTGTCCATTGAAATATTAATGTTCTTAACAAACAACAACAATCTAGAAACGAATTAAAAGAGAGAATATAAAAATCCCTTTAAAGATGCTAAGAGCTAAACTTCTAGTCTTCCTCCTAGCTCCACTTTGAATATGATGAAGAACTAACAAGCCTTCTTCAATTAATGGCTCTCCTCTTGAAAGATGGAATGGTAACTCTCTCAAGCCTTCAACTCTTTAATCAAGCATTCTTCAAACCCTAACCTTCACAATAGCTTGCTCACCCAATTTTATCCTAAAAAATGTTAAGAATCTTGTCTATGGAAGAAATAGAAAATGAAGATGAAGGTGATGTTCATGGTCTCTCTCAAGACCAAGAACAAGAAGTTGAACCAAGAAAACCCCACGTGTATATATCTCCCCACTTTCCATTCTTTTTAGTTTGTTAAGACACCAAGCATATCATGCCAACTCACACACTCCACTTTGTCTCCCACTTTTTTCATTATTTAAATCTTAAAGCAACTTTTTTCTTCTTTTATTATTATTTTTTAAAAAGATAGCACTTGTTGTCTCCCACTTTATCCCCCATCTCGTGTAAAATAATTCAAAACTATCACACGGGACACAACCAAGTCATGAGTGACTTGGCCATGTCACTCATTTCTCTATGGACACGGCCAAGCCATGTGGCTATGTCCTTGGCTGCCATTCTACCCTCTTTCTTCTCTAGGTGAGACATGGCCAAGGTCTTGGCCGTATCTCCTGAATGTGTTCTCCACTGTCTTTATATTGTCTCTTCTCTTTGCTTTGCTCTTTAGATGGGACACGGCCAAGCCCTTGGACTTGTCATATGACATGATCAGTGGCTTGGCCATGTCTCTTGAATGTGTTCACTTCTGCCTATTCCCTTTGTTTCTTCTTTTTTTTGTTCTTCTGGTGAGACATGGCCAAGTGACACGGCCAGTGGTTTGGCTGTGTCTCTTGCTTGTGTCTGTCTCTGCCAAATTTTTCTGAGGGACACGGCCAAGCTGACTTGACCTGGTCGTGTCATGTGAGTGATTCATGCCTCTTGCCTTGGATGAGGGACACGGCTAAGCCATAAAGTGTCTTGGCCTTGTTTCATATTTTTCCACCTCATTAATCCATCAAATTAAATTAAAGCTCCATTATTTTGTCCTTCAACCTAGATCAAATACTTCAAACAAACTTAAGTACAAATTTAAAGAAACATCAATTAAAAGCCAATAAAATTACCCTAAAAATACATACACAAATGATCAAAACAGTATTCAAGTTTGCTGTGATTATATTAAAAATAAAAAAGGAAAATGAAATTGGTTTTTATTTTAGCATGCATTTATTTATAGTGCACTGTTTTCTTATTATAACCATTATGAACAAGGTAAACAGTGAAATTACCAAAAATTTCATGTTATTTTTATGAGAGAATATACTATTATGGCATTACATGTTAATTTGGTGAGGCACTTTCATCATGCAACACCATTTGGGACAACTTCCATCATCATCATCATCATTATTACCTTTTAGCTAGCTTGATTCTAATGAAATATTCAAATAATGGCAATATTAGGGAATACATCATCCAAATGTCTCACATTGCTTCAAATCTTAAGGCATTAAAGCTTGAGTTGTCTAAAATTTACTTGTGTATTTAGTATTAATTTCACTTCTTGTATAATATAATCAATTTAAGGTTGCTTATAAATGCCAAAAGGAGAAATGGACTCTTAATGAACTCATTTCATATTGTGTGCAAGAATAAAACATATTAAAATAAGAAAGAACTCAAAGTACTCATTTGGCAAGTAATTCTAAGGTTAAGGGAAAAAAAAGACAAAAAATGACAAGAAGTCGCTAAAGGTCTAAAACAAAAGAAACAAAAAAGGTAATGAAGGTTGTTTCTTTTATAAGAATATTGGAAATATGAAGAAGGAACATCTCAAATATCACATTTCGCATGTAAAGAAAGGTACATTTCTTACTTTAGTCTACAAAGAGGTTGATTTTAACTTCAGTACTTAAAAATACTTAATGGTCAGACTCTGATGCTATTTCTCACATAAGTGTTTCTTTATAAGGTTTTCTGAGCTACTGAAAGTCGATGCTAAAAGAAACATTCATATGAGTGATGGAAAATCGATGAAAGTTGAAGTAATAGGGAATTTTAGGATTATTAGTGTGAACCTCGGTTTTTCACCCGAAAAGGATTTGGATGAACGTTCACTTGTTGTCGGGAGTCGCCACTCAGTTTATTTTGTTCGAAGGGAAAAACTAAGAAAACCCTTGTTTGACTCCAATAACGCGTCCAATGTAAAGGTTTCTAATCTGCGAACCCAAGGAGAATTCGGGGACTATGTCATGAATTTGATTAATTTGCCAAATAAGAAATGAATCCAAAAGGAGCACAGAAAGGAAGAAGAATAGATTGTTGATAAATTGCGAACTTGTTATTTGAGGTGAATCCCAAATATGCCTACATACTCTCTTTTTTATGAGAGATCAAAGTCCATGTAGTTCGAAAAAGCCTATTTAAAGGCAATTATGCATTTTGCATGCGTGTGTGTATGCTTTGTGCATTGTCGGGCTTTTTGCCAAAATTGTAAGATTTTAAGCACTTGGTGCTAATTTTGCTGAAATTTGGGTACTTCATACCAAAAGAATGCAATTTAGGCTCCGTGCCAAAAAGATCAATTGATTCATGGCTTAATGCCAAAAGGTTGATTGATTAGTTAATTAGGCCTTAGACCTAAAAGGATTAGGTCTTCGACCAAAAAAAAAGAAATTTAGAAGAAGATGCAATATTTATAACCCGCTTGGATCAACAAAAGGTAAATTATGATATTACCTGATTTAGGATTTTCCCACTTCGTAGTTCCAGATCTTTTTTTCTCGGACCTTGGATTCGATTTTGATTAATTCCTACAGCACACGGTTAGGTTTATGCAAATAAAAGTCCAATGAAAGTTCTTAAGCGTGTGTGAATAGAGAGTTCGTCAGCATGAAGCCCCGGAATTCCAACAGCCAACCTCTTTTTTGAAAATTCTGAGGCATTATATAGACACAAATCGGACTGGACGGCGGTCGGACCGGGTGGCTCGCCGGAAAAATGGGAAAAGGACAACGGACGGCGGTCGGACCCCAAAACGGCATCGAAATTCGCACTTTTTCGTTCAAACTGATTTTCTGGGAGCTGCGGACCTCAAAAATTATTCCGAGACCATATCTGTGATCCTTGCGTCACTCCGGACATTTCAAGTACCATGAAGACATACTTTCGGTGAACTTTACCGTGGACCTCCGGTCCGGCTCGGTCGTCTGCAGTCTGAGAAAAATCGGCTTTCCGAGCCTCAAAATTCGAGTATTCACAATTGCCCCCCACTGGGGACCATAAAAATGATTTATGGGATCCAGTGGCCTTCTGAAGAGCGAATTTTGAGCGAGGGGGTAAAAGACCCGCCTTTTGGCATTTCTGGATTGCTTGCAACACTTCTGATTTTTCTCTGATTGTATTTTGACTTTTCTATACCAGCACTTTTGTTTAGCACAAAACAGTACATATGTATGCATGATGTCCCCTTTTATTTTCATAAAGGTATTTATTTGCTTCTTTACAACCATTGCATGGACAACTGGACCAAGAGTTTTCAAAAGGTTGAAAGGATCAATATGGGAAGATATGGATTGAAAGCTGTTGCTACTCTTAGAGGTGTAGCTATAGATTGGGATTTCTTGCATGTTTGTATCAGATTTTGGGATCACCCAGCTCACGTCTTCAGATCTAGTGCCCGGATGGACGAGATGTGTCCTCTTTTTGAGGAATGCTGCTCAATTATCGAATGTGACCCAAATGTCCCTCTTGTAAGGAATGAGGTTCAAATCGGCAATGTGGGGTCCTTCCAGAGGCTTTTCAACTTTACAAGGCCTCAAGCTCAAGCTATGATCATGGAGGGGAGTAAGGCGATGCTACTTCCTTTGATTGATGAATTCCTGACTGCCAACTTTGAAGATGAGGTTCAACTGAAACACAGAATGCGAGCTTTTGTTTTCTGCCTGTTAGCCGAGTTTATTTTCAACCATGATCCTGGCTTTGGAGATTTGAGGCTTTGCCCCATGGTTAGGCAGATGGAAGAGCTTAATTGCATTGGCGGAATGATTCTGGCTGAGACCATTCAGAGCCTGGACAGAACTGCACTCGGGTTTGAAAATTGGGCTGTTACCCCGATCATTCTTCAGGTAATTTTGTTATACCTTTTGTTTCTTCTAATTTCATTATCTCTCTTTTTGTTTGTAAATAAAAAGGATCTATTTTCTCAGGTTTGGCTGAGAGACCATCTCCGAGTGGTTGCTGCTCCCAACGCCTTGACTTATAACCCTTCTCAATACCGCACCAGGAGAATCCAGATTTCTTTTCCCTCCATGGCTAAGTGGGCTATCTGGTTGTTTGAGCTTTGACCAGAAGAATTGCTATGGTTCGTCCCTTGGTATAGAATTCCTCGCTTCATGGAGGCAAATGCAATGCACAACCATGTCTATCTTCTTGGTTTCACTCATAGCACATGGTATAGTGCTTCTCGGGTCCTCAGACAGATGGGGATTGATCAGAGGGTTCCCCTTCCTGTTGGGCTTACCATTGCTTCCCCTATTACCCCCGGAGTTACCCGAGTTGTTCTACAGACCTGGGTCAGAGACCATCAGATGATCAGGCCTTTTGCTGAGCCTTCCCTTGTTCAGCCTACTCCAGAGTATAGGACCTGGTTTATAGCTGAAATTTGGCCCGTTGAAAAAACCAGGAGGTATGCCTTGCTGCAGGAGCTGGAGGGAGAGGAGGTGGTTCCTCTTAGCGAGGAGAAGATAGATGTCGCAGAGAGTTTCGGAACTAAGAAAGATACCGAAGACTCTGCCCCACGTAGGAGGCGTAGGATTTAGATCCCAGGGTGACTCCATTGTCTGCTTTTTGGGTTGTTTGTACCTTTTTAGTTCCTTGAATGTATAGGACTTGTGGTCTGACTCTTTTGATGAACCAACTGACTCTTTTTTGTAATGACCGACTCTTTTTGTAATGAAAGATTCTTTTTTGTAATGAATGATTCTTAATGAATGACTTTTTTGTTTACTTTCCAAGCATTATCTACTTTATTTATTTGCTCTAATTTTTGCCTAAGCTGTCCTTTCGGATTTTCAACTTAGCGAGCTCTTACCCATTCTTGCCTAAGCCGCCCTTTGCTGGTTTTCAACTTAGCGGGATTTTTTATTTATTTATTATTATTATTATTATTATATTTATTTATTTATTTATTATTTTTTTATGTTGGCAAGAGAAAAATGAATCAATGATTTTTATTGAAATTTAGACCGTGCTCAAGGAGAGCTGCCTACATATCTCGAATTAGTTTACGAGAATCAGGTCTAATTTAGTTCCTTACAATGCATGATTATACATAATATTTCTTTAGCTGATCCAGATTGCATGGGTTTGTGAACTCCAGACCATCCAAATCAGACAAGATGGCGGCTCCGCCGGAAAGTATTTTCTTTAAAATGTAGGGTCCCGCCCAATGAGGACGAAACTTCCCACGAGGATCTGTAACAGGTGTTCTGATTTCTTTCAGAACCAAACAACCTTCTTCCAACTTTCGATCTTTGACCTTTTTGTTGAAATGTCTTGCCATTCGCCTCTGATACCCTTGAATCCGATGTAGAGCTTGAAGTCTTTTTTCATCCAAACCCAACAACTGATGATGATAATTGCTGATCCATTCAGCTTCATTTATCTGACTTTCTTGAATTATCCTCGCCGATTGAACTTCCAGTTCAATGGGGAGTACTGCTTCCATTCCGTACACCAGGGAATACGGGGTTGCCCCAGTAGGAGTTCTAATTGATGTTCTATATCCTCACAAAGCCAGCGGTAACTTCTCATGCCAACGTCTATGTTCCTTGATCATTTTTTTGTATGATCACCTTTATAGACTTGTTCGCTGCTTCTACAGCTCCATTTGTTTGAGGTCTATAAGGAGAGGACTTATGATGCTGGACATTCTTATCCTTCAAGAGCTTAGCAAATTCTGCTTGGAAATGAGTTCCATTATCAGTGATAATCTCAAATGGCGTTCCGTACCGACAAAGAATGTTGGTTCGGACAAACTGTGCTGCCTTTTTGGCGTCTAATTCTGCATAGGAAGCTGCTTCAACCCACTTTGTGAAGTAATCCACTGCTACCAAGATAAACTGATGTCCATTTGAGGCTTTTGGATGTATTTTGCCAATTATATCTATTCCCCAAGTAGCGAAGGGCCATGGAGAAGTGATTGGATTCAGGGCAACGGGAGGTTGCTTCTGTAGCTTAGCAAATATCTGGCACTGATGGCATTCTTGCACAAATGCCATGCAGTCTGCATTCATGGTGGACCAATAATATCCTAGATTGGCAATTTTTTGAGCTAAGGCGATCCCATACATGTGTGGCCCTGATTCGCCACCATGTACCATTTCCATTATCTGCTTAGCCTCTGCTTCATTCACACACCTTAGGTGCATTCCATTCCAACTCCTCTTGTAGAGGATATCCCCATTAAGAATGTATCCTGTGGCTAGCTGCCTTATTGCTCTCTGATCAACCCTTGATGATCCCTCTGGATAACTTCCATCCTTGAGATAACTCTTGATATCCCAGAACCATGGTTTACCATCGGCCAAATGCATTACGTGGGCAGGTTGCTTATGAAGTTGAACTTTCAATGGACGAATGGCTTTCCCCTCCTTGATATTGATCATGGAAGCTAAAGTAGCCAGGGCATCAGCAAACTGATTCTTTGCTCTTGGGAGATATTCGAAGGACAGATCATCGAATTGTTGTGCCAAATGATCAAGGCGTTGTAGGTAAGGAACCAAACGCTCTTCTCTTATCTTCCATTTCCTTAAAGCTTGTGATACTATTAAAATAGAATCACCGTAGACCTTTAGGTTCTTAATCCCTAATTCCAGGACGGCTTCAAGCCCATTGATGCAAGCTTCATATTCTGCTTCATTGTTTGTGCAGCTAAAGTCAAGTTTAACTGCAAATGGAATGTATTCTCCACAAGGAGTTTTGAACACAATCCCAATTCCATTTCCATGATAATTGGATGCCCCATCAAAATACATCTCCCAAATACTCCTTTCCATATTCAAGAGGTCTTCATCAGGGAAACCCATTTCTCGCATCTCGTCTTTTACGGGTAATTCTGCTAATTGGTCAGCTATTGCGCCACCTTTCACAGCTTTCCTTTGAATGAATTTTAAGTCAAAGGCTGCCAATGTTGACACCCACTTAGCCATTTTGCTGTCCAAAACAGGCCTCTCAATAAGGAATTTCAAGGGACTCTGTTCTGCGATGACATAAGTAGTGTAAGAAGATAAGTAGTGTTGTAACTTCGTACAAGTCCAATACAAAGCTAAACACAACTTCTCAATCTTGTTATACTTTAACTCATAGTCCAGCATCCTTTTGCTGAGGTAGTAAATTGCATTTTCCACCTTTGTACTTTCGGCTTCTTGAGCTAGCATTGCACCCATGGCTTCATCTGTCACAGACAAATACAAGAGCAGAGGCTTTCCCATTCTGGGAGGTTGTAGAATTGGCGGACTTAACAAGTATTCTTTGATCTTGTCGAAGGCCTTTTGGCAGTCTTCATTCCATTCTTATGAAGCACCTTTCCTTAGTAGCTTAAAGATTGGACCACAAGTCTCTGCCAATTGCGATATGAATCGACTGATATACTGTAATCTACCTAGCAAACCTCGAATCTCTTTTTCTATTCTTGGCGGAGGCATTTTCAGAATAGCCTTTGACTTTGCTGGATCCACCTCTATTCCTCTCTTGCTGACCAAATACCCCAAAAATAAGCCTGATGTTGCTCCAAATAGGCACTTTGTAGGATTAAGCTTCAAATTGTACTTGCGAAGTCTAAGGAAGAACTTCTCAAGTGCTTCAACGTGTTCTTCTGGAGACTTTGACTTAACAGTCATATCATCAACATACACTTCTACTTCTTTGTGAATCATGTCATGAAAGACTGTTGTCGCCATCCTTTGGTAGGTAGCCCCTGCATTTATCAACCCAAAAGGCATAACCCTGTAGCAGAAAGTGCCACATTCTGTAATGAAAGCTGTCTTCTCTTTGTTTGGTGGGTGCACTAGGATCTGATTGTACCCAACCGTGAGGTCAGTCATGGAAACCATCATATGCCCAGCCATCCTGTATATCAGCAAATCGATGTGTGGTAGTGGAAAATCGTCCTTAGGACAAGCCTTATTCAAATCTCTATAGTCAACACACATCCTGACCTTTCCATCTTTCTTCGGGACTGGCACGATGTTTGCTAACCAGGAAGGGTAGGCAATCGGTTCTATGAACTTATTGTCCAGTTGCTTGGCAACCTCCTCTTTAATTTTCAAAGACCATTCAGGCTTCATTCTTCTCAATTTCTGCTTAACCGGCTTCGCATCTGGGTATAGTGGAATCTTATGAACTGCTATGGCTGGGTCTATTCCCGTGACATCACTTGCCTTCCACATGAAGCAGTCGACATATCTTCTGATGCACTCAACAACCTGTTCCTTATTCACACAATCATATGCAATGTATGTATGTTCATTTTCTTTGCCAATCATTATCTTTTCATTTATTTCTTTTATTTCATTTATTTCATTTTTGCTAGATAATACTTGGAAAGAAAAAGACACAGGGTAACTAAGAACTTGAACAGTTTCATTAATAATGGCAGAGTCATCCTCCAGAGTTACATCATCTTTGACATCAGGGTTTTCTATTCCTGAAGCTAAGGAAGACTCAGAACTGGACTCTGACTCGGTGTTTGACTCGAGATTTGACTCGGTACAAGACTCAGGTTCAGGGTATGATACAGGACTAGGTTTGACTATAGCTGCTTGTCCCTCTTCAGCATACCAGTTCATCAGTGGCCCCTCGGTGGTCTTGATCAGCTTCGTGAGGTCCCTTTTATCTTCGACATTGGTTATCATAGCAACCTCATCAAAGAGACTAGGCTGCATGAAATCCTCCACTTGTGAGTCAGTAATAGGTTCTGGTTCTTCTTCCTTTATGGTCAAAACATCATCGAACATCTCAAAACCCAGTAGCTTCTTTCCAGTCATAGGAGAATAGAATGGCTCATGGAAACCACAGTAAGGAACTGTTTTCCCAGGTTTGCAGAAGTGGCCATTCAGAGTTTTAAAGTAAGGGCGCATTTTGAGGCTTCTTGCCCCCCAATTCTTCTTTTTCTTCCTTCCATGCTCAAACTCTTCTATTTCCTCATCTGTGGGTTTGTACCCCAGGCCAAAAGTTCCCTTATTCTCAGGTTCTTCCCATGGCCGCACTACGGGTGTTTTCCTCCCAGAATTTATCATTTCCATTCCGGGCAGCAGACCTACCCTTAGCATCATTCCCACCAGGCAATTGATTTGGACCTCTCCAAAATCATATAAGATAAATGGCCCTTTGGGTTTTTCTCCTTCAATGCATTGGACTGTATCATAATGGAAACCAGTCAAGGTCATTGCGGTTTTGCCAGGAACAACCTCAAAGAGAGACTGATCCATGGTTCTCTTGTTGATTTCACAGGTGTCACCTTTGATAGTGATGATTTTTCCTTCAAAAGGGAACTTAAGTTTTTGATTTAATGAAGAAGGGACGACATTATTCTGATGAATCCATGGCCTTCCAAGGAGGAGATTAAAGCTCGCGGGTACATCAATGACTTGGAAGGACACTCTCATTTTCACCGGCCCAATAGCAATTTCCAGAGTGGCAACACCCAAAATTTCTCTTCGAATGTTATCATATGCTCTAACAATCTGATCAGAAGGTGTAAGATCTGTAGCCTCCAACCCCAGACAGCTTGCTACCTTCAAGGGACACACATTTAAGGCTGACCCATTATCAATGAGAACCATGGGAACAGTCTTTCCCCCAGTTTGTATGGTGATGTATAGAGCATCATTGTGTTTACTGCCATCTTCTGGTAGGTCTGTATTAGAAAATCGGATACTCAATGCCTTGGTTGATTGAGTCAAAGTGGCCACCAAAGCTTCTGGGCTTGTGTCCACTGATGTATCAAGTTGACTTAAAGCTTCGCTGAGAGCCTGCCGGTGTGGGAATGAAGAAGCAAGGAGCTCCCAAATTAACACCTTAGCTTGAGTTTGTTTAAGCTGTGTGAGGACAGGGTCTTCTTTTGGCTCTGGTGTCTTCTTATGGGGGTGATTTGAGGTTGTAGGGGCTTTTCCCAAGTCGAGTGGCTGATATTGCCTTCCGCTTCTTGTCAAAGCGTCGACCTCTTTAGCAAGGTCATTCAAATCCAACACACACACTTCATTCATTTCTAAGAGAAGTTTGAAAGGATCAAACAACTCTTCTTCCACAGTGATGGCGTGGATGGAATGATTAGGCAAAGGGTTAGTATTAATGTTCGGTTGACTCCTGAGAGGAATGATGTCACCCCTATCCACCAAATCCTGGATGCGGTTTTTCAGAGTCCAGCAAGCATCTGTTCTATGCCCTTTTCCTTGGTGGTATTCACAATACTCATTGGCCTTATAACTGGAGGGTAATGGGTTTGGAGGAGGCCTTGGGTCCAAAGGCTTCAAATACTTCTCTTCCACGGCCTTTTTAAACACTAGATGAAGGGGCACTCCAAGGTCGGTATATTGCCTTCTTGGCTGATTTCTCTACCCAAGATTGCCCACACATAAAGGATTCGCAGGGGCAATATTGGCCACCTCATTGACCTTTCTTGAGGAAGTAGCTTGGCCTTGTTTTCTATACTTCGAAGTAGCTCCCTCATCTACTATTTTACCTATCAAGTCTTCTACCTTAGTTGCAGTCGCAATGAGCGATTTGAAAGTAGGTAGGTATTGGGTTTGCAGTTGAGCTTGATATGTAGGCCTTAAATTCCTGATTATAATATCAATCTGCTCCTGTTCTGAAGGGCGATTGATCATTTGGGCGGCTTTTGCCCTCCACCTTGTAAGGAACGAGGAGAAGGGTTCATTGTTGTTTTGTTTGGTAGTCTCAAGTTCTCTTCTAGTGACATCCACCTCAATATTGTAGTGGTATTGAGTGTTAAATGCATTGCAGATGTCTTCCCAGGTCTTAATCTTAGCACTGTCCAGGCTTACAAACCATTTTAGGGCAGCCCCAGTCAAGGATTGTTGAAAGAGCTGAGCAAAGAGCTCATCATTTAAACCCCAAGGGCTCAAGGCCCCCACATACATCTTCAAATGGGTTTTAGGGCAAGTGGTCCCATCAAATCTGTCCATCCCAGGCATTTTGAATTTTGGAGGCAATCTAGCTTGGGAAAACAAGGATAAGGAATCCATGTCTACCACCTCTTTATGAGTTTTCATGGCAGTGATTGACCTTTCAAGCAATTCAAGTTTCTTTTTCAGTTCATCAGTTTCATTCTTAGAGGGTGGATCCTCCAAATTGATGACAGGGGTATTGTTCTGAGCAGTCATGGGGGTACTAGTTTGCCCCACAATGGGTTCCTTTCCTAAATTTCCAGGAGTAGTGGCTGTCTTTGGTGCCCCTCCCAATTCAGCCAGGATGGCTCCCTTTGGGCAGCCAAAGCTTCATCAATTCTCTCTTGCATCCTAGCTTCAATTTCTTTAACCTGTCCATCTAGCAAGGCCTTAATCTTTTCAATAGTAGCCATTTCAGCAATTGGAGCATTTGGTGAAATTGAGGTAGCAGGACTTGTGGGTGATTGCATAGTTGGAGTTGGTGTAGCTTGTGTGGGTGAAGGCACACGGATAGTGGATACCTGCAAAGGGTAAGGGTAAAGGATCAGGGTAGTGTGTAGGGTAGAAAGACTCTTGGTCCACTTGCATATATCAAAAGTTTTCCTCAAAAGATTTTCCCCCAAAATAATGTTGTCATGTTGCATGAATGCACCTCATCACATCATAATTCATTTTAATGGAATGTGGCACTATCATTGGGTACATGCAACCTAAGGGAAGGTTCTATTGTTCATGAAAATAGAGAATTGGCTTATAATAGGGACCCTTGAGTCTTGAGTAAGATATACCTAACCACATGTGAAACAAGGAGTTTTGCGTGGGTCCAACAGTACGATTACTCATGGGCCATTCCAAAAGGATTAGAATGGTTTGCGACAACAGGGAGGACGCTTTGGCTGTCCGCCGGCATAATCAAGGAGATCTGCCGGTCAGCGCTACTTGCTATCCAGACTCAGAATTTTGAACAGAAAGAGAAGAAATTCATTTGAAAACAATTTTTTTTATGCAATGGAGGAAAAGGATTCCCCCATATAATGCAAGAGAAAAAGATTCTCTAAATGACAAAATAAATGCACAATTAATCAAACAAGGGTCCATCAAAGGAAAAAAATTCCTTTTGTCAATTTTATTCCCATATCCTTAAAGAAAGGATATATATTGCTAAGATACCCTACAAAACAAATAGAAGTACCCTAAAGAAGGGTAAGTTAGTCAAATGAACACTAATAGTCTACTAGGATCCCATAAATTATTTTTTTTATTATTATATATTTTTTATTATTATATTTTTTTTATGGTCCCCAGAAAGATTTTTTTTAGTCAATTTTCAATTCTAGTGTCCTTAAAGAAAGGACAACCATTGCTAAGGTACCCTGCAAAATAAATAAAAATACCCTAAAGAAGGGCAAGTTAATCAAATAAACAATAGTAGTCTACTAGGATCCCATGAATCATTTTCATGGTCCCTAGTGTCAAATTAATCAAATAAGCAATACTAGTCCACTAGAATCTCATAAATCATTTTTATGTTCCCCAGTGGAGTCGCCAAGCTGTGAACCTCGATTTTTCACCGGAAAAGGATTCGGATGAACGTTCACTTGTTGTTGGGAGTCGCCACTCAGTTTATTTTGTTCGAAGGGAAAACTAAGAAAACCCTTATTTGACTCCAATAACGCGTCCAATGTAAAGGTTTCTAATCTGCGAACCCAAGGAGGATTCGGGGACTATGTCATGAATTTGATTAATTTACCAAATAAGAAATGAATCCAAAAGGAGCACAGAAAGGAAGAAGAACAGATTGTTGATAAATTGCGGACTTGTTATTTGAGGTGAATCTCAAATATGCCTACATACTCTCGTTTTTATGAGAGATCAAAGTCCATGTAGTTCGGAAAAGCCTATTTAAAGGCAATTATGCATTATGCATGTGTGTGTGTATGCTTCGTGCATTGTCGAGCTTTTTACCAAAATTGTAAGATTTTAAGCACTTGGTGCTAATTTTGCTGAAATTTGGGTACTTCGTACCAAAAGAATGCAATTTAGGCTCCGTGCCAAAAAGATCAATTGATTCATGGCTTAATGCCAAAAGGTTGATTGATTAGTTAATTAGGCCTTAGACCTAAAAGGATTAGGTCTTCGACCAAAAAAAAAATTTAGAAGAAGATGCAATATTTATAACCCGCTTGGATCGACAAAAGGTAAATTATGATATTACCTGATTTAGGATTTTCCCACTTCGTAGTTCCAGATCTTGTTTTCTCGGACCTTGGATTCGATTTTGATTAATTCCTACAGCACACGGTTAGGTTTATACAAATAAAATTCCAATGAAAGTTCTTAAGCGTGTATGAATAGAGAGTTTGTCAGCATGAAGCCCCGGAATTCCAACAGCCAACCTCTTTTTTGAAAATTCTGAGGCATTATATAGACAAAAATCGGACTGGACGGCGGTCGGACCGCCGTGGTCAGCGGTCGGACCGGGTGGCTCGCCGAAAAAACTGGAAAAGGACAACGGACGGCGGTCGGACCGCCGCGGTTGGCGGTCGGACCGCCGGTTCTGGCGGTCAGACCCCAAAACGGCACCGAAATTTGCACTTTTTCGTTCAAACTGATTTTTTGGGAGCCGCGGACCTCCAAAAATTATTCCGAGACCATATCTGTGATCCTTGCGTCACTCCGGACATTTCAAGTACCATGAAGACATACTTTCGGTGAACTTTACCGTGGACCTCCGGTCCGGCTCAGTCGTCTGCAGTCTGAGAAAAATCGGCTTTCCGAGCCTCAAAATTTGAGTATTCACAATTAGGAACTAGATTTTATTTGGATTTGGAAGACACTTGTTCTATCGTGATTTAGACAAAATTTAGTTTTTATTTCCTTATTGGATAAATATGATTGTTATTATTCTTTTGGAAATAATCAATTCAATCTTTCACTAAAATCCAATCCAGTTAGTATTAGTTCATTAAGTACATATGAGAACATGTATTTGTCTAATACTATTGCATCATAAATCTTGCATATGGATTAAAGAGGTATTAAGATAAATTAAATAATGATAACGCATCAAAATTATGGCAAAAGCACTTAGGTTATATCTTGAAAATAAGAATCGAGAGATTTGTATCATATGACATTCTAGACTCCCTTAATTTTCAAACCTTGGTGTTTATGTTGAGTGCATCAAGGGAAAACAAACTAAGCAAAAGATAATAGGTGCAAGTAGAAGTTTAAATTCTTAGAATTAACACAAATATTGGTGGGCCATTTCCTTCAACTTGCTGGAATGGTCAATTGTGTTTTATGCCATTCATTGACAATTACTCACAATATGGTTATTTGTACCTCATTCATGAGAAATCTCAATCGCTGGACTTGTTCAAGGCTTTTAAAACTAAGGATGAGAACCAACTCAATAAAATAACTAAGTGTGTTAAATTTGACCATGGTGGTGAGTTCTACAGGAGATATGACAATTTGGATGAACAATGCCCTAGATCATTTGCTGAATTCCTAAAGGCGTGTAGAATTATCCTACAATACACTATGTTGGGATTACCTAGCATGAATGGTGTAACTAAAAGATGAAATATAAATCTAAAGGACATTGTAAAGAGTATGATTAGCCATTCTACCTAGCTAGAATCACTCTAGGGAGAAGCATTAAATATAACGTCTTATATCCTTAATAGAGTACCAACTAAAGTAGCTATGAAGAAATCTTATGAGCTTTGGTTGGGTAGAAAACCTAGTCTAAAACATTTTTTCATATAGGGATGTCTAGTTGAGGTAAGGCTTTATAGGCCAAATGAGAAGACATTAGACTCTAAAATATTAAGCAACTACTTTACAACTTTAAAATCCAAATAAATAAATAAATACAATTCAATCATTCATTACAAATAAGCAAATTATATCATTCATCACATAACAATAAATCAACAATCAAAATTAGGGTTAGATTGTAAAATTATGGTTTTTAGGGTTTCTATTATTCAAATTAGGGTTTTAGGGTCCTTATGTTCAAAACTAGGTTTAATCTTAGAAATTAGGGTTTTACATGTAAAACTAAGGTTTAGGATAAAAAAAATGCACAATTAAGGTTTTTTTCATACTACCTTAAGGTTTTTTATGCCATATTAAAGTCCAACCCTAAAACTAAAGTTCAATATGAAAGATTAGGGTTTTTATCTAATACTACAGTTAAACATTCAAATCTATGGTTTAATATACAATTTTAAAGCTAAAACATGTAAGCTAGGGTTTTGAAATAATAAACTAAAACAAAAACATGTGAACTAGGACTAAAGTATGCAAATTAAATTAGTACATGCAAAGTTGGAATTCTGATTTGTAAAACAAAGCTTAACCCAAAACCTAAGATGCAAAGCTAGAGTTTAAAATTTGTATTTAAGATCATGTGATGTAATTGTAAGGTGTAAAGTGGAATTTAGGGTTTCAGATGATTCGAACCTTAGATCTATAATTCATTGTAACAAACTTACAAAACCATCTTTATAACAATATATCAAATGTTGAATCAAATCATTAAATTTATTGGATTGATTGATAAGAATTTTACCTCCGTTTATTAGCTCCACCAATATCACCAATATCAGTATGTTGAACTAAGCTTCCTTAAATCATTTCCTAAGTCAATTGCAATATTGGTTGAGTGAATGCAATTTGAAGACAATTGTCTTGTTTTGATCCTTTGTATTTTTTTTTATAATTCAAAAGTGCCTCTTTGTCTCTTTTATTTGCTAAACTCTCTGCGACTGCCTTCCTTCCCCTTCTTTCATTTTAATTCCATATTTATATCTAGCATTAGGGTTAATCCGTCTCAATAATCCTTCATCCATTCAAACACTTTTCTTCTTATTCGAACGCACTTAGAATTTAAACCAAATTAAAACTGAATCTGACTCGGATTAAAGCTAAACCAAAGACTCACGTCGAATTAGACTGTGGCTAATTTGATATGAGCAAAGTTTACATCGAACTGGACCATGGAATATTCAATATGAGTGAAGCTCATATCAATTTGGACAAGTCCAGTTTGATATGGGCATAACCCATATCAAATTAAACCAAACCAAATCAGCTTTAATCTTCGGATTGGACCTAATTTGGACTTTTAAAAATTGGACCAGTTTAATTTTGGCTTTTTAAAATTGGACCGACCTAATTCAAGCCTTTAAACTAGGTTTAAGCTTTTAGAATCATACCGTTTTTGGCTTAGCCTCACTCAATCAGAATAGGACTTGTTCAGGGCCAAAATTATGGGTCTACAGTTTGCCTCTTACTTAAACGATCTTTAATTTATTCAAAGAGTGAAAAGAATCTGCCTTTAAGCGATCTTGGATGCTTTGGGTTGTGGACACGTAACATCTTGATTTGGGTTATGGACCCGTAATCTTAGTTTGCATTCTGGAACCATAAATATGATTTGGGTTTTGGACCCGTACTTTGGTTCGGGTTCTGGACACATGCCTTGGTTTGGGTTCTTGATTCGTAAATTTGGTTTGAGTTCTGGACTCATGAATTTTGTTTGGGTTCTGAACATGTGCCTTGGTGTGGGTTCTAGACTTGTGAATTTGGTTTGGGTTTTGAACTCGTGCCTTGGTTTGGGTTTTAAACTAGGGGATTTGGTTTGGGTTCTAGACCCGTACCTTGGTTTGGGTTCTAGACCCGTGAATTTGGTTTGGGTTCTAAACCCATGTCTTGGTTTGGGATCTAGATTCATGAATTTGGTTCGGGTTCTAGACCCATGCCTTGGTTTGGGTTCTGGATCTATGACTTGGTTTGGGATTTGGACTCGTGAATTTTGCAAAAATTTTGGTTATTATTATTATTATTTTTTAACCAGGTCTGTAAAAAATTTGGTTACTTTTAAACGGTTGTTGAGTATTATCCCCTATATACTCTTGCTCCTTACGTGGAAAAATATTTTTATGCACAAAAAAAATTTTTGAACATGCATAAACACAGTATGCTCATGATGAAGATGAATTATTTGTGCAACTATGCACTATCGACATACTTATCCATTTTTTCAATCTGATCGCATTCCTTTATACTTTTTTTGTACCTTTCTTTTATTTTACCCTATTTTGAATTTGTGCATGGTCTTATCCTTTTACATATTAATTTCCTATATAAATGATGCATAATTCATTCATTACTTCAAACAAATTCAAAAATCTTTCAGTCTGCTTTCTTATTTCTCATTTTTGAAACTTCTCAAACCTTCAGTCCATATTTTCCTTTGGTAAAGCTGATGATAATATAGTGCCTTCAACCTTCTTATGCTTAATGTCATGAAAAGTAGTGATCATTCTCTGATAGGTTGCTCCAGTATTTTGAAGACCAAAAGGCATTACCCTGTAGCAAAATATACCCCATGTAGTTATGAAAGTGGTTTTGGCCATTAATACTTGATTGTATCCAAAAAATTCATCTACGAATGAGTGTAGCACACTAGCGGTTATGCTATCAATTAGGAAATCTATATGAGGTAGATGAAAGTCATCCTCAGGGGAAGCTTTGTTGAAATCCCTAAGTCCACATAAACCCTAATCCTTCCATCCTTCTTTGGTACAGGGACGATGTTGGCCAACCAGTCGAGATACTCAATTACATCTAAGAACTTCACCTGCATATGCTTGGTGACTTCTTCTTTTATCAATTTTGCCCATTTTAACTTCAGGTGCCTTAATTTTTTCTTGATAGGCTTCATATGGGTATATATTGGAATCAAATGTTTAGCTATGTCTCGATCAATTTCTGGCATATCTTCGCAAGACCAGGCTAAAACTTGTTTGTATTTTTGGAATATTATTTCAAATATCTCTCTCTTTTCAGCATTAAGGTCGGACGCTATGCTAATATTTTAGGGTTTTTTGGTGTTCCCAAATTTAATAATTGAGTTTTAACAGAGTTAATATTAAAAATACTCATATAATCACCACATGAATGTATGCAACCATTAGGAAAAACATCACATAAGTAAGCAAAATCGTACTTTATTGCATTCATCTTAAAGAAGAAAACATCATCATCCTCATAAATGGCAGACAAATCAAAATCAAAATCAATGTTCTCATTATCACATATTGCAAGGTTCTCAAAGTGATCTTCAATAAGTGCAATAATCTCTTCTGGAGCCTTTAAGACTTTTGGGTTAGCTTCCTTCTTCTTCTCTTGGTCAGTTGGTGGAAGGATCTCCTTCTTCACCTATTCAAGAAGCTTAACAACATCAACAAAGATCTCAAACCCTGGGATCATCTTTCCCATGAATATGATAGGCTCTGGTTTCCCTTGGAGTGGTCCCATCTCTGGAGCTTTGACAAATATCTCCTCAAGTGGAGGAAATGCCATCTTCTTATCTCCCTTCAGTAAAGTATCTCCATTTGTGCCTTCATAACCTAGCCGCCTCCTTGATACTTGAGTCTTGAAATTTAGAAGCTTTGTCACACCTATTTTCCCTTTCCCAAGTTTGATTCCTGGCAAAAAGTTCATCTGCTTCATCATGGTTAAAACCTTAAAGACCATTATCATGTCTTCAGAAATACCAACGACTTAGAAACTGTTGAGGGGCCTTTCCACCATAAGAGCATTAACTACTTCACTATTTTCTGCTTTAATTATTATCATCCTATCATCACTTGGAAACTTAATCTTTTGATGGAGTGTAGAAGGAACTCCACCAAGAGGGTGAAATCATGGGCAACCCAACAGTAATGCAAAGGTAACCTGTATATCCAGAACCACAAACTCTACTATAGACTCAATAGGGCCCACATTCACAGGGTCTTGAAGGTTCCTTCAACTTGTCTCTTAGTATTATCATAGGCTCAAATTGTTGAATCAAAAAGACTCAGGTCATGAGTAGACATGACAAGCTTTGGTAGGATCTTGAGTGGGCAAACATCTATAAAAGTGCCATCATCAACTATGACATAATGGGTTCTTTTTCCCTTGACCTCTGCCTTAATGAAAAGTGGTAGGCATGGCCTCTTTTGTCTTCTAGTAAGTCATCATCTGAAAAAGAAATTACCCCAACTTTACATTTTATCACCTATTCAACTTTCTTCGATCCCATAAAACTAAGTAGCTCCTCTGGTGTTGCAGAAGTGGAAATCTGCATTCTTACCACAACTTTGGCCATAGTCTCATGATGCTTCTTGGATCTAGCCAATAGGTCCCAAATGCTGAGGCTAGCTTGGGTCCTTTTCAATTACATAAGGATAACATCATCTTTATCTTCCTTCTTTTATGTCTCAACATTCTTCCCCTTGTCAGCCTCTGCTTCTTTTAGTGGAGCCCTGGCATAAGGTTTGTTAGAGCGAGTATTCAGTACTTCTTCTTTTGGTTTAGGCCAATCCCATACTTCTTTCTTGGCTTCTAATTCTTCATCACTGTTAGTTGAATCCCAGAACTCATTCACAACACAGATAGTTAACATCTTCTCACCCACAGTTGATTTCGTGAGTAAAACCTTCTCTTTTATAGCTTCTCCACCTATCTTCTGAAAAGATGATAGGACAAACCTCTCATTCAATCCTCCTCCTATCATGCAAGTTGTTGGTGGAGGCACCCTGTTCAATTTATGCAAAGGATTATCCTTTATGCTAGGCTTACTAGGCTTAGGCAACTTTTCACTGCCAATCAGGTTTTGGATCTCATGCTTTAACCAGATGCAGTTATCTGTCTCATGCCTCTGTACCTAGTGAAATCGGTAAAAAGCCTTAGTATCAAAGTTTGGTGGAACTGGATTAGGCAATGGTTAAGGAGCTAATGACTATAACAGCCCCTTTTTTTGCAACTTGTTGAAAACCAAGATAAGGGTCTCCCCAAATCTAAAACTATCTTCTATTCCCTTGGTGAGTAGTTGCATTGACATCCACTGCTTTTTGTGTATTCTAGCCACCAGATTGGTAACTTCCATTCTCGTTCCTCCTTCCAGTAAAATGGTTCTGTGAGTAGGGATTTTCACCTCCACTTCCGGTGGAATGGTTCTTACCACTTTGACACTGTTAGGCTCGGGGCCTTAAAGAATAAGTGTCTAAATCTAAAGAAATGGAGTCACCACCCGGATAGGCTGGGAAAGAAAAGAAAGGGATGGATGACTCGATTCCTAAGAAATCCTCAACTCCATATTGGGTTTGAAAAGTTGGGTGTGCATGGGGAAGGTGAGAATGACCCATCACCCCTGTAGTGCCCGGTTCATTGGAACCATCCTCTTTTTCAAGTCTAAATATTATTAAATTTTTAGATTATTACAATACCATTCATGTTACATTAAATTGTAGAAAATAAATAATGGTATTATAAATCAAATAAACAAACAAACCAATAAATAAAATGGACACTCATACAAAGATGAAAACATACCCTTACAACTGTTTGAAATGTCCAAAATACAAGTAAATAAAATAGGACACCCACTAATTGATGAAAACATGTCATTTTCATTAATCTCCAAATATAATAAAAAAATTAAATAAATAAGGCACCCACAAAGTGAAAACATGCCTTTTACAAGTCTTTTAAAAATACAACCAATAAATAAATAAATATCAACATAGTTCCCTCATTCATAATAAAATAAGTGGCAATGCCACTTGCGTTGAGCTTAGGTGGTAGAGGATATGGTAATGGTCAAGGTGCTAGTGGTTATAGCAAATCCATCTTTATTAGATTTTTAAAAATCTTTGATAGAAGTTTCCCCAAGTTTAAAATTTTATGCTTCTTTGCTGGATCAGTTGTTGTATTTATCTTAACACCTTTCTGTCCTCTTTGACTTTACCTACCGAGATGGTAGCTATCCTTATTGGTCCCTTTTCTATTGTATATGTTATTTTCTCTCTCCTATTCCTCCACCTGAAGGTTATCCTCATACAAGTCTTTAAAATGTTTGGTCGGTATATGGCCCAATTGATCTTGTAGAATAAGAATTGACCATATGATATCTATCAATGGATCTATCCCTTATTAAATTTTCCTTTCCCTTCTTCTTTCCGTTAGTGGCAGACGCCTCAATAACATTATTGAGGGTCTCCAGAACCTCAATCAACTGAGCCTTCATAATCTCAACCAATTGATCTCGTAACCCGGTCATCCTAGCTTTGACAACTTCATCGAATATGTCCCTAAACTGGTTTGCATCCATCCTCTCTATGAAGCACTTGAATCAAAATCATTATTGTAGGCATTGTTATCGTATGTCTTTGAATTGCTGTACTCCGGGTCTATGAGCCAGAAAAGATTAATGTGATGTAATGCAATGTATGTATGCATGAGCAAACAAAATCAAGATGTTCCTTCCAACATTATATCTTCCATACACGAGTGGTGAGTCTCTTTTTTTTAGGTGTTATGGCCAACAAAAATATCAATAAGGGATACTTTTATTTTTGAATCACTCAGACAAAGTAATCAATAGTTTTGTTTTCAACAAATAGAAGTCGTTTTATGATAATTTCCACTAATTAAGCCTTAATCTATTGGGTCAACTGAAAAATAGCCTTTTTTGCTATATCGTGGATTAAAAGTAAATTAAACAGTTTATCATAAATTAATTTCTCATTTGAAAAAGCGACTAATAATCCATACCACAAACAAGCCCATGACTAACAAGTCTTAGTTTGAATAAGGAAGGCTCATAGTTTATTTTAATATTCCATAATTGACCCAACTAATTGAAATTCCATTTCAAGAAAAGGTTTGGTCCATCAAAAGGAGTTTTAATTTTAAGGCCTCACGAAAGCTTAATATAAAAAAAAAGGATAATAAAGTGGAAGATGGTTTGAAAATATTTCAAAGCCCATTTAAAAAGTTTGTTTCAATAAATCAATACATGGGCTATAAGGTAGAAAATGATTTTTAGACCCATCTTTGTTGAAATGGTTTTATTTTGAAAATGAATATTTGAGATTTAAATAACTTTTGGGCCATAAAAGAATTTTAGGCTTTAAATAATTTTGGACTTACACTATAATTAGGTCATATTAGGAAAAGACAAACCAAATGGGCCATAACTCAAATAAGTCATGTTAATCATAGTTAAACAACAAGCAATTAGGGCAAACCTAAAGAGAACTACTAGGCCAACTACATAGACTTTAGTCTTTGGGGTAAAAGACATAGGTCCTTATAACACATATATACCAAAAGGTACAAGGCTATGAGTGGTTATGCAATACTCAATCTCCATAACTTAAATGAAAGTATGGTATCACTTATATACACAAAATACGGGTTTCACTGGATATCCTAACTCATATACACACAATGCAATCTAAATGATACAATGAATAATACTATAACAATAAAGAATAAACTAATATAAAGACCAACATAATCAACTTCTCTTATCCCCATCAGAGTCGACATTGTGAGAGGAGATTTTTGCTTCCCACTCTTGGTGGAATGGTTCTTGGAACTTTGATACTATTAGGCTCGGGTCCTTAGAGAACAAGGGCCTAAACCCGGAGAAATATAGTTGCCACTTGGATGGACCGGGAAAGAAAAGAAAGGGGTAGATGACTCAATTTCTAAGGAATCTCCAACCCCCTTATTGGGTTCAAAAAGTTAGATACACATAGAGAAGGTGAGAATGACCCAACACCCCCATAGTGTTCGGTTCATTGGAACTGACCTCTTTTTCAAGTCTAAATATTTTTAAATTCGTAGATTATTACAATACCATTCACATTACATGAAATTGTAGAAAATAAATAATCATATTATAAATCAAATAAATAAACAAACTAATAAATAAAATTGGCACTAATACAAAGATGAAAATATGCCCTTACAACTGTCCAAAATATCTAAAATACAAGTAAATAAAATAGGACACCCACCAATTAGTGAAAACATGTGTTTTACATTAATCCCCAAATAAAATAAAAGAAACAAATTAAATAAATAAGACACCCACAAAGTGAAAACATACATTTTATAAGTCTCTTAAAAATACAACCAATAAATATGTATCAACATAGTTCCATCATTTATAATAAAATAAGTAATCTAAAGATATAGTTTATCATAAAAATTACAGTTCATAAGCAAATCTAAATATTAGCCCATTAATGAAATATAAGACACCAAGCATATGGGGGTCAAGGGGGCAGCACCCGTTGAGGGGGGATCGGGACAGTGCTCCCGAAAGGTAAATAATTTACAAAATAGATTTTGCTATTGAATTAGGGTTTTGCTAATGAAACTAAAGTTAAACATGTAAGTTTGGGCTAAACATAATTTATAAGGGTTTTGGATTTTACAAAATTTGGGTTTGTTGATCTTTTGATTAATTTTAAATTTAAGTTCATAGCTTACTGTAAAAAAGACTCATAAAATCCACACCTATAATTTAGCAACACAGTAAGTGAGGTATTGAAGTTAATCAAAGAATCTAATTTGTAGTTCGATAACACAGTAGATGATGATATTGAAGCTAATTAATAAATTCAATTAAATTGGTTAATAAAAATTGTACCTATATTGTTGGCTCCAACAAATCAAATTTCTTGAACCAAGCTTGGTTGTTTGAGCAATTAAGGGCTTGGATCAATTGAGTTCTTTGGTCGAGCTTTAGCAATTTGGCAATTGCCTAGCTACTACCTTAGTTGTGTTTACTGACTCCTCTATTCTTTGATTTTGTTTTTGTTTCTTCAAATCCTTGTCGAGAGCTTTTTTTTTAATTGATTTCTACTTGCTGCTCATTGCTAAATGTAAAAGTCCAAAGTCCCTTAATTCCTCTCATTGATTCAGATTTATAATGTTCAAATTAGAGTTAACCCTAATATTAATCCTAATCAGGTTCCAAATTTTAATTATTATCCAAAATTTTCACAAGTTAAACAGATTAGGACTTCTAATTTTAGCTGAAACCAAACTCACATTGAATTAGACAGTGGCCGATTCGATATGAGCAAAGCTCATATTGTTCATATCGAATTGGACCACAACCAATTTGATATGAGCTTTATGCTCATTGTCGAGTTGGACAATACTTGAGCTCTTGCCCATGTCGATTTAGACAAGTCCAAATCGATATGGGCATAGACCATATCGATTTAAACCAAATCGAATCAATTTCTAATCTTTGGATTGAACCTAATATGGACTTTTATAAATTGGACCATTTTAATTTGGGCCTTTTAAAATTGAACCGATCTATTTCAAGCCTTTAAACTAGGTTAAAGCTTTTAAAATTAGATCATATTTTGCTTGCCCTTATTTAATTGGGATCAGACTTGTTTAGGGATAAAATTAAAGGTCTATAGGTTTTTCTCCCTTTCCCACTCTTCTATTTGTAAGACAACATGAAAAAGATCTTTGAAATCTTTTATAAGAGTGTGAGATAGCCTTTCATTGAGGTTGGGTAGGACACCTCTCACTATCATTATAATCATCAGGCCTTCTTTTGAGAAGTGCAGGCTTATTTCTCCATCTCTTCACATAATTAATAAAATTTTCATTTTGTTTCTACCTAATAGTCTCCACCTCTATCAGGGTTACTTTCAGCTCAACATTGTACCCATATTGTTGAATGAAGGCCTTGTATAATAAATCTAATATTTTTGGGTATTTTTCTCTAAAGTATTAAATCAGTTTGCATAACAGGATCTAGAGAAACCATGAAAGACCTCAAATTTTGAGCCTTAGTAGCTCTAATAAACTGCATGACAATGATGCATTACTTGGCATGCAAATGGGGATTTCCTATTCCATGAAACTTTGCAAATGGAGGCATCTTGAACTTGTAAGGGACTGCTTCATCCACCTCAAATAACTTATCCACTTCTGACACATCTTCAGCCTTTAACTTCTTTTTAAACTTCTTTTCCAAGTCAGCAATCATCTTCTCAACATCAGCATATTCAACTTTCTTTTCTTTCTTCTTTTCCTACTGGTCTTAAAAGTACTCATCCCAGTCCTCAACATCATCAATCATTACCTTATCATCATCAAAGGCTACCTCACCTACATTAGCCTTTCCTTTGTCTTTTTGCTTCTTAGTATTAGCAGATGCTTCAACAGGGTTGTTTTCCAACAGTGTAGCTAACTGACTTCTCACAACCCTCATCCAGGGTCCTTTTCAGTTCTTCCATCTTGGATGTAATGGCTTTATTCATCAGGTTCTAAACTTGACCATAGTCCATTGGTCTTAGTGCAAAGTTGGCTGAATAACCGATGTAGGTAGGATTGTCATACTCCTTCGAACTGATGTACTCTAGGTCTATGTACCAAAAAAGATTAATGTGATGTGATGCAATACATGTATACATGTATGTATGAGTAGCAAACAAATAAACAGAGTCAAGACATTCCTTCCAACCTTATATCTTTCACACACGATTGACAAGTCTCTTTTCCTAGGTATTGTGGTCAACAAAAATATCAATAGGGGATATTTTGTTTTCGATAACCTCTTAGATGGATTGATCATCAATTTCACTTTCAACAAATGGAATTCAATTTATGATAATTTCCATTAATTAAGCTATAATCCTTTTGGTCCACTGAAAAAAATTCAAGCAGCATTTCTACCATATTTTTGATTAAAACTAAATTAATAGGTTTATTATAAATAGACTTCTTATTAAAAAAATGATTAATGATCCATGCCATAAACAAGTTAATAACTAACAAGTCTTGGCATAAATTAAGGCCCATAATTGATTTTCAGATTCCATAATTGACCCAGCCCATTTTCAAGAAATTTTGGTCTATTATAAAAAGAGTTTGAACTTTTAAGACCCAATGAAAGCTTAATTTGGAAAGATGGGCCATAAAGTAAAAGAATGGTTTTGAGCCCTTCCTTGAAAGAATTTATTTAAAATATTAATTTTCTGCTTTGAGATTGGGCTAAAAGATCCATTTATAAAAGGTTTTAAGCTTACTATGAAAAGTTTTTGAAAATGATTTGGGCTTTGGGCTTAAAAGAATTTTTGAACCATAAAATAATTTTGGGCTTATACCATAATTAGGTCATATTAGAAAAAGACAAATCAAATGGGCCAAAACTCAACCAAGACATGTTAATCATAGTTCAAACAACAAGCATTTTAGGTAAACCCAAAGAAAATTACTAGATCAATTATATGAGCTTTAGTCTTTGAGTCGAAAAGGCTTAGGTCCTCATAGCAAATATATACCAAAAGGTACAAGACTATGAGTAGTTATACAATGCTCGAGGGGTAGATGACTCGATTCTTAAGGAATCCCCAACCCATACTGGGTTCGAAAAGATGGATATGCATGGGGAAGGTGAGAATGATCCAGCACCTCCATAATGGCTGGTTCATTGAAATTGGTCTTCTTTTTAGGTCTAAATATTCTTAAATTCTTAATCATTATAGTACTATCCATACTATAAGCAATTATAATAAATAAATATTCATTGTATTAAAATCAAGACAACCAAATAAAATTGGCACCCATCATAGATAGAAACGTGCCCTTACAATGTCCAATGTTCAAGATAAGAAAATAAAATAGGACACCCTCCAATTGGTGGAAACATGCCCCTTACATTAATCACCAAATACAAATAATATAAAAGAAACAAATTAAATAACCAAGGCACCCATAAAAAGAAAACATGTCTTTTACAACTTTAAAATCCAAATAAATAAATAAATACATTTCAATTAAAGTCCAAATAAATAAATAAATACAATTCAATCATTTATTACAAACACGCAAATCATATCATTCAACACATAACAATAAATCAACAATCAAAATTAGGGTTAGATTACAAAATTAGGGTTTTTAGGGTTTCTATTAATCAAAATAGAGTTTTAGGGTCCTTATGTCTTATAAATTAGGGTTTTACATGTAAAACTAAGGGTTAGGATCAAAACATGCATAATTAAGGTTTTTTCATGCTAGCTTAAGGTTTTTTGTATCATATTTAAGCCCAACCCTAAAACAAAAGTTCAATATGCAAGATTAGGGTTTCTATCTAATACTAGAGTTAAACATTCAAATCTAGGGTTTAATATACAATTTTAAAGCTAAAACATATAAGCTAGGGTTTTAAAATAATAAAATAAAACTAAAACATGTGAACTAGGACTAAAGTGTGCAAATTAAATTAGTGCATGCAAAGTTGGAATTCTGACTTGTAAAACAAAGCTTAACCATAAACCTAAGATGCAAAGCTAGAGTTTAAAATATGTATTTAAGATCCTGTGATGTAATTGTAAGGTGTAAAGTGGAATTTAAGGTTTTGGGTGATTCGAACCTTGGATCTACAATTCATCGTAATAAACTTACAAAACCATGTTTATAATAGTATATCAAATGTTGAATCAAATCAGTAAATTTGTTGGATTGATTAATAAGAATTGTACCTCCGTTTATTGGCTCCACCAATATCAATATGTTGAACCAAACTTACTTAAACCACTACCTGAGTCAATTGCAATATTGGTTGAGTGAATGAAATTTGAAGACAATTTTTGTGTTTTGATTCTTTGTATTTTTTTTATCATTTAGAAGTGGCTTTCTATCTCTTTTGTTTGCTAAACTCAATATGACTACCTTCTTCCCCCCCCCCCCCCCCCCCCTTATTTCTTGTTAATTCCATATTTATATCCAACATTAGGGTTAATTTGGCTCAATAATCCCACATCCATTCAAACCTTTTTTTGCTTATCCGAATGTAATTAGAATTTAAACTAAATTAAAACTGAATCTAGCTCGGATTAAAGCTAAATCAAAGGCTCATGTTAAATTAGACCATGGCAAATTCGATGTGAGCATGCTCATATCGATTTGGACAAGTCCAATTCAATATGGGCGTAGCCCATATCAAATTAAACCAAACTAAATCAATTTTAATCTTTGGATCAGACCTAATTTGGACTTTTAAAAATTAGACTGGTTTAATTTGGGCATTTTAAAATTGGATTGACCTAATTTAAGCCTTTAAACTAGGTTTAAGCTTTTAGAATCATAAATTTTTTGGCTTGGCCTCATTCAATCGGGATCCAACTTGTTCAAAGCCAAAATTATGGGTCTACAGAGACCTTAAAAATATAGTTTACAGATTGAAGAAATATATCTATGGTCTTTAGCAAGCTTCCCTTCAATGGTACCACAAATTCCATTTCATAATTGTCTTATTTGGTTTTCGCACAAATGTTGTGGATGATTGTGTGTACCATAAATTCAGTGAGATTGAGCATATCTTTTCCATTTTATATGTCTATGGCATATTACTTGTCACTAATGATATAAATATATTACACGAAACCAATATATTTCTATTTAAGAAATTTAAAATGAAAGATCTTGGTGAAACTTCTTTTGTTTTAGGGATTCAAATGCATTAGGATCACTCTTGGGGTATCTTAGGATTATCACGAAAGAGCTATATAGAAAAAAGAGCTCAAAAGGTTTGGCATCCAAGACTATAAACCAGGAGACACCATTGTCATTAAAGAACACAAATTCAGTCTCAATGCCCAAGAAATATTCTTGAAATTAAAGAAATGCTGAAGATTCCTTATGTATCAGCTGTTGGGAGTTTGATGTATGCTTAGGTTTGTACGCATCCAAATATAGTGTTTATTGTTGGAATGTTAGAGTGATATTTAAGTAACCATGGAGATCATTTGATAGCAGCCAAATGGGCTATAAGTTATTGATAAAGAATTAAGGATTACATGCTCACCTTCTAGAACTTAGATCAATTGGAGATCATAGGATATTCTAATTCTAATTATATTGGATGCCAAAATAGTAAAAGATCCACATCAAGCTACATACCTCTTGGCTAGAGAAGTTATTTCCTAGAGGAGTGCAAAGTAGACACTTATAGCTTCTGCCACCATGGCAGTAGAAATTGTTGCATGATATGAGGCATCCAACTATGGATTATGGCTATGAAATTTTATCATTGGATTACGCACTTTATATGGTATTGAAAGACCACTAAAGTTATATTGTGATAAAAATTCAACAATCTTATATTCAAATAACAACAGGAGTTTGTCTAAGTCTATGCACATAGATATAAAGTTTATGGTCATGAAGGAAAAATTATAGAGTGGACAAATTTCCATAAAGCACATTGGGATAAAACTACATGATTGCAAGTCCCCTTACTAAGGGATTGTCACTCAAGATCTTTCATGCGCACATTGCTCATATGGGTGTTGTACTACATGAGGATATTATGATTTAATAGGAGTCTTATTAATTGCTTTATATTTTGGACATTTTTGTGTATTTAAATATATTTTGCAAAAATAAATTATTCTAATAATTATCATTATGTTCTATTATGTTATGTTTGATCTCACTATCAATTAAAGAAGGACTATATGGAAATATGCATATTTGGATCACATTACATGTAATCTCTATGCTACACAACCATAATTAATCTATGTCATTTAATGTATTGGTATACGTGACTGTTGATCGTATTAGCTACACTAAATGTGACAAAAAAAATGCTTTCTTGAGAATATCCCTATTTGTGATAGCAAATTTTGACAATACCTCAATATAATAAATGGGAAAGATTGTTTGAGAATGACTTATTTGTGATAACAATTTTTGAGCTCATATGATTATGTGATAACAATTTTTGAGCTCATATGATTATTCAAACTTATAAGGTTGCATATGTGGCCCAAGTGTGAGATTATTGAAAAAATCTAATATATGGGCACACATATATAAGTTGAATGTATAATGCTATCTTAAAATATAGTCCTTTGATTGTAATCTATAAAATTTAAATATTTGGACAATAGGATACTTAAAGTATTATGGAATTAATGTGTAAAGACTATTTGACAATTTCTAATTTTATGAGGGGTAAAATTAGAAATTGTAAAAATATATAAACATCTTTTAGGGTTATTGTCACCAATTGAACAATATACACAGTTTTTAATTTTCTCTAAAATGTTTTAAGTAGAGAAAAACCTAATTGCATAAAGATTGTATTAATTAGTAAAACTAATTTATCTTATTAACAAAATTAGTTTCCATATGGATCAATATACACTTACATTATTTCCTTTTTATTTTATTCTCATTATATTGACATGCGAATTTTATTGTATTCTTGATTTTGATTAAAATTATGACACTACAAAATGGGGCCTTTGGCAGTAAAATTATAGAGGTGGTTTACTCCAAGCAAATACATATATATATATATAACAAAAGAGGTGCTCAAATTTTTTGCTACTATGTTGGGGTGCAATCTTGGAGGCATTCTAGACGTGTGCAAAGGAAAGGGTTTTAGTTTTCATGGTGCTCATTATTTTGGTGATTTTTCACGCTAAATTTTATCATATTTTTGAATAATCCCTAAAGCCCCAAAATCTGCCATCTTCAATTCTCACTCTATTAAGAAGACAAAGCTTCTCTCTATTTGGCTATGAAGTATGAATTGTTTGGAATTTCTCTCTTTGATCAACCCAAATGGTAATGTGAGTGAGGATTTTCACCCCCACTATCATGTAAAATAATTTTTGTGACTTCGGCACTATTAGGCTCATGACCTTAGAGAACACGGGCCTAAATTCGGAGAAAATAAAATCACCACCCGGATAGGCCAAGAAAAAAAATTGGTATATGACTCGATTCTTAAAAAATCTCCAACCCCCTAATGGGTTCGAAAGTTGGGTATGCATGGGGAATGAGAGAAATGACCCAGCACCCCCCATAACGCCCGATTCATTGAAATCGGCTTTCTTTTTATGTCTAAAAATTAATGAATTCTTTATTATTATCCATATTATATGCAATGAAAAGAAATAAGCATTCATCATATTATTGAAATAAAACAAATAAAATAGGCACTTAACCATGGATGGAAACATGCCTTTATAATGTCCAATGTACAAAAAAGAAAATAATATAAATAAAATGGGACACCTACCAATTGGTGAAAATATGACCCCCTACATTGGTCCCCAAATATAAATAAAATAAAATAAACTAATTAAATAAACAAGGCACCCACAAAATGAAAACATGCCTTTTACAACTTCAAATAAACAATTAGCCAATTAAACCATCCAAACATAATAATTAAAAATGAATCATCCATTATAAACCAAACAAAATAAATCATCCACCATAAAAGCATATAACAAATTTAATGATTAAAATTAGGGTTTAAAGCATTGAATATACAAAATTAGGGTTTAAATATTAAACTTAGTGTTTGTAAGTTAAAAATATGATTTTAGGGTTTTAATTTGAAAATTAGGACATTGGTTTGGAAATTAGGATTTTTAGGAAATTTGGGAATTAGGGTTATGGGTTTTAAGAGAAATAGAATTGGGATTTTTGGTTTTTGAAAAATAGATTTAGGTTCTTGGTTTTAGAAAGTAGAATTAGGGTTTTAATTTTAGAAAAATGGAATTAGGGTTTTGGTATTTTGGAAAACATATTAGGGTTTTGATATTTTGAAAAATAGATTATGGTGTTTTGGTATTTTGGAAAGAAAATTAGGGTTAGGGATTAAGACTATTGATTTTGGTTACTGGATGGGATTTAGGGAATTAGGGCTACTGGATAAAGTTGAGGTTTTTAGAATTTAGTATTTTGGATTAGGGTTTTAGGAATTAAGGTTTAAGGAAATTAAGGTCTTGAATTAGGGTTTTAGAATTTAAGGTTTAGGGTTTTAAGGTTACTAGATATTAAGGGTTTGAGAAATAGGGTTTTAATTATATCCTAAGCTACTGTGAAATTAAATTAATAAACAATGGACATTGGCTTATTAGGCTACTGGACAAAGAATAAAGTTGAATGAATAACCTATTGTAAATTTGAAATCAACAAATATAGCCACTAGACAAGTTTTAATGAAACAAATATGAATTAAAACATGGTGAGGATAAGCTACTAGAATTATTTGGAAAAAGCAAAGTTGACTAAACGAACTATTGTTATGATATCTTAAAAGATGATTTGCAATTATTGAATAAATAAATTGTATTAGAAAGTTAAACCTACATTTGAAGGCTCTACCAAGATTGATTGTATTGATCCAAGCCTTTTAAATTGCCTACACCAATTTTGATTTTGGCCAGAGACTGCCTTGTTTGTTGAATTGTTGTGTCTGTATTGCTGCTAGGTTGTTAATTGCTAATTGTAGCTACTCCAAAATCTCTCTTCGTGTTTGATAATTGTTGATGCCTGCTTTAATATTAAACGTTGTTATTTATAGGCAAAGAAGGTTTAATTCAAAACCTTAATACACTAAATCCAATGGTTAAAACAAAGACCTATCTTAATTAGTGAAATTAAAACAGCCAGATGAAAATTAAAAACCAAATTTTAAAGACCATGGCGAATTAGGAATGCCTAATTTTCCATGGTCATTAGCTCATTCCCAATGGTGATGGTAAATTGGTGTCCCAATTTGTCATGGTTTTTACTGTTCAGTCTAGCTTAATTTTGCCTTTTAAAAATTGAATCAAACTTGTTTTAATTTTTAAACAATTTAATTTAGGCCTTTTTTAGGAATCAAGTCATCCACCCATTTATTTTTCTCAGCCTGTTCGAGTAGTGACTCTATTTTCACCAGGTTTAGGCCCATGTTCTCTAAGGCCCCGAGCCTAACAGTGCTGAAGTCATAAACCATTTCACATGGGAGTGGGGGCAAAAATCCCTGCATATAGTAGCAACTCCACTAAGGATAAGAGAAGTTGATTTTATTGGTCTTTATATTATTTTGTTCTTTCTTATTATGATATTATCCATTGCATCATATTAGATTGCATTGCGTACGTGAGTTAGGACACTCGTGTAACCCATGTTGTGTTATGTAAGGGATATCATACTTTCACTCAAGGTATAGAGATCGAGCATAGCATAAACACTCATAGCCTCATACCATTTGGTATATAGTTGCTATGGGAACGTAAGCTTTTCAACCCAAAGAATAAAGCCAATAGTTGGCCTAGTTACTTTCCTCAGGTTTTTACCCAAATGCTTATTGCTTGACTATAGTTAATATATCTTGGTTTGAACCATGACTTATTTATTTATTTATTTATTTATTTTCTAATATGACCTAACTATATTATAAGCCCAAAATAATTTTATTCTTTTAAGCCCAAAAGATCAAAATTATTTTCAGAACTTTTCAAGATAGTCTTTTAATATAAAACTTTTAAAGATGGATCAAAAATTATTTTTCATCTCAAAGCCCAAAATTCATTTATAAACTTTTTTACAATGGGCTTTGAAACAAAATCATTTTTTATCTTTCAAATTACAAACCTCTTCTTAAATGGGCTTCCAATTATTTAGGTCAATTATGGAATATTAAAATCAATTGTGGGCATGATTTATACCAAGACTTATTAACCATAGGCTTGGCTATGGCATGAACCATTAGTTACTTTTCCAAATAGGAAACTTATTTATGATACCTTTGTTAGCCCAATGGATTAAGACTTAGTTAATGGTGATTATCATAGACTGACTTCTAAATTTGAGAATACAACATCTGAGCACATCTATCGAAAATAAAATATCTCCTGTTGATATTCTGTTGACCATATACCTAGAAAAAGAGATCCGCGACTCGTGTGTTGATGAAAAAATGTTTAAAGGGTCATTCTTATTCTTTTGGTTTGGTTTGTTTATTTGTTTATTATTTATGCATACATGCATACATGCATTGTATTACACGACATTGATCCTTTCTATCTCACAGACCTGGAGTACGGTAGTTTAAAAGCTTACGACAATCTAACCTATGCCAGTGATGTAGAATCCAGCAATGACTTAGCCAACTTTTCACCAAAAGAAATGGAACCTGAAAAGACTCAAAAGATGGTGGATGATGCACTCAACTCTAAGATAGAGGAACTAAAGGGGATCCTAGCAGAGACCATAAAAAACTAGCTAACTACCTTATTGGTGAACACTGCTAAAGCATCTGCTAGTACTATGAAGCAGAAAGACAAGAAAAAGGCTAAAATTGGTGAGGTAGCCTTTGATGATGACAAAGTAGTTGTTGATGATGATGATGAATGGGATCAGTACTTCCATGATCCCCAAGACAAGGAAAAAGAGTTGAAGGTTGTGGATAAACCAACAGTGGAAAAGACTGAAACTTTAAATATGGAGAAGATGATTGTTGATTTGAAGAAGACAATTGAAAAGAAGGTGAAAACTGAAGAAAAGTCGGAAGTGGACAAATTGTTTGAACAAGATGAAGAAGTTCCTTACAAGTTCAAGATGCCTTCATTTGCTAAGTTTGATGGAACTGGGAATCCTCATCTTTATGTCAAGAAGTAAATCACTACTATGCAGTCTGCCCGAGCTACTAAAGCTCAAACTCTAACGTATTTCATGCTCTCGTTGGATTCTGTTGTGCAAAATTGATTCAACACCTTAGAGGACAGTACTCAAAAGAGTTAGGATTTATTGTACAAAACTTTCATCCAGCAATACAGATATAATGTTCAACTACAAGTGGCCCTGATAGAGGTGGAAACTATCAGACAAAGGCAAAATGAGAATTTTGTTGACTATGTGAAGAGGTGGAGAAACAAGGTTGCACTACTTAAGAAGAGACTAGATGAGTTCGACCAGATTCGAATAATAGTAAGGGGTGTCCAACCCAATCTGTGTGAATGGATGTCTCACACTCTCATAAGAGATTTCAAAGATCTTCTCCAAGTTGGCTTACAGAAAGAAGAATGGGAATGATTAAAGAGCCATTTTTCTATAAGAAAGAATGAGAAAGGAAATTATCAGTCTGGCGGCCAGAATGCATAGAATGTAGTAAATGTCAATACAACTGGTCAAGCAAATAGAAGATAGTTTTTAGATCTAGGGAAATCTTTGTCTTGGGTTTTTAACAAGCTGCAGAAAAAAGGATTGTTACAGTCATTGGCCACTCGACCTTTGCTAAATTCTTTACTGCCAAAATTTGATATTAAAGCCTTTTGTCAATTTGATTAGACACAAGGACATGAGATAGACAAATGCTTGCGACTAAAACATGAGATCCAAAATTTGATTAATAGTAGCAAGTTGCCTGAACCAGACAAGCCCAATACTGAAAGCAATCATTTGCCTGAATTTGGAAGAGTGCCACTGCCAGTTACCTTTATGATAGAGGGAGGATTGATGAAAAGTTTTGTCTTACCTTCTTTTCAAGATAATGATAGAGAAACTGTTAAGGAAGGGGTTGGTAATTTTGGTTGTTGCCCCATACATGTCCAAGTAGATGAAGTATTTTTTTACTCCAACTCAATAAAACTTCCCTTAGCTTAATTGGTTATATATTTCATTTTCATTTTTTGGTTTTTTCTGGAACAATTATGATTTTTCAAATTAGGATTAGTTGAATAAATTATTTTCATTAAAATTTATATTCGTCTTTGTTCATTTTAGTGCTCAATCGATGATGAGTCTACCTTAATATTCCTAAATTAGTATATGCATCATGATCCGAATGACTTTACTAGGTGAGGGAGTTGTTCTATATCATTGAGCTGTGTATACTTACTTGGAGAGGACTCCTATATTATTATCTTTGTTTAGGTCCTAGTCGATCTTACAACATGCTTTGATAAACTTTCAAGGTGAAATTGGACTTTGCTTATTTAAGGGAGAGATGATATAGGCATTATTTGGTAAGCCAATGACTAGAATCCACCCAATTAAATTAATTCCTAGTTGTCCCTTCAAGCCTTCAAAAGATTTTAGCTTGTTTTATTGACTTGTAAACTCTAATGACCTACCAAGAGCAGTTGTGATACTCTTGACTAGACTGATGATCTCTAAATTACCAAGAGGAAAGAATATCAAAGAAAGTGTGCATTATGAAGACCATAAAGATAGTTGAAGTTTACTTGAACTAGATTTAATGTCTCTGATCTCTTTCACCATTGAGATAAAGTTAGGGCAACAAAGGATCCATTCTCCCTGAAGAAGACTCACTCTACTCCATTCATCCATAGTCGAAAGCATATAATTGTGCAAATAAGACAACTCTCTTAGAGCTAGGACAAAGCAAAAAAAAGAAAGAAAGAAAGAAAGAAAAAGAAAGAAAAAGAAGAAAGAAAGAAAAAAAATAAAAAGAAAATAAAACCCAAAAAGGGCGGTTTAGAAAGCCAATAGAGTTCCTTTTACCTTAAGCAATAAAATATTTTTACTTAATTTACGAGGATAGATTGACTTTAATTGTTCTAGCTCAACCAAAGACTCAAATAGAATCAGAGAAATAAGAGAAAGACCATCTTTCATTTTATCCAACACAACTCTAAGTCTGCAATTTTGAAAGTCTTGATACTTGGACAGAATAATGGTTCTAAGATTTTGCAAAAGGAAAAGATCAAGAATTCTGTCAAATGATGGAAGAAAATTCAATTTCTATTTATGAAGCCAGATAACGAGACGCCTAGAAGAAGGAAATGGTGCCTAGAGTTTAAGAATGCTTTTAACAGTATACAATTCCAACAAGGAGTTTACAGTGTGAAGGTTTATCAGTAATGTCACATTAGCGGAAAGAAGATCAAAGAAAGTGTGCATTATGAAGACCATAAAGATAGTTGAAGTTTACTTGAACTAGATTTAATGTCTCTGATCTCTTTCACCATTGAGATAAAGTTAGGGCAACAAAGGATCCATTCTCCCTGAAGAAGACTCACTCTACTCCATTCATCCATAGTCGGAAGCATATAATTGTGCAAATAAGACAACTCTCTTAGAGCTAGGACAAAGCAAAAAAAAAAAAGAAAGAAAGAAAAAGAAAGAAAGAAAAAGAAAGAAAAAGAAGAAAAGAAAGAAAAAAATAAAAAGAAAATAAAACCCAAAAAGGGCGGTTTAGAAAGCCAATAGAGTTCCTTTTACCTTATGCAACAGAAGATTTTTACTTAATTTACGAGGATATATTGAGTTTAATTGTTCTAACTCAACCAAAGACTCAAATAGAATCAGAGAAATAAGAGAAAGACCATCTTTCATTTTATCCAACACAACTCTAAGTCTGCAATCTTGAAAGTCTTGATACTTGGACAGAATACTGGTCCTAAGTTTTTGCAAAAGGAAAAGATTAAGAATTCTGTCAAATGATGGAAGAAAATTCAATTTCTATTCATGAAGCCAGATAACGAGACGCCTAGAAGAAGGAAATTGTGCCTAGAGCTTAAGAATGCTTTTAACAGTATACAATTCCAACAAGGAGTTTATAGTGTGAAGGTTTGTCAGTAATGTCACATTAGCTCCAATTTAAAATGGCCTTTACGCAACCCATGTGCCTTATAGACCCCTATTTCAAGCCTATTAAAGACATGTTGATCTCTCTTAGTAGGTAGACTCTATTAGTGGAGATTATTTGAATAAGCATGCATATGAGATATATAATATTTAAACTCAATGAAACCTTTGGCCAAGTAATATATATGTGTCTATTTGAAGTGTAACAGTTCTTACTCAAATGAAAATAATTCCCGAGTTTAGTATGGTAACTAGAGTTGTCATGTTATAGATATGTTAATATGGGAAAATCGAGTCCTAAGGTATGATGACACCAATATGACAAAGCCAATATGTGATTTTAAAATTAAAAAAAAAATTAAGTATTTTTTGTTACATGAGCCTTTCAGCTTAAGGAAGTATGTTGCATTATTAAACCTTAAAGGACATATTGAGCAAATGACATTTGCAAAGTCATGAAGAAGTTACCAACTGATGTGTTGAATCATGAGTTGAAATGACATCTCTTATGTTTCTAACTACCCTGCTGGGCCCTCCACTACTCATGCTTTGAATATTTGGAAGATAAAAGCCATAGTTATGAAGTCTTCTATTATTTTGAACAAGCGTCTGTAAGGAATCAATGAGAGTGCTTCGATTGACCACCTTGGTATGTGAGTCAGTAGAACCATTATATGTATCACCCATGCATATCATGCATACATTAGCATATCACATTGTAATTTTGTCTTGTATTGCCTATTGTTTGTCAAAATGAACAACAAACGCAGTGAAGTAAATAATCAGAAGCAGATATAGAATCATAAGGGCATGAAAAAGCTATTGAAAAAAGAAAGAGAAGATGCATGCTTGTGCAAAGAGACAAACAAATATAGACATCAGTCAGAGCCTACATTGGGGGGCAAAGTGAGGGTATGGCGGCCAAAAATAGCTGAATAGCTGAATTTTCTGCAAAAGTACAAAGTGAAGAATCCATTTAAGATTGGGGCAAGAAGAAATTAAGAACTCCCAAAATGAATAAAGATGTAAAAGACTAAAGATCAATCCAGCTAGAAGAGCTGAAGGCAATACAAGACAAATGTCCAAATATAAAGATCCAATTTGAAGGGTGAAGACCCAATGTCTAAGATGAAGATCCATTTTGAAGAGTGAAGACCCAATCACCAAAGGATAAAAATCCATCTTTAAAGGGTAAAGACCTCTCCAAAGATTAAAAATCCATATTGATCCATTTTCGAAGGGTAAAGACCCAATCTCCAAAGGAAAAAATATCTATTTTCGAAGGGTAAAGACCCAATCTCCAAAGGATAAAGATCTATCTTGAAGGATAAAGACCAAATCTCCAAAGGATAAAGGTCCTTCTTGAAGGGTAAAGACCCAATCTCCAAAGGATAAAGATCCCTTTTTGAAGGGTAAAGACCCATAATCCATTAAAGAATGGAACAAATGGCTAAAACAAAGCAAGAACTCTCAGATGACAAATGGTCAGCATAATCCATTAAAGAATGGAACTAAGTGGCTAGAAGAAAGCCAAATTTCTCAAACGACAAAGGGACAGTCAAGCTAGAAGAGCTCAAATCCAATCTAGGGTCGAGAACCCAAATCCAATATTGGGTCAAGAACTCAAATCCAGTCTAGGATTGAGAACCTAAATTCAGTCTCAGATCAAGAACCTAAGTCCAGCCTAGGGTCAAAAATCTAAATCTAGTCTAGGATCGAACACCCAAATCCAATCTATGGTCGAGAATCCAAATACAATCTAGGGTCGAGCACCCAAATTCAGTTTTGGGCCAAGTACCAAAATTCAATCTTGGATTGAGAATCCAAATCCAATTCTGGAATTTTGGGTCAAGAATGTAAAATTCAGTTTAGGGTCGAGAACCCTTATCCAACATCGGGTCGAGAACCCAAATCCAAGTATCCAAATCCAGTTTTGAGTTGAGAACGCAAATTCAGTTTTGAGTTAAGAACCCAAATATAATTTCAGGCCAAGACCCCAAATGCAATTTTAGGTCCAGAACCCATCTTTATCCACAATCAGCTCAAAGTCATGTTGCTTTTCACTCTCTTCTACTGAAGTCTCAGATCGCTTAAGCAGGGAGCAAATTATAGATCCTTAATTTTGGCCCCAAGCTATTCCGATCTCAATTAAAGAAGGCCAAACTAAATTTGGCCCGATTTTAAAAGCTTAAACCTAATTTATAGCTTTAAAAATAGGTCGATTCGATTTTAAAATGCCTAAATTAAATTGCTTTAATTTTTAAAGTCCTAAACCTAATCTGATTTATTGTTTAAAAATTAAAACAAGTTTGATTCAATTTTTAAAAGGCAAAATTAAGCCAGACCGAACAGTAAAAGAAAAACCATGACAAATTAGGACACCAATTTGCCATGGCCATTGGCTCATAGCGAATTGGCTCCCCAATTTTCCATGAACCATGGTCCATGGTGAATTCGGAGTCCCACTTTGCCATGAGCTAATGACCATGGCAAATTAGGCATTCCTAATTCGCCATGGTCTTTAAAATTTGGTTTTTAATTTCCACTTAGCTGTTTTAATTTCACTAATAAGATAGGACTTTGTTTTAATCGTCAGATTAAGTGTATTGGGGTTGAATTAAACCTTCTTTGGCTATAAATAACAAAATTTAATATTAAAATAGGCATCAACAATTATCAAACACGAAGAGAGATTTTGGAGTAGCCACAATTAGCAATTAACAACATAGCAGCAACACAGACACAACAATTCAACAAACAAGGCAGTCTCCAGCCAAAATCAAAATTGGTGCAGGCAATTTAAAAGGCTTGGATCAATACATTTGATCTTTGTGGAGCCTTCAAATGCAGGTTTAACTTTCTAATACAATTTATTTATTCAGTATTTGCAAATATTCTTTTAAGATATCATAACAATAGTTCATTTATTCAACTTTGCTTCATCCAAATAATTCCAGTAGCTTACACTCATCATATTTTAATTGATATTTGTTTCATTAAAACTTGTCCAATGGCTTATATTTGTTGATTTCAAATTTACAATAGGTTATTTATTCAACTTTATTCTTTGTCCAGTAGCCAATTAGCCAATGTCTATTGTTTTTTAATTTAATACCACAGTAGGTTAGGATCTAATTAAAACCCTAATCCTCAAACCCTTAATATCCAGTAACCTTAAAACCCTAAACCTTAAATGCTAAAACCCTAATCCAAAACCTTAATTTCCTTAAACCTTAATTCCTAAAGCCCTAATCCAAAATGCTAAATTCTAAAAACCTTAACTTTATCTAGTAGCCCTAATTCCCTAAACCCCGTCCAATAACCAAAATCAGTAGTCTTAATCCAATAGCCTTAATCCCTAACCCCATCCAAAATACCAAAACCTAATCTATTTTTTAAATTATCAAAACTCTAATATGTTTTCCAAAATACCAAAACTCTAATTCCATTTTTCTAAAATTAAAATCCTAATTCTACTTTCTAAAACCAAGACCTTAAATATGTTTTTCAAATACCAAAAATCCCAATTCTATTTTTCTTAAAACCCTTAACCCTAATTCCTAAATTTCCTAAAAACTAAAGTCCTAATTTTCAAATTAAAACCTTAAAACCATATTTTTAACCTTACAAACCCTAAGTTTAATAATTAAACCTTAATTTTGTATATTTAATGCTTTAAACCCTAATTTGAATCATTAAGTTTGTTATATGCTTTTATGATGGATAGGCGTCTATTCTATTTATTTTATTTTAATATGATGATTGATGTTTATTTCTTTTAAATTGTGTGTAATATGGATAATGTCATAATCTTTAAAAATTTAATAATATTTAGACCTCAAAAGGAGTTTGATTCCAATGAACCGGACATTGTGGGGTTGTTGGGTCATTCTCACCTTCCCCATGCATACCTAACTTTTTGAACCCATTAGGAGGTTGGGGATTCCTTAGGAATTGAGTCATTCACCCTTTCTTTTTCTTAGCCCATCCGGGTGGCGACTCCAATTTCGTTGGGTTTAGGCCGTGTTCTCTAAGGCCCTGAGCCTAATAGTTTCGAAGTCATAAAAACCATTTCACACAGGAGTGGGGGCAAAAATTCACGCTCACATACAATAATTCCTTATTTGTTCTTTTGGGTTTTCTAATTTGATTATGTCGTTAGCATTTGTGTTTTTTGTTTTTTGTATTTTCCTTATATTCATTTTTATCATTATTTGATTTTGATGAGTAATTCTCATTTGTATTGTTTTGTGTTTGATTGCTATCTACAACTCCCTTGGCAAGGGAAAAAAAGAAAAATTGATTATTATCATCAATATAATGGTCCCATAAGTTGATTGAAAATAATATGTATGTAATTTTGTTAAAGGATATCTTGATACAGGCCATGTCATTGCTAATTTGTTTATGGGTTTCTTTTGGCCATTATCTTGAAGTGCTTAAAGCTTAGCTTAGTAGCCAAAAAACTTTGGTAAAGTTAAGATTAATACTACATCTCATGCCTCAATTCCTATTATAGTAGGTGAGATTTTGTTGAAGCTTATATTAAATTTATCTTGTTTATACCTCTCAGTAGTATTAATATTACATAAGAAATAATATAGGATTATTCTAAGTTAGACTATTTTGTTTTGTTATGTTCTATTTTTTCTCCTTCTATAATGAGAAAAATTTGAATCTATTTGTTGTTTGTCTTATTTTTTTCTTTTGATTATAAGTTGAAAGGAAAACTAATTTAGAAACTGATTTTAGATCATGAATATTTATTTATTTTTTCTCTTGTAACCAAATAGAGGTGTGTTGACTCTTTATTGTGCTAAGAAGAGGATGTTGATTTCTTATTCTTTATTCATTGTTTCATTGGTTTTGATTAATTTTTTAGCCCAATTTGTGAGTGTTTCCTCCATTATTGGTTGATTCTCTAAATATGTGTATATTTGGCTTTAGTTTAAGTACATAGTAAATTAAAGCTTATGTTCCCAAAATCTCCACTCAATTAATGCATATATATATATATATCATTGAATTTTCAATTCTTGCTTTGTAGAAGTTATGAGCCCCCACATTATGTAAACTACGAAGCTTACTATAATAGATCCAACTGTTGAATCTACGAAGGTTTTGATCCATTTTATTCTTTCCTTGATTATTGAATGGATTCTTCTAAATTAAGTTCTGGTCTCTCTCAAGATCTAAAACTAATATTGAAATTAACCCTCATGTCTACTCTCATTATCATAGGTAATTATATCAATTCATTAAGTTTTATGAGAACCTTTTAATTAACTTTTTAAGTATTTGCCTTATCTCTAAGCAAAAACTACTTAAGATTGTTATGTCCTTAGATTAATGTTATACTTCCACTCTTGCTTCATCACACAACATCTCATATCAATTATTTATTGGCCACATAAATATTAGCAGTAAGCACAAAGATAATAAAATAATCAAAGTAAAAAACTTAATTGAACCAAATAATAACGAATTATTCCATTGACAAATCAATAAAAGGGTCTTACCTTAACTAGGGTTTTTGTTATGCATAATTGAAAAGAAAACAATACAAGAATTAAAGAAAACAATTGAAAACATTATGAATTAAAGAAAAAGATAAATCAAACTCTAAATCTTCTTTGGATTGAATGAAACTCTTCTTGGAACTTGAATCTCTTCCTTAGACCAAGCCTCTTTCTTTCTCTCTAAAGAAATCTTGAGAACTAAAACTAAAAATTATATTGAGAATTGGATGCTTAATTTGAGGAGGAGGCTTTGCTTTATAAAGGGGCCTTGGAGATCTTCTATCTTGTGTAGGAAAAGAATTTCGAGATTTCTAAATTAATTAGGAATAGATTTAGGGCAAATCTAAAGACTTCTAATTTAATTTGGAATATAATTAGGACTAAATATTAGAGAACCTCGGATAAACAATTGCCATAAGAAGTCCATGGGAATGTCTTTTGGGTCCCGCAGGCATCCATAATTGTACCACATTGAGTTACATAAAAATATTCTTCAAGGAGTATCGTTTTAATTCACACATTCTGTGTTTCCCATCTATACAGTTGTATAATCTATTTTACTTTTGTATCCTTTCACTTATTTTATTCTCTCTTGGGCAGAAGTAGTTTGGTTCCCATGGGTGTGGGATTAGTTTGCATAGTCATGGAGATTATTCTCCCTCTGTTTGGAGCTGTTTTGCTTCTTTTTTCATTTTGCATCTCCATTTTCTTCATATTTCATTATATTTTAATCAATTTACACTTCAAATTCATGTTTCCTAAAGCTAAACTTCAAAAATATAATTATTCTAGCTTTTACAATAAAAATACATCAAATTCAATTGATAACAATAAAAATACAACTAGAATATTAACTAAATAATAATGGGTATTAATTATTTTATTTGTTTTTAGTTTTTTGTAATGCAATTCTAAAGTCTAAAGCTAGTCTAAGAAATTGGGAGGCAATTGGAGTTTCAACTTTTGTTCTACTATAAGTCGCACATGAACTTCTTCTAGCTGGCCATTGATATTTGGATATCATATATTTGTTTTTAATTATGATGTCATCTTTTAATTGGAATATGATGGTGGCTATTATTCAATTGATTTCTTTTTCTTTCTTACCTTTCTCTAAAAATTGTAAATTAAATTAAATCTTTGCTAGAATATTTCGTACCACTTTGGTATGTCTTTATATCATCAAAAATGATTTTTTTTCTTAGGACAACTGTTAATTGCTTTATGTTTTTATTCTAAAGGACTCAAGTATTTTTTGAATCCATAAGATTCATTTTTCTTTAACTATTCATTAGTTGTTATAATTGTCATTTTGAGAAATTTAAATTTTATCTTGTTGTTGTTTATATATTTACCTAGGTTACATTAATTATTTGGAACTTTTTTGTTATTTAATTAGTGTAACACCCTTATACCCTATATACGTATAATATATATACCTAGTATATGCTAAATACGCATATACAGTACAAGAATATTAAAATAATTATTTTATAAAAGTTCTCATAACTCCAATAAAATATTTTAAGACCCAAGTTGTGCTTTGATATTTCCTAAATTCTCAACATTTAACCCTAAATTTTTATAATTTACATCATATACAAATTTATAAACATAATGTACATAATTTAAAAGAAGTTTACAAATGGAATTTTTACATGATTGCAACTGGTGATGGTCCGTGGCAGAACAAAATCTTCTAGTAAAATTCCAAAAAAAAATCCTAAACTTGATTAGGTCTAGCAGGGCTCTCTAACTCAATCATATCACCTGCGCGATAAATAAATCGTGCTAAGCAATTCTGCCTAATAGTATATACTTTGATATAAACAAAAACTAATGAATAAAGAAAAGATGCAATTCAATTCAAAATTTTGGCTTAGCATGCAATTTCAAAAAGCAAGTTATACATTTAACATTTTCAAATAAACACATCTCAAATTCACATGCATTGGGCCCAAATGACCTTATATAATATTTAAGTTCCAGAGATATTGCTTTGGACTCTTATTTGACACTCAGTGTCTAGCCCAAAGGCAAAGATCAATGACACCCAGAGTCTACCCCGAAAGCAATATAATAGTGATGCCAACATCTGGCTCAAAGGAAATAATAATGATGTCCAGCGTCTAGTCCGAAAGCAAATATCGGTATACCATAACACCAAATATAATTCTCTGAAAATTGATATTATACAAGGTTACATATATTCATTAAGCAATTTCTCATTTTTCTCATTCTTTGGTAACTATGCCAATTTCTGTTCTTTTTGGACTGTTTCCATTATTTCTTATTATTTCAGTACATTTCAATAGTTTCATCAATTTTCTTGCCACATACTAAATGTGACCGAATTATGCATTTATTAAGCAAATTACACATTTTTCACAAACACATTATGCATTTCTAAATTTAAGCATATATCTATGCACTTTTTATGTGAATTCTCACATCAAAGTGGCATAGTCTTCAAATCACATATCAATGTAGCATGCTAGCAAGTGCAAACTAATGTATTTCATTCAAAGTATGTACATACATCTTTACAAGAGCACTTTCAAGCTAAAAATACTCACACTTTCCCAACTTTTCAATAAGACCTTCAATACTAAGGTTGGACAAAATTCTTCTATCAATGCCTATTCAAAATGTGAAGATAATCCAACATTAGGATTACATTTTAAGGTGTTTTAACTATTAAACATGATTTAAATCACATTCCTTAAAATTTCTAAAATTTGACCTAACCTCCTTTAATTCTAGAACTTCATTCCAATCAATTCTAATTGGTATTCTAAGTTCATTTCTATCATTAAAGGCATATTATAACATGATATAAACAAATCTAATTCCATTAACATCAAGTCTTTAACAATGTTCTTCCAAAAATCATAATCTTCATTAATTTTATATTTTTATTTTACTCAATTCCAAATGGTTATTTAGGTTCATTTCTAACATTAGAATCATTTAATAATAAGATTTAAACTATAAAATCAAATGGCACACCCATTCTTTAACAATACCCTTCCAAAAGCCTAAATCACCTTCTTCTTCATCCAAACTTATACCAAACCAAAGCAAACCCATTATTTAATATTAAAATCATTATTCTCACATCAAAATGACATCATAAATATCAATTGCAACAATTATAGCATACTACATCAAATTTCCAATATTCACATAGTCATAAACTTATAAGAAAACCTCTCAAATCCAAAGAAAGCTTACTTACCTCTTATAAAAACTCCAAATTCACCTTTCTTTCTTGAAAATTTGATGTAATTTTGTGTAGTTGGAATCAAAATTTCCTTCCCCCATCCATGGAGAAATTCGACTAAGCTTGAAGAGAGAAAAAGAAGATGAATAAGATTTTGACTTTTTAATTTCTTTCTTTATTTTTAGCCATATATATAATATTTTAATATTTTAATTAGTTATTTAATTAATTTTAATTCCAAATTTCCATCTTCCACTCATATTTATTTTTTTGAATTATTATATTAATTTTAATTTTTATAAAATTTATTTACTATTTCGCCCCTCTTTACTATTTTTCTTTTGTCTTTTTCTAACTTATCTTTGACTTTATATGTAATATATATTTTCATTATATTTCATATATATATATATAATATTTTCTCACTTCCAACATCTCATTTAATCCTCCAACTTATTAATTTAATTTAATCTAATTTTAGTAAATTATCAGATGTTATAATAACATGCCACTATATTAATTATCATGATGAATGCATGACTATGTCATTATTGGATTACTAAATTTATTTTTTTATTCTTTATAATCATCCAGGAAGTAGACTCATGAAATTTATATTTTATTCTTTGTAATCATCCAGGAAGTAGACTCATGATTTACTAGTCTTTTCATATTTCCTAGAATTCATTGAATTTTTATGAAAATTTCATATGGATAAGAGTTAAATGAATGAGTCTAGAGTTAGTGCTAAGTATCAACAAGGGGTCAAGAATTTTATTTATTTTGCATTTCTTAATGCATCGCATAATGAGAAGATATTATGTTATTATGTTAATTGTGTCAATCGCTATCGACACAAGTATGAGGAAGTGAGGAAGCATTTAATATGTGATGGGTTTTAAAAGGGGTATATTCAGTGAATTTGTCATGGGGGAGATTTCTATTAACATTCTACATCTTCAATCTCTTTAGAGACATTACATTCTCATAGAGTAGAATATGTTCATCAGCAAAATGGTATTCAATCAAACTTATAGAGGTTAGGTGACATGGTTGGGTTATTATGGGATGCTTTAGGTTAGTTGCCAAATAAATAATACAAAAATATTAGATAATGAAGAGGTGAATATGGATAATGAAGGGACAATTATAGAACAACCTAAAGTAGCAAACCCAGAAGAGAGTAACAAATTTTTTTAAGTGGCTAGAAGATGTCAATAAGGAGTTATATCTAGGATGCAAAAACTTTTTCAAATTGTCTTTTCTCTTGAATTTGTACCATATGAAATGTTTGAATGGTTGGACATGAAAATTATTTACTATGCTTCTTGAGTTGTTGCTATATGTTCTTCCTGAAAGGGTATCATTGCTTAAATCTTATTTTGAGGCCAAAAATATTATACTAGCATTGGGTTTAAAATATGAAAAGATCCATGCTTTGAAGAATAATTGTATGTTATTTAGAGGGGATCGATCAAATGATGATTATTGCCATACTTGTGGTTCTTCACAGTGAAATGGAGATTAAGGAGACCCTAACAATAAATCGAGAGGCAATTCTATTTTAGGTGATATAAAGCAAGTTAAAAACCTATGATACTTTCCTTTAATTACTAGGTTGTAGAGGTTGTTCATCTCATTTATTGATTCTAAATGAAGGCCCGCGTGACCATGAAACCAATACAATTGGAACCATTTGAATCGGATGTCGAATAACCTTAAACAGGAGTTTTGAATATTGGGTACCTTATGGCTGCAAATCTTTAATTTTTCATCATTATATAAAAAATTCAGTTTGTTATGATTCCAATGCATCAAAAATCACTCAAAAAGGACATCAGAAGAGAGAGAACTGTCCTCCGAAAAATTTTCTACGCAAATTTGTCCCTAAAAAGTAGCCGTGAGCCTGCAGCCATGGGGCCAGTGTTGTCACATGGGCCAATTTTCTGCCGCAGTGCCCAAATTTTATTTTTGCTAATTTTTTTTTCAATTTTATACCTCCAAAACTTTATAAATAGGTCTCTAAATCTCATTTTTGTCACTCCAATCAACCTAGCAAACCTAATTGCTAGTTGTCTTACTCTCTCCCTCTTTTTTCTTCTTTAAAAGAAAATGTTCATTCTTTCTTAGTATGAACTACCTAAAATTTGCTTTCTTAGCAAATTTAGGTGTTGGTCAACTTGGAGTTGTGTTTTTCTTAAACTGTCCCGAGCTAGTTGATTTCTTAGCAACCAAACCCTATCAATTATAGAGCGATAATCCGACCAAACACTCAATCTGCCACCACCAAGGGTGTAACTTCCATATTTTTATTAAAATATAATTAAATAAATAATTTAGTAGGGCAAAGTGAGGTGTTGGGAAAATATAATACATAATATATATGGAGGATATAAATAAAATATACATAAAATATAAATTTGGGTAAAAATAAAAAGTCAAAGTAGTCAAAGTAAAAGTCAAAAAGTAAAAGGGTAAAAAAGGTAAAAGTTAAAATAATAATAAAATAAATAAAAATTAAAACATATTTTGGTGGTAGTGGAAAATTATGGATTTTTTATAATTAATAAATTAATTATATATATATGTTTAAGGAAAGAAAGAAGAAAAATAAAAAAAAACTCTTTATCTTTTTCTTCCCATTTCGGTCATACACCATAGCTAAGGAGAGAGAGGAATTTTTATCAATTTCTACACCAAATTTCCTAGAAAATTCAAGGAAACAAAGATAGTTTTGGAGAAATTTCAAGAAATAGGTTAGTAATCTTTGCTCTTAAGTTTGGTTTTTATGGTTTTATGAAGATGTAACTTATGGGTTTGAGATGGAGAGGGCTATAATTGTTGATATGGGTTATTTTGAAGCTATTATGAGGTATATATATATATATAAGGATTTTAAGGTTGATCAATGTAAATGATTGGGTTTTAGGAGAGTTAGGGTTATAGAGTTGATATATGGAATTTAAGATTTTGGAGGAGATTTCAATAATTGTTAAAATGGTTTGTGGTGAAGTTATTTTGATATATAAGTAGAGATTTTACACTTAGAATATAACATCCCCTGACAATTCTCACATAAAATTATCAGAGAATGTTACTCGATATACTATCAGTACTCTAACTATTTAATTGACAAAGTTTTCTTTCAGAATGTTACTAACAAAAATCTTCAAATAATAATAATAATATATGTATAATACAACACTTATAAATCCAACATTTAAACCAATCTTCAATAATCCAATTACTAATTATAAATCAGATAACCATCATAAGTTTGTCAAATCAAATAAATATATAATACATTGCTTTATTTGATAATCTTTCACTAGAATCTCAAACTTTGTCCTCTAAATACATATATTCCTTTCATGTTTATAAATTTGTACAATCTCTCAAATAGCCAAACCAAATTGTATATATACATTTTATAACTTATGAGTACAATATACAAAAGATCTCTATATGTACTGTAGGTAATTTCCTAAGATTCTTAATTCTACTTCTTAACTTGCTCCGATGTCCTGATACCTGCATGTCAAAAAATAATTCTAACACGCTAAGCAGAGCTTAGTGATTCTTGTATAAACATATTCTGTCACTTAATATTAAAGAAAAATACTTATGGAAACATAATAATAACACTTAGTTTTAAGAAATATTTCAATATATTAACTATTTTCAATAACAAACCAACATAATATTTTGATTACACAAAATAATAACTTTAACTTTATAAAAGTCATCATGCTATACTATACTTTCGGTATTGCAACTTTTCTCTTTATGAATCATTTTATTTAAGACTTGCTTTCTCATTTGATAACATTGCTTACAATACGCTTATTTTGTTTTTCAGTAAGTCTTACTTTTCAATTTCACAAATAGGATAATTTCATTCAATCTATAATTTTCAGTACTTAAATTTAGTACTATACTTTGGAGCACTTTGTATCTTATATCATTATATACACTTTCAATCACTATAACACATAGAAAGTTATTGATCAATTCAATAACTTGAGCATAACATTTCTATTCTGTGCATTAGAACTTTCACTTATAAACATTAATATATACATTACCAATCACTTTCACATTGTAACACAGTAAGTCAATTTTAAGTAATTGACTTATATTATTATTTTTCATTTCTTCCATTATTCATAACATCATATCCACATATATTTTCAATTTAGATAAATTCATTAAATATGCCCATACATACTGAACTCAGATCATAGGTTTGGATAACAGGTTAGTGTAGCAATTTTAATGTCAAGTCTCAAGAATATATATATATAATGGCAATTATGTCCACTATCGCTGATGACACAATGTGTCCATTAATGGCACGGGATGCCCACTATCACTATGACTATCCTTCCTCTGGTTAGCCATTCAATCCAAAGCTAGATTTAAAATTAGTATGATTTGGGCAATTCATTAGTTTTGATTAACACTGAATTGTTTATATCATTTCAATGGTACAATACTTTTATCAACATTTAGTATTATATACATTTGTCACATATCCAAAGTTTATCACTCTTTTTCATACTTTTAACACATACACATGAATTCTCAACACAAAGTAAGAAACATAAATATATTAGCCTCATACTAGGCCCGTATATCACAAAATGCAAGCCAAAAATACCATCCAGGTACCCTACGGCCATGGCGTCTCAACCCCACGCCCTTGGAATACAAAATGAAGCTGTCACATGCCTTTGTAGATCCCCACGATCGTGGCATTCAAGGGCAACGGCCATGGCATTCAGAACGGCTCTGTTTTATCAAAATTTTTAAAGAAACAGCCTCACTCTCAACCCCACGATCGTGACACTCAATTGCCACACCCATGGCATTGGTTTTAGGTCTATTTTCGGAGTAATTCTTCCTCAAATAGTCTTGACTTTGATACCACACCCATGGCACCTTTAAGCCACGCCCGTGGCATCCTAAAATCATGTATTTTACACTTTTAACTTCATTAAATATAAATATATTGAAGATCTAAGTTAAAAATATCTCAAGACCAAATTTTTGTCATAAAAAGAGTTCATATCAAATAATTTACTAAAACTTCACATAATCAAACTTTCAACCATCTCACATGGCTAAAAACATCATCAAACCACCCAATTCTCTTAAGAGTTGATTAAGAATCAAACTCATCACATAAAAGTTATTTTTCACTCATCAATACTTTGAAGAAATATTTCATTATAAATAACTCAATTAATCAATTCAAACATTAAAACTCATAAAAATTCATATATTTACAAATTATAATACAAAAGTACATGCCTTTGTAAAATTCCTCTTTCTCTTTCTTTTTATTTCTTTCCCTTTGATTACTTATTGATAATCTTGCCTTTTCTAACTTATTCTTCTAAAAATCTATACCTATATGTGATTTTTTTCTTAATCCTTGATTAATTTGATAAAAGGAAGAAGAAAATAGAGAAGATGGTGATGGTGGTGAAAGATGGCGTGGGAGATGGAAGAAAAAATGAGAAGTTTCCACACACACACACACATGTACACACACATATATATAGTTTAATCAAGTGAGGGAATGTTCATAATAACTATAGTGCACCCTCATTCTTAACCGTAAATTCTAAATTGAGTTTTAATGTCGTAAATCGTAAAAATAATTTCTTCAGTAAATTTTGAGATCTATTATTCACTATTCTCTACTTATATCATTTATCTACATTACTTTTATCACTATACATTATCAATTATCAATATTAGTTAAAAAGTTTCATGTTTAAAATCTTGACCGTTACATAGATAATTGAAATGATTGAGTTTGGTGGAAGTTTGAATGATGTAGTAAGGTAATTAGGGTTTTGTGGGATTTTTTGTTAGAATGTGTATAATTGGAATTTAATTGATTAAAAAGTATTAGAATGGGTTTCTAATATTATTTTTGAACTTAAATTTTGGTTTTAAATTGGTTGGAGGAATTTTTCAAAATTAAAGTTTGTTAGGGAAAATTTTAGAAATTTGAAGAAAATGTGGTAAATCAAGTTTTATTAGTTAAAGTGGATAGAAATCAGTTCCTAATGAATTATTTTGATATGTAAATATTTATTTTGATGAAACATGTTTTGTTTATGTATATTGTATTGATATATGAAAATGTTGTAAATTTTAAAAGTTTTGGCCAAATATTATGAACAATTGGAATATTTATATATTAATATATTTGGGTATTTTCATAGAATGTTGGAGAGATGAATATTTGAATATATTTTGGGAGTATAAACTTTTGTGTAAGTTGTGCTAAGTTGTTTGGATGTGGGAAATATTTAAATTACAGACAAAACTTAAGTGAAAATTTTCAGAGATTTTCTTTAACAAATGTTATTTTAATATTTAAATTACTTATATTTATAATTATTTGTTAAATAAACTATCTTTAAAATAATAAATTATCTTATTGAAAATTTTGGTAAATTTTCTAATGACTAGAACAGTGACATTCTTGTATTCTTTATACTTATTTTATATATACTGGTATATATGTTGTACGTATATAAGATGTAAGGGTGTTACATTTATTTTGGTATCAGTGTCTGGTTTTGAGGTTCTCGACTTATGTGGGTTTTTAAAAGAGAAAGGAGATTTTAAATGTGATTTTAAAATTTCCATACATGCATATGCATTGGCACTTAGACTAGTCTCTGATGTGGCAATATTTGTTGTTCTGATAGATATAGATTATGATAGTGTAGCAAGGACGTGGGTCAGAGGATAGTATAAAGAGATTTACTTCGGTAGATGGTAGAGCTGAAGCTAGTGTAGAGGGTACCAGAGTTGCTAGCCAGACTAGCAGTTCAGGATGTTTTGCCAGTCTGGATGTGGCGGATGGTAGAGTTCCTCCGTGCTAAGCCTTTTGTTCATGAATATAAATTGTCTATTTTCGTAAGTGTTTTTGTTTTGTTATTTTCGTAAGTGTTCTTGTTTTGTTAAGTTTCTTGTTTTGTTTTATAATTGATTTTGATGGATATTAATAAGTTCAATTGTTATAAGAATGTTGATAGATGACTTTTAAATTTTTGAAGCATGAATTTGAGGATTGATTAGAGTTAGTACTTATTGTCAATTTTGATGGTTATTCTTTGCATTGCCATTAAACTAGTGAGGAATTGAGCCATCAATTTATCATTCTTTTTATGTGTGAACATCTTTGATTGATGAATTACTAGAACTTGCTTTGACATGCATTTTGAGACTACATAAAAATTTCAATTAAGAATCAACATGATTAAGGCAATTTAGGGCAAACCATTTTGGCTTAAAAAGACCAACCTTACATCCGACCTTAGTTCGCCAACTTTGAGCTCATTTCATTTTTTTCCCTTCTTTCTTTTTCACAACACCATCGGCTTGAGCCATTATATTTTAACTCTACCCGTTCATTAGATCAAGAGAACTTTAAGAGCATTAATGGAGTGTTGTACAGAATAAAGTGTGGGGTTGAAATCAATGGGCTTTAAATTAGTTGGATACCCTATAAAAAAAATGAATGAATAATGAAAATTAAAATAATAGTTGTTGTTCTTGTCGGAAGGGTTGTAATGAGTTTGGAAATTATCTTTGCAAATTAAACAAATGGAGTCCCTTAAAAGCACATAAATGCTTAGTGCTAAGTGGTTGAGATGAATTATGGGATTGTTGATCATGCTACATTGCTTACTTCACTCTTGAAGTACTCTTGACCTAAATGAACTAACTCACTCTCCCAAATGTCATACCTTTTCCTTAGCCCCGTTACAACCAAATAAAAGACCTTATGATTGATGCTTGATTGTGATTAGGTGGTGGAGATTTGATTGATAAGCAAGCTTATAGTCCTAATCTTTCATTGAATGTTGAGAGCTTAAACACTACCCAATTAAACACTTGAGAGGTTTTGTGAGGGAGTGACAATTTTGGTATGCATTGATTGACCATTAAGTTACTTGAGTACCGATTATTCTTGATTCGATTATGATTACAGATTTAATAAGATGGGAGTCTTAATGCATCCTTATAACTCTTGAACTTGATAATATTTATCTTGTTCTATTTGTTTTGATTTTAACTTTGCTTGGGGACAAGCAAAGGATTAAGTGTGGGGTAATTGTTTAGATCAATTTTGTATATATTTTCTATGATGTTTATGTTGATTTTAAGTTAATTTTCATGTTAAATTGCACTTAAGTTTGTTTAAAGTTGTTGATTTAGGTTGGAGTACATTCGATGGAGCCATTTGATCAAAATTGGTGGAATTTGTGGAGAAAATCAAGTGACACGGCCAAGCTTGTCATGGCTTGGCCGTGTCCTTCATCAAAAGAAGCAGAAACAAGGAAAATTATGAGACACGGCCAAGATTAACATGGCTTGGCCGTGTCTCTCAAGGAAACAAGTCCAGTAGCGAACACGGCCATGAGACACGGCCAAGCCACTGGCCGTGTCTCTCCAAAGTAACAAAAGAGCAAAGAAAGCAAAGAAAGAGAAGAAATACACAGAGACAGACACCATCACTGGACACAGCTAGGCCGTGTCCTTGGCCGTGTCTCACAAGGGCAAAGCATACAGAATGGGACATGGCCAAAAGCTTGGCCGTGTCCCCCAAGAAAGAAACTCTGGGTCCTTAGCTGGCTTGCACGAGAAATGAGCTGGTGTGTTTTAGTGGGTGACAAAAAGAATAAAAAAGAGTGAAAAGTGGGAGGATTTTATGGAAGAAAGGTATAAAGAAATTAGTAAGTGGGAGACAAGGCATGATGGGTGTCTTAAACAATTCAAAGTGGAAGAGCATGGGGATTAGAAAATGGATTTTTGAATAAATTTAGTGGACTTTCTCTACACTTCCACTTGTTCTTGATCTTCCTCATCTTCTTCCATGGTTCTTGCTTAAGAAAGCAAGACCATTCCCTCATCTTCAATCACCATTTCTTTTCACACACCAAGAGCAAAAACAATTGTTGGTTTTGAAGTGAGTTATTAGTTCTTGAGAATTAGGGTTTTAAGAGGCTTGATTGGAGAGTTGAGAATTTGAGAAAGCTATCATCTACTCCTTCAATAAGAGAACCATTTGTTCAAGAGAGCTGGAAGTTCATCATCACGCACCAAGAAGGAGCCGCGAAAGAGACGAGAATCCGATTTTTAGCATCTTCAAAAAAGGGGTTTTTATTACCCCACACTTAATCCTTTGCTTGTCCCCAAGCAAAGTTAAAATCAAAACAAATAGAACAAGATAAATATTATCAAGTTCAAGAGTTATAAGGATGCATTAAGACTCCCATCTTATTAAATCTGCAATCATAATCGAATCAAGAATAATCGGTACTCAAGTAACTTAATGGTCAATCAATGCATACCAAAATTGTCACTCCCTCACAAAACCTCTCAAGTGTTTAATTGGGTAGTGTTTAAGCTCTCAACATTCAATGAAAGATTAGGACTATAAGCTTGCTTATCAATCAAATCTCCACCACCTAATCATAATCAAGCATCAATCATAAGGTCTTTTATTTGGTTGTAACGGGGCTAAGGAAAAGGTATGACATTTGGGAGAGTGAGTTAGTTCATTTAGGTCAAGAGTACTTCAAGAGTGAAGTAAGCAATGTAGCATGATCAACAATCCCATAATTCATCTCAATCACTTAGCACTAAGCATTTATGTGCTTTTAAGGGACTCCATTTGTTTAATTTGCAAAGATAATTTCCAAACTCATTACAGCCCTTCCGACAAGAACAACAACTATTATTTTAATTTTCATTATTCATTCATTTTTTTTATAGGGTATCCAACTAATTTAAAGCCCATTGATTTCAACCCCACACTTTATTCTGCACAACACTCCATTAATGCTCTTAAAGTGCTCTTGATCTAATGAACGGGTAGAGTTAAAATATAATGGCTCAAGCCGATGGTGTTGTAAAAAAGAAAGAAGGAAAAAATGAAATGAGCTCAAAGTTGGCGAACTAAGGTCGGATGTAAGGTTGGTCTTTTTAAGCCAAAATGGTTTGCCCTAAATTGCCTTAATCATGTTGATGCTTAATTGAAATTTTTATGTAGTCTCAAAATACATGTCAAAGCAAGTTCTAGTAATTCATCAATCAAAGATGTTCACACATAAAAAGAATGATAAATTGATGGCTCAATTCCTCACTAGTTTAATGGCAATGCAAAGAATAACCATCAAAATTGACAATAAGTACTAACTCTAATCAATCCTCAAATTCATGCTTCAAAATTTAAAAGTCATCTATCAACATTCTTATAACAATTGAACTTATTAATATCCATCAAAATCAATTATAAAACAAAACAAGAAACTTAACAAAACAAGAACACTTACGAAAATAACAAAACAAAAACACTTACGAAAATAGACAATTTATATTCATGAACAAAAGGCTTAGCACACACCCCACACTTTAAGTTTTACATTGTCCTCAATGGAAACAACGATATTTAAAGTAAAAAGTTAAGGTACAACCTGTTTTTCCATCGATCCTTTGTGACGCAAGTGCTACCTTATCATCCACAAACAACCATTGTTCAAAAGCAAAATACAATATATAAAATAAACACAATATAAAGAGTTAACATTAAAAACCAAAACAATAAAAAATATGAAATAACTACAAATAAGAAAATAACAAGTGATGTCAAAAGGTTGGAGCTGGTAGGATCTACGGTGGTGGAGGATAGGACGATGATGCAGCTGATGGGTGGAGGCTCAGAATTTTAGCGAGGTTGCTGTTGATTAGGTCCATTTGTTCCATCACTGCAGCATGGTTATGGTCAATTTGTTCCATGGCTGTAGCATGGTTACGGTCAACCTTGCTTTCCAATGCTTCAATCCTATTAAGGATCTCCTGATTGTTTGGGATTGGAGCATCTTCATCTAGATCTAGAGAATCCAAGTCGGAATCCTCCTCGACTCATGCTCTCTTTTGACGGCCCTCCGGTACCTCAGGCTCAGCTGAACCCATAACATAAGCTCCTCCTTTTCTTGAAACCATGCGCATCTTCTCTAGGGTGGCAAGATCTAATGAATCACTCCCCGAGATCTTAGTCATCTGGCAATGGCTCGGGTCAAAATTATCAAGGAGTGCCATTGCTAAAATTGTAACTAATCCTCCGATATAAATGGCACCCCGCTTTTTATTTGCCACATTGTCAAACACATCGGCTAACCAATAGCCGGTACAAACGGGTACGTCATTGATAGCACAGTCTAAAAAGTATAGTTCGCTTAGTTCTACAACCCCTGTGCTCTCTTTTCTTGCAAAGAATCTACATGACATAAATCGGTGTAAGTACCTTAGGGCGGTGACATAAATCCGATTTGGCCACATAGGTACCAAAGCCCAAAGCTCCCCTTGCGAACTGTTTTTTAAAACTTTTAGGCACACATTGTTCCCCTTGTTGGTGAAAACCAAATATATCGCTCAATTGCTCAATTTTAAGGATAAATGGTCTCCCAAGCAGTTTAAAATACAACCTAATACAAATCTTTTTGTCATTTCTTTTAACCTTAAGTGAGGTTAAAAATTTCAATGTAAGTTCCTCAAATTGCAAAGGTTTAAGGGAAACAAATCTATCCCACCCAAGATTATGAACAAATCCATAAAAATTATTTCGAATATGAAGAGCATCGAGGGATTCTTCGTTAACATACCTCGTCGGAAAGAAATCCCGAGCGAGAAGAGTTGCTCTCCTTGGTGCTGACGATGATGAAGATGGATTTAAAGATGAAGGTCGCATCCTTTTGTGGTGAGACACCATTTTTGTTCTTGTCATTTTTGATGATTTGGTGAAAATGAAGTTTTCAAAGTTTTAATTGCTTTTTAATGAGAAAAGAAGGGTAGTGGATGAGTTTAAATCAGTTTGGGTGAAGAAAAATGAAAGATTTCAAATGATTTTGAAGCTTGAAGATGGTGGCTATGGAGTTTTGTGAGAGAGAGAGCGAGAGAGATCGAGAGAGAGAGAGAGAAATTTAGGGATTTAAAATGAAAAAACTGGGCAAAAGTCGCATTTTTAAAAGTCAAATTTTAGGTGACACGGCCAAGCTTGGTGAAGCTTGGCTGTGTCTGATGGTTTTTAAGGGACACGGCCAGAGACACGGCCGTGTCCCTTGAACGTGTCTCTTACTGGATAAAAGAAAGATGCAAAATAATTTGGGTGACACGGGGAGAGGCTTGGTCGTGTCTGTGTGACACGGCCAGGACTTCTGGCCATGTCTGCCTCTGGGACTTTTGATGCTTGTTTGACACAGGAAAGGACACGGCCAGGACCTCTGGCCGTGTCTGCCTCTGTGTCTTTTGGTGCTACTAAACACGGGCAAGGACACGGCCAGGGCCTCTGGCTGTGTCTGCCTCTGCCAAATTGGTTTTGAAAATATATATATATATATATATTTAATTTAATTGGTTTATTTGTGTCACCAAATCACAAAAATGCAATCTTCTTCTTGGTTTAACCCTGAAACACATTCAAGAAAAAATAAAAACTGATCAAAGTACCTATTCTATTTTATTTAACTCAACATGAAATTAAAATTGCAAAATATAAAAATTATAACTGTGAAAAGAAATGCAAACCGATGGGTTGCCTCCCATTTAGCGCTTCTTTAATGTCGTATAGCTGGACATTGTTGCATCATTCGTCAATGAACACCATGCTTTCCACCATTTTTGCAACTTCGATGTCTTCCAAGTAGGGCTTCACCCTTTGTCCATTGACCTTAAACGTCTCGTTGGTTTTTAAATTAAGCAACTCAACAACTCCATAGGGGAATATTTGAGTAACTTGAAAGGGTCCACTCCAACGTGACTTCAATTTTTCGGGAAACAACCGCATTCTTGAATTGAAGAGGAGGACTTTCATTCCCGGTTCAAAAGTCCTTCGAAGAATCATCCTGTCATGAATAGCTTTGGTCTTTTCCTTGAAGATCCTCGAACTCTCATAGGCTTCATTCCGAAGCTCATCAAGCTCAAAAATTTGAAGCATTCTTTGCTCCCTTGCTTCACCTAAGTCCATATTCGTTGTCTTTATTGCCCAATAAGCCTTGTGCTCCAATTCCACCGGGAGGTGGCATGCCTTTCCAAAGACCAACCTATAAGGACTCATTCCCAATGGGGTTTTATAAGCAGTCCTATAAGCCCACAATGCTTCCGAGAGTCGGATCGACCAGTCCTTCCGAGTTGTGCTCACTGTCTTTTCTAAAATCCCCTTGATCTGCTTGTTTGAAATCTCAGCTTGCCCGGATGTTTGGGGATGATATGGGGTTGCCACTTTGTGTCGGATGCCCATCTTGGTCGTCAAATTTTCAAACCATTTGTTGCAAAAATGGCTTCCTCCATCACTCACTATCTCCTTGGGGGTTCCAAACCTGCTCAAAATATTCTCCTTCACAAATTTTAACACAATGTTAGCATCATTGGTCCTAGTGGGGATTGCCTCAACCCACTTGGACACATAATCCACTGCTGGAAGAATATATTCAAAACCAAAGGATTTAGGAAATGGCCCCATGAAATCAATTCCCCATACATCAAAAATATCGACCACAATAAAGATATTAAGGGGCATTTCATTCCGTTTGCTAATGTTTCCTACTCTTTGGAATTCATCACATCTTATACAAAAATGATAAGCATCTTTAAAAAGAGTAGGCCAATACAAACCGCTTTGAAGAATTTTCTCAGCGGTCTTCTTTCCTCCAAAATGTCCCCCGCAATACAACTTGTGGCAAAATTGTAGCACTTGCTTTTGTTCCTCTTCCGGCACACATCTTCTTATCACTTCATCCCTGCAAATTCTAAACAAGTAAGGCTCATCCCAAAAATAATACTTACATGTATGCAGGAATCTCTTCTTTGTCTGGAAGCTCAAATCCTTTCTCACTACACCACAAGAAAGATAATTAGCAATATCAGCATACCATGGTGCTTGAATTAAGGAAAATAAGTGTTCATCCGGGAATTTTTCAAAAGCATTTTCACAAGCAATTTCAGCATTATTTTCACAAGAGTTAAGTCTAGAAAGATGGTCAGCCACTACATTTTCGCTTCCTTTCCTATCTTTGATTTCAACATCGAATTCTTGTAACATTAACACCCACCTAATGAGCCTAGGTTTAGCTTGTGGTTTGGTCAATAGGTATTTCAAAGCTGTATGATCAGAAAATACTATGACCTTAGAACCTATCAAGTAAGATCTAAATTTGTCTAGTGCAAATACCACAGCTAACATTTCTCTCTCAGTAGTCGTGTAATTTACTTGTGCATCATTTAATGATAAACTTGCATAATAAATTACACACATCAACTTATTCACTCTTTGGCCCAAAACAGCTCCAATGGCAAAATTCGATGCATCGCACATAATTTCAAATGGCAAATTCCAATTTGGGGCAACAATTATAGGGGCAGAAGTTAGTTTTTCTTTCAAAATTTTAAAAGCCTTTAAGCACTTTTCATCAAAAACAAATGGGACATCTTTTCCTAACAAATGACACAAAGGACGTGAAATTTTTGAAAAATCTTTTATGAACCTCCTATAAAATCCTGCATGTCCCAAAAAACTTCTAATTCCCTTAACTGATGTGGGTGGAGGTGGGTTCACAATTAATTCAACTTTAGCTTTGTCTACCTCAATCCCTTGATGGGAAATAACATGCCCTAAAATAATTCCATGATCAACCATAAAGTGACTCTTTTCCTAACTCAATGTAAGATTACATTCAATACACCTTTTAAGTACTAGAGTCAACTTTTCCAAACAATCATCAAAGGAATTACCAAAGATAGAAAAGTCATCCATGAATACCTCAATGCACTTGTCTAACATATCAGAAAATATGGAAAGCATACACCTTTGAAATGTGCCCAATGCATTACAAAGTCCGAATGGCATCCTTCGAAATGCAAATGTCCCAAAGGGACAAGTAAATGTGGTCTTCGGTTGATCTTCCGGTGCTATCGGGACTTGGTAGTAACCTGAAAGACCATCAAGAAAATAGTAAAAAGAATGTCCAGATAATCTATCAAGCATTTGATCAATAAATGGCAAAGGAAAGTGATCTTTCTTGGTGACTTTATTTAATTTCCTATAATCTATGCACATCCGCCACCCAGTTTGTGTTCGGGTAGGTACCAACTCTCCTTTTTCATTCTGGACCACTGTCAACCCTGTTTTCTTAGGCACAACATGAACAGGACTAACCCATTCACTATCAGCAATAGGGTAAATTACCCCTTCATCCAGTAACTTAAGGACCTCCTTCTTAACAACCTCGCTCATGTTAGGGTTTAGTCTCCTTTGAGACTCTCTCACCGATTTAGCCCCTTCCTCTAAGATAATCTTATGCATGCACATAGAGGGACTAATACCCTTAATGTCACTCAACCCCCAACCTATAGCCTTCTTGAATTTTTTCAACATTGTTACAAGCTTATTTTCTTCCTCTCTGGTAAGGGTAGCAGAAATTATCACTGGTTGAGAGTTATTTTCCCCAAGAAAAGTATATTTTAAATGTTTGGGGAGTTCTTTAAGATCAACCCCTTGTAGTTGAACTTTCTCTTCTTCAACTTCAATTTCTTCCTCAACACTCTCATCGTCCAAAACGGTATTATCTTCTTTATCCTCCTCATTGGAAATCTCTGCTTCTTCTTGCAATTTTAGAGCCTTTTCTAGCTTGTGCTCGCCATTTTCCTGCAAGAAAACTTCTTGGACAACACTATCAGTAAGATTAATGAAAGAGCAATCTTCATATAAAGCACTAGTGGGAATGGGGGAAGTGTTAAAAATTGAAAATTCTACAGTTTGTCCCAAAATGGTCATGGTTAATTTTCCATTTTTAACATCAATTAAAGTGTTAGTTGTGGCCATAAAAGGCCTCCCTAACAAAATTGCATGCTCGGCATCCCGTGGGATTTCTCCCCCCGTGTCTAAGACAATTAAATCGACGGGTACAATCAAACCTCCTACCTTCACTAGAACATCTTTTATGATTCCCTTAGGGTATCTAAGAGTTCTATCTGCTAATTGTAAAACCATTTTGGTCAGTTTGAGTTCCCCTAGCTTTAGATTCAAATAAATTGAGTATGGCATCAAATTAATACTAGCTCCAAGATCACACATGCCAATGGTCTCTTTCCCATTCCCCATAGAGATTTTAACAATAAAGCTCCTAGGATCCTTTAGTTTAGGAGGTAACTTATGTTGTAAAACAGCACTTGTTACTTCCGAAACTATCACCTTCTCATCCAACTCATACCTTATCTTCTTAATGTTAAGCTCTTTTAAGAATTTGGCATAAGATGGCATATTCTTTATCACCTCTAGTAAGGGTAGGTTGATACTTACCTTCGAAAGCATGTTATAAATTTCAGAAAATTGCTTATCATGCTTTTCATTTTTTAACCTGCTGGGAAATGGAATTGGTGGTCTGTACGGATTTGGAGATTTGTGCAGTTTTGGTGCAACGGATGCCTCCTCTTTGTCCTCCTCAAGCTCATTTGGTTCAGCTTCTTCTTCTTGTATTTCCTTGCCATTACCCTGCGTTGTACCTGCATCAAAGGAATTATCAATGTTATTATCGCCGATTTTATTATCAAGTACCTTACCACTTCTCAAAACGGTGATTGCTTTGGCTTGCTCCGGTTGGCTTGGAAATTTCCCTTTTTGATTGGCTTGAAGTTGATTAGCCAATTGGCCCACTTGAGTTTCAACCTTCTTAAGCGATGCTTCTAAAGAGTCAAACCGCTTATTGTTCAATTCTTGATTTTGAGTGCTTACTTGAATGAAAGCATTCAAGTTGTCTTCAAATGAAGGTTTCTTGACTTGCTCTTGATTTGAGGGTTGCCCTTGAAATTGGGGACCTCTTTGATATGGTTGGAAGGGTTGTTGAGGTGGAGCATGTTGTTGATTTTTCCATGAAAAATTGGGGTGATTCCTCCAACCGGGGTTATAAGAATTTGAATATGGGTCATTCCTACCCCTTTGTTGGAACCCTTCAAAAGCAAAAGCTTGCTCTTGCTCCTCTTAAAATGAGTCAAAATTTGAGGGGCACACATTTGCTTGATGGCCTACAAGACCGCATGATGCGCATGACTCTTGGCTTGGTCCCGACAACTTCCCTTTTGCATTCAACAATTTCACTTGCCTTGTCAGTTCTGCAATTTGCCTAGCCATTTCTGAGTTTGCACTTATCTCATGTGCTCCTCTTCTTCTTTCTCCAATGCTCTTTTGTTGGGAATTTGCCCCCAACATTTCGAATAATGCAACTATTTCTGCAGCTGTTCTTTCACCCGTTGCACCCCCTGCTGCATTATCCACTGTATTTTGAGATTGTTGAGTTAGCCCATCATAGAAGAATTGATTGAGCAACTGTTGTGGATAGTAGTGGTGAGGGCACTGAAATAATAATAATTTGAAGCGATCCCACTCCTCGTGAAACGGTTCTCCGTCAAATTGGGTGAAAGTTGCAATACTTCCCCTAAGCTCTTTAGTCTTTTGATGTGAATAAAATTTTCCCATAAATTTGTTGTAGACTTCAGTCCATGTGGTTAAAGAATTCTCTGGTAGGGTCATTAACCATGCTTTTGCTCTGTCCTTTAAACTGTATGGGAAACATCTCAGCTTCAGTTCATCTTCCGTTAATGTTTGCAAAGGGAACGTATGCAATGTTGAATAAAAGTCTCGAATGAAGTTGAGAGGGTCTTCATTCGGCAGTCCGTGGAAGGATGGCAGCATACTATAATGAGTATTTCTGAGTTCGTAGTTTCTTGCTGCGTTGCTCAACCGGATACAAGATGTGGTCACTCCGATGATCGGTCAAGCAAACTCCTTCATGGGTTGCTCTTGTGCATCACCCATCTCTGTTTCTGTGTTCTCCTCAAATTGCTCTTCGGTATTTTCTCTTTCTTGCTCAAAAGGATTTGGTCTCTCGGATCTTGGAAGTCTATGGATGTTGTCTATAAATGGAACAAGTTCGTTTCCTTGAGACCATCGTCCGTGCATAAAGTACCTAAGCAATTCAAAAAGAACACTTTAAACAATTTAACAAATAAATTAAAACAATCAAACTATCACAAAAATTGCCTTCCCCGGCAGCGGCGCCAAAAACTTGTTGCGCTTAAATCAACACTATCACAAGCGGCACTCGCAAGTATACGAGGCTATTGTAGTGACAGTGATCGCCCCAAGGTCGTTTCCCAAGGAAGGACTTGCATGTAATAGTTCAATTAACATAAAATTATAAACTCGATTGTGAGATTGGATTGGTGAATTATACTTAACCTTAGAAATGAAAACGATTGATTTTATGCAAGAGAAATTCAATTATGGAAGTGATGCCTAGGGTTGTAGGTCTATTTAATCAAATGTTCAATTATCCGATTATCCATTAATATAACCTTGAATATTAATTTGTTTCTTAAGATTTAATTAGCCAATTATCAATTCACTAGTTCTCACATTTATGAATTAACAACAACCAATTATTTAACATTAGCAAATTAATAAACCCTAGAACTTATATTTCTAATTCATTCTTAGGGTAGTCAATTGCATAGTTCCGATATTAAACTTCTCCTCTCGGTCCGTCATTCAATATTAAGTAATCAATAGGTGGCCAATCTATCAATTTACCTTTAATTTCAATGCAATCAACATATAACAAGGTATATCAATGGAATCATCAAATCAAATCATTTAATCAAATATACTACAACCCCAAGCATGAGTAAATTAGCTCATCATATGTTTTAAACAAATACTCATTTCGAAATAAACCAAATCAAAATTATACATTGCAATATTAATGTTCTTAATACACAACAACAAATAAGAAATGGAATAAAAAAAAGAGTTAGAAAAACCCCTTTTTTGAAGATGCTAAAAATCGGACTCTCGTCTCTTTCGCGGCTCCTTCTTGGTGCGTGATGATGAACTTCCAGCTCTCTTGAACAAATGGTTCTCTTCTTGAAGGAGTAGATGATAGCTTTCTCAAATTCTCAACTCTCCAATCAAGCCTCTTAAAACCCTAATTCTCAAGAACTAATAACTCACTTCAAAACCAACAATTGTTTTTGCTCTTGGTGTGTGAAAAGAAATGGTGATTGAAGATGAGGGAATGGTCTTGCTTTCTCAAGCAAGAACCAAGGAAGAAGATGAGGAAGATCAAGAATAAGTGGAAGTGTAGAGAAAGTCCACTAAATTTATTCAAAAATCCATTTTCTAATCCCCATGCTCTTCCACTTTGAATTGTTTAAGACACCCATCATGCCTTGTCTCCCACTTACTAATTTCTTTATACCTTTCTTCCATAAAATCCTCCCACTTTTCACTCTTTTTTATTCTTTTTGTCACCCACTAAAACACAGCAGCTCATTTCTCGTGCAAGCCAGCTAAGGACCCAGGGTTTCTTTCTTGGGGGACACGACCAAGCTTTTGGCCATGTCCCATTTTGTATGCTTTGCCCTTGTGAGACACGGCCGTGTCATGTGACACGGCCAGTGTCCTGGCCGTGTCCAGTGATGGTGTCTGTCTCTGTGTATTTCTTCTCTTTCTTTGCTTTCTTTGCTCTTTTGTTCCTTTGGAGAGACACGGCCAGTGGCTTGGCCGTGTCTCATGGCCGTGTTCGCTACTGAACTTGTTTCCTTGAGAGACACGGCCAAGCCATGTTAATCCTGGCCGTGTCTCATAATTTTCCTTGTTTCTGCTTCTTTTGATGAAGGACACGGCCAAGCCATGACAAGCTTGGCCGTGTCACTTGATTTTCTCCACAAATTCCACCAATTTTGATCAAATGGCTCCATCGAATGTACTCCAACCTAAATCAACAACTTTAAACAAACTTAAGTGCAATTTAACATGAAAATTAACTTAAAATCAACATAAACATCATAGAAAATATATACAAAATTGATCTAAACACTCCGTCAGACCCTAGTGCAACAGCAGTAGTAAACTAGGAAGTGTGATGAGCTTAGGAAGTATAGGGCTACAGATTTTGAGGATACTATAGATCCAGCCGAGGCAGAGCAGTGGCTATATAGAGTGGAGAGAAAGTTTATTAGTTACAGGCTAATGCAGAAGAGAAATTTGACTATGCTTTCACTTTTCTACAGGGGGACACCTATGAATAGTGAAAGACAGTTCCCTGTGGGCTAGAGCAACCTCCAGTATTGACTTATGATGACTTTTTACTGGAGTTTAGGAAATATTATACACCTCAGGAGTATAAAGATAGAAAGAAGAGGGAGTTTCTAGATTTGATGTAAGGTGAGAAAATGGTAACAAGTATAAGAAGGAGTTCCTTCGGTTTAGCAATTACACAAGAGGGATTATGACTGATGAGGTAGATAGGTGCAAGAGGTTTGAGGAGGGACTGAGATTGTCCATTATGTGTCAGGTAGTTGTTGTTCAGTATGAGGATTTTTTCTATATTGGTGTCAGCTGCCCGGAGTGTGGAGAAGGCCCAGGGGATTGCAGCTACTGCTAGTGGGGAGGATAATAGAGCTAGGAGACCTCAGACTATGGTAGAGTCATCATCTCGCAAGTTGAAATAATAACTTATTTCTTCAATCAACCTTTTTCAAAACTAAGTTGGAATATGAACTTAATTTTCAATTAATCCTTTTTTAAAATTATGTTGGAATAAGAACTTAATTTGTCAATCAATCTTTTTCAAAATTATATTGGAATAAGAACTTAATTTTCAATCAAACCTTTTTCAAAATTAAGTTAGAATATGAGCTTAATTTTTTATCAAACATTTTTTTCAAAATTAGGTTTGAAAAAGAACTTAATTTTCAGAAGGTGGACTTTTTAGGACATAAAATTTGGGTTTTAGACTTAGGTTTAACATTGAACATAAAATAAACCTAGACTTAGGCTCACATAGCTTAGGTTAGAAAATTAACTTTTTAAAGAGTAGAATCAACCATCTTGCGATGGTTAGAACTGCATAGGCTTCGATTCCTGTTCAAACAGGATATGTAAGCCTAATTGAAATTTTAATCTAAGTATCAAGTCCGCTTTTGTAAAAATTCCTTTCTCCTTTATAAACTTCATTTACTTTCTTTATTTGTTTAAGTTAACTACCTTTTTAAGGAATGTGTACTGAATCTAGAATCCATAAGGTTAGAACTGGGATCCCCTTATTTTTTATTTTAAAATGTAAAGTTTAATTTAATTTTGCATTTCACTTTATTCTCTAGCTATGTATGAATCTCCATTTTAATTTATCATGTCATATTACAATTTTCATACATAAAATTTATTTTGTAAGTTTTTATTTTATTAAAGGTCAAACTCTTTTTTACTTAAAATAAACTTAAATCTCGCACCTGAATTCATCCTTTGGTTTGAGGCTAGTGATTTTATCCTTAGGTTACAACTAGAGTCAACTATTAGGGTTTTCCTTAAATTTCTCTTTTTTACTCAAAAAAAAATTAAGTGGCAACTCAGGATGATTTCCAAAACCATTTTTTACTTGAACCGAGTGTAACCTACAACAACAAAGTGACCTATGTACTTTTCATGAGACTTAGCCCAAATTTTTAGCATTCCAACTTGCATCCTTTGCAAGCCAGGATAGGTGCTCGAGCTGGGGCCTCACAGCTGGCAACTCCACTGGGGACAAAATTATTTTTTGATAAGAAAAATTATTAATTTTAAGTGAACTAAATGGTCTTAAACCTTTTCAAAATAAAAAATAGCTTGACCTTTTATTAAATTTGAACTTTTCATGTATAACTTTTCCATTTGAATATATTATTTAGGAGTAAACCTCGAGATAGCGAGTAGTATCGACTTGGCAACCTATTTTAGGTATGTTGGGGGATAGCGAAAGTAATCCCACCAATGACAAATCCATAAATCCTTTTAAGACGTTAATGAGCATGCACGTACTACTGGACTCATGCTAAATTTCTTATCTAAAATGTCCAAGTATATCGCTATTCTAGTGAGATAGAACCCTTTTAACCAAGCCAACCTTCACCCTTTCATGTAATGGCCTTAGATCCTAACCTTAGATTGTATGTACCATAATAATAAATCCTTCTTGCATAACTAAATGAAACCTCATGCATCCATGTGCATTATACTTCAACCTTAAAAGCCTTGTATAAAGATACACTTTAGGTTGTCGTACTTGTATATAAACCTTATACATAAGCCACAAAAGAAGTTGAACCATCCTATATGTTAGATATGTATGCCTAAGAGACAATCACTTTAGGTTGTAGTATGCATATTATCATTCATTTATACATTAATGAATTAAGGCATCCTTTATTATTCAGTACTCATGTGATGCATGTAGTTGATTATATATCTTAAATTTTTTTACAAAGTCCCTAGTATAAAACACAATGTAAGAAAAATAATGATGAGATCATGATATGAGATTCTTATTATATGCAAATGTGTTTATACTAAAATTATCCACAGTCATAGTATTAACAAGATAGGTCATTGTTAATGCAAAGAGACTAGCACATGTTAAACTTGAATTGATCAAGCATTTATTCTCATAAGTTATAAGCATGGTGATACTTACAGTTAACATGTGGATGCTTGTTGGTAGAACAAGTTCATTAGATGGCCCAACTATGAGATAATCATATGAATTTATATTCAATGTTAGTGATCTTATCTCATCATAGTAGTTGTGGAAATATTCTTAGACTTGGGATTTCCAAGGTATCTTAGATATCAAGTGTTATACTTTAATCCCATTCCTTATTGTCTCATGAGAGATCACTCATAGAGTGGACATTGGGTGTTGCATGAGGTATTCAAAGATAGTTGAGAGATCAGCAAAGGATACATCACGATTGATAGAAGGATAGTATATCTCACAGCCTCTTGTACGAAGGCATTACTCTGTGAATCCTTGGCCAAGGTGGATAGATCTTTGAGAGAGTCTCAAAGATGCCTTTTATAAAATAATGGGCTTCAAAAATAAGAACTAATAAATTCGGGCTAGGTAATGGGAGTTGACATAAAGTCTATACTATAAACCGAATGAGATATAGTATAATGTAAGGAGTATATTGCACGATAACTATCTATGGAAAAATTCAAGTCAAAGCATTTTGACTTTCTCCACACTTGGGTGGTCATGATCCATTGCTAGATGTCAATCTTGGTTTGCTTGATATCAATTAGTTGATTAAAGAATCAATCGTAAATAAAGAGTTCATTTGAGAAAATCTTAATTTTAATTAAGGGTAAAATTGGTATTTAGCTACCAATGTATTTGAGAGCCTAATGGGTCGCACACTAAAAGGGTTCAAAATTAATTAAATTGGTTTTAATATATTATGAGATAATATATTTAATGAATTGGATCCATTAAGGAAAAAAGAAAATAGGTTTATTAGCTATTGGGTCAAGTTGAGCCCATTTGGGCATTATAAGCTATTAAGTATAAAAGCCCTAGTTAAATGAAACTCTAGCAAGACCAAAAAGGATATAAATACTATCTTAAAATATGAGAGCCTATCTTTTACACCTGAACAAATAGAAGATAAGAAAAAGTTTCTTATTCTTCTTCTATTAGAGTGTATCTTCCTTGATAGCATAAAGACTCACTTTAGGCCACTCATATTAGATAAGAGATTAATTCTTTCCTTTATGTGGATACTATTATAGAAAATCCTATCCTTGGATTATTATGATTTGCGACAACCCAACAAGAGGAGAAGGTAAAGAATTTGTGAAGAACTCTTAGGTACAATCTCTAAACCTTGCATGTTCCTTTTTTATTTGTTTTTAATCAATATGGAATGATCTTGGATTTGGGAATTTTTAATTTTCTGCTACGTACTGGCTGCCATTTTTGTTTGTTCTTGCTATGAATTTCCAACACCATAGACTAGTCCTCCATCACCTTCATACCCTTGCCCATCTTTTTAGGCTTAATCACTTTCTCTATACCCTTGCTCACCTTTTAGGCTTAACCTAGTCCTCCATCATCTCCTCCATACCCTTGCCCACCTTTTAGGCTTGACCTTGTCCTCTATCACTTCCTCCATACACTTTTAGGCTTGATCTAGCTTCTCTCACCTAACTCATACTCTTAGGTTAATCATTACCTTCCTCATTCAACATTGACCGTTCATCTAACACCTTCATCTTATCCCTCTCCCTAACATCCATACTTATAAGCCTACCCTTAGCAATTCCCCCATTGACCTATAACTCTAAAAACTTGCCCCAACTTTTTCTCAGCCCTATCCAATTCATCTCAAACATTCCCATTTTATAAGGTTCATCCTTCCACCTTTAAAGTCTTTCAGGCTTAGTTATTTAGCCTTAAAGTCTTGCCCTTAAGCTTAAACCTTAGCTAACCTTATCCTTATTATTCAACTCTCTTAAACCCACAACAAACTCACCTAGCCTTATGGCTCAACCCCTTTAGGACCTTACTTAACCTTACCTTAAACCTTGGGACCTTACCCACTCTCGCCTTAGCCTCATAGTCTGAACCTTCAAGATTATACCCCACCTTACCTTAGGATGTCCTCCACAAGATCAGACTTTTATGTCCATATCTAAAGCTTTTAGATCCATTCCAAAAAAAAGTGCCCCGAAATCCTTTTTAGGTTTATCTAGTTAAACTTAGATTTCAACATCCTCTTTAGGTTTATCTAGTTAAACCTAGATTTCTACACCCTTTTTAGGTTTATCGAGTTAAACCTAAATTTTAACATCCTCTTTATATTTATCAAGTTAAACCTAGATTTCAATGTCCTTTTTAGGTTGGCATAAGAACCTAAATCAAATTCTTCTTAGGTTGGTATAGAAACCAAAATCAAATCCTTCCCAGGATGGCATAAGAACCTAAATCAAATCCTTCTTAAGTTGGCACAAAAACCCAGATTGAATTCTTCTTAGGTTGGCATAAGAACCTAGATCAAATCCATCTTAGGTTGGCATAATAATCTAGATCAAATCCTTCTTAGGTTGGCATAAGACCTAGAGTCAAATCCCTTCTTTACAATATTTAGGTTGGCATAAGAACCTAAATCAAGTCCTTTTAGGTTGGTAGATGAACTTAAAAATTACAACTCAAACTAAGTTTATCAAGTTGAACATAGAATTAACTTAGACTTAGTGTCAACACAGGTTTATTAGGTTGAACCCAAAATCAACTTAGACCCAAGCTCAACCACTTAGATTTGAACCTTCTTTAGTGGTTCATAACATCATTGTTCATTTTAAACTAAAGTAACATGATGAGGGTAGCTGTGAACCCCTAATTTTGTTCCTAAGAGAAATACTCATTTTTTTTATTCTATATGAAGGCCCACATGACCATGAATCCAATGCAATTGGATTCATTTAAATCTGATGTCGACCGGCCCCAAATAAGAAATTTTGAATTTTTTTTATATAAACTAGGTACTTTACGGCTATTAATCTTTAATTTTTCATTATTATATTAAAATTTAGTCTGTTACAATTCTAACACATCAAAAATACTTCAAACAACTGTCAGACGAGAGAGAATGAGCCACAAAAATTTTTGATCAAGTTTTGGTAAAACTCTAAACTTTGATCCTTTGTTCTTTAAAGTACTTTTAGGCCCATTCTTTAGACCTAAATGAAGCTTATTCGTGGACTTTAAGGCCCATCACTTGTACCTTAAATTGAACCTAAAAGCTTGAAAAAGACCCTAAACTCAAAATTAGTGTGAATGGAGACTTTCGCCCCACTCCTGGTGGAATGACTCTTGCGACTTCGAAACTGTTAGACTTTGGGCCTTAGAGAATATGAGCCTAAATCCAGAGAAATAGAGTCGTCACCCGAATGAGCCTAGAAGATAGAAAGGGGTGAATGGACTCAATTCCTAAGAATCCCCAACCTCCTATTGGGTTTAGAAAGTTAGGTACACATGGGGAATGTGAGAATGACCCAGCACCCCTATAGTGCCCGGTTTATTAGAACCGACCTCCTTTTCAGGTCTAAATATTATTAAATTCTTATACTGTTATGATATTATCCATATTACATGCAATCATAATAAATAAAAATTTATTATATTAAAATCAAAGTAATCAAATAAAATGGGCACCCATACTAGATGGAAACATACCCTTACAATATCTAATGTACAAAATATAAGTAAATAAAATCGGACACCCACCAACTAGTGAAAATGTGTCCTTTACTATAATCCAAAATCTATAAAATAAGTTAAATTACAAAACTTAATAAATAAGTTATCCACAAGTGGAAACATGCCTTTTACATCATCCTCCAAATAAAAATTACAATCCATTATCATATAAAGAATTATAAAACTAGGGCTTAATTAAATGAAAATTAAAATTACAATCCACAAACACATCTTAATATTAACTCATTACGAAAATATAGGGTGCCACACATACAGCGGTCCCGCTAGCTGGTTAGCGGGCAGGAGTCAAGGGGGCAGTGTCTCTTACAGGGGATCGGAAGCAGTGCCCCCAAAAAGTAAACGATTAAAAAAATAGTTTTTATTAGGAAATTAAGATTTAGTTATGGAATTAGGGTTTCAATATGCAAATTAGGGGTACAACATGTAAATTAGGGTTTTAATGTACAAACTAAGATTAAAATATACAAACTAGGCTTTTAATCCTAAATTAATATTACAAAGGATTGGATTAGGGTTTTGGAAAATAAACGTTGCAATATCAATTGTCTTTAAACCATTAATAACATATTCCTAAAGGTTATATTAGGATGATCAATTGCATGAATTTGATCTATATAAAAAATGTACCTTCATTGTTGGTTCCACCAAATAATTGTGTTGATCCAAGCTTGAGCACAATATTAGAGACTCTACCTTGCTTAATGCAATTCCCTTTAGTAGAACAACTTTGTTGTTGAGTCTTTGGCTTTTTTTTTCTTCTCTGTTATTAATCACGTTTTTATATTATGTGCTTTTTTTGTTGTGCTCTTTGAGTTGCTAAAGTGGATTGCTCTATCTATATTCGTGGCTTTTTGTTTCTCTCTTTAATTTGCTAAAGGTGGCTCCCCCTTACTTTTAATTTTAGCCTTGTATTTATAATCACATATTAGGTATCCACCGTCCCATAATCCTTGCTCGATTGAAAAAGTTCCCCGTATTTGGCTTGGCCTCATTCACTAGGGATTGGACTTGTTTAGAGCCAAAATTATAGGTCTACAATTAGGTTTTAAAGATACCAAAGCCTATTAACCGATTTTTTTCCAAATTATACCTAAATATACCTAGCTTAATCAATTTTTAAAAAAAGTTAAGTTAGAATATAACTTAATTTTTCAATTAACATTTGTCAAAATTAAGTTAAAATATGAACTTAATTTTTCAATTAACCTTTTTCAAAATTAAGTTGGAATATGAACTTAATTTTTTCAATCAATCTGTTTCAAAATTAAGTTGAAATATGAACTTAATTTTTCAATCAACCTTTTTCAAAATTAAGTTGGAATATGAACTTAATTTTCAATCAATCCTTTTTCAAAATTAAGTTGGAATATGAACTTAATTTTCAATCAATCCTTTTCAAAATTATGTTAGAATAAGAACTTAATTTTCTATCAAACCTTTTTCAAAATTAAGTTGGAATATAAACTTAATTTTCAATTAAACCTTTTTTCAAAATTAGGTTTGAATAAAAATTTAATTTTCAAAAGGTGTTTTAGGACTTAAAATTTGGGTTTTGGACTTAGGTTTAACATTAAACCTAAAATAAACCTAGATTAGGCTCACATTTAGGTTAGAAAATTAACTTTTTCAAGAGTAGAACTAACCATCTTTTAATGGTTAGAAATACATGGGCCTTAATTCCTATTCAAATGGGATATGCAAGCCTACTTGGAATTTTAATTCAAGTATCAAGTCAGCTTTTGTAAAAATTAATTTCTCCTTTATAAACTTCATTTACTTTCTTTATTTGTTTAATTAAACTGTCTTTTTGGGGAATGTGTGCTCATCCTAGAATCCATGAGGCTAGGGTCGGGATTCCCTTATTTTTTATTTTGAAATGTAAAGTTTAATTTAAATTTTGCACTTCACTTTATTCTCTTACTATGTATGAATGTCTTGTTTAATTTATCATGTCATATTATAATTGTCATGCATGAAATTTATTTTGTATGTTTTTATTTAATGAAAGGTCAAACTCTTTTTTACTTAAAATAAACCTAAACCTAGGCCTCGAATCAATTATTTGGTTTGCGGCTAGTGATTTTTATAATTGGGATATAACTAGAGTCAACTATTAGTGTTTTCCTTAAATTTCCTTTTTTACTTAAAAAAAATAAATTTAAGTGGCGACACAAGTTCATTTCCAAAATTATTTTTTACTTTAATGGAGTGTAGTCTACGATGACAAAGTGACCTTGGCAAATTCTATGAGACTTAGCCCAATTTTCAACATTCCAACTTGCATTCTTTACAAGTCGGGCTAGGTGCTCAAGCTGGGGCCTCACAAATGAGGGTGGTAGAAAAGAAGTTATGCTTAGACATTCCACTAATTGAGAAGCATGAAAAGAATTTGATGCTTAATTTCTTGATTTTTTCTCTGATTCACGCAGTATTAGGCCCAGACTTGTAAGTGATGGTTTTAATCCATTCAAAAAAATATGCATTAATTACAACACTTGGTCGTTGTGCTTATAACATACAATATGCCTCCATGGACTTGCATGATGTAATCATCGTTTATTTTATGAATGAAATTTCTAGGTACAAAGAGTCATGGAAATGACATTGATGTTTATTTGCAACCTCAAATGAATGAATTAACATATAATATGTTTTATAACATGCAATATGTCTCCATGGACTTACATGAAACAATCATCATTTATTTTATCAATGATAATTCCATATATAAAGGGTCCTAGAAATGACATTGATGTTCATTTGCAACCTCTAATAGATGAATTAAAATAGTTACGGGGATGGTATAGAGACTTATGATGCTCTAACTGAACAAAACTTTCTTATGTGAACTGCATTAATGTGGACAATAAATGACTTTCTAACTTATGCCTATTTGCTTGGTTGGAGCACTCCAACTAAAAAATATTGTTACATGGGTCATTATCAGTGGTTACCAAATGAGCACCTATTTTGTATATAGAAGCAATGTTTTGATGGCATTAAAGAGTTAAATAGAGCTTCCACACTAGCTAAGGGTAGTCATATCTTAAAGAAATTATATGGTGTCCATTGTACTTTACGTAAACATTCAAAATCTAAATAACAAAAGACAAAAGAGAACTATAAATCAACATGAGGATTTAAATGAAGAGATGATAACAAATGGAAGTAGACCAAAAAAATTCTATGGATTGGTGGAAGAAGAGAAGCATATTTTTTCATGATTGGGAACACAATCTATTGCATCACAATCTTGATGCAATTCATATAGAGATAAATGTATGTGACAACATTATTAGCACTTTGTTGAATTTGGATCACAAACGAAAGACAATGAGAAAGCTCAATTTGATTTGGTAGAATTAGGTATCATATTTGAATTGCATCTTGTTATAGATGGGAGTGGTAGAAAAAAATTTCCAGTAGCATGTTTTTCTTTAATCACAAAAGAGAAAGACGTATTTTGTCAAGTGTTGAAAGATGTGAAAATACCAAAAGGATATATATCAAATATTTCTAGGTGTGTAAGCTTGAAGGAGCATAAATTAGTGGTCTAAAGAGTCATGATTGCCATATTTCTATTGAGAATATTATTCCTTTAGTATTAAGAGCTTATAGTCCATCTAAAGAAGTTACTTTGATTATTACTGAATTGGCTTATTTTTTAAGGTTATATGCTAGAAAGTGTTAGATCATTCTAAACTTGATAAGCTTCAAGAGTGTATTATCTTAACTCTTTGTAACATGGAAATGACATTTTTTGCATCTTTTTTAACCATAATGGAGCATTTGATGATTCATCTGGTTAATGAAATAAAACTTGAATGACTTATACATTATAAATGGATGTACCCAATGGAGAGGTATCACTACTTAGTAGCATGTTTTTGTGCAAATTTTACACTAAATGAACTAATATACTTAGGTGAAAAAGTATATCACATTTTTGTGATTCAAGGTCTTTTGTGTGTTATAAATCATCTATTAGAAATAAAAATAAGGACCACCCAGATACATAATGATATATAACTGATGAAAGCTTAACATTTTGTTCAAGATACCTTAATGGGCTGAAGACAAAATTCAATAGGCCAGTTTTGAATGGACAAATGAAATATCTATTTTCAAGTGTTGATCAGAGTATAGGCAAGGTTGAAGACATTATTCTAAGTGCTTAATCATTAGTTTAGGCACATTGTTATGTGCTGCACCATTGTGATGATATCGAACAATTTCGTCAGAAGTATTTTTCAATGTTGATATTGATTTAATATAACACTTTTAAAAGTAATTAATTGCTTAGTCTAAAATTCATATTTTTCATAGAATTCCTCAATTTTGAGAGGAGAAGACGACGTCAGCATACTCATTTAGATTAAAATTAGTTAGATAATTTAATAAATGAAAATTTTAGTGGATGGTTTCAAAATAAGGTAAAGTATGGTGCATTGTGTTAGGAACCATCATTTTCTTTTATTATTGTCCTTATTTCTTTTTTATAACGTAATAGATTTTATATGAAACTCATGATCCAAACATTTTAGAACATATTGTAGCTTTTGCGAGGGGTGGTCCCAGCAAAGTTACAAAGAGATTTTTTGGTTTTGTTATAAATAGAATATGTTCATAATGAAAGCTGTAAGGATAAAAAGTTGACTCAAAATAATGGTGTTGTTAACACATCTGAAGTGGGGGGATTCAATTACTATGGAAGATTAAGGGATATTATTGAACTTAATTGCTATAGTAGTTTTAAAGTTGTATTATTTAGATGTGATGGGGTTAATGTTCATACTAGCATAGGCATCAAGCAATATGGTTTTGGGTTTACACTTGTCAACTTTTCTAGGTTGATAGACATGTGATGAAGTAGATGACGATCCATTTGAGTTTTCCTCTCAAGTTAAATGAGTTTTTTATGTGAAAGATCCAAGTAACCTAAATTGGCATATGGTTATAAGGGTTAAACCTTGAGATGTATTCGATGTAGGAAAAGGAGAAGTGTAAGATTATCTTAATTTCATTGTGCCAGGTAATTACCAAAGTTTGGATAGGCATATGCCAAGCTGGGTTAAAGTTGATTTAGAAGATGAAGATTATTTGTGACTTTTTTTTTATTTTTAGTTTCTAGTGTAATAAACATTATTTTACTAAGAGTTGAAGTATTCTAAATATATGGTTTTGATTATCATGTATTCTTTTATGTGAATATTTATTTTATTATAAAATTGCTTGGGTTGTTCTTGTTTCTTTTAGGATTACTTTTGCTAGTGAAATAAATTTTAGCATCTCGTGGTAAGATTTAATAAGTTTAAACTTTATTTAAATGTTATATTAATTGTAATATGCCTTCTTATTATGTTGATTTAATTCTAATGAGTATAAAATGCAACATTTATAATGTCTCAAAGATAAAGAAATTTACATGGCCTAAGGATAGTGAGTAACAGTTTTGAATCAAAAGAAGATTCGGTCATACAAGAATTGAATACCTAGAATGAAACTCATCCCACTTCAAATTTTAAATGTCATAACAATTTCTCATCTTCATAATCACAAGCTAGTCAAGGAATTCATCAAATTAATGATGAGAATTACATAAAAATGATTGGTAATATTTATTTTTAACATTTAATTCAATTTTATTCTTTTTTGTACTATGTTTAACTAATTATATGATTATGAGATAACAATGGAAGGCAATTTAAGAAGCGTGGAAGAACTATAATGGCAGCGGTATGGAACATGGATAAAAATGAAAATATATCCATAAGAGTAGATGAACATAGAGTCCCATGCTCAAAAGAATGTGCTACACTATGATCCTTTTTAGGACGATTGCATTAAATGAAAATATGCTCCTTTGAACATTTCTAGATGGGATGATAAAATTTTCAAATTATTTCATAATGATACTTTAATATGGTTTAGGTATATACATATTTTGTGTTTTTAAAGGTTAGAGTTGATTTGCATAGACTTTAATATTATTTTTAACTTATACTACTCCTTGAATTGCATGTGATCAAAGAAGAAATTCCTATTCCAACCTAAAACTAAAGGTTGTGCTCTCAAGTCAGTGAAAAAAAAAATAAAGAGATTTCAAATGCGACTTGAAAGCTCAATATTTTGATCCTTTAAAGACAAAGGAGCAAATCCAAGCTAATATTCCCAAACAAGTTGAGGCTACTCAATGGTGTTTTTAGTTAATGGATGGTTTAGTAAGTAAAATTATGTTAGCAACTATGATCTTTATTGAACTTTTTACATCTGTTTAAACATGTCAAAATAGGGTTAGCAACTATGATTTTTATTGATCTTTTAATATAGAAAATGAGTCAGATAAATGTTGCAAATGCAAAGAAAAAAAAAGAATGAACATACTTCATGGGCTTAGAAAGGAGATGGTAAGTACTTTTGCATGTTACAAGAATTTAATTTATAAACATTTAATCATATGATTGTTTGATAAGTGATATAAATTTTCATAATTTTAGGAAAATGCAACTGAAAAAGCTCTTGATCAACTTACTTTTTTTTAGACAACTCATAAAAAAAAATGGATGGCACATATGTGGATGATAATGTAAAAGAACTAATGGTAATATTTTCTATAATAATGACTAGTTTCTGATGTTATTTCTTGTTGAATATGATTGATATCTGATTTTTTGTGTACACATGTTTATAATGTGTTTCAACTTAAATAATATCATACATGGTCAAATAACTTTTTGATCACTAGATGATAATTTTGTATGTGTGTGTATATATATATATATAATGTGTTCTATTGATATCTTGCTTTTATTTTGTTACTAGTTATAAAAATTGCAAATTTGTTTTTTTTCTAAGAAATTATTTTAAATTTAGACTTGCATCATATTTATTTTGTACTAACAATTCATTATTTTGTAAGAGAAAGTTTTTGCTATGCAATCTCATCATGTTGCTAGTTCAGACACAAGTCTAGACAAAGTAAATAAGTAAAATTTTCAAGAATTGATGGTTCCAAAGCATAATGGTTGGCCTTGAGGCTTAGGTTTAGGACCTACTCCTAGAACCCATTTTGGAGCTACCTTTTATGATATGGGTGCAAGATGGGAAGGTTCTACAAAATCAAAGCCAAGCAAAAAAGATTAAATAACTAAAAGATCAATTAAAAATTATGACATCTAAATATGTTAGAGTGTTTGGATCATTGCAAGCTCTGAGTATATGTATTAGTAAAATGTATCCTGGACAACACTGAATGGCAACAAATGTTAACAACTATGAGGTATAATCTTTAAATTATAGTTTGTTCAATTTAAAAGTTCTTACATTACAAATTTTAATGTTTCACTTTTGCAATTTTAGCAGGCTAATGTGCCAAATGATTACCAGGATGCACTTTCTCCCTACATTAACTCTTCTTATTCAAACTACAATCCTTGAGGAAACAATTAGTTATTAATTTGTGTACTTTTTACTTTTAGGTTATTGTGATCAATGATATTTTTTAAGTCCATGACAACATGAGTTGGTAGAATATTGCAAATGACAAGTTTTTAATTATAATTTTAAATATTGCAATTCTATTATTTTTTCTTTTAGTAATATGATATTCTATTGAATTATAATATACTTCGAGAAAATAGGATTCAGTAGATACGATCAAAAGAATACAATACAATGTGCTTCACGTAAATAGAATTGAGTAGATATGATCAAAAGAAGATAATATAAATTAATGAAAAAATTTCACAGGGGCGTTTTCAACCACCTTTATATGTTTAGGTAATATTTATGTAGAAATAATGTAGCAGTGCATTTAATTGCTCTTACAATATAAAGTTTTGGCACCAAATTCAGTGGGAAAAATTTTACAGACAATGTAGAGGCGGTTAGACAATTAAACTCCATAATGCTTCTATACTTTTTGATGCGCTGAAAATCACACCTACAAACCTTTACAGCAACAATTTTAAGAGCCTCTACAGGCTAATATATCTCGATATACCTTAAAACTGCCCCTAAACAATAAAAATGGTGTGAAAAATGGCAATTTAGAGGCGGCTGTATAGCCATCTCTAGATATTCTAGATGCAGTTAAAACCACTTCTACAAGTTATTTAAATTGCCTCTATATGTCTTGATTATTACAGGGTGAGTAGACACATATTCAAAATTTATGTGATTTATTACATATTATTTTTAATTTAATCATATATATATTATTTTATATGTTATATGTGTAGACCCTTAATTTTGACACATGTTCAAATATGGTTTTAATTTAAAGGCTAGATCAAATTTGATTCCAGTAACAAGGTCCAAATTAAATCAGGTCTAATTACTTAAAGTTAAATTTAAATAGAACCAATATGGTTAAACTTTGATTCGGTCCATGTCCAAATTTGATATGGGATGCTCCATGTTGAAATTGGCTTATGCAAATTCAACATAGTTTTGGTTTTTAGCTTAATTCAGAATTATGATTGTATTTAACTTATGTAAACCTCGAATTATGATCATGAGTCTGAATTAGAGTATGACGGGTGGCCAAAGTAACCCTAATTAAGCATTATAAATATAGAATTAATGAGAGAAAGAAGGGGCCACAATTAGAAGCCATAATCATAACAGCTAAAGTGATTGACAAAAGACATAGGAGAGTTTTTTTGGAGCAATAAACACTCAGTAATCCCGAGAGCCAGGAAGGAGGAAGTAACCTAAAGCATTCACTGATTCTCGGACCAACCAAAACTTAAAGTTGATCCAGGCAGTAGCACTACCAAAAGGAAAGATTGTGGTGTCTAAATCAAGCTTGGTTCAACAATTAAATTTGGTAGAGCCAACAAATGAAGGTATGATTTTCACTAACTAATCCAATTAAGTTCATTGATTATCTTCAATATTTAATCCATTGTGTTTTCAAATTATGCATGTGAGTCTACAAAACTCTTTTATTATGAGTTTTAGTTTAGGGAACAATAGATTTGTGAGTAATTTTTTTATTATATTATAATGATTATGAATATTGTTGAGCTTCATGTAAAAGGACGAATGTTTTCCTTCAAAAATAGCATGATAAAATAATTCAACGCCTGGAAAGGGGTGATATTCAAAGTGAAAGAGGCTTGCATCAAGAAACAAATTTAGCTCGACCTGGTGATATGCGTTGGGGTTCTCATTATAAAATAATTATGCATTTTCTCTCTATATGCTCACTAGTGAAAGAAGTTCTTGAGAACATCTATAAGGATAATTCTAAACAAAGAAATCGAGGGGCAATTGTGAGCTTGATTGATAAAATAGGAAGGTATAAATTATTTTCATTGCTTTCTTAATGAGAAAACTTTTTAGAAATGACAAATAATATATCTCAAGTCTTACAAAGAAATGATCAAAATATTAATAATACGATTTATTTGATTGCAAATGTTAAACAAAAATTGCAAAGCTCCAGGGAGAATGGATGAGATGGATTATTAGAAGCTGTTAACAACTTTTGTATAAATCATAATGTCACAGTGCCTAATATGGAAGATAATGCAGGTCGTCTGTATTTTAAGCATACTAGTATTCATATCACTTATTACCACCACTTTCGAGTAAAAATATTTTATTAGATACTTTTTCTTCGTATCATTATACTTAATTATTTATCATCCTACAACCTATTTTTCTTTCACTTAATTCTAAGTTATTGATTTCATTACTCAAAAAATAAAAAATTACATTACAGAATTAAGTTTGGAATTGTTTTATGCATTGCTTGTCTTTCTCATAAAAATTCATTCTTCAACTTCGAGCTGTCCAAATTAATTTGTCTTGTTGAACTATATCCATATAATTTTTTTTATCACCGATCAGATGATACTGAAAGATCAACTTAATACCTATATTGATGATGTAAAAAGAAATTTAGTTTCCTTTGACACCAATGACATTGAAATTCTTACTCAGAAAATGATTTAGACAGATTATAATACTATATTTCATTTGGTATATATGCTTATCATGATCAAGTAGGCTCTACTCTCAGTAGCAATTACAACTGCTATTGTTAAAAGAGTTTTTCAACAATAAACACTCTCAAGACAGATTTGTGTAATAGGATGAGATATTATTTTCTGATGACCTATTTAATGTGTTATGTGGAGAAAAATATTTTTAAAAAATTAAAAATGAAATTATTATGTGATATTTTTAAAATATGTAAACTCGTAAAATATAATTATCATATCTTAAATATAATCAATCTATTATTACAAATTAATTGTTAAATTATTATAATATTAAATATTTAATTTTACAATGAATTTATTTGTAATTTATTTAAAAAAAAAATTTGCCTTCTTTTTTTTTCAATAAATTTTTTGTTCCGCCACTTATTAATTGAAATATAAAAATGAGCTTTTTTTCTTATTTTTTGAAATAAAAAAAAAAAAAAAGCTACGATGGCAACTTCAAACCGTTCCGTTAAAAAAAAACTTCAAACCAATTTACAAATTTCATGAAATTTATTTATAAATCTGTTAAAGTATTTTGATTTCTAGTCAACCGGAATGGTGCCCGGGCCGTACTCACACAATTAGATGTCATGCATAAATTTTAGTCAATAATAATAATAATATATAAATTTTTATATTAACTATGAAGCAAAAAAGCTGTACAAATTGAGAACAATTAAATAATGATTGTACTCCTTGTTTCCATTGTATTGTCCAGCATTTGCGCCCTTGTTCCCTTCCAACGACACGAGGATACTAAATTACAAATTGAGAACAGTTAAATAATAATATTTGAATTATTATTTATTACTTGTTTATTCCTTGAGAACTGAATTGTCTCAATTCAATTCAAAAAAAAATATTTAAAAAAATTACCGTGTTTATAAAAAAAAATTATTTTATTCAAATTATTATTTTATACAATAAAAAATTAAAAAAAATTTAACAATATTATTATTAATAAAATAAAAATATAGTAATTTTAATACTAATTAATTAATTAAAGTATTTTAATTTTTTTAAAATAATTTTGTATAAAATTAAATAAATATAATAATTATTTTAATATTTATATATAAGCTAAAATTAATAATTTTACTATAACAAAGCAATACATATTTTATATTAATTGTTAGTAAGGTGGAACCGGTGATTGAGGAAGTAGAGTGTAAAAGTGGATATAATTTGTTAATCGATTGTATTTTTAGTTAATTAATTAAAATTTTAATTCGGTTAACCGATCATATAAATAATTTATTCGGTTTAATTAAAAATTTTAGTGTATCTTAATTTTTAGTTGAAGGAACGATTAATCGATTCGATTTAATCGATTAATAGTTAACCGAAGATTTAAAAAAATATATTTTTTATTTTTTATTTAATTATTTAATTATATTTTATTATAAATATATTTTTTTATTACAAAATAAATTTATTATTTATTTATTTTTTAATAAATTTTTTTTGTTTTGTTATATTAATATTTTATTATAAATATAATTTTTATTATAAAATAAAAAATAATTTGATTAATTAAATTAATTAAAATTAAAAATTAATTTATTCGATTAATAAATTAAAATTTTAAAATGATTAATTAAGATTGAATTTAATCGATTGGTTAATTGGGGGATCGAATATTTATCTCTAATAGAGTAGGAAGGGGAGACAGAGCTAAATTACCCAATTTGAGTACTTGTGTTACTGATTGTTAGTAAATGTTATGGAATGGTGACATCTTTACGATAAACATGAGCAAGTGTCACTGTGCATGTTGCATGGAAGCTTGCATCTTGACACGTTTCGCTCTCCTTCCTTTGACATTCCACAAATAAGCACTTCGGTGCTTGACAATACGATCTCTTCGAATTTTAATTTACAAAAAAATGATTACAAATCGGTCAAATTGAAATTTTTAAAGTTTTAGTTTTCTGTTTTTTATTTTAATAAAATTAAAAATTTAATATTCAATGTTTAATTGTCAAAATTTTTAAATTATAAAATTTGGACATAATATTTGAAGTTTTTCAATATGCATCATATTATGAAAAATTATTTCATAATATATTTTTTTTAATTTTAAAATGATAATTATATATTTAATTGAAAGAGAAATTTAGAAAATAAAAATAGAAATGGAAGGATAAAAATTTTAAATGGATAGAAATCTGAACATATTTTATTGTTTTAATTATTTAATTTCTATGTTTTTTTCATCTATTTACAGATAATGAATATTATACTACCTAATAATATTATATTTTTATCTTTTTCTTTTATTAATGAAAAAACATCTGTATGGGAACTTCATAAACCCTTGTCATCTTTTTTTTTCTGCAAATTTTCATACTTTTTTTTTCTGTTAATTTGAGATTGTAGCTTTTGCTAATTTATTAATGGGCAGTTATTTTCTCCATCTTTCTCATTTTTCTTTCTCATATGCTAATGCTATTTTATTTTTTTTATTTTTTTTTCAACTTTGTATATTTTTATTTATTCTCAAAATAATTTTTAGATTAATATATATCTAAATTTTTTTCTTTTTTATTTTTAATTATTGTGTATTTTCCTCTTTTTATTTTTATATATTTTTATTTAAAGTTTGTTCTAAAAATAATATTTAGATTAATATATATATATATAATTCAGTGTTTGTTTTTTTTTAATTTCTTTATCGTTTAGAATAAAATTGAGTCTAATTTAAATTTTTATTATAAATTTATGTCGTTTATTATTTAAAAGTTACGTATCTTCTGTTAATGTAGATTTATTTTTTTTTCTCAAACAGAGATATTTTTTTTAAAAAATAACAGATGAAATGAGTATTTACCTTAAAACTATATTAACACAGTATATTATCATTGTACACTGTTTGTATCGAAGGAGTTTAGAAAAATTTAATAACTTAATTAATTAATTATTAATTAATTAATTATATACATATTATATATTTTAAAATTATATAATATTATGTATATTCTATAAATGTCCTTTTTATCTATGAAAATAAATACATCTATATGGAAATTATATTTCAATACTCGTGCACAGCCATCTTTCTTGAGTATACTCTTGCTAATTAAACTACATAAAAAGAAGAATGAAAGGAATCTTTCGAATGGGTAATCTCTTGTTAAAGAATAACGAAAGAAATCTTTATCATATGTAACTCTTGTTAAAGAATTTAAAATAATAATAATAATAATAAGATTACTGTGGAAATTAATCTCATTAATTAATTACAAAAATTATAAAAATCCTATAATAGAAAAATGATCCCACTTGAATAATTTAAGAGAAATTCAATTTAACATAAGTTTAAGATTTTTATTTATATATATATATATTTGATTTCCTAGACCTTCAGGGGACAACTCATCAAAATTAAAGAGAAACCCATTATCAATAATAAGAAAAGAAATTAAATATCCAAGAAAAAGAATGACCCAATTAAGTTGGAATTTCACTCAAAAAGGCTAATGAAAATTAGTAAAAAAAAATACAACACTCCGTACATAAAAATATTAATACAACACTCAACACATTAAAAAAAAATCCCTTTTTTAGTCTACACGGTAATTTTATACCTAATGAAAATTAACAGTGTAAAAACAAGCACACCCATTTTCCATCTACTACACTACACCCTATCAAACTCAAGCACTCTGACGATGACGGTCCTGATTTCTTCCCAAGAAGCGGATCCCAAACTGCAACTCAGCAGCAGCAACTAAGAACTCTGCAGCTTGTTGTGGGTTCAAAAGTTCCACCACCAACCTGATTGTTTTGAGCCGTAGATCATCTGCCTTGAGCACAATGCTCACTAGCCGTCGGATCTTCTCATCAATGGCAGTACAAGAAGAGGACCCCACTAACTCACATGCACCTTCTTGCCATTCTGCTAGTTGATCTGTTACTGCATTCTCTTCTTTCACTGTCTCGCACTGCAACTCACTCACCCTCCTATTTTTCAAGTTTTCTGAATCAAAATTTTTTATGAAAATAAATTAATAAAAGAAAAAGAAAAAAACTGAAACTTGCCTGAATTGAGTAGGTGAAAGATCACCAAGATTTCCAGTCCTTAGCCCTCTTAAAATATCAACGATATGAGATTCAAAAAGTATACTAGACTCAGTATACACAAGGTGAAACAAAGTGGTGGGTCGCCACCCAGCAATCCAGTGAAGCGACCGCTCAAGAGAGGAGGCCCATGGGGCTGTCAACACCGACAAAATGTCACGCTCCGTTGCCACCGATTTCACCCTACAGTACTTGCATAGTGATTCATCAGCTTATCAACTAGATGATTTTGATGTGTCACATCGTCTTGTGTGGTTGGGGGTTTTGGGGGTTTGCTCAGTTGATGAACTAAGTGGTTGAGTTGGTCAAACCAGGTTTCATAGAACTTGCCGAAGCTGGTGGCGCCGCTCATTTGGGTGGTGAGTTGTGGTTGTCTATTCGAGTCTAATGGATGTATGTGAGTGAAAGAAAGAAAGAAAGAAAGAAAAGGTTATTACAGGACGAGTGGGTAGCTCTTGGAGCTTACACCTGGAATCAGATGTCAAGGTATTTGTGATTGGATGATAGAAAAGGATGAGTTTGGGCGCTTGAGTTTAGAATTGTCTTGGAAAATTTCATTTTCATATTTGTTTTAATTTTTAAAATTTTTAAAGGTTTTTTTTAATTATAATATGAAAAAAGTTTTAAAAAATATATATCTAATTTTTTCTTATATATATATAAAATAAAAATAAACCTAATAAAAATTTTTATGCAAAATTTTTTTCATCATGTGAACTTTCTAAAAATTAAATTCATATAAAATCACATTTTCAATTTTTTTACACCATTATATTTTCGTAAATTTCAATTAAAATTTGAAAAATACTATCTTTTTATTATTTTTCAATTAGTCCATCTGCAATAAATTTAGTATATATTTTTTTTATTATTTTTGAATTGAATCCTAAATATTTTTATTGTTTCCAAAATTATCTAAATGTAATATTTATATTTAATAAATAAATAATTTAATTATAAAAAAAAGTAAAAAAAAAAAAGGTTTTGTTAGGCATGATGAGTTTGTTTACACTAGCAAGGGAGTAGAAAAGTAAAATAAACAACCGCAGTTGGTGCAGGATTTGTATGAGAACAAGGGAGTTCTGCGAAGTGGTGTGGAGTTATTTCAAGCTTCCTATGGAGAATTGATTGTATATATGTTGACTTCCTAGATCTTAAATTCTGTGTCTAAGGAACTAATGGATGCTTTTTCTAAATGCTACTAGTGCAAAGGAAATTAGCTAAATTTCTTGGAGAAGCATGTTTGTAGCAATTAATGTATTACGCTAGGCTAAAGAAGCATGTGGAGCAATTAAAAATATAACTGATGTCAATTATTTAAATAGGCTATGCAATTTCTAATGAGACTAGATGACAATTATGATCTTCCTAAAGTGCTAATAAAGCTTATTCAGTGGTGTTGCAAGTGGAAAAACAAGGAGAAATTTTGCATATATTGATATATATAACTCAACTAATAACAAAGAGGCCAGAAGAGACTACAATAACGAAACAATGAAAGAGATTATAATTATAGAGGATTATGGGAAGAAGGAAGATGGATGTTCTAATTACTACAATACAACAAGCCATGCAAGGAAACCTGAATCGAATCACATTACATGGATATCCAAAATGGCTTGAGAAATTAAAGTGATAGAAATTAAGGTAAAAATCAATTTTTTTCTGATCAAAAAGTAAATTTATTATTATTAAAATTACTGAATAGGGAAAAAACATAAATTTATGAGGCATACTACCCAAGTTAATAGGCTTACCCAATACAGCCGCAATTAAACCTCAACAACTCATGAAAAAAAGTCGGCCTATATTCAAGACAAATATACCGATCAAAGAATAACCAGGTTTTATAATGTAACCCAAATTATAAACTTCCAGGACACATAAAAAGCAATGAGTTTAAATGGGAGTAGAAAAGCCTTCTAAGAGGATAACCAAAATATCAACACAACAGAGTATCAGCAACAGGTTGTATAAAGTATCATCCAACACTGCCTTCAAACAACCAGACCACCTCAAGAGCAAAATATATGTAGAGAAAGAGACTCGAACTCAATGGAGCTGCAGCAAAAACACTAATGCAATAGCAATTAACAACCGATAAAGCCAGAATCTTAATGAAACTCTAGACTACCAATACATCCACAACTCAGCCGCTGCAAATCCCTCCAATGAGCCTGAAAACAATGCGTTGGCATTGAAAATTAGCAACCACTTTCAGCCAGCAGAGGCTTAAGATGTCTTAAAAAAAACCTTGCCATTACACTAAGTTTTTAAAACAGCACAAAAGATAGTCTTAACAGTTGAGGATCCAAAGTTTAATATTTCTGGTGCTAGTTTTACAAAATTTTCAAAAATTCTTCTGATTAAGATCAAACGTATCCAGCTTGAAAGAGTCTAAAAATGCAAATCATTTGCTGTTAAGCAAGAATTTTACAGAGATCGAAAATAGCAGCCAAATAGCACATCTGCTGTTAAGCCGGAGCCAAATAACGCTAAACTAGTATAAACTTATTTCTTCAATAAACTGAACATCTCTCCTTCCGCCAGAAAGAAGCCACAGACACCAGCACAACATCAGTAAAAGGAACACTACAGGAATCAGAGTAAGAATTGAAACCATAACACCACATAACTGACCTGTTTACTAGCTTAACGAAATGATAGTGACAGCCAGACCTGCAAAAGCAGGGGTCATTGAAGAATCAGATCAGATTGCATTTATCAGCAGATTCCTCATCTCCACACTCAAGGACCAAGCATCTGCAGACAGGAATAACCGCTACATGGACAAGTGAAAAGCAACTTAAGTTAACCAGGCAATTAAATCAGAACTTCTAGATATGCTAGCCTTCGCCTTTTTTCTTTTTCTTTTTTTTTTTGGAAAAAATACATCCTAGCTAAGATCAAATCAAATAAGATAAAATTGGTGTATTTGCAATTGATGCTATTCAAAAGAAAGTGTTGAAATACATGAAAGACAAAAATGAAAGTGAAGTTGCTATTAAATAAGTAACAAGTAATAATGGTTCTGAATTTGTGAATTCATTGGCAAATCTTATTTCACATGAATTAGGTATTATTCATCATAATTAAATATGTTTGTTTATGCTTAGCAAAATGGGATAGTTGAAAGAAAATATATAAACATCCATCGCAAATTGGCAGTCCTTATTTTTCAAGCAAAAATATAAGACACTTACTACTGCACATATCGTAATAAATTGCCAACAAATCTTAAATTAGTGTACACTATATGAAGTTTTACATAACGAACCTTTAAATTATAGCAATCTTAAAAGCTTTTGGTCGTTCGCATCCAATACCAAACATCACAAAAATAAATTTAAGCCTAGAGCCCATAATGTAAGTTTCTAGCTAGGTCATGTTCTTGGTAAAAAAGCATATGAACTTCATGATTTAAATTTTCATACCACTTGCCTTTCTAGATATGTATTTCATAAGTTGTTATTCCCTTATACAAATATTTCTTCCCCAACAAATGTAAGCCATTGCTCCAAATATCCATGAGCTCACTTATATTTTGCCAGTGTTGTTCTGGACCAATGAGATGTATGTTTATTATTATATTTAATAAAATAAATGAGGAATTTCATTATCATGTGCATGTTTATTATTTTAATATAATTAAAGTTTCATGAATAAATAATTCAATTTTATGTCATCAAGTATGTGACTTGATATTAAAACCTTAAAGTAATATAAATTCTATTCTAAATCATCCATAGTTGATCATTATTGATGGAACGATGATGAATAAAGACTAGTATATAGTTTGTTAAGGTTATTCTGCTCAAATAAATTAATAAAAGTTATTAAGGTTATTTGTTAAGTTAGTCTGCTTGAGAACCAATAAATTTTGATCATTCATTACAAGGATAACATATTCTATGCCTTATGATTGATCTAAGATATCTTGTGCAAAATAACTAAATATTTGATTGTAGATTAAGATTAGTTGGATCTTCGATCTTCACTTAATTTAGGTAGGCATAATGTCTTGTTAGAGTCTGCTTATGATTTATAGGCTTAAAATAATTGTTTAAGTCCACTGTCAATATTAAGTGAATCTGCAAGGTCACACACATAGAACGAATTAAAATAGGCATAATTAATCTAAGTTATTTTATGCATTCTTAGAGACGCTATAAAAATAAAATGTTTTATTTCTGTAATGATATATATATTCTGTTTCCAAAAGAATATTGGAGAATCTCAATTTATACATATCAGGTATATATGAATATGTTATCTTATTGACTATTGAGGTGAATATATTATTTTATTAACTATTAAGGATAATTGATAAAATAAAATTTGAAATTAAATTAAAACCCTAATAAATTTCCTAAGTAGCATATATATATATATATATTACTTCCATTAGCCACCAACTACATTTTTCAAAGAAAAAAAATCAGAGAGGGACTTATATAGTTTTCTGAAGAGAGTCCTCAGAAAAAAGAGTGCTAGCACAAATCGTCACCTATTTTAGAGTTCAATTCATTCGTGTGGATACTATAGAAGGTGTTCATTTCTAACAATGTATGGTGACTTGTTTATTTGTTAAAAAGAAAAGATCAAATTTTGCTGCAAAAGGTAAGATAGGTTAACCCTTCCTTCGATTTAATTGAAAAATATGAATCCTAGCATGTGTTCATGGATCATATTTTGTTTATTTTGTTGTTTTATTTTGGCCTAATTTCCATGGAAACCTAACATATTTCCCATATCATAATCAATAATCAGAATTCTAATAAATCAATCTCTATTAGAAACACATTTACCTATTGATCTGCCTTCCACTAGTACACCTGATAACTCGATAATATCACCAATAACCTTTCTTTAAAGCTTGCATATTTTTCAACAGCTTAAAATGGTTATTATCATACCTCAATCATTAGTACTTGTTGTACCAACTAGTCAAAGCTCTAGCACTGTTAGACATATGCTTTAGTAGTACATATATTTGACTAGATATTGTTTAATCATTTGATTAAATAAGTTGTCTTGGTCTTTAGAAATTATTTTTCAGTTGTAAATCATGGAAAAGTGGCTTTTATTCTTGCCATCATGATTCTCTTTAGTTTGTTTTATTTCAACTATTTAAGTGTGAGGGTGCTGAAATAATAAAATCTGTAATATCCCAAATGATACCCTAAAATTTTGAAAATGTTAATTGTTGTAATGGAATTAAATGTTAAGTGTATATTTGATTAAGTGAGAAGATAAAAAGAAGGTGTGTGTATATGTTGTATATATAGAGATATAAACAACATATGCAATCCACAAGTTGATATGGGGTCAAAGGAATTTAAGTGATCAGTGGAAGATGATATTTATATTATTATAATATTTAATTGCTTGGCTGAGATTTAAGAGAGTTTTGTGTGGTTAAGAGAGGAGATTTACTTTGACTTAAGGAAAACTCATCTTCATCTTCTTCTTTCTTCTCCAAGAGCCGGTCATCACCATTGCCAAAGGGAAAGAGAGGTTTTGTTGATTCCTAACTCAAACAATTGAAGGATTTCAAGAGATCAAGTTGGAGTTTTGAGGATTTTCTTCACTTTTGGTAAGTTTCCAACTTGTTTCTTTGTGTTCTTTTGAGTTTGTGTTTATGAGTTTGGTGAATAGTTATTGTAGATGTGTGTATGGTTGATTTTGATATGTTTAAGGTTGTTTGGTATAATTAACTTTGATTTTGGGGTTGGATTGAAGAAAATGTTAAGTTTGATGAAGAAAATAAGAGTTGTGGATTACGTATATGTTGAGTTGTAAAATATGGTTGTGTTTGTATTTTGATGCATGCAATTGAGTTGTTTTGATGTTATGCAAGTTTATTATGGTATATTAATGGTTTTGGTTAAGTTTTTTTGGAGTGGAAAAGGGTAAAAGAAAGATGTTTATTAGATGTGGTATTTTTGGTGTCAATTTCAGGTTTTTGGCATGACACGCCCAGTAGCACGACCATATCTTTGGGCGTGTCGTTGATTCTGTTTTCAGTATGGGTGACACGAGCAGTGACATGCCCATGTCACTGAGCGTGTCACAACTTCTGTGTAGTTGTAGTATTGACATGTCCACTGACACGCCCATGTCACTGAGCGTGTCATACCTTTTGTGTTGGTGGAGAATTGACACGTGCAGTGACACGCCCATGTCACTCAGCGTGTCAAAGCTTCTATGTTATAGGTTTAGGGCACGATTAGGGACACGCCCATGTTGTTGATTGTGTCATGTGTAGATTTGCCCTAGATAGTTCTTATCCTTATTTTCTTATGTGTATCACTAAGTGAGTGTGTACAATCACATTTGGATTAGGTTTTGAAGAGATTTGAGGTAACCAATCCAAGTGTTGAAGGATTCTTGGAAGAGGAGGTTGATAGATTGGTGTTTGTTGCTCATAGAGGTAAGTAGAATCCTTACATGATTGTATACATTTACATGACTTTGGGACTTAACACATTTGATTGGAAAATGTGTTAGGTTACCTATTATATTATTGATATATGAGAATGGTGCTGTGAATTGCATTATGTAAACTATGTGAAATATATATTGAGGATTTAAAACATATGAATAATATAATTTGTTATATATACCCTAATGATGTTATGTGAAGCCATTGGTGATGGCTATAATGATGTAAATAAAATAGTTGGGGCATTATGCCTAAATGATCATGAGAAAATGAGAATGGATTTGATAATGAAATAATGAAAGAATTGTGTGCCTAGTATATTATTCAATTTTTAGAGTTTTGTTGCTGGTGGCATGCCTAAAAGTAACACTCCCTTGAAGCTGGGTTGGGCTTGGTCCTTGAAGCCAAGTTGGGTTGATGCTGAGCTCCCCTTGAAGCTTGGTTGGGCCTAGTCCTTGAAGCCTAGTTGGGATGTTACATATGAGGTAATCCTCATTGTGATAATGATTCGCCTACGGGCTTGATAAATGTGATTATTGAACCAAAACAATAACTCTGGAATTTGAATGACATATTAGTTTCTTTTAGGCCCATGCTTGTCTTTGTTTTAATGTGAATTATGAATAATGGAATAATTGAACAATGTAATGAGATTTAATGTTATGAAATATGATATCCTTATATACTGCTTCAAATTCTTGAAAGTTTGACATTAGCATTACATTGAATCATATTGTTATCATGGGTTGTACCACTTAGCCTTTGGCTTAGCGCGATTGTGACTTATTGCGCAGGTGACAGGGTAGATCTGGTTGTACCGAAAAGTTCAGCTAGACCGAGTTGAGTCTAGGCTTGTGATCCCTTGTGAAGTGTTGATTTTGGACTTCAAGATCAGAAACGAACTGCCAGCATGTATAAACTCTATATTTTTGTAAATATTCATTTTGATGTATACATATGTATATTCCGCTACATTTTTCACTGCTTAATAAACAAATATTTTGGATAAGCTTTTAGGGTAATAAAGAGATATGTAAATGTATTTTAACAAGGAATGTTTTATCTATTATGTTCTATAATATAAGTTAAATGTTTTAAGTTTTCTCATATTGTTAAATTGAATGATTTGTTTGTTTAAAATAGACTGTGACATTCTTGTATCCGGTATACGTATATTACATATGTGGGTATATGTGGTGTACGTATATTGGGTATATGGGTATTACAATTGTTTTTAACCTTTTGCTGCATTCTCATATTTTCTCTGCAACTCTTATTACCTATATTATTTTTTTATTTTTTCCCAAACTAACAAATTTGTATCAGAGCAATCTCTAAATGAATCTATGAGATGGAAGCTGAAGCAAGTTTTTCTCTAATTGCTCCTCCAATCTTTGATGGGGATAACTATCAGCTTTGGGTAGTAAGAATAAAAACCTACTTGGAGGCTCTTGATTTTTGGGAAGCTGTGGAAGAGGATTATGAAATTACTCTGCTACCAAATAATCCCATCATAAATCATATCAAAATTTTATAAGGAAAGAAAACCAAGAAATCGAAGGTGAAAATGTGCCTCTTTATTACTATTTCAATAACCATTTTCACAAGAATCATGTCTCTCAATTCAGCAAAAGAAGTTTGGGATTATCTACAGGAAGAATATATATGAGACAAAAGAATACTAGGGTTTAATAAGGGAATTTGAATTACAAAAGATAAAGTAGTCTGAGACCATTAAAGAATGCTCGGGCAGATTGCTTGGCATTTTAAACAAAGTAAGGTCATGTTGTGCTATTCTTAACTTTATTTCTACAAGTGCACAATATCGCAATCAAGTAATATATAGTGAGTAGAGTATCGTTCCCATAAAGAAATATTAATCCTAAGTACCGAATAATTAAATAAATTATTATTTGGAAAAGCAATTGATTTTGATTTTAACTGCACTAAATTGATTAAACTAAAAACTAACTTAAATTTAACTCTTATATTTTTTAACTTAAGGTTAGACTTCTTCAATTGGTTATTTAAGGTTTTTCTAAGGTATTTACTCAATTTTATTTTCCTTTGATTATTATTTGAATCTTTCTAAATTAAGTTCTAGTTTCTCTCAAAAATCTAAAACTAGCATTGATATTAACTTCTATGTCTACTCTCATGATCAAAAGAATTAATTCTACTCATTAAGTTTTGTGATAATCTTTAAACAACCTCCTAAATATTCTTCTTATCTCTAAGCAAAAACGACTTAAGTTTATTATCTCCTTGAACTAATATTATTCTTCTACTCTCGCTCCTTCACATAATATCTTAGATCTAACAATTATAGACTAGATAATTATATCTTTAAGCACAAAGATAATAAAATAATCAAAAGAAAATAATTATTGAATTAAATATGAATGAAGTTCACCATAAAATAAGCAAAAGAATTGTCTAACCTTAATTAGGATTTAGTTAAACATAATATAAAGATAAATAATAAGAGAAATAGAGAAGAATATTGAAAATCAAACTCAAAACTCCTTTGGATTGAATAGAACTCTTGCTTGAATTTTGAATCTTCAAAGACTAAGCCTCCTTCTCTCTCCTCAAAGAAAATCTTGAGAACTTTTGAAGAACTAATTATTAAAGGATGATTGAGAATAAGGGTGGAGGAATGCTTATATATATAGTAGTCTTTAGGACTCCTAAATTGATTAGGAATAGAATTTAGAGACTTCTAAACTTGTTAGGAATAAATCTAGGGCAAATCTAAAGATTCCTAATCTATTTAGGAATATAATTAGGATAAACTTGGGAACTCCTTTCTAGATTAGAAATTATTTTTAGGACAAAATTCTTTAGAAAATAGGAGTTTTAGTTGCCGAAGGATTCACACGAGCATGTATACTAGATGTAATTTGCATGGGATGTAATTTGCATGGTCGTGAACATGCTTTTCCTTCTGCTTTGAGCTTGTTTTGCCTCCTTTTTAATTTGCATCTTCATTTTTTCATCTCTCATCATAATTTATTCAAATTTGCACTCTAAACTCGTGTTTTATAAAGCCAAGCTTCAAATTACAATTATTCCAGCTTTTATAATAAAAACTCATCAAACTTAATTAATAATAATAAAATTATAACTAGAATAATTAATAAATTATATGCAAAATATGGCTTTATCAGGTTACTTGGCACTGAATTTACTGATTCAAGAATGGTAGAAAAAAAATTCTTGTAATGGTGCCTGAAAGATATGAGGCATCTATGACCACCTTGGAGAACACAAAGGATCTATCCAAGATCATTTTATGGAATTGTTGAATGTCTTGCAAGCATAAAAGCAACAAAGGCTTATGAGACAAGATCATTTGGTCGAAGGAGCCTTGCTAGCCAAGCACTATTGTTAGACAAATGATCTCAATTTTGATCCTTGACAACTCAAATTGAATGATCCATTTAACATGTATTTGGAGAATCTTGTTGCAGGCTTAGGTTACTTCAAATAAAGCTGAACAGAACACTTCTAGCGGTCGCACCACACCTAAATACGACCGCACCATTCAATTAAAGGATGAAACCTTATCACAGTAGGTTTCGCGGTCAGAAACCTAACCTCAGTAGCGACCGCACCTAAAGAAGAGTGACCGTCCAAAGTTATGAACGACCGCTACTCAAGGAACTCAAATCATTCTAATCACAGTAAGGTTCACGGTGACAATAACGGCGAAAGATACGGCCTCGCTTACCACTTTAGCGACCGCGCGTTCATATTCGCGACCGCTCTGCCAATACAGGAGAAAATTGCTTGAAGAGACAGTAGTGTTCGTGTCCTCAGGTGCGTCCAGAAGTTCGACGCGAGTATCTCACTTTGACCGAGAGATGCTACCTAGGGTGACCGCGACATTCAAATTTTGGCTGGCATCTCTTCTGCCCTGTCAGAGAATGACAAGTGACATGACCGTTATAAATCCACTTCAACATTCAAAAAGGGCGACCGCACCTTTGTTAGGCGCGACCGTCCCGACAATCACAGCATGGGCAAGATTCCTACTGCAGAGCACTAAAATTTGACCGTTGAAGCTTTTTTAAATACAGCGACCGTACCTTGTCCAAGGACGAGCGCGTGTGATGTGAGCCCGACCATCCTTGTATGAAGGACGACCGCGAAATACATCGGACAGTTTAATAAAGAAGGTCTAAACTGCCAAGACTTTATTCTTACTATCAATAACGGCTAGTAAGACCACATTGGCTATAAATACAGTGCTTCTATAAGAAAAGAAATATAGAAGTGAAGCAATATAGAATTTGATAGCCAAGCAACAACTTTTCTTTTACTTAAACTTACATTTGAATTATAATGAATGTTAGGTGTAAGCATTGAAAACACCATTGTATAAGTTTGAGTGTGAGCTTGGAAAACACTTGGGTTGTAAGAGTAAGCCTTGTAAAATTCTTGTTTGGGTTGTGAGAGTGAGCCTTAAAAACTCCTTAAAGGTTCTTGAGTGTAAGCCTTAGAAAACACTTGTGAAGTTAGGTGTGAACTTGTGAAAACACCAAAGTTGGAAGTGAGCTTGTAAAAACTTCAAAGATTAGTGGAACCTTAACAAGTTGTTAAGGAAGTGGATGTAGGATTGAAGTAAATCCGAACCACTATAAATCTTGTGTGTTCTTTCTTTCTTCCATTACTCAACCATCTCTCTATTCCGCATTTCTATTTTGTTGAGTTTTTTAATTGTCATTATTTCTTGAGGAAACCAATTCACCCCCCCCCCTCTTGGTTGCCATCTTGGGACAACAATTGGTATCAGAGCCTGAGATTTATTAAACTTAATTATGAAATTTGATCCACTATGGCAACTTCTTCTTCATCAAACTCTCATGGAAATCTTAACACTATTCTTAGACCCTACTTTGTTGGAACTGATTATTCATACTGGAAACACAAAATGTATTTATTTCTAGACAGTGAAGGGATTGAACTATGGGATTTCGTGGAAAGTGAGTGGAAACCTCCCACTTATGAAGCTAAAGGTGTTCAAATTCCACTTCCCAAAGCACAATGGTCAGCTAGCAATGTCAAAGATCGATTCAAGAACAATAGAGCCGCTTCCATCTTGATGAATTCCATTTCAAAAGAAGAAGGTGGAAGAGTTCAACATTTAACTTGTGCACATTGCATTTGGAAAACACTCGAAAACTACCATGAAGGTACGACTCAAGTGAGATTTACCAAGAAACAAATGCATGTTCATGAGTATGAGCTATTCAAGATGAAATCAAATGAAAATGTCACCGACATGACCAATCGCTTGCTTGCTATTGTCAATGAACTAAAGAAGTATGGCAAGGTATATGATCAAGGTGATGTAAACAGTAAAATCTTGAGAGCCCTAAGAGGTAGAAAAAACTTTGAATCAAAAGTATCATCCATAGAAGAAGCTCATGATCTCAACACATTAAGAACCGACGAGCTAGTTGGTAAACTACTCACATTTGAGCTACACAGTGAGAAAGAAGAAGATCAAGGTGAGAAAGAAAAGAGAAAATAATTGCACTCAAAGCAATCAAAGAAGTTGAGAGCTCAAGCAATGAAGGTACTGATGATGAAGATGAAATGGCAATGTTCTCAAAAAGAATCAATGAATGTAAAAGGAAGAAAAGATTACAAGCAAACAAAGGTACACCTCCAAAATTCTCCTTCAAAGATAAAGAAAAGAAAAATGAGGTAAAATGCTATGAATGTGGAAAAACTGGTCACATTAAATCAGATTGCTTCAAATTAAAGGACAAAAAGAAATGGGATAAAGAAAAGAAAAAGTCTCTCAAAGCCACATGGGATGACTCTTCTTCAAGTGAAGAAGAAGAAGAAGAAGGAATTGCAAATCTATGTCTCATGGCTATTGAAGATGACTCCAATGAGGTAAGTACTCAATCCTTTGATCTAGTAGCACATAATGATACAAATGATATAGATGATAGTGATTTGATTGAGCACATGAACTTTAAAATAGAAAAATATTTTTCTAAAATGATGCTTTATAAAGAGAAAAACTCTAAGTTAGAAAAAGATTTTATATGCTTAAAGAACTCTACCTTAGAATTGAAAACCTCAAATGAACACTTGATGAATACGATAGGAGAGTTAAATAAAAACTCACATGACTTAGAAAAAGTTATTAAAGAAAATGAAACATTGAAGCATGAACTAAAAGAACTAAAAGAATCAATTTCCAGATTTCATAAAGGAAAGGAAGCATTAGACACATTAATTAATAACCAAAGATCACCTTCCTTAAAATATGGATTAGGATTCAATGGCTCAACCAACATTGCACCAAGCAAACCAACATTTGTAAAAGCATCTACAATTGAAATTTCTGATGTTCATATCAAAGATGCTTGCACCAAGTCTAAAAGTACCAAAAGAACTTCTTATGGTTTGCTAGGAAGTAAAGCCAAAAATAATTATGCATTTTTATACACTAAACCTGCACAAAAGAAATCACATACTTGTAGTTGTATGCATGATACTATAAATACAAAAAGAAAAATGCATAAGTATAGAATACCATGGCAATGCACATATTGCATGAAATTCGGACACAAAAATTTTTCTTGTTATATAAGAAAGGCTCATCTCAAGTTAGAAGGCACTTTTACTACTAACCATCAAGGACCCAACTTCATGTGGGTACCTAAAAGAAGATGATCACTATTGCCTTGCAGGTATGCCTAAAATCTACTATCAACGAAAGCACATGGCTTGTGGATAGTGGATGCTCAAGGCATATGACTGGGAATGCAAAGCTCTTTACAAGTATTACCTACAAACATGGAGGTAATGTGACTTTTGGAAACAATGCTAAAGGTAAAATTCTTGGCGTTGGCTCCATTGGTTCTATTGGTAAGGATTTAATAGAAGATGTATGGCTTGTTGATGGTTTGAAACATAACTTACTAAGTGTTAGTCAACTTTGTGATAAAGCATACTTTGTCAATTTTGATTCCAAAGAATGCAAGATCACGAATTCAAATGATATTATCATATTTAAGGGTACTAGAACAAACAACACTTATAATATCAACATTCATTCAAATCATACATTTAAATGTTTAATGTCCACTAATAATGATGCATGGTTATGGCATAGAAGACTAGGACATGCTGGTATGGATCAATTGAAATATATCTGCAATGAAAACTTAGTTGATGGCCTACCTAAGATAAAATATGACAAAGATAGGATTTGTGAACCTTGTCAACATGGTAAGCAACATAAAAGCTCATTTAAATCAAAGAGTGTTATAAGCACCTCTAGACCTTTAGAGCTCATTCATTTGGATTTGTTTGGACCAAATAGAGTTACAAGCTTAGGAGGCAAATCATATGCATTTGTTCTTGTTGATGATTACTCTAGATTCACATGGGTTAATTTCTTAGCTCAAAAGAATGAAGCCTTTAATTACTTCAAAACGTTTGCAAAAAGAGTTTAAAATGAAAAAGGATATGTGATCACATCTATTAGAAGTGATCATGGCAAAGAATTTGAGAATGAAAATTTTGAAGGCTTTTGCAATGAACTTGGCATTTCACATAATTTTTCTACTCCTAGAACTCCACAGCAAAATGGTGTAGTTGAAAGGAAAAATAGAACTTTAATTGAAATGGCTAGGACAATGCTCAATGAATATGATTTACCATCTTATTTTTGGGCAGAAGCCGTTAATACAGCTTGTTACATTGCAAATCGTGTTTACAAAAGGCATTTAACTAATAAAACTTCTTATGAGCTATGGAATGGAAGAATACCCAAAATTGGATATTTTAGAGTATTCGGAAGCAAATGCTTCATATTGAATACCAAGGATAATCTTGGAAAATTTTCATCCAAATCATATGAAGGCATATTCCTAGGATATTCATCATATAGCAAAGCATATAGGGTATTTAACATGAAAACTCTAGTTATAGAAGAATTAATGCATGTTGTATTTGATGAATCATCTAATCGTGATCAGAAGAAAGGTATTACTTTCAATGACCCTGCAGGTACTCTTGAATCTATTGATGCTCCAAAGATCAATCAGCATGAACTTGAAGAAAAGACTCAAGATCTACCTAAGGATTGGCAATACAAGAAAGACCATCCTAAGGAACTCATCATTGGAGAAACATCTAAGGGAGTAATTACTAGATCTAAAATTAATCATGTAGATGTTAATTTTGCTTTTGTTTCTCAAATTGAGCCAAAGACTGTTGAGGAGGCTTTAAATGATGAAAATTGGATAACTGCAATGAAAGATGAACTTAATCAATTTGAAAGAAATAATGTTTGGCAACTTACTCCTAGACCTACAGAGCACTCTATAATAGGATGCAAATGGGTCTATAGGAATAAGCTTGATGAGAATGGTCACATTGTTAGAAATAAAGCAAGATTGGTAGCCAAAGGCTATAATCAAGAAGAAGGTATTGGCTATGATGAAACCTTTGCCCCCGTAGCCAGATTAGAAGCTATTAGAATATTACTTGCTTTTGCATGTCACATGAACTTTAAGCTTTTTCAAATGGATGTTAAAAGTGCATTTCTAAATGGACTTATAAGCGAAGAAGTTTATGTAGAACAACCTCCTAGTTTTGAAAACTACAAATTTCCTGATCATGTTTTCAAACTTACCAAAGCTTTATATGGATTGAAACAAGCACCAAGAGCTTGGTATGATAAACTTAGTGCATATTTACTTGAAAATGGTTTTTCAAAAGGAAAAGTAGACACAACTCTTTTTGTTAAAAAGGACAAGCATAACATTTTAATTCTACAAGTTTATGTGGATGACATAATATTTGGAGCTACTAATGAAGCCTTGTGCAAAGAATTTGCTTCTTGTATGACTAGGGAATTTGAAATGAGCATGATGGGTGAACTCAAGTTCTTCCTTGGACTGCAAGTCAAGCAATGTGAAGATGGGATCTTCATCAACCAATCCAAATATATAAAAGAACTCATCAAGAAATTTGGAATGGATGGCTGCAAAACTAGCAAAACTCCTATGAGCACATCCTTGAAATTAGGTAAAGATGAAAATGGTAAAGCAGTAGATGAGAAGAAATATCAAGGTATCATCGGATCACTACTTTACTTAACCGCTTCTAGACCTGATATAATGTATAGTGTGCTAGATTTCAAACTAATCCTAAAGAATCACACTTGAATGCTACTAAGAGAATTTTGAAATATTTGAGTGGTACAATGCATTTAGGACTTTGGTATCCTAAAAGCACATCATTTCATATCATAGGCTTTTCAAATGCAGATTATGCTGGTAGTATCTTAGATAGGAAAAGCACTACAGGAGCATGTCGCTTTCTTGGTAATTGTCTAGTTTCTTGGCATAGTAAAAACAAGCATCGGTTGCTTTATCCACAACGGAAGCCGAATATGTTGCAGCATGTTTTTGTTGCACAAAAGTATTATGGATGAAACAACAATTTCTTGACTATGGTAAAGTATTTAACAATATCTCCATTAAATGTGACAACACTAGTGCTATCAATTTGTCTAAAAATCCTATCCAACACTCTAGATCCAAACATATAGATATTAGACATTATTTCTTGAGAGAAAATGTACAAAATCAGAATATAATTCTAGAATTTATAGATACACAAAATCAACTTGCTGATATCTTTACAAAACCCTTGAATGAAGATAGACTTAACTTCATTAAACTTAATTTAGGAATGATTGATGGAATCACTTTGAATTAATCAATTAATTGCCTATCAATGAAGTTTCTATGTGCATGAACTTCTTTTTGCCTAAAACATGAGAAAATTCTTCCATCTTTCCTTGACTCTTTCATTTCTAAGTGAGTCGCATTCGCTCCATTGTCCATAGCGATCGCTATCTCATCTGCCAGATTCATTCAAATAAAAAACTCTGTGCGCGGTCGAGAAAATTTGTGCGCGGACGCAATAATTTGAACAGTTTCGACAGTTACAGATAGTTTCTTCACCCGCGAGCGTACTAGTCATGCTAATGGTCGCTAGACCAAATTTTGCAATTGCACCCTTTTGAATCTGCGACCGCACTCTGTACACTCTGCTCGAAATTTTGTAACCGTTGGCTGTGTGACAGGTCGCAACTCTTAACTTTCAAGAGTCATAAACGGCTATTTTCTTAATTTCTTCTATTTAAGAGTATGTTACATTAGTTTCTTTGATATTTTGCTTATTAAAACATATAAACTTCCCTCTGAATCTCGAAAATCCTCTCAAACTCATCTGTTTCTCAAATCACTCTCTGTTTTCCAGTTTTCTTCTTTATCTTTCAATTCTGATGGCTCCCAAAAAGAAGACAACCTCCAAAATAAAAGGAAAAGCAAAGAGAACTCCAGGAATTACAATAAGAGAACCTATAGATGATCCTCCATCTCCTCCACAGTCCAAAAGAGGTGAGAAAATTCACAAACCTTACCATCAAACTTCTGAGGAAGATGTTAGGTATGCTATGCTGAAGAGAAAGAAAGTTGAGGGAACCAAATCTCCTTTTGGTGGGATGCTTTCTGCCCTAAATATCAAGGATGAGATTGAAAGATTACTAGATGTCCTTGGATGGAGAAAGTTTGTATTTCCTGAAGAGGTAGGTTATTCCAGTCTAAGCAAGGAATTTCTTATGTCTTTCCAAATAGAAAAGAGTGCTAACTCTGCACTGGGATGGTATGGGGTTAGGTTTAAGCTGTTTGATCAATACCAAGCCTTAACCCTATAAGACTTTGGCAATATTTGGAACTTTCCTACTGATGGTATAACCTCCTACAACGATCAAACCTTTTCTAACCAAACTCTCTCTGCATTCTGGCAAGAAATTTCTGTGGAAACTTCTTTTGAAAAAGAATCAAAAGCCAGACACATCAAATCCCTCACCCATTGGATGCTCCATAGGATTATCACCTACACCATCCATCAAAGAGCTGATGGAAATGAGAAGGTAACAAAAAGAGACCTCATATTTTTATATGTTTTCACCCACAACATCCAAATGAACACAACCAAGTTCTTAATTGACACCCTCTATCATCATGCAGTTACAAGAACTGGAACCTTCTTCCTATCCTCACAAATAACTCAAATAGCTAATCACCTGAACCTTCTAAATGATATGAACTTAGCTACATTGAGAAACCCTTTCAATCTTGCCTCTAGTGCCATCACAATTGATTATCTAGAACATGCTGGATGTGTAAGGAAGATTGAAGGCACATATGTATACTATTTTGGCAAGAAAGGAGTTGTGGATAGACAAAAGAAAAGGCCAAGGTATACAATTGAGGAAGAGGGAGACTCTGTGGAAGTTGCTGTAGAATTACCTCCAAAAGCTACTTCATCAAAAGCAACTTAAGAAACTACCTCATCCTCTACTCAACTCATCCTCAATGCTATCAAAACTCTCTCCATGAAACTCTCTAGGTTCAAGAAAAGTGTCTCCAAAAGATTCCATCACTTGAATAAGAGAATTGACCTTATATCTCACATGCATCATGATCTATATGATATGCAAGGCAAACTGGACTTGCCTCAATGCAATCTTGAAGATTGGGATATAAGTGATCATACCCAAAGCCTTCCTGAAGAAGAAGAGTCCATTAGCACTAGCTCTACCTCTTTTGCTCCTCAAGATAAAGGAAAAGGTCCTTTAGTAGAAGAAGAGATAGATGAGGATGATGATTCTGAATAGTTTAATAGTTTAAAATTTCAAGATGTTTAGTCTTAATAGTTTGCATTTTATGTTTTGTCTTGAATGTTTGTTGCTTAATTTCCTTGTACTTTCCTCCATCTTTTAATAAACAAGATGTTCACTATCTTTTTAATCAACTTCTTGCTTTCTATTATGCATTTTGCCTATGACAATGGGGGAGAAATAGTAAACAACTTGGAACTTGGAATGATTGTTTAAACATGATTCAATACACCAAGATAATCAAATAATATCAATGCACCAAGATTACTTAACCATGATTCATGCATATGTTAAGGGGGAGCATTTTAGACTTATTATTTTTCTTATCATTCCATTTGAATTGTCAAAGTCAAAATGGGAGAGATTGTTAGACAAATGATCTCAATTTTGATCCTTGACAACTCAAATTGAATGATCCATTTAACATGTGTTTGGAGAATCTTGTTGCAGGCTTAGGTTACTTCAAATAAAGCTGAACAGAACACTTCTAGCGGTCGCACCACACCTGAATACGACTGCACCATTCAATTAAAGGATGAAACCTTATCACAGTAGGTTTCGCGGTCAGAAACCCGACCTCAGTAGCGACTGCACCTAAAGAAGAGCGACCGTCCAAAGTTATGAACGACCGCTACTCAAAGAACTCAAATCATTCTAATCACAGTAAGGTTCGCGGTGACAAGAACGGCGAAAGATACGGCCTCGCTTACCACTTTAGCGACCGCGCGTTCATATTCGCGACCGCTCTGCCAATACAGGAGAAAATTGCTTGAAGAGACAGTAGTGTTCGCGTCCTCAGGTGCGTCCAGAAGTTCGACGCGAGTATCTCACTTTGACCGCGAGATGCTACCTAGGGCGACCGCGACATTCAAATTTTGGCGGACATCTCTTCTGCCATGTCAGAGAATGACACGTGATATGACCGTTATAAACCCACTTCAACATTCAAAAAGGGCGACCGCACCTTTGTTAGGCGCGACCGTCCTGACAATCACAGCATGGAAAAGATTCCTACTACAAAGCACTAAAATTCGACCATTGAAGCTTTTTTAAATACAGCGACCGTACCTTGTCCAAGGACGACCGCGTGTGATGTGAGCGCGACCATCCTTGTATGAAGGATGACCGCGAAATACATCGGACAGTTTAATAAAGAAGGTCTAAACTGTCAAGACTTTATTCTTACTATCAATAACGGCTAGTAAGACCACATTGGCTATAAATACAGTGCTTCTATAAGAAAAGAAATATAGAAGTGAAGCAATATAGAATTTGATAGCCAAGCAACAACTTTTCTTTTACTTAAACTTACATTTGAATTGTAATGAATGTTAGGTGTAAGTATTGAAAACACCATTGTATAAGTTTGAGTGTGAGCTTGGAAAACACTTGGGTTGTAAGAGTAAGCCTTGTAAAACTCTTGTTTGGGTTGTGAGAGTGAGCCTTAAAAACTCCTTAAAGGTTCTTGAGTGTAAGCCTTAGAAAACACTTGTGAAGTTAGGTGTGAACTTGTGAAAACACCAAAGTTGGAAGTGAGCTTGTAAAAACTTCAAAGATTAGTGGAACCTTAACAAGTTGTTAAGGAAGTGGATGTAGGATTGAAGTAAATCCGAACCACTGTAAATCTTATGTGTTCTTTCTTTCTTCCATTACTCAACCATCTCTCTATTCCGTATTTCTATTTTGTTGAGTTTTTTAATTGTCATTATTTCTTGAGGAAACCAATTCACCCCCCCCCCTCTTGGTTGCCATCTTGGGACAACAACTATGAAGCTAAAAATGATAAGAAACATCATACCTCAAGTAGCATTGCAAATAACCACAATAGAAGCAAGGGCAGAAATTCAAATAAGAAATATCCACCTTGTTATCACTACGGCAAAATAGGTCATCTGCCATCCGAATATTGGAGGAGACATATGCGAAGTGTACCAAGTGCAATTAGCTTGGACATGAAGTTGTGATCTACAAACAACAAATTTTAAAAGCAAGAAGCAAATGTCTAAGTTACAAATCAAGATGAAGAAGACCATATTTTTGTGGTAACATGTTTTTCAACCAAGGCTCTTCACAATCTTGGTTGATTAACAATGGTTGTACAAACCATATGACATATGACAGAAATCTCTTTGAGGAGTTGAAGCTTACTAGAATCACAAAGGTCAAATGAGGGATGGTGGCTATAATCCTATAAAGGGAAAAGGAACTGTTGCAATTACAATAATTTTAGGTACAAAGAAAATTGTGGATGTTCTTTATATACCTAATATTGTCCTAAATTTGCTAAGTGTAGATCAACTAATTGAAAAAAGATTCAAAGTATCCTTTGAGGATTAGCAGTGTCTTATATATGATACAACTAGAAAGAAATTTTAAAGGTTAAAATGAGGTAAAAGCTTCTCATTTGGTCTAATAAAACAAGAACAAACATCTTTTCACACTGAAGTTAGTACCACAGAAATTTGGCACAAGAGACTCGGGCATTGTAACCTTCAAAAAATGTTAAAAAATGAAGAAGAATGATGTGACAAGAGGTTTACCAATGCTTGCTGATCATTTTCCAAATTGTACTACTTGTCAATTTGGTAAACAAAATAGGATGTCATTTCCTAACTCAACATGGAGAACCTCCCAAAAATTGCAACTAATTCACACAAACGTTGTAGGACCTTAAAGAATTCCATCATTACAAGGTAGTCTCTATTATATTATTTTCATTTATGACTTTGCAACAATGTGTTGGATTGTTTTCTTAAAATTCAAGTCATAAGAGGTTGTAGTATTTTTAAAGTTTAAGAAAATGGTGGAAAACCAAAGAAGCTGCAAGATTCGATTTCTAAGTTTTGATATGGAAATGATACATTAAGATTGAATTCAATTCATTCTGCAAAGAAGCCAACACTAAACATCAGCTTACTGCTCCTTATACTTTAAAACAAAATGGAGTTAGTGAAAGGAAGAACAAATCAATATTAGAGATGGTCAGATGATAACAAGTAAAATTCACACATATTTAAGATATTATTTGGGCTTGTTATTAAATGATTATACTAATTTTTAAGTATTTTTACAGAAAAGTCACGAGAGGAAGAAGGCCTAGAGTCAGATGAAGAAAAGTTTAGGAAAAGCTAAAAATTTACAAGAAATGTGCAGACATGACCCATAGGTAGAGCCTTGGGCAAGGCTAATTACGTATCTGACCTGACAGATTTTGGATAGTTTTGACAGTTGGCACTTACCATGTTTAGATCTTTGAAGATATTATTTTGGCAAGATTTTAAAGGATGAAATTGGCCTTGTAATCCCTTATTAGTTAGGGATGTAATTTGGGATATTATTCGTAACATCCCCTGACAATTCTCACATAACACTATCAAAGAATGTTACTCGATATATTTTCAGTGCTATAATCAATTCATTTTTAAAGTTCTCTTCCAACTAACAAAAATTTTCAAAAAATAATACAATCTGTAAAAACCAACACTTATAAATCCAACATTTAAACCAATCTCCAACACCTCCAATAATCCAAATACTAATTATAAATCAGATAACCATCATAAGTTTGTCAAATCAAATAAATATATAATACATTGCTTTATTTGATAATCATTCACTAGAATCTCAAACTTCATCCTCTAAATACATATATTCCTTTCATGTTTATAAATTTGTACAATCTCTCAAATAGCCAAATTAAATTATATGTATATACATTTCACAACATATGAGTATAATATACAAAAGATCTCTATATGTACTATAGGTAATTTTCTGAGATCCTTAATTTCACTTCTTAACTTGCTCCAATGACTTGATACTTGCGTGTCAGAAAATAATTCTAACACGCTAAGTAAAACTTAGTGGTGCTTTTATAAACATATTTTGTCACTTAATATTAAAGAAAAATACTTACGAAAATATAGTAATAATACTCAGTTTTAATAAATATTTAAATATTTTCAATAACAAACCAACATAATATTTTGATTACACAAAATAATAACTTTATCTTTATAAAAGTCATCATGTTATACTATACTTTCGGTATTGCAACTTTTCTCTTTTTGAATCATTTTATTTAAGACTTACTTTCTCATTTGTTAACATTGTTCACATTATACTTATTTATTTTTCAGTAAATCTTACTTTTCAGTTTCACATATAGGATAATTTCATTCAATCTATAATTTTGGCACTTAGAGTTAGTACTATACTATGGAGCACTTTGTATCTTATATCATTATATACACTTTCACTCATTATAACACTTAGAAAGTTATTGATCAATTCAATAACTTGAGCATAACATTTCTATTCCGTGCATTAGAATTTTCACTTGTAAACATTAATATATACATTACCAATCACTTTCACATTATAATACAGTAAGTCAATTTTAAGTAATTGACTTATATTATTATTTTGTATTTCTTCCATTATTCATAACATCATATTCACATATATTTTCAATTTAGATGACTTCATTAAATCTGCCCATACATACTGAACGCAGATCATAGGTTTGAATAATGGGTTAGTGTAGCAATTTTAATGCCAAATCTCAAGATTATATATAATGGCAATTAAGCCCACTGTCACTGATAACACAATGTTTCCTTTAATGGCACGAGGTGCACATTATCACTATGGCTATCATTCCTTTGGTTAGCCATTCAATCCAAAACTAGATCTAAAATCAGTATGATTTGGGCAATTCATTAGTTTTGATTAACATTGAATTATGTATATCACTTTAATAGAACAATTCTTTGATCAACACTTGGTATTACACATATTTACCATATATTCAAAATTTATTGCACTACTTGTTAGGGTTAATTTTAATAATCCTTTACACTTTAAAGCCTTACAGTCATTTAGGATGAAATCACGAATGAAAAATAAGGAAAAGAACCACTTTAGATAAATTCTTCAAGTGACGTGCCCAACGACATGGACATGTCACTGCCCGTGCCATTTGCTCATTTTATAAAAGCTTTGACATGCCCAATGACATGGACATGTCACTCCCCGTGCCACTACTCTTGTATTACAGTAGCTACGACATGTCCAATTACACGGGCGTGTCACTGGCCGTATCATTTAATTTTCAGACACGCCCAATGACATGGGCATGTTCCTGGTCATGTCATCAATGCTGAAATATAGCAACGTTGACACACCCAGTGACATGGCCGTGTCACTGGTTATGGTCCGTGTCACTGGTTATGGGCCATGTCACTGGTTATGTCAAATAAAGTTTCGTATTTTGAATACTTATCAACTTAAACTCCATATATCCAAATATATGATATCAATGGATCAAAAATAGTTTCTTTAACATAGATAGAGTCTATACCAAATACTTTAATCACACTTCAATTAATTAAGTCTTCAATCATCACTTATGGCTAAAAATAACATCAAACCACTCAATTCTTTTAATGATTGAATTAAGAATCATACTCATCACTATAAGTTCCTTTAACTCAATTTTCATTCATCAATCCTGTAATATCCCAAAGTATACCCTAAAAGTTTTGGAATATTTTATTGTTGTATTTGGATTAAATGTATATGTTTAAATGGAAAGATAATTGAGGTAAGGGAAGAGTATATATGTTATATATAGTGATATATACAACATATACAAGTCAAAGAAATGGAAGTCAAAGAAGATTAATTAATTATTTTTTTTAAATTAATTAAATTAATTAAAATGGAAATTAAGTGGAAAGTGGATGATGATATTTGTAATATTATATTAATATAATTGCTTGGTTGAGAACAAAAGAGAGAAATTGAATGGTTGAGAGAAGAGTTGAATATTGACTTTGCTCTTCTTTCTTCATCTTCATCTTCTTCTTTCTTTGTTGGCCGACCATCACAATAGCAACAGAGGAAGAGAGTTTTTTATTTTTCCAAACTCAAGATTGAAGGATCTTTCAAGTGATCAAGTTGGAAATCTAAGAAGTTTCATCCTTTTTGGTAAGTTTCCACTTGATTCCTTAGTTTTCTTTTAAGTTGTATTTGAGTTTGATGGTTGATTATTGATGGTATGAGTATGTTTGATTGTGGGGTATTTGAGAGTAGTTGGTTTATTTGATTTTGATTTTGGAGTTTGATTGAAGAGATAGAGTTAAGTTTGGTGTTGGAAGAGTAAGTGTTGTGTTTGAGTTGTGTGTATGTGATGATTGTAAAGTGGTGTTTGATGTATGTTTTGATTTGTTTTGGTGTTTTTGCAAGTTATTATGGTTTATGGGTGTGTTTAGTTAAGTTTGTTTGAAGTGGAAATGGTGGAAGTAAGAGGTTTGTTGGATGTGAGGTTGTTGTTGCCGTAATCTGCATTTTTGGCCTGACACGCCCATGAGCACGGCCAGGTCTTTAGGCGTGTCAATGGTTCTATTTTCTGGATGGGTGACACGAGCAGCGACACGTCCATGTCACTGAGCGTGTCATAGTTACTGTGTTGGTGAAGAATTGACACGGCCATGAGCACGCTCGTGTTGTTGGACGTGTCAATGTTTCTGTGAGACAGAATGTATTACACGTTTAGTGACACGCCCGTGGTTCTGAGCGTGTCAAAGCTTCTGTGTTGTGAGTTTAGGGCACGGTCAGGGACACGTTGTTGAGCGTGTCATGTGTAAAGTTTGCCCTAGTTGGTTCTTATCCATATTATCTCATGTGTATGATTACTTTTGGATTAGGTTTTGAAGAGAGTTAAGTTGCTCTAATCCTAGTGTTGAAGGATTTTTGGAGAGGAGTTTGGTGTTGTGTGAGTTGCTCTTGAGGTAAGTACAAACTTACATGGTTGCATACATTTACATGACTTTGAGACTTAACACATTTGGTTGTAAATGTGTTAAGTAATTTATTATATTGTTAATACATTTGATTAATGTTATGATTTGCTTAATGTGAAAGATATGATGATCATTCAAAATGTATGTCCAATGCAATTGGTTATGTATACTCTAATGATGAGAGGTGAAGCCATTATGGTTGGCTATAATGATGCAAATGAAATAATTGGGGCATAGTTGCCTGGTTTGATTATGAGAAATGAATTGTGAAAGAGATTGATAATGAGATAAATGAATTAATTATGTGCCTAGTATGTTATTCAATTTTCAGAGTTCTGGGTTTGGCGGCATGCCTATGAATTGCTGGACAGGTGAAAAGACCGGGTCGTAAGCCGAGTCCAGTTGATAAATGTGAAATATGATATTTTTGAGGTGAAAAGACCGGGTCGTAAGCCTTAAAAATAGTAACAGTCTAGCCGGGTTGAGGACCAAGATACTGGGGCCCTAGGGTCTAGCCGGGTTGAGGTCCAAGAGACTGGGTTTGTTACACTATCCATGGATAGATATATATGTATTGCCTACGGGCTTGATAAATGTGATTACGGACCAAAGCAGTAACTCTGAACTTTGAATAACATATTAGATCCTTTTTGGGCCCATGCTTGTCATTGTTTCAATGTGAATCATAAATGGTAAAACAATTGAATAAGATAATAAAATGTAATGTTATGAATTATAGCATTTTAAATTTGATATCTATTGTTGAAAGTATAACATTGTAATTGTATTAAATCATATTGTTATTGTGGTTTGTACCACTAAGCCTATGGCTTAGCGTGATTGTGGTTCATCACGCAGGTGACAGGGTAGAACCGGAGAGTTCAGCTAGACCGAGTCGAGTCTAGTCTTTGAAGTGTTGATTTTGGGCTTAAAGATCAGAGACGAACTGCCAAACATGTATAAACTTTATGTTTTGTAAATATTTATTTTGATATATATGTATATATAAATACCGATACATTTTCCGCTGCTTAATAAATAAATGTTTTACTTATTATGTTCCATAATATATATATATATGAAATGTTTTAAATTTTCCTCATATTATGGTAGAAGAGAAAAATTGGGTTATTTAATATAAACCGTAGCACTCCTGTATTTAGTATACGTATATTACAGGTGTAGTAGTATGTAGTGTGCGTATACGGGGTATAAGGGTGTTACAATTATTTTGGTATCAGAGCCTAGGTTTGAGATTCTCAACCTAGGTCAATTGTAAGAAAAAGAAAATTTTGATTTTAAAATGTGATTTTTGAATAAGATACATGCTTTGACACTGGTAGTCTTTGATCTTTGATGAGGTATATTCTACTGTGTTTGCAGATATAGGTAGTGATGGCGTCTCAGTCACGTCAGTCCGTAGAAGGTAGTGCTGAGAGTGTAGCTCCTGAAGAGGGTAGAGATGGAGTTAGGGTTGAGAGAGTTGGAGAGGCACCTGCTCCTGTGCCAGAGAGATCAGCTGCTGATGAGGTTCCACCAGTTTGGCTAAGACATGTGGTAGAATTGTTGAGACAAGCTCCAGTGCAGTCGCCACCGCCACCACAGCCACAAGTGCCAGTGAGACAGTATGATAAATTGAGAAAGTATGGGGCTGAGGATTTCTTTGGTACTACAGATCCTGCAGTAACTGAGCAGTGGTTGGATAGAGTGCAGAGGGTATTCATCCAGTTGCAAGCCACTCCTGAAGAGAAATTTGATTATGCTAGATCCTTATTGCAGAAAGATGCTTATGATTGGTGGAAGACAGTTCCACATGCCATGGATGATCCACCTACTTTGTCTTATGGTGACTTTCTGCGGGAATTTGAGAAGAAATATACTCCGAGAGAGTATAAGGATGCCAAAAAGATGGAATTTCTAAATCTGAGACAGGAGAACCGGACTGTGACAGAATATGAGATTGAGTATATCCGATTGAGTCATTATGCAGGTGGAATTATTTCAGATGAGATTGATCGGTGCAAGAGATTTGAGGAGGAATTGAGGCCCTCTATTATGTGTATTGTTGCTGGTTCTCGGTATCAAGACTTTTCTCAGTTAGTTGCCATAGGTAGAAGTGTTAAGAGAGCACAGGGTATTACAGTAGCTGCTACTGAGGAGGAGACCAGAGTTAGGAGATCCCAGTTTGAGGCAGAGTCTTCATCTATGAAGAGAGGCCGAGAAAATTTTATTCCGAGAGTCAGTAGGAGCCTGAGGCAGTCGGGTAGGTCAGTTCAGTATTAGAGGCAGAGGCCGAGATCTACAGTTTTTGTAGCTAGTGCTCCGACTCCGGTGGTTCAGAGATCTACTCCACCTACATGTGTCCATTGTGGTAGGATACATGGGGGTGTTTGTTGGAAGATTGGTGGATCAGCTGTGTGTTTCATATGTCGATCGCCTGACCATTTCATTAGAGATTGTCCTGAGATGCAGGAGCATAGGCAGGCAGATTCTGCAGTTTCTCGACCTAGTGTGAGAGGAGGTCGAAGTGGCAGAGGTGTTAGTAGAGGTGGTCGACCTGGGATCAATCAGAGAGGAGGCTCTACATCTGGAGGCAGTAGGCCAGATGAGGCTGGGTCTTCTCAGTGAGTGTATATGATGCAGAGGCAACCAGATGCTTCAGCAGTCATTGCGGGTACATGTTCTTTATTTGGCATTTCAGTTCTTGCTTTGATTGATCCAGGATCTACTCATTCATACATAAGTGCATCTATCTTGCCTGTGTCTAAATTGCATTCTGAGTCCTTAGGATTTGATGTCTTGGTGACAAATCCTTTAGGACATAGTGTTGTGGTGAGTATGGTGCATCGTGATAGTTCAGTTGTGGTGCAAGGTGAGGAATTTTTGGGGGATTTGATTGAAATGCCTTTTTAAGGAATATGATTTGATCTTAGGCATGGATTGGTTGTCTAAGCATGGAGCTGTGGTAGACTGTCAAAAGAAGTGTGTTACCCTGAGAACCAGAGATGGTAGAAGCGTGATGGTATCTGGTGAGTAGAGACAACTTGAATCCTTGTTTGTTTCAGCTGTTGCAGCTAGAAAGTTGATTAGAAAAGGGTGTGATGCTTATCTTGCTCATGTTATGGATACCAGAATAGTGGGTTCTCAACTTGATATTATACCCACAGTTACGGAATTTCCAGATGTTTTTTCGGAGGAGTTGCCAGGGTTACCCCTTGAGAGAGAGGTTGAGTTTGGTATCGATTTGTTGCCTGGTACCACTCCCATCTCTATTACTCCTTATCGAATGGCACCTGTTGAGTTGAAAGAGTTGAAGGTACAGTTGCAGCAGTTGTTGGATAAAGGGTTTGTTCGCCCTAGTGTTTCTCCGTGGGGAGCTCCTGTTTTGTTTATAAAGAAGAAGGATGGTACTTTGAGGTTGTGCATCGATTATAGGCAATTGAATAAGGTAACCATCAAGAATAAGTATCCTTTGCCTCGGATTGATGATCTCTTCGATCAGTTGAAACGAGCAGCAGTGTTTTCCAAGATTGATTTCCTAAGACAGCTTTCCGCACAAGGTATGGGCATTATGAGTTCTTGGTGATGCCTTTTGGGTTGACGAATGCACCTGCAGCATTTATGGATTTGATGAATAGGGTGTTTAGGCCCTATCTAGATCAGTTTGTGGTGGTCTTCATTGATGATATTTTAGTGTATTCACATAATAAGGAGGAGCATGACAAGCATTTGCGGATTGTATTGCAGACCTTGAGAGAGAAGCAATTGCATGCTAAGCTGTCGAAGTGTGAGTTTTGGCTTGATCAAGTGACTTTTCTCGGTCATATAGTTTCAGCAGATGGTATAAGAGTTGATCCGAGTAAAGTTGAGGCCATTTTGAATTGGAGTCCACCGAAGTCTGTGACTGAAGTCAGAAGTTTTTTGGGTTTGGCAGGCTATTATCGACGGTTTGTGAAAGGTTTTTCTTTGATAGCTACTCCACTCACCAGATTACTTCGAAAAGGAGTTAGATTTGTGTGAACAGATCAGTGTCAAGCTAGTTTTGAGCAGTTGAAGGAGATGTTGACTCAAGCTCCTGTTCTTACTTTGCCTGTGGAAGATAAACCATATGTGATTTATAGTGATGCTTCACATAATGGTTTAGGTTGTGTTTTGATGCAAGAGGGTAGAGTCATAGCTTATGCTTCTCGGCAGTTGAAGTCGCATGAGCTTAGTTATCCGACGCATGATTTGGAATTGGCAGCTATAGTTTTTGCTTTGAAAATTTGGCGACATTATTTGTATGAAGAGAAGTGTTTCATTTACACAAATCATAAGAGTTTGAAATATTTGGGTATTCAGAGGGAGCTGAATCTTCGGCAAAGACGATGGTTGGAGCTGATCAAAGATTATGACTGTTTGATTGATTATCATCCTGGTAAGACAAATGTTGTTGTTGATGCCTTGAGTCAGAAGTCTTTAGCAGGTTTGACTGTTTATTCGCTCTCGTTGCTTGTTGAGTTGAGAGCGTTTCATGCTAGTTTTGAATCATGTGATGTTAGCTCAGTTGCATTTGAGACCGATGTTGTTGGATCAGATTAAAGAGGCTCAATTGGCTGATGAGAAAATTCAGAAGATTGTTTCGGATTACCAAAATGGGGAGAGCCGAGATTTCCAGGTTAGAAGTGATGGTAGCCTTTGGTTCAAGGATAGATTGTGTGTTCCTGATGATGCAAGACTGAAAAAGATTATTTTGGAGGAAGCACATCAATCGGTTTTTGCTATGCACCCTGGGAGTACTAAAATGTATCATGATTTGAAGCAGCATTATGAAGAGGGACATAGCGGAGTTTGTATCCAAATGTTTCCTTTGTCAGAGGGTGAAAGCTGAGCATCAAGTTTCAACAAGGTTGCTTCAACCTTTATCAGTGCCTGAATGGAAATGGGAACGTGTGACAATGGATTTTGTGTCCGGTTTGCCATTGACTCAGAAGAAACATGATGCTATCTGGGTGATTGTTGATCGGTTGACAAAGACAACTCATTTTCTTCCAGTTAGAATGGACTATTCTCTTGAGAAGTTGATTGAGCTGTATATCAGTGAGATAGTGAAGTTGCATGGAGTCCCAATTTCTTTAGTGTCTGATCGAGATCTCCGATTTACTTCGAGATTTTTGAAAAGTTTACATGGTGCTTTGGGTTCTCGATTGCACTTTAGCACTGCTTTTCATCCTCAGACATATGGGCAGTCAGAGAGAGTGATACAAATTTTAGAAAATATGTTGAGAAGCTGTGTCATTGATTTCTCTGGAAGTTGGGACAGATTTTTGCCACTGATGGAATTTGCTTATAACAACAGTCATCAATCTAGTATTAAAATGGCACCATTTGAGGCTTTGTATGGAAGAAGATGCAGAACGCCGCTATGTTGGAATGAAGTTGGAGAAGGCAAATTGGTTGGTCCTGATTTGATTAAAGAAACGGAAGAAAAAGTGAAAATAATTCGGGATTGGTTGAAAGCAGCTTCAGATAGGCAGAAATCTTATTCAGATTTGAAGAGGAGAGACATAGAGTTTGATGTTGGAGATAAAGTATTTCTGAAAGTGTCTCCTTGTAAAAAGATTTTGAGATTTGGCAGAAAAGGGAAGCTAAGTCCTTGTTTTATTGGACCTTATGAAGTATTAGAAAGAGTTGGACCAGTTGCTTATCAACTCGCTTTGCCGCCTGAGTTGGATAGAATTCATAATGTCTTCCATGTTTCTATGCTGCGGAGGTACAAATCAGATCCATCTCATGTTCTGTCCGTTGAATCTATTGAAGTGAGTCCGGATATGACTTTTGAAGAAGAACCAGTTGCTATTTTGGCACATGAAGTGAAAGAGTTGAGAAATAAGAAAGTACTACTTGTCAAGGTTCTTTGGAAGAATCATACAAAGGAAGAGGCAACTTGGGAGAGTGAGCAACCGATGCGAAATCAGTATCCTCAACTGTTTCAGACTTGAGATCAGGTAATTTCGAGGATGAAATTTCTTTTCAGAGGGGGAGAATTGTAATATCCCAAAGTATACCCTAAAAGTTTTGGAATATTTTATTGTTGTATTTGGATTAAATGTATATGTTTAAATGGAAAGAGAATTGAGGTAAGGGAAGAGTGTATATGTTGTATATATAGTGATATATACAACATATACAAGTCAAAGAAATGGAAGTCAAAGAAGATTAATTAATTATTTTTTTAAATTAATTAAATTAATTAAAATGGAAAATAAGTGGAAAGTGGATGATGATATTTGTAATATTATATTAATATATTTGCTTGGTTGAGAACAAAAGAGAGAAATTGAATGGTTGAGAGAAGAGTTGAATATTGACTTTGCTCTTCTTTCTTCATCTTCTTCTTCTTCTTTCTTTGTTGGCCGACCATCACAATAGCAAGAGAGGAAGAGAGTTTTTGATTTTTCCAAACTCAAGATTGAAGGATGTTTCAAGTGATCAAGTTGGAAATCTAAGAAGTTTCATCATTTTTGGTAAGTTTCCACTTGATTCCTTAGTTTTCTTTTAAGTTTTCTTTGAGTTTGATGGTTGATTATTGATGGTATGAGTATGTTTGATTGTGGGGTGTTTGACAGTAGTTGGTTTATTTGATTTTGATTTTGAAGTTTGATTGAAGAGATAGAGTTAAGTTTGGTGTTGGAAGAGTAAGTGTTGTGTTTGAGTTGTGTGTATGTGATGATTGTAAAGTGGTGTTTGATGTATGTTTTGATTTGTTTTGGTGTTTTTGCAAGTTATTATGGTTTATGGGTGTGTTTAGTTAAGTTTGTTTGAAGTGGAAATGGTGGAAGTAAGAGGTTTGTTGGATGTGAGGTTGTTGTTGCCGGAATCTGTATTTTTGGCCTGACACGCCCATGAGCATGGCCAGGTCTTTAGGCGTGTCAATGGTTCTGTTTTCTGGATGGGTGACACGAGCAGTGACACGTCCATGTCACTGAGCGTGTCATAGTTACTGTGTTGGTGAAGAATTGACACGGCCATGAGCACGCTCGTGTTGTTGGACGTGTCAATATTTCTGTGAGACAGAATGTATTACACGTTCAGTGACACGCCCGTGGTTCTAAGCGTGTCAAAGCTTCTGTGTTATGAGTTTAGGGCACGGTCAAGGACACGTTTGTTGAGCATGTCATGTGTAAAGTTTGCCCTAGTTGGTTCTTATCCATATTATCTAATGTGTATGATTACTTTTGGATTAGGTTTTGAAGAGAGTTAAGTTGCTCTAATCCTAGTGTTGAAGGATTTTTGGAAGAGGAGTTTGGTGTTGTGTGAGTTGCTCTTGAGGTAAGTACAAACTTACATGGTTGCATACATTTACATGACTTTGAGACTTAACACATTTGGTTGTAAATGTGTTAAGTAATTTATTACATTGTTAATACATTTGATTAATGTTATGATTTGCTTAATGTGAAAGATATGATGATCATTCAAAATGTATGTCCAATGCAATTGGTTATGTATACTCTAATGATGAGAGGTGAAGCCATTGTGGTTGGCTATAATGATGTAAATAAAATAATTGGGGCGTAGTTGCCTGGTTTGATTATGAGAAATGAATTGTGAAAGAGATTGATAATGAGATAAATGAATTAATTGTATGCCTAGTATGTTATTCAATTTTCAGAGTTCTGGGTTTGGCGGCATGCCTATGAATTGCTGGACAGGTGAAAAGAAGGTGAAAGGAGGAGTTTTGGTTATGTTGATGATGATGAACGTGGATGAAGGAGGAAGAAGGAAGAAGAAGAAAGAAACTTCTACATAAATACACATGTCCATCCACTTATATATATACAGCTTAATTTATTGTGGTCAATCTCATCTCAGCTATGGTGCACTCTCTTTATTATCCTTTGATTCTAATTCGATTTTTAATCTCATAAAACCGTAAAAATATATAATTTCTTCAGTAAATTTTTAAGATCCACTATTTACATCCCTTATCCATACCACTTATATCACAATTCACTATCAATTATCTATATTAAATTAAAAGTTTAGTATTTAAAATTTTAAACATTACAATTCTCTCCCACTAAAGAAATTTCATCCTCAAAATTTACCTGTTATGGTAATAAACCATTCAATTCATAACTAATCTTAAATCTCACATAAAATTAATTGTTTTATTAATTGATATAACTTCTATTTATTATTATTTTTTTTTATGTCTGATATTACTCAATGTAACATTTTCAGAGTAATCTTATTATAGAACTGTAGAAGATTCAACTCTACACACTTACACTATTCAAGTTTGATTCAGTAATTGCCTTTAATTCTCTTTAGATTTTTTTAAAATATAATTTGTATCATTACATTTCACTATTATATATATATATATATCTCTTTCTTTCCCTCCTATACTGAACTTTAAATCTTAGTTTCGAATAGCGGGTTACTGATGACAAGTAAATATCCACCATAACGATATGGCCAAAGATCCACTATGGCACGAATGCCCACTATAATGATATGGCTAAAGACCAACTATGGCACGAATGCCCATTATAATCATATTGGGATCAAAGATCCTCTATAACACAAAGCGTCCACTGTTGGCATAAAATCCAATATCACTGGGACATAAAATGTGTCCTCTATGGCACAGAGTGCTCACTGTCACTATGGCATAAAATGCTCACTGTCACTTTGGATATTCACCCTTTAGCTAATTCAAAAACTAGATTTAACATCAGTATAATCGGGCAATACATTTATTTCACTTTTTTAAATTATTTTCAATCACCTTTATCATATGAACATATATACACATTATATTTATTTTCGATTAGTTAGACTAATTTTATTTATTCATCAATCTTTATCGTTCAAATCACTTCCATGTTTCCACTGTAATAATGAAATCTAAATAGATTTTCACTCTTACTTATTTAATTCTTTTCTTAACATATTAAGAATTCATAACTATTCTTTCACTTTAAGAGTATATGTACATATATAATATATTCACTATGTTTAATACACACACTCACATACATATATATATTTTTAATTTGATCCATAGTGCATCATTTCACTAGAAGGGTTAAACTACCTATAAATCTCACTACATTCTTTCCTTTTAACATTATCAATTCCTTTCTTTCTATTGTAATCAATTAGTATCAGTTAACTCTTTAACACTTCTATATATAATCTATAACTTGTCTTCAATTATCAAATAATGTTACTATATGTATTCCATGACTATACATTATGTAATCTCATATTCTTACTTTTATTACTCAATCAATTCGTATATACACTTCTTTATTTTCTTTATCTTGCTCTTCAAACTATTTAAAATCATCAATGATTCATCAGTATATCATTCTTCTCATCTTACATCGCAAATTATCTTATTTCTTCATGAATAATGTGAAATTCACTAATCACTTGTAATCATCTTTTATCTTTTCTTTAACCTTACACTTATTTCAGATATCCAATTACATTTATCCATACTTTCCTCAAGTTTTCTTCACATGTATGTTTCATCATTTAATGGATTGATTTCATTTCAATCTTATAAGTAATCTTTCGTCAATTATAACTGTTTCCAAGATGTATTCAATAATTCACTACTAATTTCACCCATAAACTCTACTTTGTGAAGGTATAAGAAGGTAGAAATATGCATGTCCATAGGAATGATCATGTGCCTCACTGTTGAGATTTCTTCTCAAAGTTTGAAGAATAGAAATTTGCACAAGCATACGAATGACTATACAAATGATTATGCGTATCTCTGCTAGAATTTCTTTTCATGATTTAATCAAGAAGTTATTAACAATTCAACTCAAACAAATTAAGGAAACAGGATCCAACCCTTAAAAGCACAATCAAATTCAAATCCAAACTTCCATAATCCTAAAATCTTCCAAAACTTTATTTTCTTTCACAACCTTATATCAACTCATAAATAAATCAATGACGGATTTAATCATTATTTTAGTTAATAATCTATAAATACACATTTACATATTGCAAGAATAACTTTACTATCATAGAAGTAAAGTTTTATACTCATATTTTTCACAATTATTTAATACACCATATCTTTCACAAGTAATGGTGTTTTATCAATTCACAAATCTCTTTACATAATAAAAATCAAGATCAATTCAATAAACAGCAAAATAAGTATTATACAAGCATTAACCTCTTTAAAAATACTCTTCCATTACTTTTCATTTCAATATTTTATTTTGATGATGTTTTTCTCGATAGATAGCTTAAATTAGCTAAAATCCATCAAAACTTGATTTTTCTACCAATTCTCCATGATTTTTATAGTGAGAAATGGAAGAAAAAGAAAAAGAGATGAAGACGAAGGTGAAGATGATAAATATGACGTTTTAGAAGACAATAGAAGACACTAGAAATCTTTAAATAAGTTTTCGGACTTTTATCCAATATACTCACTTATACAATAGTTTCAATGTATTCACTTTCTTTAATTAACTATCACTTCAATTTTTAACGCTGAACCATTATAAAAACAATTACTTTTGACACTTTAAAACCCAATTATCCATATTTCACATCTAAATTAAAGCTCGAGTTCATTTCGTGGTGATAAAGGTATTTTCGTAATTTCTTACCTCTTCGAAATCTTTTCCAAAAATATGGATATTATCCATATTCGGATTTAATGTTACTCTTATTAAATCTTATTTAACTTTATCACTATCAGTTTCAAATACTCAATCTTCATATAATATCATAATCAATCCAATTTACACTCATATATTCACTTAATGCGAAAAATCAATAAAATTTATCTATCTGTCATAATTCATTCCTCAGATTTCAATAAATCATTACACTTCCACTGTGTTACTTTGATATATCTCTTTAACTACTCATATCTTATTTTCTTTTCGCATCCTTCTTTTTTCACAAATAGATCTAGTGCAATCCAAACAACATACTATGAATTCTCAATCAATTTTTAGATAACAATCTACTACCATAAACACATGAAATATCAATTATATCAAACACATACCCCTTATTCGATTCACATAACTTAGACAATTGCATTTCACTTCTCCCATAACTCCACCTGCCAGAAACGCCTAAACCACGCTCTGATACCACTAAATGTAACATCCCCTGACAATTCTCACATAAAACTATCAGAGAATGTTACTCGATATACTGTCAGTGCTCTAATCAATTTATTTATAAAGTTCTCTTCCAACTAACAAAAATTTTTAAATAATAATACAATCTGTAAAATACAACACTTATAAATCCAATATTTAAATCAATCTCCAATATCTCCAATAATCCAAATACTAATTACAAATAAGATAACCATCATAAGTTTGTCAAATCAAATAAATATATAATACATTACTTTATTTGACAATCATTCACTAGAATCTCAAACTTCGTCCTCCTAATACGTATATTCCTTTCATGTTTATAAATTTGTACAATCTCTCATATAGCCAAATTAAATTGTATGTATATACATTTCACAACTTATGAGTACAATATACCAAAGATCTCTATATGCACTATAGGTAATTTCTAGAGATCCTTAATTCCACTTCTTAACTTGTTCCAATGAACTGATACCTGCATGTCAAAAAATAATTCTAACACACTAAGCAAAGCTTAGTAGCGCTTTTATAAACATATTTTGTAACTTAATATTAAAGAAAAAATACTTACAAAAATATAATAATAATACTCAGTTTTAATAAATATTTAAATATTTTCAATAACAAACCAACATAATATTTTGATTACACAAAATAATAACTTTATCTTTATAAAAGTTATCATGCTATAATATACTTTCGATATTACAACTTTTTTCTTTTTGAATCATTTTTTAAGACTTGCTTTTTCATTTGTTAACATTGTTCATATTACACTTAGTTATTTTTCAGTAAATCTTACTTTTCAGTTTTACATATAGGATAATTTCATTCAATATATAATTTTAGCACTTAGATTTAGTACTATACTATGGAGCACTTTGTATATTATATCATTATATACACTTTCAATCATTATAACACTTAGAAAGTTATTGATCAATTCAATAAGTTGAGTATAACATTTCTATTCTGTGCATTAGAACTTTCACTTGTAAACATTAATATATACATTACCAATCACTTTCACATTGTAACACAGTAAGTTAATTTTAAGTAATTGACTTATATTATTATTTTACATTTCTTCCATTATTCATAACATCATATTCACATATATTTTCAATTTAGATGACTTCATTAAATGTTCCCATACATTTTGAACTCAGATCATAGGTTTTGATAACAAATTAGTGTAGCAATTTTAATGTCAAATCTCAAGATTATATATAATGGTAATTATGCCCACTGTCACTGATGATACAATATGTCCATTAATGGCATGAGGTGCACACTATCACTATGGCTATCCTTCCTCTGGTTAGCCATTCAATCCAAAGTTAGATCTAAAATTAATATGATTTGGGCAATTCATTAGTTTTGATTAATATTGAATTATGTATATCACTTCAATGGAATAATTCCTTAATCAACACTTGGTATTACACATATTTATCATATATTCAAAATTTATTGCACTACTTGTTAAGGTTAATTTTAATAATCCTTTACAGTCATTTAGGTAGAAATCACGAATGAAAAACAAGGAAAAGAACCTCTTTAGACAAATTCTTCAAGTGACACGCCCAACAACATGGGCGTGTCAATGGCCGTGTCATTTGCTCATTATACATAAGATTTGACACGCCCAATGACATGGACGTGTCACTGCCCGTGTCACTACTCTTGCATTACAGTAGCTATGACACGTCCAATTACACAAGCGTATCACTGGCTGTTCCATTTAATTTTTATCATAGTAGCTATGATACGGGCGTGTTCCTGGTCGTGTCATCAACGCTGAAACACAGCAACGTTGAAAAGGCCAGTGACATGGCCATGCCACTGGTTGTGTCAAGCAAAGTTCTGTATTTTGAATACTTATCAACTTAAACTCCATATATCCAAATATATGATAACAATGAATCAAAACTAGTTTCTTTAACATAGATAGAGTCTATACCAAATACTTTAATCACACTTCAATTAATTAAGTCTTCAATCATCACTTATGGCTAAAAAAAATTAAACTACTCAATTCTTTTAATGATTGAATTAAGAATCATACTCATCACTACAAGTTCCTTTAACTCATTTTTCATTCATCAATCCATTTAACCAATACTTTTCAATAATAATTCATTATCGATGACTCAATCAACTAGTTCAAACATTAAAATTTATAGAAATTCAAGTATTTATAAATTAATTTACAAAAGCACATACCTCTTTCAAAATCTCTCTTCTTCTCTCTTTTCCCTCTTTTTCTTTGATCAGTTAATGATAATCTCCCATTTTCTAGCTTATTCTTTTAAAAATCCATAACTAGATGTGATTTTTTCTTAAATTTTAGCTGAATTTTGGAAAAGAAGGTGAAAGGTGGAGTTTTGGTTATGTTGATGATGATGAACGTGGATGAAGGAGGAAGAAGGAAGAAGAAGAAAGAAACTTCTACATAAATACAATGTCCATACACTTATATATAGCTTAATCTAGTGTGGCCAATCTCATCTTAGCTATGGTGCACTCTCTTTATTATCCTTTGATTCTAATTCGATTTTTTAATCTCATAAAACTGTAAAAATACATAATTTTTTCAGTAAATTTTTAAGATTCACTATTTACATCACTTATCTATACCACTTATATCACAATTCACTATCAATTATCTATATTAAGTTAAAAGTTTAGTATTTAAAATTTTAAACATTACATTATTTCTATTTTTTTTTTTTTTATTTTTAATTTTTAGTTTTCCTAGTTAGACTTAAATTAGGAAGTTTTTATTTTAGACAAAGGTATATAAGCTGGCTTTTTCAGCATCCCTAGGGGATTTTTAGGACAAATTTTGACAGACTTTTGGCTGCTAAAACTTTACAGTTTATCAAAGTTTACTTTTCTTTAAATTATAAGAACTAATTTCATTTTGGTTGAAGGGTAATTGAAATTCATATTCGCGAATTGTGAGATCTAAACAACTTTATCTTTTATCTTCTTTAATATTTCATATTTATATAATTCTCTGTGACTTAATATCATTTTTGTTTTGCTAATTAATCGATAGGGATCATTGCTTGATAGTTAAATAACATATAGCTATTCAAAATTCTTGAATCCGTAATTATTCTTGATATTTTGATTTAAGTAGCAATTAGGTTTATCATAAGAGATTATATAATCTAATTAAATAAATCTCAAAGTTAGGTTTATTAGTTAGAATCAGGTCCTTCTAGTTCTTAAGTTAGGTTTATTAGTTAGAATCAGGTCCTTCTAGTTCTTAATGCTGTTAATAATTAGATTCTAAGGATAATTTAAAACCTAAGAAAATATTGATATTGAGAGCTTGTCCAATACTATAACTTATTTATTAAAGAATTAAAAAGCGTGATCTTTGAATCCATGATCAATTTAAGAATTGAACTAAAATTATTCCTTCAACTAAGTTCTTTCTTATTGAATTTCTCCATTATTATTTTTCCTTTTAATTTAGTTTAGTTAAAATTAGTTTTTGAATTTTTATTTTGATTTTTTTCATTAAAAACCACCTAATTTAATTTCTTATTTTAATTATTTTTATTTTAGTTTTCAAAAGAGATTTAAATAAGTAGTCAATTATCTGTGAATTCGACTCTATTCACCACTACTACAATTTGATTTTATTTAGGAATAAAAATTTAATTTTGGTCGTTTCGACACCCATCAAATTTTGGCACCGTTGCCGAAGAATTAATATTAACTTGTTTTATTTATTTTGATTACCATTTCTTTTATGGATGCCACTTTGCATCAATTGGATATAAGAGAGAAATTTCAAATGAAACAAATATGTATTCTCTTGAATCCAAGATTTCTGAACTAACCACTTGGGTGTAAAGAATAGTTGCAGGTAATAGGCAACAAGCTAGACTCTATGGAGGTTGCGTATAAATGAGATATCCTATACTTCAATATGATCAACCGCAATGGAATTATGATCCATATTTTGATGCTTACAATTCGATGTGGGGAGATCATCCAAGCTTAAGCTATGAAGCAAGACCACCATATTTTCAACAATTTCAGTCATGGCTACCTCAGCCACAACAACCACTGCTTCAAATACAAGGTATGTCTCTTAACGAAATATTTGAATTATTCATGACCAACACTCAACAATTTGAACAGGAAATAAGAACACGTATTCATAATTTGGAGAGCCAAATTAGCCATGTAGCATCATCTATATCCAAACTGGAGTCTCAAAAAGAATTTTTCTCTTAAAAGGTGGTCAATCTAGTGTAAAATATAAGTGCAATTACCTTGAAAATTAAAAAGGAGCTGTTGAAAAAATTACATCAGAAGCAGACCCGTAGCAGGGCTTGAAGGAAACTACAGAATTTGAAATTTTAGTTCAACAAGAGGAAAAACCTGCTACTTCTAGCAATGATCAACCCAAATCACTGGTGATTCAACCTCCTTTCCCACAAAGGCTAGCCAATTTTAAGAAGGAAAAAGAGTAGGAAGAAATTTTAGAAACTTTTTGCAAGGTTGAATTGAAAATAACAGATTCTAGCGTAGCAATCAAGAAGGATTTTTACGCCCAATACTGAAGAGATTAATTTGAGATATTCACTAGAGCACAAGGGCAATGTCTAGCCAAAGACACTAAAAAAAGGCTCTTATGGGAGGCAGCCCATATTTTTCTTCTTTTCCATGTTTTATTTTACTTTATTTTCTAGTTTATTTGCTTTGTTCTTCATTTTATTTTGATCTAGTTCAAATTTTTCTTTTCTAGATGAGATTTTTCTTTATTTCTCATTTTTTCTTTCTTTTGTTCTGTTTATCTCATTATTTTTTTTGTTTTTATTTTCTTTTATTTATGAAAAAAAAAACACAAAAAAATAAATATTTATATATTTTTTACTATTTATCTTCTCTATTAATTTGCTACTGAGATTTTCTTTTTATAGGTAAATTTTGATTCAACAATGGAGTAATAACTCCCTTCTAAGATAGTAAAATTTTTTAGCCCATTAAAGGAGTTACTACAGGCTAAAAAATGAAACACTTTGCCAATTTACCTATATGCCCTTAATGAATTAAAAGCCCTACAAGCTGTCCATCATTTTCATTCTTCTTCTTTTGTAGCCATCAAACCCAAAACCTCTCAATCACTCTCATCTCTTATCCCAAAACTAAACCCCAAATCTCACAATCACTATCCACCTCACACCACCATGAAAACCCAAAGGAACCCCCACCATCGCTCACAACCGGCTACCAGCTCCTCCATATGGCGGCAGAAATCTGATGAGTGGATGGCGATAATATCAAACTTTGAAAATTTGAAGCTCTTACTCATCAAAATCTTAAGAAGAACATTCCCTCCACCTTCAAGATGAAAGTTCTAGTGAAGATTCAACCCAAAATGTCATGGGTGTTGGTTCTTCAAGGTAAAAATTAAAAAAAAAAAACCCAGCATCTAGCACTCCAACTATTGAAGAATCACAACCTCCAATAGAGAAGAGTGAGCAAATCTAAAGAAATTAGTCTTGCATTCAAAAAGAAAATTTTATGTCTCAACAATTAAAAGCAAGTCTAATTGGGAACCTTGAAATCAAAACTAGTACGCTATTATTTGGGGTTGCAAATCATTCCAAGTAAGTATATTGATTTTCCTATTCTTGGGTCTTTGATTATTGCCAATGAAGTTATTAAATTGATTAGATGAATAGGTTGGGAATCATACTTTGTGATTGATTGCTCTATATATGTAGAATTAGTTAAGGAGTTTTATTCAACTTTTCAATTTATGAAATTTGCAAGTTTTAATTTAAAAACTTTTGATTTAAATTTCACTTGATGGGTAAGAGATTCAGCCTCTTTATCATTGATTTTAATATGACAATGGGTCTTCTAACTGAAATTGATTGTTGTGATTTGTTTAGCATTTAAAAATACTAAGTTTTATAGCAATTTGTGTGAAAAAAAAGGGGCACTTGATCGATATGACTATAGTAAGTTTAAGGACTTGTACTTTAAAGAAGAAATTTTAAAATATTCATAAGTTCCTAGCTTAATCTTTTTTCAAGTAGGAAAGATATAATAGGTATTTTTTCTAAAGTTAATTTATTTTTCTTATGGTCCATGAGTAACGAGAAGAAAGTTAACTTGGGATTTTAGTTAGCGACATAAATTTTGCAAATGTTATTTATTTTAAAAATGCCATTAATCCTAGGTGATGCTATTCCTTATTTGGCTATTTATGAACAATTGGTTGATCTTAACAATCATAATATTCATTTATCTTACATACCTGCACCTTTGAATTTGAAAATTTTTTATGAGATGAGTTTTTTGTGCAAAGAGAATGGTGTTTTTGGCTTAACTTTAGTAGGTCTAGTTATACCAAGAGATTAAAGAGTATTTAGAAAAGCTAAAAGAAGTGTTTTACTTGTTGTTATGAACTCTGTAGACATTGTCCTCTACAATACAGATGCAATTAAAATGACTATAAGAAAGGATAGACCAACTGAAAGCTAATAACACTCAAATAACAGCTCTACTCATTAGGATGAAGCAACTACTGACAAGTATAATACAAGAAGTTGGAGTTTTTCTTCCCCACAAGTAGTACTGACATGCTTTCAGCTACACTCTTCCTCACAAATGCCAGGAGAGTCTTCTATTCTTGCCTAATTTAAGTTTTGTTTGATTACATTGAGGACAATGCAACATTTAAGTGTGGGGGAGCTACCATTTTAGTTATTGTTGATAAATTTTTGAATTTTTTTATTTTGTGAGATATTGACATTTTGTTGATAATAGTTGAGATTTGTTGGATTTTTTATGAGTTTTTGGCATGTTGGGTTTGCTTTTAGATAATTCTAAGTTGCTAGACATTTTTGAAAAATTTTTAAACTTCTTAAATCTTGCTACTGCCTTACTTGTATTTTATGATTTTTTTACCCAAAGCCCCATTTTGTTTTTTAAATAATTTAAATGTGATATTTTGTGCATCAAATTATTATGGAAATCCATAGCCAATTAATCTAGGTTATTTTTTTTTATTGTTTCACTCACCTTAGTGGTCCAAACCAACATATTCGTTATTTTTATAAAATATTTTAAGATTTTTACCTCGTGATATTTTAAACATAATCAATTTAATTAACTAGAAGCATAAGGGTAGGCTTTCTTAGGTTATCTTGGTTTAATTTTTGAAATTAATTGTTAAATAAAATATAAGCCAAATAAACAAATAAAAAGAGCCCAAATAAAGTTCGAAAATGAACATCTTACTCCACTGGTCAAAAGATCATGAGTAGAGCTAGTAACCACTTGAAAGTTGTGACCAATTGAGTAACCAGGTGCCAGCATCATAAATATTTGCCCTCGCCCCAAAAGGTTGGTGACATTTCAGGCAATTAAAAGGTGCTCAGAAGTAAATAAAAAAAAAGTTGGTTCATAATTTTAAATCAATTTGTAATTATACCTTGATAGGTTAAGTATAGACTCTTATGTGTAACTGATTTTTCACTTGGTAATTAACTTATCATCAAAGTTAGGTAAGGATGTTGACATTTTATATTTATAATAAATGCCAATTTGATTGGTAGTTTTGTGAAATATGAAATGCTTGTCCTATGAGTTTTTGTTTATTGATTGTCATTCTCTTTGAATCATTTAAATATTGCAGGTTGAGTTGTTGATTAATGAATGTGGGGAATGAAGGTTTTAAGTTGTAAAATGCTTGAGGGAAAGTATGATTTAAATATGGGTGAATTTGATAACAAGTAAAATCCATACATATTTAAGATATTATTTAGGCTTATTATTAAATGATTATACTAATTTTTTAATGTTTTTACAGAAAAAGTCGCAAGAAGAAGGCCTAGAATCAGATGAAGAAAAGTTGAGAAAAAACTGAAAATTTAAAAGAAATGTGCAGACACGACCCTTGGGTATGAGCCTTAGGCAAGGCTAATTGTGTATCTGACTTGACAGATTTTGGATAGTTTTGACATTTGGCACTTACCATGTTTAGATCTTTAGAGATATGATTTTGGCAGGATTTTGAAGGATGAATCTGACCTTGTAATTCATTATCAGTTAGGAATGTAATTTGAGATATTATTTCTATTTTTTTATTGTTTTTATTTTTAGTTTTTAGTTCTCCTTAGTTAGACTTAAATTAGAAAGTTTTGTTTTAGACAATAATATATAAGCTGGCTTTTCCAGCAACCCTAGGGGATCTTTAAGATGAATTTTGACAGACTTTTGGCTGCTGAAACTTTACAATTTATCAAAGTTTACTTTTCTTCAAATTATAAGCAATTAATTTCATTTTGGTTGAAGGGTAATTGCAGTTCATATTTGCGAATTGTGAGATTTAAATAATTTTATCTAAATAATAATGCAGAAAAATTAGGCTAAGTGTCACGAAAAGTGCCGAGGTCACTCTGCCATTATAGGCTATGCTCGGTTCAAGTAAAAATGGTTTGATTTTGAAAGTGATTTTGAGCCGCTACTTAAATTTATTTTGAGAAAGGGGAAAATTTAAGGAAATAGTTGACTTCGATTGTATCCCAAAAATAAAATAAAAAAATTACTTGCTTTGAACCAAATGATGGATTCAGGGGCTAGGTTTAGGCTTATTTTAAGTAAAAGAAGTTTGGCCTTATATTAGACAATAACTTACAAAATAATTTTCATAAAAAATGATAATTTAAAGTATGAATGATATTTACATCATATGAACAATATATAAGCATCCATCCATAAGCAAATAAAAGTAGTGCAAAAGTTAAATTAAAGTTTACAACTCAAAATTTCAAAAATAAGGGATCCCAACTTTGGCCTTATAGGTTCTTGGATGGGCATACATTCCTTAAAAGATAATAAAATAAAGTAAAGTTTGTGTGTTAAGAGTGTATAGAGGAAGCAAAGGAAGTTTTTTAAGAAAAGCTGAACTTGGTACTTGGAGTGAAATTCCAAGTAAGCATGCATATCTCATTTGAATGAGAATCAAAGCTCATACAGTTCTAACTATCTTGAGATGGTTGGTTTTAACTTTGAAAATTGGGTTTCAACTTAAGCTATATGAGCCTAAGTTTAATTTAGTTCTTTAGGTTTTGTCTCGATAAAACCTAAGTTTAAGTCCAATTTTTAGGTTTAACTCGATAAACCTAAGTCCAGATGTGATCTTAGCCTAAACTAGGTCGGTTTTAAGTTTAAGCTTGATTTTTATGTTTTAACTCAATAAAACCTAAGTTTAAGGTTAAAAATTAGGTTTAACTCGATTAAACCTTAGTCTAAGATTGATTTTAGGTTTTAACTCGATAAAACCTTAAGTCTAATTTTAGAAAGAAGTAATTTTTATTTTGAAAGATGAGATTTTATGTTTAAACCCTAATTTTGGAAACAATTTTTGATTTTGTCAGTTCAAATTTTAGGTCTAATTTTAGCCCATTCCAAGGTCCAAAGGATGAGCCTTGAAGTTTAAATAGTCCATTTAATCATTCAAAATGATTAAATAACAAAGGAAGAAAACTTTAGGGTTTTACCTTTTGGGGCAACCTTGGAGGTGGTGGCTTGAGCATGTGGTCGAATCTTTACTCCATATTTCATAGGATTTGGTTGCTAAGGAAGCAATTGACTTAAAGATGTTTAAGGAAAATAGACCCCAAGTATGGACTAAGCACACAAATTTGCTAAATAAATAAATTTTAGGTGGTTTGCATTAAGGAAGATTGAACCTTTTTTCTTTTAAGAAGAAAAGAGGGTGAAGAGATGAAACAACTAGCAATTAGGTTTGTTTGGTTGAGTGAGATAATGAAAAACGAGGTTTGAGGGCCTATTTATAGCGTATTAGAAGGTTAAAATTGGGAAAAATCAGAAAAAATTGATTTTGGGTGTTGCAGCAAAACATTAATCGTTGTGGCAGAAAAATAGGTTGGCCTTGCGGCAATCACAAGCCTCATCTGAACAAACACCTCACGACGAGCCTAATTTTACGCAGAAAACATTTGGAGGCCCGTTCTCCCTTTTTCCTAAATTCATTTTGAGTATTTTTGATGTCTTGGAATCATAACTGCCTGAATTTTAATATAATGATGAAAAATTAATCATAACCGTTCCGCGTCCGATTCAAATTATTCCGATTGCATTAGATTTGTGGTCGCACGAGCTTTCATTTAAAATCAATAATGTTTGCCTTAGGAGCAAAATTAGAGGTTTATAATTGGTAACGAAAAATTTAACTCGGAAAAAATATCTCGCTAAATATGGTGCTAAATAATGGAACCATTTTTAGCGATAAATTAATGAGTGTTTAGCGACGAAAGTAATTGAAATATGGGACAAAAACAATAATGACAAATTTTTCTAATTAAATTAATTTATTTTAAAATTTTAATGAGGGATTAGCAAAGGATTTTTAGAAGTTTTTCATTTTAATAAAATAATTAAATATATTTTAAATTTATCAAGGGAATTAGCAATGAATTTTGAAAAAATAAATAATTTAGCGAGGGATTGTTATCCCTCGTTAAATTTTTAAGAAATTAAATATATAATTATTAATATAATTTATATTTATCAAGTGATTTAGTGATGGATATGCAAAAAACTATATAATGTTAATGAAGGATTGATTTTCCTCATTAATTTTATTCAAATTGAATGAAAAATTAAATTAATTAATTAATTAACGAGGAAATTAGTGAGGGATTTAGAAAAAATAAATAATTTAGCAAGGGATTTACATCTCTTGTTAAATTTCTAAGAATTAAATATATAATTATTAATAGAGTTTATACCTAAAAAATGATTTAGCGAGTAACACAAGGGATTAGTTTTCATCGTTAACTTTATTTGAATTGCAGGAAAAAAAATTAAATAAATAAATAATTTAACATGGGAATTAGCAAGTGGTTTTAAAAAATTAAATAATTTATTGAATGGTTATTATTTCTCAGAATTTATTTTTCTGTGGTTATTATTTTTAAGAATTTAAATATATAATTATTAATATAATTTATATTTAATGAGCGAATTAGTGAGAGATATGTAAAAAACTATATAAAGTTTTTGAGGGAATGATTTCCCTTGTTAACTTTATTCGATTTGAAGGAAAAAAGTTAAATAAATAAATAAGTTAATGAGGGAATTAGTGAAGGATTTTGAAAAAGTAAATAATTTAGCCATGGATTATTAACCCTCATTAAATTTTTAAGAAATTAAATATGTAATTATTAACACAATTTATATTTAACAAGCAATTTAGCGAATGATACATAAAAAACTATATATATATATATATATATATAAAGTCAACAAGAGATTGGTTTCTCTCTCCTTAAATTTATTCAAATTGAAGAAAAAAATTAAATAAATAAAAAAGTTAACGAGAGAATGTTATCCCTGTTAGATTTTTATGAAATTAAATATGTAATTATCAATATATATTTTTATTTTTTAGTAACTAACTAGCTTTTGAGATTAGTTTTATTTTTGTACTATTAATCAATGAATTTTAGTAGTATTTCACCCTAATCACCTTTAATTTAGTAAAATGTATTAATTAATCCAAAATTGATACTGAATGCCAATAAAGAATAAGTTATATTTTGTAATTTTAAAATATTAGAAAAGGGATTATATTAATGTGTTAACAATCATGAAATGTTTTATTAACTGAATTTGCGTTTGATGAGATGTTTTCTTATTATAAAATAGGTGGGATGTTTTTTTCAAAACTATTAATTATCTAAAACACTATATAGCCTCTTAAGATTTCAACATTGTTAATTATGAAGAATCACTATTTATTAAGTAATAGTCCAATTATCTCCACCAATATCAATTAAATGGACGACTTCTTTTTTTTATTATTATTTTTTAAATTTAGTGAGAGATTTATTAAATTTTTATATTATTACTTCACATGATAAATAATTTTCTTTTAGTTGTTTATTAGTGCTAATTGTATTCCATTCATCATATTTTTTTTTAATAAAGTCAATTGTGTTTCTAATTAGTTAGACTGTTTAATATATATATATATATATTAAATATCGATATTATATTAATTTATCTAGTAAAAGAATTATCTTTTGATTCAAAATTAATTGCTCAAATCATCAAATTAAAGGAAAAAATATATCATTAGTATTTCAACTTTTTTATTTTTATTATTTTGGTGTCTAAATTTTTTTTATTACTTTGGTTTTTAAACTTTAGTTATTAATATAAATTTAGTTGTTCCGACTTATTTGATCCTAAGTTGCATGCTGACTAGTATCTATGAAACCCGGTTTCAGCTAAAAAAAAATGGTAACATCATATCATAAATAATTAGATGGCAAAATTGCCCTTTGTGGATTAGGGTTTCCTATTCTAAATTTGAAAAGAAATTCTGAAGAACAAGAAATGGAAGAAAATGAAAATTGTATATTAGTTATTTGCTAAAAAATATAATTGTAGATCTGTTATTTGCTAAACAAAATACAATTGCATATTTGTCATTTGTAGATTTGTCATTTGTGAAATTAAAGATGAAAATAGGAAAAGAATAAATCAATTGTTCTTCAAGACTTACTCTAATTTTGTTGCTGAATATGGAAATGCAGATGTAACTTGTGATTTTGTTGAAAATCATAGAATCCACCACACGAGTTGTTAAACTTGATATTTGACTAAAATGCAAATCTAAATCTGGAAATTCATAAATATCAATTGCTAAATTACCAATCACATTTGACAACATTACCAAAATCAATTGTTGAATCACAAACACCAATCACATTCTCTCAAATTTAAAAAACAAAAATCAAAATTTTCAGATTTCATGGCAACTAAAAATAAAAAATCAAAATCAATATCAATATCATGGCAACTCAAAAATCCCAGTGAATATTAAATTTCTTCCTTTCAAAAATAAAAAATCGAAATCAATATTCCTTGTGAATATTCAATTTTGTTCTTTTGAAAAACCCTTCGATCTTAATTATGAGTGGAATACTTGATTGATTGAAAGAGAGAGAGAGAGAAAGAGATTTAAATCTGATTTGAGAGATGGAGATTGATTATAATCCGTAACTCAAACTTAAAGATGGCTTATTTGGAGGTTATTTAGGATTTGGGTTGCTGCGATTTCGTTGATTTTAGTTGTAATCTTCAAGTTTATAATGATTTTATAAGTTTTGGGGGTGAAGAAGAAAAAGAAGATTTTGTTATAATCTTCAAAATTTTGTTGCAATTTTTGTGATTTTATTGGTTTTTGGGTGAAAAAGAAGAAGGAAGAAGAACGCAGAAAAATGAAAAGAAGAACGCAGTAAATACTGGAAATTAGTTTGGGAATATTTTTGTCATTCCATCAATAAAATCTGATGCGGCATCACAGTGAGAAAAAAAAAAACAGTCAGAGCAATCAAAATAATACTAAAAATTGAGGTTTAGGCATCAAAATAAAAAAAAGGTTAAGATACCATAATAGCAAAAATAAAAAAAATATTATAATTCAAACTTCTAAAATTTTTTATAATTGCATCTATAAATCAAAATCAATTCGATAAACCTTTTATCTCTCTTTGTGACATTTAATATGAATTAAAATATAAATAAAAATGAATCTACCCCTAATACTTCACCAAAGTTGTTAACCAAACCTCATTAACGGCACTAGTTAAATTTTATAATAGGTCCCAATTTAATTTATAATAAGTAAATTACTATTAAATCCTAAAATTTAACCTCCTCATTTTCAATAATCAAATGATCTCTCGTATTTAATAAAACAATGCTTTCATTAAAGATAATTAATTTTTTTTATTAAATGAAATGGAAATCAAAATTACCCTTATATATATATTATATGGTTACAAAATCTAATATAATCTCCTATTCTTTTATTTTTTCCTTTTTGAATAAAAACAAAAAATAAATATTAATTTTTTGAATTTTTCCTTCTAATTTTTCTAAAAGTATTATACTCCGTATTTTAAATAAAAAATAAATTTTTATTATAACTAACAAAAAAAATCTAAAGATTCAAAAAATATAACCTTTCATTTTATGCATATGTAATTTTTTATTAATATAATTTTTTATAATATTAGGATATATTAAATTTTTTTAAAACTTTTAAAAGAAAATTTAAGTTCCATTCAACCAAAATTTTTTTTAAAAAGAATCATTTTAATTATGTAACAAAATTAATTTTGATTCTAACTAGATAAATCGAAAAAAGAATTGCTAGTCATTTTAATTGTTTTCCTTATAATTAAAGATATTTTAGTGTTTTTTACTATTAAATGTATCATTAAACGCTAAAAATTGCTTTCACGAATAACAAAAAATTATTTTGTTAGACTACTTAATTAGTTTTTTTCTTAAATTTATAAATTATACTAAAATTGAGAGACTAAATGGTAATTTTATATTTTAATCCATATAAGATGAGGGAAAAAAGTTTAAAATAGCTATTTTAAGGGTTAATTACCCAATTGGTCCCTGATTTTTTTACTCTTGTCATATTAAAATTCTTAAACTTTATAAAGAAACTTTTAATTTTATTCCAATAAAAATTTTAAAACTGCTTTCAATCAACTAGAATATGATATGACGGTTACATATTGCCATATAATAAAAAAAATAAATTTCAACTCTATTTTCATCTATATATTTTTTAGCAAATCAAAAATTATATTTTTAGCATATTTAAAATCACTTATTATGTCTTTAATTCTTCACACATAAATATAAAATATGGTAAAAGTAAATTTTTTTTATATTTTTTTTGCTATGTGATGATATCTTATTATCATATCATATTTTAATTGACATAAAATAATCTCAGAGGTTTTATTGAGACAAATCAAAATTTTAAGAATTTTATCTGTATAAAATAAAGTTTAAATTTTTTACTGAGACAAAAATATAAGATCAAGAATGTAATTAACACCAATTTTAAGAAAGGTTACAATTTGTGAACAATTTTAAAATTTTGATTTATAATAATTTATTTTAAACTGATTGGATAAAAATTTAAAAGTCAAAAATTAAACTGAATATAAAAATTAACTTCGAACTTGATCTCTTGATAGCGATAAAAAAAATTGAGCGTTACCGTGTTATAATCGGCAAAACTTCGCTCATCTTGGTTATATAAATTCAACAAAAAAAAAGGAGGTTAAAAGGAGAAGAGAGAATTTAGTAAAGACAACATTTGAATCAGAGAAAATTTGACTCTTCATTAATAGATTTTAAAAAAAATATTTAATTAATTCAAAAACAGAAAGTAAATCGAAAACAAAATTATTTTCGAAAACAAAATTATTTTTTAAGTCCATAAATCTATAATCAATAAAATAGTTTTTTTTAATGAGTTAAGATTCACTTATATTCAACTGTACTATATAAGTAATTATTTATTATCATTTAGTTAAATACAAAACAAAACAAAAATATTTAAACATAATTCAAAACAATTCAATATCTAACCAGAAAAGCATGAGACCAAAAAATGCACATATATTTTTATGTGTTCTTCCATTCAATTAAAAATAGTCTAATGATTAGACTTTCAATTCAGTTATTCAAAATAATTGGAAATTTTCATAATCCATCAGTTCTTCAAATCAATTTGAATTTTGACACTACCCAAATGAATTTATTTCTGGATGATGACGGATTCAACTTGAAGACAAGTAAAAAAGGAAAAAAAAAATGGTGATATTGTTTGGGAATTATGTTAATCTCCCCTACAAAGCAGCAAAACACAAGTTCTACTATCCACTGAGGGGGAAAAATCTCAAAAGAATAGAAAAAACAAAAGAGAGAAATCAAAAGTATTATTCTTGGCAAGAATAAGCAAAAGATGATGGGATAAGCAAGATAACAAAAGATTCAAATATAAAAAATAATATAATTAAAATAAATTGCAATGCAATGTCTTGCCAATTTTACAAATCTTAATATCTTATCTATTACAAATAGAAAAAGGAATAACATATGTATGACTAATATTCAAATTGAATCATTCTAAAAAAATTTCCAAATTTAAGCAATTCATACACTCCATAGTTGCTTTAGGGAATCTATTTTTCAAGAAGTTTTATGATATATGCTATCTTCAACACCATGTATCCATATTTGCCCCATCTCTATCACATCACTACCAAATTCACTAGCATCAAAAGAAAACGCATCATCCAACAATGCAAGGAATTTTCATAATATACTACAAATGAGAACAAACAATAGTGTGCCAATAACTTGTTATTGTTCAAAACTCAAGATTTACATTTCATAGACCTTAGCTAGTAGAACATAAAATAAATGGAACAGTTGAGGGAAGGAAGACTTAGATGGTATGGGCATGTTTTAAGAAGACCTCCTAATACTGCGGTTCATAAGTGTGAGAATTTGTTGATTGAGGGGGCTAGAGGTCGTGGAAGACCTAGAACTGTGTGGAATGAGGTGATAGCAAGAAACTTACGTGCCTTAGATCTTAATGCGGATTTGATTAATGACAGACTTGAATTGAGACTTAAAATCCGTGTCTTGGAAGGGGCCTAAGGCTGGAGTATCTTTTTTGGTGTCTTTTGACCTTATTTTGTTGAGGATCCATACAGTCGACCCCAACTTGTTTGGGACTAAGGCTTAGTTGTTGTTGTTGTTGTTATAGTTGAACAAAACCCAATAGAACTTGTTAAACTCCACTCCCAGCGTTGGAAATTTAACTTGAGAGTCAAACAACCTATCAACTACAAGGATGCCTATTCATACAACGAGATTGATAAGAATAGCCCAAAAAGTCTGAATACATAAAACCAATCTATCTCTCGTCTATTAGAGAAAACCTTTATCAATCTTTTGACCTTCAAAGAGAACAAATACCAATTCAAAAAGGAGAATCATACCCTCTTCTGTGCAGTGGTTTCTCTCTAAGGCCTCGCCCTACATCTAGTAGCTATCCAACAAACCAAACCTACAACAAGAGAGAGGGCACGTAATTTTTTAAAATGCTGCAAGTTAACTAAGTTGGGAGAAAAGGGATGAGGGTGGAAAATTTACATAAATCAATAAGGAAAAGCAAAAAAGAAAAAAGACTTCCATTAAGGACATCCAAATGAATATATATATTAATGAAAAAGAAAAAGAAAATTTGAAAGGCAAAATAGAATATCCACAGTGAAGCAATATTTGATAATGTCAAAAATTACATCACTAGTGTTTGAACTTTTTAAAATATGAACAGGCGTGTGAACGATTTTTTTGGTGAGCTATGTTTCTCAGTTTTTGAAAATAATCTGGTGAGTTATGTTTCTCAGTTTTTGAAAATAATCTCGTATAAATATTTTTAGCTCTTTCCACTGGAATACTAATTTACAATTCTAAAATTCTAAGGTTGGGAAAGGACAAGAAATGACAATTTAATTAATATTTACGACAATTCAAGTATGAAATTTAATCGATGTCTATGAGAATTGTGTGTGTAATGCAATTCATTTCAATGTCTGTTACTACTCCTCAATCACATTAACATAAATTTGATCACTAATGGATCAAATTTTTCTTTTCTTTTTTTTTTCTCAAAAATGTAAAAGTAAATTATCAATTCACCTAAACTGGCAGAATTTGATTATCAAACAAACAAACAAACACCACTTATCATTTCAGTGGACACAATAATCACCAATTTAACATAAACTGAAATCAAAATAGTATATCAAAGTTTTGAAACCCTAAAACAAGTACCTTAGAAATCATTTGTTGGGCTTTTGGATGGCATTTGAGGAAGACAAATTGGAAGGGAGATTATATTGTTGCTGTTGATTTTGGATTGATTTCTTTTCGATTTCTCTCCATTTGGTGATAGCTATTGTGCAAATAACTGTGACATTTTTTTAACAAAAATAGAAATGTTTTTTTTTTTTATCAGAGCAAAGAATTGCCGAAGTCAAATAATTAATTGTATCACTACTTACATCCGGCGCCGACGAAATACAGCAATCGGAGAACCTTTGGCCCAGCGGGGCCGGCCGCTTCCTCTATAGTCATCTCCTCCCTCTGTCTCTCTGTTTCTCAGTGCCCTCCGACGTGAACTTGCTCTATTCTTAAGTTGGTTCATTATTTAATTGAACGTTTAAAAATAAAATATGAAAGTTAATTAACAAAAACTGTAAAATTAAACTTTAATTAGTTTTTTTTATTAATTAAATATAATTAAACTTTAATCACCAACACACTTATAATCACCGAGCTACGCCTATAATTAAACTTTAATTAGTTATTAATTACAATGAGTTTTATGTTTTTTTCTTTTTTAAAAGTTTTATGTTAATATTCTATAAATGATGTATTTGGTTTTTATTTATTTATATTTTTAATTTAAATAATATTCTTGATGTCAATTTAACTATTAAAAAAATATAATTATCTAATGATAAATATTATACAGTCTGAGTATTAAATTTAAATTTTGATATTTTCCTCCTATTTTATTTTAAAAAAGCATTTTTCACAGTGATTAATTTAGATTGTCATCTTTAATAATTGTAAGATTTGATTCATCAACAGAAAGGTAGGAACGGCCGCTTATATTGTTATGTCATAATTTTTTCAAGAGAGAATTTTATTATTAATATGTGAATTTTTATCATATTTGCGTTGGTGTCTAAATTTACCAAATTATTTTTTTTTAATAATTAAAATAGCTCATGTATAATTTGCTCTTTTTCATTTTTTTTTATTTTTCTGGTAAACATAATTATTTAAGTTGTATTGATAAAATAAAAAAATTACACACAAATAAAAATTTTAATTAATTCAGATACAAATTTTATAATTATCCTTTTAAAAAAAAATTCAAGTTCACCATAAAAACATGGAAGTTCCCAGACTCACTCAGAAGAGAGACATTGTTGCAAAAATATGAACACAGAAAGTCTCAAACTGATCAACTAAACAATGAATTAACAACAATATTTGTTACACTGAAAATTTGAAATGATAAAAAGAATTATTACACAATAAATAGACTTGCAGACTAAAATTTTATTCAAAAAAATAAAATAAAATACCCATCTAGAAAATTATAGAAAATTCCCTTCCATAAGCCAAGAGAAGGGCCATAAGCCACACAGCATAAGAGAAGAAGAAATAAACGAAAGTTTAAATCAGAAAATTATATCCTCATCCTTCTCCATTGATGCAGACAACAAATTGTGAGCTGATTTTATTGAAATTCCTTTCTGCAAAGAAACTTTCTCTGCAAATTGTTCCTCAGCAAACTGCTTGGCAGCGGCGAGTTGTTTCTCAATTTCCCTCTTCTTATAACCTTGAATCTTCTTCAACCTGAAGAAATCTTCCCTTTCAAGCTCATCTAACTCTCCCTTAATGTAACTTATTGTATTTTCCAATCTTGGCTTCACAACATTCTCAAGTGCATTGACCCTGCGATTTGTGGTTTTTATTGCCTCATCCAATGTTAAAAATGATGTCTGGAGTGAAGCAAGCTCGATAAGAACTTCAATTGATTTGACATAAGCAGCACGGCATGCCTGAACCTGCTGGCCGCCTCTGGCCAATCCTGTCAGGTCATTCTTTGTCTCGCCTTCAGTGAAATATTCAAACTTAGGAAGCTTCACACCAGCAACATTTTCTTGTCGGGATCTAACTTTAAGAGATGCATTTTGGACATTCTCAAGGACAACATGCTTGATGTTTTCACCAGCAACATACTTTGTTTCAGTTAGGGCAAATGAAGAGGTTTTCATAATCTCTCCCACTGATTCTTTTGTCGACACGATCTTCTTAAGAATTTGACGGAACTGCACAGTTAAAGCATCGCTCTTTTTCTTGAGAAGAGCATGACCTCTTGTGGCTCCAACCAGGCGAGCTTTAACAACAGCAAGCATTGTAACAGTTGGAACTACATTCAAGCGCTGGCCTTGGCCTGACATATTTCAGAAAATCTAAAACAGAGAGAGGAAGAGAGTCAACAATCAAATACAAGAGACACACCTTCTTACTTGGATAGAAAGAAAAAGTTACTAGAAAAAGTTACTGTTCTTCAGTACAGGAAAATCATCACATGAAGGCACAGACATAAAAATTTTAGTAATATGAGTTTGGAAAGCCAAATTTTACAATAATTCAAATTCAATATACATTTCCAATTCTCTTGTTTGGAAATCATATGACTAAGAAAATTTAATTCATTTTAGTTAAAAAAGCACAAGTCGCTTTCAAAAAAATGAACTCACACCCAGAAGTGACATAATTTTGCAAGGATTTAATTCATCTAACAAGACCTTCAATTAAACTCAAAATAATCTTATGTAATTGAATATATCCTTTTTTATAATAAAGGTAAAATAAGAAAATAAATCATTCATCTTGCGAATTTTTTATTACAGGGGCATTTGAATTGAATTATTATGTCATAATTTTTCCAAATGGTGGAAAATGATGACAAAGCAATGCTAAATCAATATGTTGTTCAAATGTACAGACTTCCTATATCTTTTTGACATAACTGAGGATCTTTTAATAATTGGAAAAACAAAATGTCATTCCATGATTCTTATTTGACCTTGAAATCAAAGACAAGCAACCGATTCTTTAGAGTTACAGATTTTTCATTTCTTCCTTTATCGTTGTTTTAATAAAATCATCAAACTAGATGCATTGATAAAATAAAATAGTGATGATATCATATATCCTGCTACTAGTGTATCTTTTTCTAAATACGGTGCTAAAAAGTAACACAAGATGTACGTCTCAATAAAAATTTACTGGATTAAACAATAAGAATTGTATCCAGACATTTCAAGCTTTATGAAAATAAAACCTGCAACACCTAAACTAAATCCATTTAGGAACAAAGAAAAGCCAAATACATTCAAAATTCATATCTAAAACAGCAAGTAAATTTAAGCATCCTCTTAATTTCTTTTAGTCCCTTTGGGAATCATGGAGATGCCCTAACACTGCACAGATTCAAAATAAGAGAATTGCTGAACATCTTGTTTAGCTTAGACATATAGAAAAACACATTGTGGCTTGTCGCAGCCAAAATCTGTGCCCGTATATACATAATCTATTCCTAATTATAATCAACATGCATTGCAATTAGAAATACGCAACAGTATTTTCAAAGTCTAGGGCTGCAAAAGGGCTTGTTTAAGCTCATCTTATAAAAATGTGAAGTTTCACCAGCTTTTTACTCGACTTTTTTAGTCCCACGCCCACTTAAGTTTCACTACAAGTTCATGAACAGCTCATTCATAGCTTGCAACATTCATTAAAAAGGCACAAAAATATGAGTATTTGAAGAGTTTAGGCATCATTTACTTAATTTTACTTGAGTTTCTGAGTTCTAAATACATAGCTTGTGAGCAAATCAAAATCTCAGACACTAAGAATTCACTCATTAAAAAATCCAAGCATAAGTCAAACTAGACTCAGCCAGTTAGACTCATATATTAAACAGAGCCTAAATCTGGTAAAACTTTGGCAGCCCTCTCAGTACAAGAATGAAACACATAAATCTAAAATAAATCAATCCCTTATGGTACAGTGAATATTATCCATATGAATTATATTGAAATAGTGGAAGTTGGAACTATCATTTTAGCTAGCAAAGAAGGTTTCTATAAAAGCATGCAAAAATGAACTCTTTATGACAAATCCATAAAGCAAATATAACCAGCCCCCGAAAATCTGTTGATCCGCTAAAAAAAACTATCCCGCTGCCCCAATTACAAAAATGAGGACTAAAATCAAAATTTAGAATTTAGAAATTTCTATTGCTTTCTATCAATTTTGTTATCAATCACCAAAGAAGATATCTGCTTGATAATCATACCAGTAGTATTATCCTTTTTGGTTCAACAGTCAAACATTAAGCTTTTTTTTCAAGTTTTCTGGTTTTAAAACTGTTTTCCTTTCCTATTTTCTAGAAAATTCTGTCTTGTTCTTAAACATAAGAACATCATGAGCACGTGTACAAATCATCAAAGCTAATATCAACAGGAAAAAAAAGGCTTGGGCTCTTTTCGTGACAGATCAGTAGATGAAAAATAGGACAAATTAACATCAATAAGAAAGAAAAAACAAGGCTTGTCCCCTTTCTAAATACCTAGCTGTGAATGAATAATTTACTTATTGAACCAAAGCATGAGGTAAGGAGTTTAGGATCTTTAAAAAAATGATCTAACACGAAATTTTGTAAGTTTTTAATCAGTAACCTCAGGAGATTTTTATATGATACTTAAGACCAATAATGGGACTATTAAACAAACCATATAAACTAAAAATTCAAATAAATTGCAAATCAAAGTTGCTAGTACATAGGTGAAAGAGTGAATAGATACCCACTTCACCACAATACACAACTAATAAAAAAATTATTCAAATAAATGAAAATCTAATTAGTTTATACTTTATGCTAATACATACTCCTATAATGCGATCATACTTACTACCCAAAGATCTTTTCTTTTTTTCTTCTTTGTTTTAAAAAAATAAAATTAACCCAAGATTCAAGATTACTAAAAACAATAAATGAATAAGCAATGCATTTGAATTGCCCATATAAACTGAAAAATCATGCTCAAAAAATGGTAATGCAAGAAATAACTTTATCAAACAAACACAAAATAGTCAATCAATGAGGATCGTTAAAGAGACCCATTTTTTTTCATAGAATGAATGTGATAAAGATACTTAAAATAGAAATACAATGAAATTAAAGAGCGAAACCCAAGATAGATCATCAGTTAATTTGTGCAAAGATCGAAGAACAGCGAAGAATTAGCGATTTCTGGAATTGGATTTTGTACCTGGAGTAAGGGCTGACGCAGATCGGATTAGTTTTCGTGGTCAAGCTGGGAATGACTCGGATTTCTCTCTGATGATTTCTCACTAATTCGACTCTCTCAGAGCCTCTTGCGAGTACACTGCTGGTTACTAAAAAAAAAAACCCAGTATATATGGTCTTCCGACAAATTGACAGAAAATGACGCCCAATTATTGTTGATTTTTTTTTTAATATCAATAAGCATAAATGATCTTTGGCACAGCACCTATACATTGGCAAAAAATTATTTCAACCTCATATTTATCCTAATTAATAAATTAGTTTCTATTTTCTTATATTAATTTTTTTTTCTCCATCAAAAGATATATATACTCCTTCCATTTATTTTTTATTAATAAATACATTTTTAATATTTTAATATATTATTGATGACGAGGTGAATTTCTGAACTCAAAACTAAGTTTTGAGTATATCAACTTCAAACTCCTAACCTGCAAAAAATTAAAGGCTCATGTTTCAGTGAAAAATATTTCGATGTCTAAATTAGAGTTCGATTTTATCTCATAGATATGAATAAATAACCAATGAAAATAGTGGGAAGAAAAAGATCATTTACCTGTATAAATTTATCTCTATTTATAGTTGAAAGGTAAGAGACAAACTCTGCAAATGTCAGCAAATTTTTCAGGATTGTCAGGGGATATGTACGAGGTGTCATAACTGTACAGCAGACATGGCAGATATCTAACTACCAAGCCTAATAAGCTCGATCAATGGATCATACTTTCAACAACTCGATGTTTCATCCTCAAATGATATGGCTATCTCGGACTGAGCTAAAAGAGACTCGAACAAAGATACTAATCTGGTCCGTTGGTCCATTGCCAACCTACAGATATATACCACTAGTTCCTCCCTGGCGTGCTAGCATTTATGCTAGCTATTGGCGAAAAAAGGTGCACTGCAGCTGAAGGACATGTGGCACGCAAGGGTGAGGCGACGGTTGGGAAAGCATGAAGGCGGGAGCGAAAGCGGGAGATTCAAATTTCAAACTTCTCGCTCAATGCATTAATTGCTTCGGTACAACTTTTGATGCCCCTCAAATATAAATAGAGGTGTGGGGGAGGGAAATGGGCACCCTTACTTAACCTATAAGTTATAGTTCGGTTTCTCTAAGAAGTGTAAAGCGAGTTCATAGTAGTGGCGCAGTGTGAAACCGTCTACCAAGCTTATCTCAACCAAATCGGTGAGTGTTCTACCCTCCTTTTATGATGAGTTCAGATAGTATAGTTTCTATAAATTCTAGGGAGTCAGATTTTGAAAAAATCACCTGATCACTCGAGATTGTTTGGCTAGGCGTTAGTAGTAGAATTATACTGGTGGGCGAGCTAGTGGAGTATTAGGACTCGAGCCTAGCTATTTGTAAGTGCACAAGTCATATTAAATAATAAAGTAATGAGTAAAGTATCGTTCCAATGAGAATGATTATTTTAAGTACCAAACAATTAAACTGATTATTATTTAGATGGCAAAATTTTTTGTTAATTAAGACTTTTAAACAAAAAAAAATTGCTTGAAATTAAATCTAATGACATAAAACTTATGGTTAAGTCACCTTAATGAATTTGTTATGAAATTTCTAAATTATTGATTTAATTCAGTTTTTCTTTCAATTAGTGGTTAGATTCTCCTAAATCAAGCTTAAGTCTCTCTTAAGTACTAACGCTAATATCTATTTAATCCTTACGTCTACTCTCATAATTATAAGTAATTGAATCAATTCATTAAGTTTTGTGAGAATCTTGAATCAACCTCTTAAGAGTTTAACCTTATCTCTAAATGAAAAACTTTCTTAAGATTGTTATCTCCATGGACAAATATTATACTTTCACTCTCTCTCTATCACACAACATCTCAATTCAATTAATTATTGGCCAGATAATCAAATCATTAAGATCAAAGATAACAAAATTATTAAAGATAAACTTAGTTAAATTAAATAAGCATTAAGTATTTCATAATAAATTCAATATAAGGGACTAACCCTAAAAAGTGTTTAGTGCCTCATATTTAAAGTAAAAACACAATAATTAAAGATTGAAAACATAAAATAAGAAAGAACAAACTCTAGTTCTTGAATTGGAGAAGAACTCCTTTAGGACTCCTTGAATCTCTTCCTTGAAACCCTAATCTTTCCTTATCTCAAAAGAAAAACTAGAACTATTTTGATACAAGTTTAAGAACAAATATTTAAGTTATCTACACTCTCACTTTTATCTAAACACTCTCTTTCTTATAAACTCAATCTAACTTCACTTTTAACATCAATCTTAATTGCCTTCTTGAAATCTTGGAGGAAATGTGTTTATATAGAGTGATTAAAAGCTTCTTAGTAGAGGCAAGCAATTAAATGCATGAACCTAACTTTCTACAGCTGTTTGGATCTTCAAAATTCTAATTTTTCGAATTGAAGTCATAAAAATTGGCCCTACGATCGTGGCCTGGGTAGATATGAGTTGTTTCGTGAAATTTTCTAGCTTGGCAATGGCGGTTTAAGGCCCAAGGTCGTGGATTTTGAATGCCACGGTCGTGGCTTTTGATTTGCTTCTAAAATATGCAAAATCTCTTCAAAATAGAGCCAAAATTAATCCCACAGTCATGGCTTTTGAGACCCACGGTTGTGGCATTCAAAATACTTTTACCCTTGTAATTTTTGTCATTAAAAAATTTAGACAGTTTCAAATCAAATCCCATGGCCATGGCTTTTTAATAGCCATGGCCTGGGATCCAAAACGAATATGGACCTCTTAATTTCTCATCTTTAATTCCATTTTCAAGTTCATAGTCATATATCATGATTTATAAGACCATATAAATTCATTTTCTTCCATTTTGAGCTTGTTTTGACCTCCTTTTTATTTTTCTTTAATTTTTCATAATTTGTAGCCAAAATGAGTTATTTCTTCGTACTTGCAACTATATACTTGAAATGATGAATATTCTAGTTTTCACAATAAAAATTAATTAATTCAATTGATAAAAATAAAAATGTAACTTTAATAATCATAAAATTATAAGAAAAATATGGTCTTATCAACTCTCCTAAGCTTAGATCGTTGCTTGTTCTCAAGCAACAAGAACAATTTCATTCACAGTAGGCATCATTATGTGTTAAGCATTCTTAGGATTTTGACATATAAAAATTTAAACAAATAAAATTTCAAATTTCAATTCTAAATCAATTTCTATAGCTATACTTACTTCATTTTCCTCTTATGTATTCTTCAAGAAGTCTTAACCAATTACAACCAATTATTGTATTTCAGATAGGCGCATACTCTCTTTATTTATTAAAGATTTGTAAAGAAACTTACCCATCTCATATGCATATTTAATCAAACTTTCTCCACTAATTGACCTCACTTAACTCAAGAAAAATTAAAAAGGTCTTTTAAAGCTTGTAATGGGGTCTAAAAGGGTTAACGCTAAAGTGATGTTCAATAATTAGGTCTTTCATCTTTTGAATATCTTCCAACTGTAAATTACCCATGGTTGTAGCTCTTCCTCATATTGTTATTGGAAAATCCTTTGCTCTGCTCCTTTACTTATCTTGATTTGTCCTCCCTTATTTTGACATACTGTAGACCCTTAATTTTTGACATAATCCAGTCCATTATGCTTTATTTAGCCCAAAATGATTTTTGTTGTTTAATTGGTCCAAAATAATTTTAATTAAAAATTTTTTATCTTAGTATCTAATTTTTATTAATAAAATGAAAATAAACAAATAAAAATATAAAAATAAAAATAAAAATTGAAGTCGAAAAAAAATCGGCAGCGAAAAGTGGTCGCGCGGGCCCGTCGGCCCAGCAGCAGCTCACCCGCGGGCGTTTCGCCCGCAGGATTTTCCTGCGGGCTGGCCCCTGCCACGGGCCTGCTGCCTCAGTTTTCGCCAGCGCAAAATTTTTTGACTCAATTTTTTCGAATCCTAATCCAATTAGGTTTTAATTTCTTTTTTTTATTATTGTTACTTACCTTAATTAATTAGGAATAAACAACCTAAAAACCACTATAAATAAGGACCAATTAAACCAAATCAAGAGAGGAAAAAAATTGGCAGTGGCTTGATTTTTGAAACCAAATCAAGGAAGGAAAAGGAAAAACTCAATTCAATTGATCTTTAAAGCAGCAGTAGCACGAATTAAGCAATTCAAAGGCAATCAATGCTTGTTTTTGGAGCTAGTTCATCCAAGAAGAGTTATTTTTTGGAGAATCAACAAAAGAAGGTATGTAAAATTCTTTTTGATTTATGTTTTACAGTAGCTAAGTTATAAAATTTAAGTTTTTTAAATAAAAAATCTTAGAGCTTTAACTTAATTTTTCCAAGATTAAAATACTAAAACGTGACTTTCTTTTCTAAAAAGACTTAAAATTGTTATTTTTTCTTCTTAAAAAAACCTTAAAACTCTAATTGAACATATTTTTCAACAAAACCAAAATCAAATTCTGTTTCTATTAAAATTTTAAAGTAGGTTCTATTTCATTCAAAAAGCCTTAAAAAACATCTTTTCTACTTATAAAAACTTCAATCCATTTGTTTAAATTCATAAAACTTCATAGAATATCAAATTGATTATTTTTTTAAACCCTAAAATTATCTTTTACCTGTGAACCCTAAATTTCAAACCCTAAATCCAAAATTCAACTTTTAAACCTAAAATAGTGAACCCTAATCCTTTTAAAACCTTAAACCATAATTTTTATGAACTCTAATCCTTTTAAAACACTAAAACATAAAAACTCAAAAATCACACAGTAGCTTAAAATTCAATAACCAAAAATCACAAACTAAAGTATTTTAAGGTATTTAAAATCCTAGTTTCATGATTTCACCATTCAAACCTTAATTTTGTTAATCAAAGAGTCTTACCAACCCTTTAAAACATAAAACCCTAATTTATTTTAATTCCATAAAAGTCACAGTAGCCATAAATTAGACTTTTATTTGCTTTCTTCAATTCCATACTTGATATGCATTGATTTATTTCTTATGCTTTAATTTATTTAATTTCAATACTTGATTTATTTAATTTATCATGGATGGATGTTTATATTATTGATATTTAAATACTTTTGATGAATGATTTATGTATTATGGATGATTATTTACTTTTATTAGTCAATTTAGATTTCTAAAAGTTGTAAGAGGTATGTTTCTACTTGGTGGGTACCTCATTATTTAAACATCATGTAATTTAATTTGCTTTTCTATTTTAGAACTTATGTAAAGGGCATGTTTCTACCTTTTGGTGGGTGTCCTATCTAGGCATGTGATGTAAGGACATGTTTCCATCCTTGGATGGGAGTCCATTTATTTGTTTTGTTTTGTTTGGACATTGCTTTGATTTTAATATATTGATGCTTTCTTTTAATTATTGTGTGTAATATGGATAATATTGTTATATTTAAGAATTTTATAATATTAAGACCTGTAAAGGAGGCCGGTTCCAATGAACCGGGCGTTGTGGGGGTGCTGGGCCATTTCTCACCTTCCCCACACGTACCCAACTTTTCGAACCCATTAAGGGGTTGGGGATTCCTTAGGAATCGAGTCATCCACCCTTTTCTTTTTCCCGGCCCGTCCGGGTGGCGACTCCATTTTCTCCGGACTTAGGTCCGTGTTCTCTAAGGCCCCGAGCCTAAACAATGCCGAAGTCGCAAGAACCATTCCACCGGGAGTGGGGGCGAAAATCCCCGCTCACAGTGGCGACTCCACTGGGGATAAGAGAAGTTGATTCCGCTAGTCTTTTTATTATTCTATTCTTTCTTATAATGATATTATCCATTGCATCATATTAGATTGCATTTCGTGCATGAGTTAGGACGCCCGTGTTACCTGTGTTATGTTATGTAAGGGATACCATACTTTCACTCAAGGTATGGAGATCGAGCATGGCATAACCACTTATAGCCTCGTACCATTTGATATATACTTGCTATAGGAACCTAAGCCTTTTAACCCAAAGACTAAAGCTCATGTAATTGGCCTAGTTATTTTCCTTAGGTTTTACCCCAAATGCATGTTGTTTGACTATGGTTAGTTTATCTTGGCTTAAATCATGGCTTATTTGGTTTGTTCTTTTTTCTAATATGATCCAAGTACATTTGCAAGCTCAAAATAAATTTTTCTTTAAAATCCAAAAGACCAAAGCTATTTTTCAAAACTTTTCAAAATGGTCTTTGGACATAAGACTTTTCTAAAAATAAATCAAAAATTCTTTGGCCCATGGCCCAAATACTAAGCCCAAAATTCATTTTTCTAAAATCTTTTATAATGGGCTTAGAAACAAAATTATTGTCACCCAACCATTTTTTACAAAGAGCTTGCAAAAATATTTAGGTCAATTATGAAATACCAAAAATTAATTGTGGGCCTAGTTTACACTAAGAATAAATTAACCATGGGCTTGTTTTTGGTATGAACCATTAGTTACCTCTTTTCAAGTGAGAAATCTATTTATAATAAGCCTCTTAATTTCGTTTTAATCCAACATAGCATAAAAGCTACTATAGTTGGTTGAATGGGTTAAAACCTAATTAATAGGAATTATCATGGATTGATTTCCATTTTCGAAAATATAACTATTGGTTGAAACGTCCGAGGGAATTATTCGAAAGCAAGGTACCCCATGTTGGTATTTTGGTTAACCATATACCTAGAAAAAGAGACTCGCCATTCGTGTGTGGATGTTATAAGGTTGGAAGGAACGTCCTATTTATCCTTATTTGTTGTTTGTGCGTAAATACATACATACATACATTTGCATCTCATCTCATTGATCCTTTCTGGCTCATAGACCTGAAGTACAGCAATTCAAGAGCATACAATGATACCAACTACAAAGGATGGATGCAAACCAGCTAAGGGATATAATCGATGAAGTTGTCAAAGCTAGGATGACCGAGCTACAAGATCAATTGGTTGAAATTATGAAGACCCAGTTGATTTAAATTCTATAGATCATCAGCAATGCTAATGAGGCATCTCCCATTGACATAAGAAAGAAGGAAAAGGCAGCATTAACAAGGAACATGTCTACTGATAGAGATCGAATAAAAAATGAGAGATCAATCCCTATTCTACAAGACCAACCGAACCATGTGCTATCTAAGTGGAGCAATAAGAGCAGCTATCACCCTAGTGGGAAAAGTCAAAGGGAAAGAGGAGGTGTTGAGAAAGATGCAACAACTAAGCCAACAAAGAAGTGTAAATTTTCAGATTTAAGGGAGCCTTTGACAAAGATGTTAGAAAATCTAATGAAAATGGATTTGCTACAACCATTGGCACCTCGGCCTCTACATAAGCCTCTACCACCAAATTTTGAAGTCAAGGTCTTCTGTCAATTCCATCAAATGCAAGGGCATGAGACAGATAAATGTGTTCACTTAAGGCACAAAATCCAAGATTTAATTGACAGTGGAAAGCTACCTGAGCCTGATAAGCCCAATACTAAGAATAAGCCTCTGCCTAAAATTGGAAGGGTGCCACCGCTTGCAACCCTCATGAAGGGTTTTATCTTGTCATCTCATCATGATATGGATAGAGAAGCTGCTAAAGATGATGTACTACTAAACAAGTTTGGATTAACTATGGATGATGAAGCCATCCTTGCCCTTGATGAATGGAGTATGTTTGACTCCAACTCAATAAACTTTCCTTAGGTTGAATGTTGCTTTTCAATCTTACTTTATTTAATATTTTGGAACTATTGTGTTTTTCAAATTTAAATTTGTTTGAATAAATTATTTTTATCATAAATTTTTATTGGTCTTTGTTCATTTTGGTGCTCAACCAATGAGGAATTTAGCTTGATTAATGTGTCTAGGCATCATGACTTGAATGACTTTACTAGATGAGGGAATTGCTCTATAACATTGAGTTGTGTATGCTTACTTAGAGAGGGCTCCTGCATAATTATCTTTGTCTAGGTCTTAGTCAGTCTTAGAACATGCTTTGACAAATTTTTGAGGCAAAATTGAACTCTGCTTATTTAAGAGAGAAATGATCTAGGTATTGTTTGATAAGCCAACAACTAGTATCCACCCTCATTAAATATCAATCTCTAGTTGTCCCTTTGAGCCTTCATAAAATTTTAGCTTTCTTTTCATTGGCATATAACCTTAATAACCTACCCTGAGCTGTTGTGATACTTTTGGCAAGTCTTATGATCACTAAGATGAAAAGGCAATAAGATACAAAAAAAGGCAATGATTAGTCAAGATCATGAAGATAGTTGAAGTTCTCAAGACTATGAAGACAGTTGAAGTTCTCAAAGACCATAAAGATAGTTGAAGTTCTCAAGACCATAAGGATAGTTGATGTTCTCAAAACCTTAAAGGTAGTTGAAGTTCACTTAATATCTCCAAGACAACATCAACATTGGAGTAACAAATGATTTATCCCTATTAAAGAAGATTTATGTTACTCCACTCATCCATTATTGGAAGCCCAAGTTGGTTCAAATAAGACAACTCTGTTTGAGCTAGAACCAAAAATAAAAAAAAGGAGAGAAAAAAGAAAAAAAATAAAAAAAAAAGAGAAAAGGAAGAAAGATAAAATCTAAAAAGGTGGTTCAAAAAGCCAATTGAGTTCTCTTTTACCTAAGACAACAAAAGGCTTCCATTTATGGATTGACTTGAATTGGTCCCAACACAACCAAAGATTTAATCAAAATCAAAGAAAAAGGAGGAAGACCATCCAGTTCTTGAAAGTTCTGTACTTGATAGTCCTACGAGAAAGAAGGACAAGATGATAAAAGAAAGGGAAGAGTAAGAAAAATAAAGAGGAAAGAAAAAGGGAAAAGAAGGAAAGAAAAGAATTTGGGTCTTAAACTTTTTGCAAGGGCAAAGACTGTCCTTATCAAGATCCAGATTAATGCCAAGAAGATAGAAGGAATTTGGAGTCTAGAAAGATTGCTCCCAACTGTCTAAAGTTCCAACAAGAAATTCGTAGTGTGAAGGTTTGTACATTATGTCACACCAGCTCCAATCTCAAAATGGCCTCCACTTTAACCCATGTCCCTTATTGACCCCATTTCAAGCCTATCAAAGACCTGTTGATCTCTCTTGGTAGGTAGAGTCTATTAGTGGAGATAGTTTGGATAAGCATGCATATGAGATAGTCAATATTTAAACTCAAATGAGACCTTTGGCCAAGTAATGTGTATGTGCCTATCTGAAGTGCAACAATTCTTGCTTAAATAGAAATTATTCCCTAGTTTAGTACGGTAACTAGGGTTATCATGTTGTAGATATGTTAATTTGGAAAATCAAGTCCTGAGGTACATTGACATTAATTTGGCAAAGCCAACATTTGATTTCAAAAAAAAAATAAAAAATATTTTGTCATGCAAAGCCTTCAAGTTAAGGAAAGTATGTTGAACCTCCAAAGGACACATTGGGCAAAGGAAATGATTATTGGCAAGGTCATGAAGAAGCTATCAGCCGACATGCTATGGATGTATCCCTGACTCTGCTGCTTAGGGTCTCCACCACTCATGTTTTCAACATCTTGAAGATAAAAGCCACAAAGGCAAAAGCTTTCGATCATTCCAATGCAAGACTTGAACGGGCGTCGAAAATAAGTTAATGAGAATACTTCTGCTGATCTTCTCGATCTGTGAGTCATGGAACCACTGTAAGTATTATTCATGCATATCATGCATACGTGAGCATATCACATCGCACTTTCTTGTCTTGTGTTGTCTATTCTTTGGCAAAATGAACAGCAAACACCTTGCAAAGTAAAGAATCAAAAGAAGATGTCAAATCAGGGGGGCATGAAAAGCCCATTGCTTGAGAAAGCTCCAGTAATTTTGCAAAGAGAAGAAGTACGTGCTTGTGCGAAGAACTGGATGGCAAAAACATCAATCACAGCTTGCATGGATAAAAATCATGGGTTTAAGCCTACACAGGGGGCAAAGTTTCTCCTTTTCAATTTTTTGGGTTTATTTACCAAATATTTTTAAACTCACTTACAAATATTTTGTCAAGCAGGGGGGCAAGGAGAGGATATAAGGTCCAATTAAAAATAGCTAAATCTTTGCAAAAAGGAAGAACAAAAGAATGGAACATTAGAACTCTCAAAAGAATGAAGATGCAAAAGACAAAAGACCAATCCAGCTAAAAGAGCTAAAGCCAGGGTAAAGACTCGACCTCCAATGGATAAAGACCCATGTTTCAAGGATAAAGACCCAATCTCAAAGGATGAAGATCCATTTGCAAGGGTGAAGACCCGATCTCAAAGAATAAAGATCCATTTCTCAAGGGTAAAGACCTGATATCAAAAGATGAAGATTCATTTTCAAGGATGAAGATCCATTTGCAAGGGTGAAGACCCAATCTCCAAGGATGAAGATCCATTCTGAGGGTGAAGAATCTCAATGCATAGAACAGCCAGAGCAGTCAGACTTCTCAACTGATAAAAGATTAGTCAAATTCATCCTCGGGTCCAAGTACCCATTCTCGGGTCCAAGTACCCAAATCAAATCTAATCTCTGGTCCAAGTACCCAAATTAAATCAAAATCAATTCAAATCTTAAGTCAAAGTACCCAAGTTAGGATCGAGTATCCAAATCCGATTTAGGATCGAGTATCCAAATCCATTTAGGATCGAGCATCCAAATCCATTTAGGATCGAGTATCCCAATCAAGTTTAGGATCGAGTATCCAAATCAAGTTAGGATCGAGAATCCCAATCCAATTTATGATCGAGTATCCAAATCCGATTTAGGATCGAGTATCCAAATCCAATTGGGATCGAGTATCCCAATCAAGTTTAAGATCGAGTATCCCAATCCAAGTTAGGATCGAGTATCCAAATCCAGTTTAGGATCGAGTATCCAAATCTAGTTAGGATCGAGTATCCCAATCCATCGAGTATCCAAAGCCAGTTTAGGATCGAGTATCCAAATCCAGTTAGGATCGAGTATCCTAATCCAGTTTAGGATCGAGTATCCAAATCCAGTTAGGATCGAGTATCCAAATCCAATTTAGGATCGGGTATCCAAATCAAGTTAGGATCGAGTATCCAAATCCCAATCCAATTTCGGATCGAGTATCCAAATCCAGTTGGGATCGAGTATCCCAATCCAATTTCGGATCGAGTATCCAAATTCAGTTGGGATCGAGTATCCAAATCCAATTTAGGATCGAGTATCCAAATCCAATTTAGGATCGAGTATCCAAATCCAGTTTAGGATCGAGTATCCAAATCCGATTTAAGATCGAGTATCCAAATCCAGTTTAGGGTTGAGTATCCTAATCCAGTTTAGGATCGAGTATCCAAATCTTTTTAGGATCGAGTATCCAAATCCAATTTAGGATCGAGTATCCAAATTCGATTTAGGATCGAGTATCCAAATCCAGTTTAGGGTCGAGTATCCTAATTCAGTTTAGGATCGAGTATCCAAATCCAGTTAGGATCGAGTATCCAAATCCAATTTAGGATCGAGTATCCAAATCAAGTTAGGATCGAGTATCCAAATCCAATCAAGTTTAGGATCGAGTATCTGAATCCAAGTTAGGATTGAGTATCCAAGTCTAGTTTAGGATCGAGGGTCCAAATCTTTCGGGTCCAGAACCCAAAACCTCAAAAATTATGTCTTATTTCTTTTCACTCTCTTTCACTAAGGTTTCAGATCATTCAAGCAGGGGGCAAACTGTAGACCCTTAATTTTTGACCCAATCCGGTCCATTATACTTTATTTAGCCCAAAATGATTTTTGTTGTTTAATTGGTCCAAAATAATTTTAATTAAATAATTTTTACCTTAGTATCTAATTTTTATTAATAAAAAAATGAAAATAAACAAATAAAAATATAAAAATAAAAATAAAAATCGAAGTCGAAGTCGAAAAAAAAATCGGCAGCGAAAAGTGATCGCGCGGGCCCGTCGGCCCAGCAGCAGCTCACCCGCGGGCGTTTCGCCCGCAGGAATTTCCTGCGGGTGAACTTGCTCGCAGGAATCCTGCGGGCGAAATAACAGCCCGCAGGATTTTCCTGCGGGCTGGCATGCCCCTGGCCCCTGCCACGGGCCCGCTGCCTCAGTTTTCGCCAGCGCAAAATTTTTTGACGTAATTTTTTCGAATCCTAACCCAATTAGGTTTTAATTTCTTTCTTTTATTATTATTACTTACCTTAATTAATTAGGAATAAACAACCTAAAAACCGCTATAAATAAGGACCAATTAAACCAAATCAAGAGAGGAAAAAAAATTGGCAGTGGCTTGATTTTTGAAACCAAATCAAGGAAGGAAAAGGAAAAACTCAATTCAATTGATTTTTAAAGCAGCAGTAGCACGAATTAAGCAATTCAAAGGCAATCAAGGCTTGTTTTTGGAGCTAGTTCATCCAAGAAGAGTTATTTTTTGGAGAATCAACAAAAGAAGGTATGTAAAATTCTTTTTGATTTATGTTTTACAGTAGCTAAGTTATAAAATTTAAGTTTTTTAAATAAAAAATCTTAGAGCTTTAACTTAATTTTTCCAAGATTAAAACACTAAAACGTGACTTTCTTTTCTAAAAAGACTTAAAATTGTTATTTTTTCTTCTTAAAAAAACCTTAAAACTCTAATTGAACATATTTTTCAACAAAACCAAAATCAAATTCTGTTTCTATTAAAATTTTAAAGTAGGTTCTATTTCATTCAAAAAGCCTTAAAAAACATCTCTTCTACTTATAAAAACTTCAATCCATTTGTTTAAATTCATAAAATTTCATAGAATATCAAATTGATTTTTTTTTAAACCCTAAAATTATCTTTTACCCGTGAACCCTAAATTTCAAACCCAAAATCCAAAATTCAACTTTTAAACCTAAAATAGTGAACCCTAATCCTTTTAAAACCTTAAACCATAATTTTTATGAACCCTAATCCTTTTAAAACACTAAAAAACATAAAAACTCTAAAATCACACAGTAGCTTAAAATTCAATAACCAAAAATCACAAACTAAAGTATTTTAAGGTATTTAAAACCCTAGTTTCATGATTTCACCATTCAAACCTTAATTTTGTTAATCAAAGAGTCTTACCAACCCTTTAAAACATAAAACCCTAATTTATTTTAATTCCATAAAAAGTCACAGTAGCCATAAATTAGACTTTTATTTGCTTTCTTCAATTCCATACTTGATATGCATTGATTTATTTCTTATGCTTTAATTTATTTAATTTTAATACTTGATTTATTTAATTTATCATGGATGGATGTTTATATTATTGATATTTAAATACTTTTGATGAATGATTTATGTATTATGGATGATTATTTACTTTTATTAGTCAATTTAGATTTCCAAAAGTTGTAAGAGGTATGTTTCCACTTGGTGGGTACCTCATTATTTAAACATCATGTAATTTAATTTGCTTTTCTATTTTAGAACTTATGTAAAGGGCATGTTTCTACCTTTTGGTGGGTGTCCTATCTAGGCATGTGATGTAAGGACATGTTTCCATCCTTGGATGGGTGTCCATTTATTTGTTTTGTTTTGTTTGGACATTGCTTTGATTTTAATATATTGATGCTTTCTTTTAATTATTGTGTGTAATATGGATAATATTGTTATATTTAAGAATTTTATAATATTAAGACCTGTAAAGGAGGCCGGTTCCAATGAACCGGGTGTTGTGGGGGTGCTGGGCCATTTCTCACCTTCCCCACACGTACCCAACTTTCCGAACCCATTAAGGGGTTGGGGATTCCTTAGGAATCGAGTCATCCACCCCTTTCTTTTTCCCGGCCCGTCCGGGTGGCGACTCCATTTTCTCCAGACTTAGGTCCGTGTTCTCTAAGGCCCCGAGCCTAAACAGTGCCGAAGTCGCAAGAACCATTCCACCGGGAGTGATGGCGAAAATTTCCGCTCACACATACTTTACTTATGGGGATATATATTTTTTCTTTTTTTCTAATGTTTTTATTTTATTTTCTCCTAAATTCAAACTTTGATTAGGAGGTCTATTTGTAGGAGCTATGAAATTCTCTAATTTTAATTGAGCATAAACAAAATTACAGTAAGAAAATATTTTAAAAGATAATCAACCTCAAAAGGGTAGTTATTAGGGCTACTTGTATGAAAAGAATCAAAAGTTTAAAAATTTGGGCTCAAAAGGGATAACTAGAGGTAATATTTAAATATGGTGGATGTAAGAATTTGGCTACACAAACAATGTCTAAATCATCTTTTCCCCTACTTAGCAAGATTCAATTTTACCTCAAAAGTTCTTTTAAACGTGTTCTAGGGTTAGACATAAGATAATAAAAAATTAATGACAAAATAGTAGGAACCCTCTCTAAGTAAGCATACATAATTGATCACTTTCGACTAAAATCAAGAATGCATTCAAGTATTGCACTTCACAAAATCTTCATCTCAAATTTTAAAATTTTAAGAGTTAAATTTAAGTATATCAATATAGTTATCATCAATGAATCACAAATAAGTATTGGCCTGCCATGAACTCAATCATTCAAGTGCAAGATTTCAAATAAAATTTAAATTTTTTTCACCATGCTCAAAAAACTTTCTGTGGATACCCCATATCCCAACATTTATGAAAGAACAAATAAATTTAGAAGGGAATAGAATATTTTACTGAATTTCTTGAGGACTAAACTACTTACTCCTCCGAGCTTAAAGTTTGTCATTGTCCTCAGTGGTTTAGGCATTGGGTGGTAGAGGAGGTGTAAATGTTCATTCTTAATTTTGCTCTTTGCAAGAAGAATCCATCCAAAAACTCATCTCCATCCAAGTTCATCCTAAAATAAAAACACAACACAAAATCAAAACACAAAAATAAAACTAAAAACAAAATAAAAAGTTTAAATAAAAAACATTGGGTTGCCTCCCAATAAGCACTAATTTATAGTTTTTAGCTTAACTATAACTTATAATCCTCAAGGTGGGCGATCACAAATCACTTCCTTGCCTAAGATATTGTTTGTAATATAGTCTTTCCCAAACTCTTGATATCCTTCAAGTGGTAGTTGCGGAGTTGCCTCAAAAGTAAGAGGAGAATTATCTACTTCCTTGTTATCAGTTTCATTAGTAGGGCCTTGAATTATAAAAGAAGGGTCTTTTGATGTTGTCATGTTGAATTCTATGTATTCATATCCTACTTTTAAAATAAGATTTCCCTTCCTCATTAGTTCATCCAAAGTTCCTTGCCCTTATGCACGAATTATTGAATAAGGATCGAAATGACTTTCCTGTCGAACTCCTTTGTGTCTGTATGAATTTTTGACCGCACAGTAATTATAGCTCTTACAGTGGCTAAGAAAGATCTCCCCAAAATTAGTGAAATATCTATATCCTCTTCTACATCCAAGATCATAAAATTAGTGGGAATATAAAATTTATCCACTTTAACTTATATGTTCTCCACAATTCCCATTGGATATTTAACTGAGCAATCTGTTAGTTACAATAACATCTTTGTGGGCTTCATTTGTATGAATCTTAATTTCCTAAAAATTGAAAAAGGCTTTAGATTAATGCTAGAACCTAAATCACATAAAACATTTTGAAAATTAAGTTCACCAATTTTACAAGGAATAGAAAAACTTCCTAGATCTTTAAGTTTAAAAGGGATCTTATCTTGAAGAAGAGTACTAGACTCTTCAGTAAGTGCAGTCTTTGCATTCTCCTCCATCTTTTTCTTTAGCCTTTGAGGGAAAAAAATAGATGGCACATAAGGTTTAACCTCTTACTTAACTAGTGTCTCCTTTTGTTCAGCTTTACTTTCTTTTTATGAAGGGATTTGCATATCTGGGGGTTCTTGCGAAGGATCTTTAAGCTTTATGCTAATTAGGAAAATAGCATTGTAATGCTCTCTTGGATTAATTTCTGGTTGGCTTGGAAGAACTCCTTGTATTAAAAGAACTTGCTATTTGACCAACTTGAATTTCAAGGTTTCTATTTTGCATTGCAAGTTGTTCCATCCTTTATTCAAGCTTCTCATACTGCTTCTCCATTTTGTCAAAGCATTCAGAAGTGACTCCAATGAAGTTCTTCAAGGCAATCTCATAAGATGGCTTCTCAGGTGTAGAACCTTGGTTTTGATTTTCTCATATATGGAGGTTGATAGGGTGCTTTTTAATTGCTTTGATTTTTCCATGACAAATTAGGATGGTTTCTCCATGTTGGATTATACATGTTCTCTTAAAAATTTAGACTCCTATTTTGATTTCCCAAATATTGGACCTGCTCCATAATTCTGCAATCCGATGTGTCATAACTTCCTCCACATCATTCACAGGCTGGAGAAGATGATGAAAGGTTGACATGTTCCAACTTCTTGGCAATCGTATCTACTTTAGCTGCAAGCAAAGAAAAATTGTCAATTTCATGTAAACCTACAACTCTTTTATGCATATCTCATTCTAAAGTCCAATGATAATTATTTACTGTCATTTCTTCAATCAAATCATTGGCTTTTAAAGGAGCTTTGTTCATAATAGCACCGCCTACTGCTGCATCAATTGTTCCTTTAATATTTGGATGAAGACCGTTATAGAAAGTTTGAATCAAAAGCCATTTAGGTACCCCATGGTGAGAACACTTTCTTTGTAGATTTTTCAAATGTTCCCAAGCTTCATACAAACTTTCTCCATCAAGTTAAATAAAGCTTGTGATATTATTTCTCAATTTAGCCATTTTTGCTGGTGAAAAGTATTTTTCAAGAAAAGCTATGGCTAATTGATCCCATGTTGTGAACGTTCCTGGTGGTTTGGAAGTGAGCTAATCCTTTACTTGATCCTTTAGAGAAATTGAAAAAGTCGCAAACAAATTGCATCATCAGATACATCATTAATTTTAAAAGTATCACACATTTCTAAAATATTAGATATATGAGCATCAGCATATTCATGTGGTAAGCCATAAAAAACTAATTATTAAATTAAATTAATAAGTGTTGACTTTAGGTCAAAGTATTGACTTGCACAGGTAGTGTAGCTATGCTAGATCTCGATTGAGCAGAAAGCATAGCATATTGCTTAAGAGTCATATTTTGAGGATCCGTCATGATTGGTTCTTTGTCAGAAGAATTGGTGGGATTATCGATCTTAAGAGTTGTTGTTGAAGTTTCTTCCACTATTTCTTTTAATTTCCTCTCTTTCTTCTTCTTCATACAAAACCATTCAATTTCTGAATTATATGGCTCAAGTTTTGTATTCGGATTTTTTCGCATATAAACTAAAATTTTTTAAATAAAAGTAAAGAATTTAAAATAGAAAATAAAAATCCAGAACAATAGTAGTTTAATATTATTAATATTAGAATGGTTGCCTCCCTGGCAATGACGCCAAAAAGTTATTAGGACTCGAGCTTAGCTATTTGTAAGTGCACATATCGTATCAAGTAATAAAGTGATGAGTAGAGTGTCTTTCCCACGAGGAGGGTTGTTTTAAGTACCTAACAATTAAACTGATTATTATTTGAATGATAAATTTTTTGGGTTAATTAAGACTTTTGAACAAAACAAATTGCTTAAAATTAAATCTAATGATATGAAAATTAGGGTTAAGTAACCTTGATGAATTTGTTATGGATTTTCTAAATTATTGATTTAATTCAGTTTCTTTTTCGATTAATGGTTGGATTCTCTTAAATTAAGCTTAAGTCTCTCTCAAGTACTAAAGCTAATATTGATTTAATCCTTACGCCTACTCTCGTAATCATAAGTAATTGAATCAATTTATTAAGTTTTGTGAGAATCTTGAATCAACCTCTGAAGTGTTTAACCTTATCTCGAAGTGAAAAACTTCCTTAAGATTGTTATATCCATGGACGAATATTGTGCTTCCACTCTCGCTCCATCACACAACATCTTAATTCAATTAATTATTGGCTAGATAATCAAAGCATTAAGATCAAAGATAACAAAATTATCAAAAATAAACTTAGTTAAATCAAATACACATTAAGTATTCCATAATAAATTTAATATAAGGGATTAACCCTAAAAAGTGTTTAATGCCTCATATTTAAAGTGAAAACATAATAATTAAAGATTAAAAACATAAAAACAAGAAAGAGCAAACTCTAGTTCTTAAATTAGAAAAGAACTCCTTTAGGACTCCTTGAATCTCTTCCTTTAAACCCTAATCTTACTCTTCTCTCAAAAGGAAAACTAGAACCATTTTGATACAAGTTTAAGAACAAATATTTAAGTTATCTACACTCTCACTTGTATCTAAATAATCTCTTGCTTATAAACTCAATCTAACTTTACTCTTAACTTCAATCTTAATTACCTTCTTGAAATCTTGGAGGAAATGTGTTTATATAGAGTGATTGGAAGCTTCTTAGTGAAGGTATGCTGTCAAATGCATGAACCTAACTTTCTACAGCTACTTCGATCTTTAAAATTCTAATTTTTCAACTTGAAGTCATAAAAATCGCCCCCATGGTCGTGGCCTGGGTAGATATGAGTTGTTTCGTGAAATTTTCCAGCCTGGCAATGGCTGTTTAAGGCTCACGATTGTGGCTTTTGATTTGCTTCTGAAATAAGCAAAATCTCTTCAAAATAGAGCTAAAATCAATCCCACGATCGTGAATTTTGAGGTCCAAGGTTGTGGCCTTTAAAATGCTTTTGCCCTTACAATTTTTATCATTGAAAAATTTAGACAACTTCAAATCAAATCCCAAGGCCATGGCTTTGTAACAGCCATGGCCCTGGGATTTAAAGCAAATATGAACCTCTTGATTTCTCATCTTTAATTCCATTTCCAGATTCATAGTCATGTACCATGATTTATAAGACCATATCAATTCATTTTCTTCCATTTTTGAGCTTGTTTTGACCTCCTTTTTATTTTTCTTCAATTTTTCATAAATTTTAGCCAAAATAAGCTATTTATTCATATTTGCAACTCTATACTTAAAATGATAAATATTCTAGCTTTTATAATAAAAATTGATCAAATTCAATTGATAACAATAAAAATATAACTAGAATATGTTTTATTAGTTTTTGTCATAGAATTGTATCTTATTTATTATGATGATTATTGTTTTCTTCAGGTATTTTGGTAGTTTTAATATGTTTATTTAGTGATTTCAGCAACTTTGGTAGTTTTAATTTATTTCAGTGTTTGTCATTTTTACTCTAGTTTTTAGTGTGTGTTTATGTATTTTTGGTTAATGTTTAATTTGATTCTTGTTTAAAGTTTATTTCAAGTGTTTGTTTTAGGTTAATATGCAGAATATTTCCTTGGAAGAAAGAATAGCTTGAAGTAGCAAGACACGGCCAAGCCACTGGTCGTGTCTCATCTTAAGAGCAAAACCAAGGAACCAAGAGAGGAAGGAAAATTTGGCAGTACCTGACACACTCAGGTGACACGGCCAAGCCACTGGCCGTGTCACATGACACGGCCACAAGCTTGGCCGTGTCCTATACTTAGCCAAGGAAGAAGACCAAAGAAAGAAGAGCAAAGAATGAAGAGATCAGAAGGTGACACACTTAGGTGACACGGCCAAGCCACTGGCTGTGTCACATGACACGGCCAGGAGCTTGGCCGTGTCACACTCAATTTCAAAGAAGCAAAGATGAAGGATTACACAGAAGCTGACACATTCAGGTGACACGGCCAAGCCACTGGCCGTGTCACTCCATGGGACTAAGGGAAGAAAGAAAATGCGGATTTTGAGCGAGGTTTCATATAAATAAGAGGATTAGGGTTTTTGAAGGGACACACAGTTTATCAGCCGTAAAACATAAACTTTTGAGATTGCATTTGTTTTCTTTGAGAATTTTGATTACACTTTGATGCAAACAGTCTAAATTAAATTTGTTTTAGCCACTGCAATATTCTTCTAGCAAAGATCTGAACAAGAGATTCTTCAGAAGCTAAAGAAAGTTTGTAATTTGGTTTTGTTCTCAAACTTTATCTCTTAAGTTTCATTGGATTTGTATTCATGAATTCTATTATGTCTAAATTAATTTCTTTGAATTTTAATGAGACGAAACTATTTGACAGCATTATTATGAACTAATTTGATCTAGTCTAGGGTTTGTATGGATCTACTATGATTGTTTGAATTGGTTATTACTCTTAACTGAATTATTTCTTTAGCCTTAATTGAATGGATTACTGTTAATATATAATTGATTGGCCACCAATTATGTGTTTTAGGTATTAGATGAAGGATTGAGAAATGAAGTCTAATGCTGGAACAATTCAATTAGGGACTTAGGTGAATTAGAAATATAACCTAAGAAAAGGATCATTTTAATTGTAAAAAGATTATTTGAAAGAGGTTTGAATGTGAGAGCTTATTTCCTTGATTCGATTAATTAAGTTGCTTGAAATCTGATCTTTAAAATTAAATTGGTTGAGAGGAATAGCCGTTCATACATATAAGTTAGTAGAGAAGTGCAAACCCTAGACCTTTCTATTAAGTGAATCAATATAGCAGCTCAGTTTACTTTTATTGTTTTAAATTCCACTCGATCTATCTTCATTAGTTGTTAGCAATTTAAAGTTATTAATAATTTGTTATTTGCAATTGATAATCAATTAGCTATTCTAGCTTCCTTGTGAGACGACCTTGAGGTGTTCACCAAAATACTACAGCAGCCTCATATACTTGCGAGTGTAGTTCTAGTAGTGTTAATTAGAGCACAACAAGTTTTTGGCGCCGCTGCCGGGGAAGCTAATTGGCGTAATTGTTTATTAGGCATAAATATTTTAGATTATTTTTCATTGTTTACTTTTGATTTTATTTGTCTTTTGCTTTTAATAATTCCTTTTTTCCAGAAATTTTGTTTATGAAAGGCAGGAGATCACTCGTAGGAGAGCTATACCCAGTTATTCCAGAAATTCAGAGAGTGAAAAGGAGCAGAGAAGAGTTTGAACTATATACCGGATTTGATACAGAGGAGGACACTTCTGATTTTGAGTTGGATACTGCACAATCTACCAATATGGGAGACGAAAGGCAAAGAACTATGAGGGATTTTTCCAGACCTATCATTGGAACTTCTACATCTTGTATAAGATTGACAGATGCAGCAAGAAATTATGAGTTGAAGAATATCCATTACAACATGTTGCCATCATTCTATGGAGTTCCAAATGAAGATCCTTTGAACTTTATCCGAGATTTTTACTCCACCCTCAACACATTTCCATTGGGAGGATTAACAGAAGACCAGTTGAGGATGAGGTGTTTTCCGTACACATTGAAGGATAGGGCAAAAAGTTGGCTTATGATGTTGCCTGAAAATTCTTTGACAAATTGGGAGCAAGTGTATAACAAGTTTATGGGCAAATTTTACTCACATCAGAAGACAGCCGAATTGAGAGGGAAAATAGCTACATTCTCTCAATTTGAAGGAGAGTCATTTCATGAGGCTTGGGACAGGTTTAAGATGTTATTGATCCAGTGTCCACATCATCACTACCCACTTCAACTTCTGAATCAGTTTTTCTACGATAGTCTAACCCAGCAATTTCAGAATACTGTTGATAACGCAGCTGGGGGAGCTATGGGAGAAAAGACAGCAGATGAAACTTATGAAATCTTTGAAATGTTGGGAGCTAATTCTCAACAGAAAAGTGTAAGAGGAAGAAGTAAAGGGGTGAATCAATTGGAAGCCAACGGTGAGATGGTCAATCAGATAGCTGAATTGACAAGGCAAGTGCAGATGCTGAACATGAAGAACAATACTTCTTCATCCACTCAAGAAGTGTGTGGAATTTGTGGAACTTTTGGGCATGGAGCAAATATATGCCCCTCCGCATATGAGTCTTATGGAAATGAAGTTGAGCAAGTCAATACTATAGAGGGATATCAACCAAGGGCCCGAAATGATCCTTACTCAAATACTTACAATCCTGGTTGGCGGAATCATCCAAATTTTTCCTGGGCAACAAATAATTCTCAACAACCTTTCCATTTGCTCCAGAGACAAAACCAATCGCAGGGTCAATCTTCAAATCAAGGGCAGCCTAAGAGAGAGAGTTTGGAGGATAGTTTACAGGCCTTTATCCAAGTCAGTGCTAAGAATCAAGAGATGAATAACAAAAGGCTGGATTCATTAGAAGCATCTTTTAAGAAAGTGGAGACCCAAGTGGGACAACTTGCACAACAGATGCAGATTCAATAAAAGGGAAATTTTCGAGTCAACCTGAGCAGGTACAAGCAGTGACTGTTCTTAGAAGTGGCAAGGTAATAAATAATGATGTTGAAAATAATTCTGTGAATGCAGGTGATCAAAAGAACAAAAAGGAAGGAGAACCAGAGAACAAAGTTGCTGGAGAAAGATCAATGGAGAAATCCCCTTCAGCAGATTTACACAAGGCAAGTAATCCATACCGGCCACCTATACCATTCCCCAGTAGGTTGAAGAATGATAAACAAGATAGGCAATTTTCAGACATCTTCAACATGCTGTCTAAGGTAAGTATTAACTTACCCTTACTTGAAGCAATAAAGAACATGCCGGCTTATGCCAAATTCTTCAAAGAACTAAAAACCAAGAAAAAGAGGTATGAGCCGAATGAAAAGGTGATAGTGTCAGAGGTAGCTAGTGCTGTTTTGCAGCATAAACTACCTCCGAAGCTAAAGGATCCTAGTAGTTTCATAATTCAAATTACTATGGGTAATGGAAAGGGGACTGATGGCATGTGTGATTTAGGAGCCAGTGTAAATTTGATGCCTTATTCTGTGTATCTTGAATTAGAACTTGGGGAACTTAAACCAACCAAAATGGTGTTGCAATTAGCTGATAGATCTCTTAGATTCCCGAAAGGGGTTATAGAAGATGTGTTAGTAAATGTTGGTGTGTTGATAGTGCCTGTGGATTTCATAGTTCTTGACACGAAAGGAAGCAACCCTACACCATCCGCACACACTATTCTACTGGGTAGGCCTTTTATGGCTACTACCAACACCTTGATAGATGTTAAAAATGGTAAATTGTCGATGACTGTCTTGGGAGAAACGGTTGAATTTTCTATTTATTATGATGATTATTGTTTTCTTCAGGTATTTTGGTAGTTTTAATCTGTTTATTTAGTGATTTCAGCAACTTTGGTAGTTTTAATTTATTTCAGTGTTTGTCATTTTTACTCTAGTTTTTAGTGTGTGTTTATGTATTTTTGGTTAATGTTTAATTTGATTCTTGTTTAAAGTTTGTTTCAAGTGTTTGTTTTAGGTTAATATGCAGAATATTTCCTTGGAAGAAAGAATAGCTTGAAGTAGCAAGACACGGCCAAGCCACTGGCCGTGTCTCATCTTAAGAGCAAAACCAAGGAACCAAGAGAGGAAGGAAAATTTGGCAGTACCTAACACACTCAGGTGACACGGCCAAGCCACTGTGACACGGCCACAAAGCTTGGTCGTGTCCCATACTTAGCCAAGGAAGAAGACCAAAGAAAGAAGAGCAAAGAACAAAGAGATCAGAAGGTGACACACTCAGGTGACACGGCCAAGCCATTGGCCGTGTCACATGACACGGCCAGGAGCTTGGCCGTGTCACACTCAATTCCAAAGAAGCAAAGATGAAGGATTACACAGAAGCTGACACATTCAGGTGACACGGCTAAGCCACTGGCCGTGTCACATGACACGGCCAGGAGCTTGGCCGTGTCACTCCATGGGACTAAGGGAAGAAAGAAAATGCGGATTTTGAGCGAGGTTTCGTATAAATAAGAGGATTAGGGTTTTTGAAGAGACACACAGTTTATCAGCCGTAAAACATAATCTTTTGAGATTCCATTTGTTTTCTTTGAGAATTTTGATTACACTTTGATGCAAATAGTCTAGATTAAATTTGTTTTAGCCACTGCAATATTCTTCTAGCAAAGATCTGAACAAGAGATTCTTCAGAAGCTAAAGAAAGTTTGTAATTTGGTTTTGTTCTCAAACCTTATCTCTTAAGTTTCATTAGAATTGTATTCATGAATTCTATTATGTCTAAATTAATTTCTTTGAATTTTAATGAGATGAATCTGTTTGACAGCATTATTATGAACTAATTTGATCTAGTCTAGGGTTTGTATGGATCTACTATGGTTGTTTGAATTGGTTATTGCTCTTAACTGAATTATTTCTTTAGCCTTAATTGAATGGATTACTGTTAATATATAATTAATTGGCCACCAATTATGTGTTTTAGGTATTAGATGAAGGATTGAGAAATGAAGTCTAATGCTGGAACAATTCAATTAGGGACTTAGGTGAATTAGAAATATAACCTAAGAAAAGGATCATTTTAATTGTAACAAGATTATTTGAAAGAGGTTTGAATGCGAGAGCCTATTTCCTTGATTTGATTAATTAAGTTGCTTGAAATATGATCTTTGAAATTAAATTGGTTGAGAGGAATAGCCGTTCATACATATAAGTTAGTAGAGAAGTGCAAACCCTAGACCTTTCTATTAAGTAAATCAATATAGCAGCTCAGTTTACTTTTATTGTTTTAAATTCCACTCGATCTGTCTTCATTAGTTGTTAGCAATTTAAAGTTATTAATAATTTATTATTTGCAATTGATAATCAATTAGCTATTCTAGCTTCCTTGTGAGGCGACCTTGAGGTGTTCACCAAAATACTATAGCAGCCTCGTATACTTGCGAGTGTAGTTCTAGTAGTGTTAATTAGAGCGCAACAGAATAATCATAAAATTATATGCAAAATATGGTATTATCATGGAGACACCTAAGAGGGTTACTATAGCTTGATTTGCTTCCACCGAGGAGGAGAGCGAAGAGGAAGAGGACCAGGTAGTGGTGGAGAAGGCTTGGGTTAGGAACATCAGGTCCTTCCTAAGCACAATGGATCTGGATGGCATTTGAGAAAAATATCAAATTTCACTGGAGTATAAGATGTACATTCCTAGGGATCTCACTCAAGCCATTACTATATGAGGAGGACCTACGAACCAAGGTAAGGGTTCCATTTTGGTCGTTCATCCCTAAGTTTTGTAGAATACCGTGATTTAGCTCTGGGATAGCTGAGCATGAACTCTTGGCTAACAGTGGTGGGATTTGAGATCTTATGCCAATTGCTCAAGATCCCTCCATCTGTTCAAGTTTTGAGGGTCTTTATTGTTTTAAAGTTGTGTTCTTGAGCATACAAAGATTTTTTCTATTTGTAAGAGAGGACGGGATGTTGTTTATTCTCTGGGAAACCAAACTCAGTAAAGAATTGGAAAATATTAGTTTTTTTTTCTAGAAAAGGGGGGGGGGATTTAGGTGTCAGGCTGACTAGGTTTCTGTGTGCAACAGTGACATTGTGAATGTAAAGAACCTCGACAGTTAAGAGCGGGGATACTATGACAAAATAAAATAAGACATTCTGAGAGAGAAGAGAAATGTTCTTCACCTTGAAAAGGAGCACTTCCCCATGTATGGTGCAGTGAGAGAATTTAGACCTTTTGACCGAGCTAGTATATTTTTTTCCTTTGAGTGAAGTTTATTGTGTTTGGGTTTATTTACTCAACTTATTTTATTTTTATGCAGAGATGCCGAATGGGTCTGCCTCAAAGGAGCTAAAATGCATTGCAGAACAAGTAGTCGAATGTGATGCATGAATGAAAGCTCGGTATGATAAGGGCAAACATCAGGAGACTGGGGGATCCAGCCCAAATGCTCAGAAGGGAAAACAACTGAGGCTAGGGTGGTAGCTCCTACCTTTATCAGTGTTGGGTCAACTGAGATATTGCCCAGCCAATATAGCCCTATGAGGTTAGCCACGACTCTTATTAAAAGGCTTGGTAGCTCGCACCAGATGCAGTTTGTAGTGACAGACGTGCCTGTTCAACAGGCTCTGGCTTCATCTTCGAAGGCATGCCCCAAGAGATGCGAGAGCATATGTATATGGATGTGAATGCTCTAGCCTCTGATGTTCGAGTGTCTATGACAGCATTAAGTGGAATTTAATGACTTGTATTATTTATTTTGTGTTTCTTGTTTGGGACATATGGTTTACTTTAATTTCCATTTTGTTAGCTGGCTCAACTTTGCTATGATGTCATGGAGCATTTGGTTAGCATTGCAATGAACTTCCATGTTGCTCGATGTGATTTCGAGCTAGCCTCAAAAGGGTGAGCTAGCTGGAAGACGCTCTAAAGTTCAAGCATGGTGCTCGTCGAAAGGCTCAAGAATCATTGAAGATCACCCTTAATGAGCTTAAGTGAGAGAAGAAGGAGAACAATGTCCACTATGCCCGGGGCATATACCAGTATGGCCAAGTCATGTCTAAGCTGCTCAAAGAAGAAAATATAAAAATGGACCTATCCCAAATGATCAACATTGACATCGACCAGTTGGTGGACGAGCCTGATAAAGAAGATGAGGAGGAGGCAGTGGGGGAGGCTACTAAGGACAATGCTGGGGGCAATTAGGCATGATGAGGAGGATCTCTCCCCCCTTTTTATTTTTTTCTTGCTTTTTTGGTAGCTCAATATAGAGCTTTTTGTTTTTTTTTTGTATAGCTTTTAATAGATAGGAAAGCCAATAGAAGGCTAGTTATTAAATTTATGTAAAGATTAGCCTCTGACGATATGTAATTGAAATAAAGTTGCATTGAATGAATTTTTATGAAGTTCATTTCAAAATTTTTATGAGCTTACTATGCGTGGTCATAACTTAATCTCAAATTTCAACTTTAATTTTTAACTATTCGCCCAAGTTAATTTGAATAATTCATGATGTTATGGATGCACGATTAGAGTGTTGTTATGGATGCACAGTTAGAGTGCTACTATGGATTCACATAGAGTGCTATTATGGATGAACGATTAGAGTGTTGTTATAGATAAACAGTTAGAGTGCTGTAATGAATGCACAGCTAGAGGATAATAAGTATCACATTGCGGGCATTTCATCAGTGCATGAGCTTTTTTTTTTTCTATGCATATTTATAAGTAAAATGGGTGCATAAAAAAGATGAAAGCAAAGGTAGGAAATAGAAAAAAAAACAAAAGAGTTTTACATAAGAGCAGGTTATTGTAAATAACACTTTAAGTTATTGGCTTTCTATGTTCTTGGTATTTCTTTTCCACTTATCTCCTATAGCTTATATGCTTCGCCTCTTAATGTCGCTGTTATTTTGTATGTGCCTTCCCAATTGTCTTCTAACTTCCCAGGCCCTGCTACACCATGATTTGAAATAGCCCTCCTTAACACTAAGTCAACTTTGTTGAACTACTTGCGTCAGACTCTTTTGTTATGAAAGTTGGCTACCTGAGCTTTTGTAAGCCTATGATTTGATGGCCGCTTGCTCTCTTTTGAACTCGAGAATTTCAGGGTTGTATCTGGTGTCCAACGCCTGATCTTCTGAGTAACTGAGGGTTATGCCTAATGGGAGCCCAATCTTAATAGGAATAACAACCTTTGTACTATATGCCAAAGCAAAAGGAGTTTCTCCTGTGGCTGTCCTTCTTAAGGTTTAGTAGGCCATAATACATTGTAAAGCTCATCTGCCTATAAACCTTTGGCATCATCAAGCCTTTTCTTTAATCCTGCAATTATAGTTTAGTTTGTAACATATGTTTATCCATTTGTCTAAGGATGGTACACTATGGTAAACCTAAGGTCTATCTTAAGCTTGGCATAATATTCTTTAAACAACCTACAATAAAATTACTTGCCATTGTCAGTAATTAAAGTATGCAAAATGCCTAACCTAGTGAGAATTGACTTCTAAAAAACCTTAATAATAGAGGTTGGGATGATGGAAGCTATAGGCTCAACTTTAACCCATTTGGTAAAGCGATCTAATACAATAATTAGAAATTTTCTTTGGACTGTGGCTTGAGGAAATGGCCCCAAAATGTCCATCCCCCATTGAACAAATGGCCATGGACTTATAATAGGTTTTGGTCACTAGGAGGTTGATGTTGCAAATTAATGTGCCTCTAGCACTTGTCACACTTGTCCACTAAGCTTTTTGCATCACCATTTATGGAAGGCCAAAAGTATCGCTATAGAAGCACTTTCCTGGATATATCTCGTGCCCCTTCATGTGCCCCACAAATACCCTCATGTATCTCTCTAAGCAAGTAATTCCCCTCTTCCTCAAACCCATACCTAATCTAATAATGGGAGAAAGATCTCCTATATAAGATCTCATAGCCAAAACTGCTTTATAGCTCGGCTTCGTGATAGTTTCTATGAGAATTCCATGTTCAGGACTCCCTCCTTCATGCCAGCGGCTTTAGCCAACTTGTCGCTGCACTCATTCTCTGCCCATACTATCTGACAGATCTCCCAAGAGTAACCTTTTTCTTCGAGAGCCAAGAGAAGCTTAGCTATATACTCTTTATAGCAAACCATGTTTGTGTCTTGAGTTTTATACTTCCCTGTTAGCTGACTAACTACCAATTGAGAATCTAACAGGATTCAAAGAAACTCCGGACTTACTTCTGAGATATGGCCTCATACTTTGATGCAATTTTTGAGGCTGCAAAGTCAAGTCTTGGTGAGTACTTAATTAGAATTTTACCCAAGCCTCTAAGGATCACTCTAATACTGGCCCTATCCTCACAAGATGCTCCATCTACATTGAAGACCCAAGCTTCCTTAGGAGCAAGTTCACAGGGTTGCTCTTAAAGCTACGTGACAACATCTGCTAGGATTTGAGCTTTCATGGCTTGCCTTGGCTCATACTAAATATCAAACCTCCCCAGCTGTGCAACCCATTCAATGAGGCATCAGGAGGTTTTCAGCCTTTGCAAGATCTTCATCAAATATGAATTTATGTGTACAATGATGGTGTGTGCATCAAATTATGGTAAGAGCCTCTCTGAAGCAGCTTTAAGGGCCAATGCTAGTTTCTTCGAGGGAGAGCATCTTAGTTTAGGCCTTTTATGGTGTGACTAGTGTAGTAGATCGAGTACTACTGGCTATCTTCTTCTCTTATCAGTACTGAACCCATAACTACTGGAGAGATTGATAAATATGAGAATAACGGTTTGCCCTAAACTGGTCGGCTAAGGAAAGGAAGTAAGCTCAAAAATTGCTTTAGCTGGTAAATGCTCGTTGACACTCCTCTATCGATTAAAATTTCTTAAGACCCTTCAAGAGTTTATAGAATGGTAAGCATCTTTTAACTGAGCATGGAATAAACCTGTCAAGGGTTGTTATCCACCCACTGAGCTTTTGTACCTCTTTGATATTCCCAGGTGGTTCCATTTCTATGATTACTCAAATCTTTTTAGGATTAGCCTCTATTCCCCTCTATGAAATCATGAATCCTAAGAACTTCCCTGACTGTACCCCAAATGTGCATTTTTCTAGGTTGAGCTTCATATTTGCTCGCCTTAAGATCTCAAAAACCTATGCCAAGTCCTGAGGATGCTAGACCAAAGATTTAGACTTAATGATCACATCATTAATATAAACTTCAACATTTCTGCCTATTTGCTCCTGGAATAGCTTATTGATGAGCCTTTGGTAAGTAGCTCCTACATTCTTAAGGCCAAAAGGTATGACTTTGTAACAATAAGTGCCTTATTGGTGATGAAAGAGGTCTTGATATGATCTTTCAACTTCAGGGAAATTTGGTGATATCCAGAAGAGGCATTAATAAAGCTATACTCTTCATAACCTGCTATTAAGTCTATAAGGTGATCAATATTAGGCAAGGGGTAGGAATATTTAAGGCATGCTTTTGTTAAGGTCTGTGAAGTTTATACACATTCTCTACTTCCTATCTGGTTTTCTTACCAAAATCACATTCGCTAGCCAATCCGAGAATAAGATCTCTCTAATGAATCCAGCCTTCAAAAGTTTCTCAACTTCTTGCTCAGCTGCCAACTGTTTTTCAGGCCCTAGGTTTCTCTTCTTTTGCTTAACTGGGGGCGGGGGGCAGTTAGGACTCACATGTAATTTATGCCTCATGAGCTCAGGCAAGATACCCGTGACATCTGTGGGAGTCCAAGAAAATACATCCTCGTATTGCTCAAGCACCTGAAGAAAATTGTAGGAGCTTGCGATTTTTAATGATTTATCAAGTGTAATCATTACATCTTTCAACATATCCATAAGCTCGGCTCTTGGCAAAGCATTGTTCAAGGAATGAAGGAAATTAACGAGAAGCACCAAATTTGCATCCCTGAGAAGTACGACATAAGAAACTCGTGCAACCCATTGGTTTTCTTTCAGAATTGCAACTCCTAAATGAGTGGGAATTTTCAATATATCATCCACACCTACCAGTAATGCTCAACCAAAAATTGCATTGTATGCAAATTTTATGTCCACCACCATGAAGTAAACCCAACAATCACGAATAATGGAACCATTGCCCAGTTGAACTTCCAACATCACTGAGCCTACTATAGGCACAACATGTTCGGATAGGCCCACTAGAGGTGCCAAGATTGGCATGAGGGTATTTGGAGATAAGCTGAGCTTTTTGTAAACATCTAGAGTTAAGAGATTGATAACACTTCCTGTGTCCACCAAAATGTGCTGAACAAAGTAGTCCTGAATGATAACCTCGACCACCAAGGCATTAGCATGGAGGCTAGCCACCTAATGAGATTCTTTAGAATAAAAGGTGACGACAGGGCTTTCTGACTTAGGGATCTCCATCACTTAGAAGACCTCTTTAGACTTGCACTTTTTAGAGGTGTCTGTTACATCATAATGCTCTCCTCCTTCAATAACATGTATTATTCCAACGATTGCTTTCTTCTAATTTCAAAAAAAAGGCTCAGAGTCGAGGCTTGGGCTTTTATTGGGACCATAAACTGCCATCACTTCTCACCTGAAAGTCTCTACTCTCTCCTTTTTGGCAATCCAAAATAACTTTCTGGATTTTCTCATCTGCCAATTGAGACTCTCTAATATGATCCAACAAGACTGGCCTCAACTGCAACTGAGCCAACAAAGCACCATCATTACATGATTCAAAACTAGCATGAAACGCTCTCAACTCAACTAGCAACAAGAGCGAATGAGCAGTTAAACCTGCCAACGACTTCTAACTCAAAGCATCAGCAACAACATTTTCCTTACCAGGATGATAATCAATCAAACAGTCATAGTCTTTAATCAACTCCAACCACCATCTTTGTTGAAGATTCATCTCTCTCTGAACACCCAAGTATTTCAAACTTTTGTGATCTGTATAGATGAAACACTTCTCCCCATAAAGGTAATGTTGCCAAATCTTCAAAGCAAAACCTATGGCTGCCAATTTCAAATCATGTGTCGGGTAATTAAGCTCATACGGCTTCAATTGCCAAGAAGCATAAGCTATGGCTCTACCTTCCTGCATCAAAACACACCCTAAACCACTATGTGAAGCATCACTGTAAACCATATAAGGTTTATCTTCCACAGGCAAAGTAAGAACAGGAGCTTGAGTCAACATCTCCTTCAACTGCTCAAAGCTTGCTTGACACCGATCTGTCCACACGAACCTAACTCCCTTCCAAAGTAATCTGGTGAGTGGAGTAGCTATTAACGAAAAACCTTTCACAAACAGTCGATAATAGCCTGCCAAACCTAATAATAGCCTGCCAAACCTAGAAAACTTCTAACTTCAGTATCTGTCTTCGGTGGACTCCAATTCAAAATAGCTTCAACTTTACTCGAATAAACTCTTATACCCTCTATTGAAACCACATGACCAAGAAAAGTTACTTGATCAAGCCAAAACTCACACTTAGACAGCTTAGCATACAACTGCTTCTCTCTCAAAGTCTGCAATATAATTTGCAAGTGCTTGTCATGATCCTCCTTATTATGAGAATACACTAAAATATCATCAATAAAAACCACCACAAATTGATCTAGATAGGGTCTAACCACCCTGTTCATCAAATCCATGAAAGCTGCTGGTGCATTCGTCAACCCAAAAGGCATCACCAAAAACTCATAATGCCCATACCTTGTGCGAAAAGCTATCTTGGGAACATCTTCCTCTCTGATTCTCAACTGATGATACCCTGATCTCAAATCAATCTTAGAGAAAACTGCTGCTCCCTTCAACTGATCAAAGAGATCATCTATCCTAGGCAAAGGATACTTGTTCTTGATGGTCACCGTATTCAACTGCCGATAATCAATACACAGTCTTAAAGTACCATCCTTCTTCTTCACAAATAAAATATGTGCTCCCCACGGAGACACACTAGGGTGACCAAACCCTTTATCTAACAACTCCTGCAACTGCACCTTCAACTCTCTCAACTCAGCAGGTGCCATTCGATAGGGAATAATATAGATAGGAGTGGTACCAGGTAACAAATCGATACCAAACTCAACCTCTCTCTCAGGGGGTATCCCTGGCAACTCCTCAGGAAAAACATCTGGAAATTCAACAACTGTGGGTATATTGTCAATCTGGGAATCCACTACTCTGGTATCTACAACATGAGCAAGATAAGAATCACACCCTTTTCGAATCAACCTCCTAGCTGCAACAGCTGAAACAAATAAGGATGCAAATTGTGTCTGCTCACTAGATACCATCACACTCCTACCATCACCGGTTCTAAGGGTAACACACTTCTTTTGATAGTCTACCACAACCCCATGCTTAGACAACCAATCCATGCCTAAAATCAGATCATACTTCTTAAAAGGCATTTCAATCAAATCACCCAAGAACTCCTCATCCTGTACAACAACTGGACTATCTCGGTACACCTTACTCACCACAATACTATACCCTAAAGGATTTTTCACCAAGACATCAAATCCTAGGGACTCAGAATGCAATTCAAATACAGGCAAGATGGATGCACTTATGTATGAATGCATAGATCCAGGATCTATTAGAGCAAGAACTGAAATGCCAAATAAAGAAAATGTACCCGTAATGACGGTTAACGTATCCGACTGCCTCTGCATCACATAAACTCATTGTGATGGCCTAGCCTCATCTGGCCTACTGCCTCCAGATGTAGAACCTCCTCTGTGACTAAACCCAGGTCGACCACCTCTACTAAAACCTCTGCCACTACGGCCTCCTCTGACACTAGGTCGAGAAACTGTAGAATCTGCCTGCCTATCCTCCTATAGCTCAGGACAATCTCTGATGAAATGGTCAGGCGACCCGCATCTAAAACACACAGCTGGTCCACCTATCTTCCAACAAACACCCCCATGTATCCTACCATAATGGACACATGTAGGTGGAGTAGATCTCTGAACCAATAAAGTCAGAGCACTAGCTATAGAAACTGTAGGTCTCGATCTCTGCCTCTGATGTGATACTGACCTACCAGGCTGCCTCTAGCCCCTACTAAACCTCTGAAAATGACCTCCTCGACCTCTCTTTGCAGATGAAGACCCTGCCTCGAACTGGGATCTCCTAACTCTGGTCTCCTCCTCACTAGCAGCTGCTGCAATACCCTGTGCTCTCTCAACACTCCTGGCAGCTGCAACTAGCTGGAAAAGATCCTGATACAGGGAACCAGCAACAATACACATGATAGAGGGTCTCAACCCCTCCTCAAATCTCTTACACCGGTCTATCTCATCTGAAATAATCCCACCAGCATAATGACTCAACCAGATAAACACAATCTCATACTCTGTCACTGTCCGGTTATCCTGCCTCAGATTCAGAAACTTCATCTTCTTAGCATCTTTATACTCCCTCAGAGTATACTTCTGCTCAAACTGCCGCAGAAACTCTCCATAAGACAAGGTCGGTGGATCATCCTTCGCATGTGGAACCGTCTTCCACCAATCATATGCATCTCTCTGCAGAAGGGATCTAGCATAATCAAACTTTTCTTCAGGAGTAGCTTGCAGCTGGATAAATACCCTCTGAACTCTATCCAACTACTTATCAGCTACTGCAGGATCTGTAGTACCAAAGAAATCCTCAGCCCCAAACTTCCTTAATTTATCATACTTCCTCACCGGTACTTGCGGTGGTGGCTGCTGCACTGGAGCCTGCCTCAATAAATCTATCATATGTCGTAACCAAGCCGGCGGAATCTCATCAGCAACTGGTCTCTCTGGCACAGGAGCATATGCCTCTCCAGCTATCTCAACCCTAGCTCCATCTCTACCCTCAATAGGAGCTACACTCTCAGCACTACCCTCTATAGACTGACATGAATGAGATGCCATCACTACCTATATCTGCAAACACAGCAGAATATGCCTCATCAAATATCAGAAACTGCCAGTGCCAATGCATGTATCTTATTTAAAAACCATATTTTAAAAATTAAAATTTTCTTTTTCTTACAATTCACCTAGGTTGAGAACCTCAAACCTAGCTCTGATACCAAAACAATTGTAACATGTAACACCCCTATATCCTGTATACATACACAGCATGCTCATACGATCGTAATATACGTATACTGAATATAGGTTGCCACTGTTTATAAAACATACAAATAATCCATTTAAAACATTTAGAGGAATTTATAATACACAATAGATAAAATGTTTATAAAAAACGCAATGGAAACTATAACCAATATTTACAAATACATATACTTTTTATAACTTAAGTTTTACAAAACAAAAAATATATACATGTTTGGCAATATGTCTTTGATCTTTAAGCTCCACTATCAACGCCTCAAGATCTAGACTCTACTCGGCCTAGAGGAACTCTCCGGTTCTTCCCTGTTACCTGCGCGAGGAATCACATTCGCGCTAAGCCAACGGCTTAGTGGTACAACCCACAATAGTATTATATTTTGATGCAATGCTAATGTCACACAATAAATTTTCATTATTCATTGATCTCACCATTCAAAAATCACATTATAAACAAAGACAAGCATGGGCTCAAAAACACTAATATGCCATTCAACTTTCAGAGTTAATATTTTGGTTCAATTATCACATTTATCATTATCATTATCCCAACTAGGCTTCAAGGATTTGAGTTCAACCAAGCTTCAAGGGGAACAAAGCATGCTAAGTATCAACCCAACTTGGCTTCAAGAACTAAACCCAACCTAGCTTCAAGGGTTGTAACATCTCAATTAGGCTTCAAGGACTAAACCAAGCTTCAAGGGGAGTTAAGCTTGCTAAACTTCAACCCAACTTGGCTTCAAGGATCAAGCCCAACCTAACTTCAAGAGATTGTTACTTTAGGCATGCCACCAACAACAGAACTCTGAAAATGGAATAACACATTAGACACATAATTTATTCATTATTTTATCATCAATTTCATTCTCATTCTCATCATCATTTAGGCAAACATGCCTCAATCATCATTTACATCATCATAGCCAACCACAAGGGCTTTACACATCATCTTTTCTCAATTCATATGTCACATTTCATCATTCAAGTATACACAATCGATTGCATTATTATTCAATTTGAATACTCATAATCTCATTCACATCATACAATCATAACATTATTCTAAATGTATTAACCATATAATAAATTACTTAACATACATACAATCAAATATGTTAAGTATCAAAATCATGTAAATGCATGCACCCATGTAGTTTGTACTTACCTCAATAACAATTCACACAACTCTAAACGCTTCCTCTTCCAAGAATCTTTTACTTCTTAAATTATGGCAAATCACCTTCTTCAAGACCTAATCCAAAAATAATAACATACACTTACTTAGGGTTACACATGAGATAATCAAGTTAAAAGTCAACTAGGGCAACTCTAAACATGACACGCTCAACCACACGGGCGTGTCCCTGACCGTGCCCTAACTCCACAACACAGAAGCTTTGACACGCTCAGAACCACGGGCGTGTCACTGGGCGTGTAATACATTCTGTATCTCAGAAATATTGACACGTCCAACAACATGAGCGTGTTCATGGCCGTGTCAATTCTCCAAAATCACAGTAGCTATGATACGCTCAATAACACGAGCGTGTTACTGGCCGTGTCAAACCTACTGCCACACAGAACAATTGACACGCCTAAGGACCTGGACGTGTTCCTGGGCGTGTCAGGCCAAAAATCCAGATTCCGGCCAAAACAACACAACACCCAACAAGACACTTCCTTCCACCATCATCCACTTCAAACAAACTTCACTACACACTCTCAAAAACCATCTCAAACTTGCAACAACATCAAAACCAGTCAAAACACACATCAAACACAAATCACAAACATCATCAATCCCTAAACACAACCACAACACAATCTATACCAACCAATTTACTCTTTCCTTCAATCAAACCCCAAAATCCAAAATCAATAGAACCAAACACTCTTAAACATACCATCATCAAACAAACACACTCCTATCATCCACAACACTCCATCAAACCCAAACATAACTTCACATAAACAAAAGAAATCAAGAGAGAACTTACCAAAGTTGATGGAACTTCTTAAATCTCCAACTTGATCACTTGATTCTTCCTTCAATTTGCTCTTAGAAATCAAAACCTCTCTTGCTCTCTCTTGTCTTTGGATACCCGGCCAACAATAGGAAAAGAAAAGAAAGATGGAGAAGAAATGAAGATAAGTCAAACACTTAACTCTTTAAACCTCCACCAAGACATTTTAATATTATAATAATCCAATTAATCTCTTCCATTCATTTTAATTTCCCATTTTCCACCAATTACTTAATTAATTATAAATACATAAATATCTTCTTCCTTTGACCATCACATTTGACTTGTATATATGTTGTATATATTTTCATATACACAACATATATAATCTCTTCAATTCTCTTTTCTTATCAATTTAACATATACACATAATCCCAATAAAACAACAATTATACCAAAACTCCTAGGGCACATTTTGGGATATTACAATTCTCCCCCTCTAAAAAGAAATTTCGTCCTCGAAATTACCTGATATCAAGTCCGAAACAACTGAGATACTGGTCTCGCATTGCTTGTTCACTTTCCCAAGTTGCCTCTTCCTTTGCATGATTCTTCCACAAAACCTTCACAAGTGGCACTTTCTTATTTCTCAAATCTTTCACTTCACGTGCCAAAATAGCAACTGGTTCTTCTTCAAATGTCAGATCTGGACTCACCTCAATAGATTCAATTGACAAAACATGAGATGGATCTGACCTGTACCTCCTCAACATAGAAACATGGAAGACATTATGGATCCTATCCAATTCAGGTGGCAAAGCAAGCCGATAAGCAACTGGCCCGATTCTTTCCAATACCTCGTAAGGTCCAATGAAACGAGGACTCAGCTTCCCTTTTCGACCAAATCTCAAAATCTTTTTCCAAGGAGACATCTTCAAGAATACTTTATCTCCAACATCAAACTCTATGTCTCTCCTCTTCAAATCTGAATAAGACTTCTGTCGGTCTGAAGCTGCTTTCAACCTATTTCAAATCATCTTCACTTTCTCTTCAGTTTCTTTAACCAAATCAGGACCAATTAACTTGCCTTCTCCAATTTCATTCCAACATAGAGGTGTCCTACATCTTCTACCGTACAATGCCTCAAATGGTGCCATTCCAATGCTGGATTGATGACTGTTGTTGTAAGCAAATTCCACAAGTGGTAAAAATTTGTCCCAACTTCCAGAGAAATCGATGACACAGCTTCTCAACATATCCTCAATAATCTGTATCACTCTCTCTGACTGTCCATCTGTCTGCGGATGGAAAGCAGTACTAAAGTGCAGTCGGGAACCCAAAGCACCATGTAAACTCTTCCAAAACCTCGAAGTAAATCGGGGATCTCGATCAGATACTAAAGAAATAGGGACTCCATGCAACTTCACTATCTCATGGATATACAGCTCAGCCAATTTCTCAAGAGAATAATCCATCCGAACCGGAAGAAAATGAGCTGTCTTTGTCAATCTATCAACAATCACCCAAATGGCATCATGCTTCCTCTGAGTCAATGGCAAACCAGAAACAAAATCCATTGTTACTCTTTCCCATTTCCATTCAGGCACTGATAAAGGTTGAAGCAACCCTGTTGGAACTTGATGCTCAGCTTTAACCCTCTGACATGTGAGACATTTAGACACAAACTCCGCTATGTCTTTCTTCATACCTGACCACCAGTAATGCTGCTTCAAATCATGATACATCTTCGTATTTCCCGGATGCATAGCAAAAACTGACTGGTGTGCTTCTTCTAAAATAATCCTTCTTAAATTAGCATCATCAGGTACACACAATCTATCCTTGAACCACACGCTATCATCATTTCTCACAACAACATCTCGACTCTTTCCATTCTGACAATCTAAAACAATCTTCTGAACTTTCTCATCAGACACTTGAGCCTTTTTAATTTGATCTAACAACATTGGCCTCAACTGCAACTGTGCCAACAATGCACCATCATCACAAGATACAAAGTTAGCATGCAACGCTCTCAACTCAACAAGCAACGAGAGCGAATAAATAGTCAAACCTGCCAAAGACTTCCGACTTAAGGCATCAGCAACAACATTTGCTTTACCAGGATGATAATCAATCAAGCAGTCGTAGTCTTTAATCAACTCCAGCCATCGCCTCTGCCGAAGATTAAGCTCTCTTTGAACCCCCAAATATTTTAAACTCTTATGATCTGTATAGATAAAACACTTCTCTCCATATAAGTAGTGTCTCCAAATCTTCAAAGCAAACACTATGGCTGCCAATTATAAATCATGTGTCGGATAATTAAGCTCATGCGGCTTCAACTGTCGAGAAGCATATGCTATCACTTTACCTTCTTGCATCAAAACACAACCCAAACCACTATATGAAGCATCACTGTAGATCACATATGGTTTATCTTCCACAGGTAAAGTAAGAACAGGTGCTTGAGTTAAAATCTCTTTCAACTGCTCAAAGCTAGCCTGGCACTGATCTGTCCACACAAATCTAACTCCCTTTCGAAGTAATATGGTAAGTGGAATAGCTATCAACGAAAATCCTTTCACAAAGCGTCGATAATAGCCTGCCAAACCCAGAAAACTTCTAACTTCAGTCACAGACTTTGGTGGACTCCAATTCATAATAGCCTCAACTTTACTGGGATCAACTCTAATGCCATCTGTTGAAACTATATGACCAAGAAAAATTACTTGATCAAGCCAAAACTCACACTTCGACAGTTTAGCATACAATTGCTTCTCTTTTAAGATCTGTAGTACAATCCGAAGATGCCTATCATGCTCCTCTTTATTGCGCGAATACACCAAAATATCATCAATGAAGACCACCACAAACTGATCTAGATAGGGCCTAAACACTCTATTCATCAAATCCATAAAAGCTGCAGGTGCATTCGTCAACCCAAAAGGCATCACTAAGAACTCATAATGCCCATATCTTGTACGAAAGGCTGTCTTAGGAACATCTTCAGCTCTGACCTTCAACTGATGGTACCCTGATCTCAAATCAATCTTGGAAAACACTGCTGCTCCCTTCAATTGATCAAAGAGATCATCAATTCTAGGCAAAGGATATTTATTCTTGATAGTCACCTTGTTCAATTGCCTATAATCGATGCACAATCTCATAGTACCATCCTTCTTCTTCACAAACAAAACAGGAGCTCCCCACGGTGAAACACTAGGGCGAATAAATCCTTTATCCAATAACTCCTGCAACTGCACCTTCAATTCTCTCAATTCAGCAGGTGCTATTCTATATGGAGTAATAGAGATAGGAGTGGTACCAGATACTAAATCAATACCAAACTCCACCTCTCTCTCAGGAGACAACCCTGGCAATTCCTCTGGAAACACATCTGGAAACTCAGCTACTGTGGGAATACTATCAAGTTGAGAACCTACTACTTTGGTATCCACCACATGAGCAAGATAAGCATCACACCCCTTTCTAATCAACTTCCTAGCTGCGACAACTGAAATAAACAAGGATGCAAATTGTTTCTGCTCACTAGATACCAACACAATTCGACCATCACTAGTTCTCAAAGTAACACATTTCTTTTGACAGTCTACCACAGCTCTATGTTTAGACAACCAGTCCATGCCTAGGATCAAATCATATTCTTTAAAAGGCATTTCAATCAAATCACCACTAAACTCCTCATCTTGAACCACAACCGCACTATCTCGATGCACCTTACTAACAATCACACTATGCCCTAAAGGATTTGTCACCAATACATCAAATCCTAGGGACTCAGAATGCAATTCAGACACATGCAAAACAGATGCACTTATATATGAATGAGTAGATCCTGGATCAATTAAATCAAGTACTGAAATGCCAAATAAAGAGAATGTACCCGCTATAACTGCTGAAGCATCTGGCTGCCTATGCATCACATATATCCTCTGAGAAGATCCGGCCTCATCTAGTCTACTATCCCTGGATGTAGAGCCTCCTCTCTGACTGAACCCAGGTCTACCTCCTCTGTTGAAACTTCTGCCCCCTCGACCACCTCTCACACTAGGTCGAGAAATGGCAGAATCTACCGACCTCTGCTCCTGCATCTCAGGACACTCTCTAACAAAATGATCAGGCGATCCACATCTGAAACATACCCCTGCTACCCCCGTCTTCCAACAAGTACCACCATGTGGCCTACCACAATGAACACATATCGGGGGAGTGGATCTCTGAATCACTGGAGTCGGAGCACTCGCCACTGAAACTGTAGGTCTCGATCTCTGCCTCTGAAACTGTACTGACCTACCAGCTGGCCTCTGACTCCTACTGATCCTAGGAGCAAAACTTCCTCTACCTCTCTTCATAGATGAAGACCCTGCCTCAAACTGGGGTCTCCTAACTCTGGTCTCCTCCTCAGTATCAGCTGCTGCAATGCCCTGAGCTCTCTCCACACTCCTAGCTGCTGCAACAAGCTGGAAAAAATCATGATATCGAGAACCAGCCACAAGACACATAATAGAGGGCCTCAATCCCTCCTCAAATCTCCTGCACCGATCAATCTCATCAGATGTAATACCCCCAGCATAGTGGCTCAACCGGATGAACTCTACTTCATATTCTGTCACAGTCCGGTTGTCTTGCTTCAAACTCAAAAACTCCATCTTCTTCACATCTTTATACTCCCTCGGAGTATATTTCAGCTCAAACTCCCGTAGAAAATCACTGTAGGACAATGTAGGTGGATCATCCATGGCATGAGGAACCGTCTTCCACCAATCATATGCATCCTTCTGCAACAGTGATCTAGCATAATCAAATTTTTCTTCCGGAGTGGCTTGCAACTGAATAAATATCCTCTGTACTTTATCTAGCCACTGCTCAGCTACAGCTGGATCAATAGTACCCAAAAAATCTTCAACTCCATACTTCCTTAATTTATCGTAATGTCTCACTGGTACCAATGGCTGTGGGGGTGGTGGCGGTGGTGGCTGCTGTACTGGAGCTGGTCTCAATAGTTCTATCACATGTCTTAACCAATCCGGTGGACCCTCATCAACCGCTAGTCTCTCAGGTACCAGAGCAGATGCCTCTCTAGCTCTCTCAACCCTATCCCTATCTCTAATCTCATCAGGAGCTACACTCTCAGCACTACCCTCTACTGACTGACGTAAGTGAGAATCCATCACAACTTATATCTGCAAATACAGCAGAATACATCTCATTAAAGATCAGAGACTGCCAATACCAAACATGTATGTTATTCAAAAACTAACTTTTAAAGTCAAAATATTCCTTTTCTTACATTTTACCTAGGTTGAGAATCTCAAACCTAGGCTCAGATACCAAAATAATTGTAACACCCCTATTTCCTGTATACGTACACAGCATGCTCATACGATCGTAATATACGTATACTGAATATAGGTTGCCACTGTTTATAAAACATACAAATAATCCATTTAAAACATTTAAAGGAATTTATAATACACAATAGATAAAATGTTTATAAAAAACGCAACGGAAACTATAACCAATATTTACAAATACATATACTTTTTATAACTTAAGTTTTACAAAACATAAAATATATACATGTTTGGCAATATGTCTTTGATCTTTAAGCTCCACTATCAACGCCTCAAGATATAGACTCTACTCGGCCTAGAGGAACTCTCCGGTTCTTCCCTGTTACCTGCGCGAGGAATCACATTCGCGCTAAGCCAACGGCTTAGTGGTACAACCCACAATAGTATTATATTTTGATGCAATGCTAATGTCACACAATAAATTTTCATTATTCATTGATCTCACCATTCAAAAATCACATTATAAACAAAGACAAGCATGGGCTCAAAAACACTAATATGCCATTCAACTTTCAGAGTTAATATTTTGGTTCAATTATCACATTTATCATTATCATTATCCCAACTAGGCTTCAAGGATTTGAGTTCAACCAAGCTTCAAGGGGAACAAAGCATGCTAAGTATCAACCCAACTTGGCTTCAAGAACTAAACCCAACCTAGCTTCAAGGGTTGTAACATCTCAATTAGGCTTCAAGGACTAAACCAAGCTTCAAGGGGAGTTAAGCTTGCTAAACTTCAACCCAACTTGGCTTCAAGGATCAAGCCCAACCTAACTTCAAGAGATTGTTACTTTAGGCATGCCACCAACAACAGAACTCTGAAAATGGAATAACACATTAGACACACAATTTATTCATTATTTTATCATCAATTTCATTCTCATTCTCATCATCATTTAGGCAAACATGCCTCAATCATCATTTACATCATCATAGCCAACCACAAGGGCTTTACACATCATCTTTTCTCAATTCATATGTCACATTTCATCATTCAAGTATACACAATCAATTGCATTATTATTCAATTTGAATACTCATAATCTCATTCACATCATACAATCATAACATTATTCCAAATGTATTAACCATATAATAAATTACTTAACATACATACAATCAAATATGTTAAGTATCAAAATCATGTAAATGCATGCACCCATGTAGTTTGTACTTACCTCAATAACAATTCACACAACTCTAAACACTTCCTCTTCCAAGAATCTTTTACTTCTTAAATTATGGCAAATCACCTTCTTCAAGACCTAATCCAAAAATAATAACATACACTTACTTAGGGTTACACATGAGATAATCAAGTTAAAAGTCAACTAGGGCAACTCTAAACATGACATGCTCAACCACACGGGCGTGTCCCTGACCGTGCCCTAACTCCACAACACAGAAGCTTTGACACGCTCAGAACCACGGGCGTGTCACTGGGCGTGTAATACATTCTGTATCTCAGAAATATTGACACGTCCAACAACATGAGCGTGTTCATGGCCGTGTCAATTCTCCAAAATCACAGTAGCTATGACACGCTCAATAACACGAGCGTGTTACTGGCCGTGTCAAACCTACTGCCACACAGAACAATTGACACGCCTAAGGACCTGGACGTGTTCCTGGGCGTGTCAGGCCAAAAATCCAGATTCTGGCCAAAACAACACAACACCCAACAAGACACTTCCTTCCACCATCATCCACTTCAAAAAAACTTCACTACACACTCTCAAAAACCATCTCAAACTTGCAACAACACCAAAACCAGTCAAAACACACATCAAACACAAATCACAAACATCATCAATCCCTAAACACAACCACAACACAATCTATACCAACCAATTTACTCTTTCCTTCAATCAAACCCCAAAATCCAAAATCAATAGAACCAAACACTCTTAAACATACCATCATCAAACAAACACACTCCTATCATCTACAACACTCCATCAAACCCAAACATAACTTCACATAAACAAAAGAAATCAAGAGAGAACTTACCAAAGTTGATGGAACTTCTTAAATCTCCAACTTGATCACTTGATTCTTCCTTCAATTTGCTCTTAGAAATCAAAACCTCTCTTGCTCTCTCTTGTCTTTGGATACCCGGCCAACAATAGGAAAAGAAAAGAAAGATGGAGAAGAAATGAAGATAAGTCAAACACTTAACTCTTTAAACCTCCACCAAGACATTTTAATATTATAATAATCCAATTAATCTCTTCCATTCATTTTAATTTCCCATTTTCCACCAATTACTTAATTAATTATAAATACATAAATATCTTCTTCCTTTGACCATCACATTTGACTTGTATATATGTTGTATATATTTTCATATACACAACATATACAATCTCTTCAATTCTCTTTTCTTATCAATTTAACATATACACATAATCCCAATAAAACAACAATTATACCAAAACTCCTAGGGCACATTTTGGGATATTACATAACACCCATGTACCCAATACACGCACACCACATATACACACAATATGTGATATACGTATACCGGATACAAGAATGTCACGGTCCATTTTAAACAAACCAACCCATCCTTAAATATAAAACCAAAGTCATCATTACTAAAATCTGAATAAACTAAAAACATTTAACTTATATTGTAAATAGTAATAAATGAAACAACCCTTGTTAAAATACATATACATATATCTTCATTACCCCAAAAGGTTATCCAAAATATTTATTTAATAAGCAGTGGAAAATACATATGTGCATATCATAATCAATGTTTACAAAATTATAGAGTTTATACATGATGGCAATTCGTCTCTGATCTTGATGTCCACAACTCAACACTACTCTCACAAACTCAAGCCTAGACGAGCTCTCCGGCACAACCGGATCTACCATGTTACCTGCACGATGAACCACAATCGCGCTAAGCCAAAAACTTAGTGGTACAAACTTTGATACAAAATAGTCCAAATGAAATATCAATGCACAACATATATATATCACATCTCATAACATTATATTCCATTATATTAATCATTTGCATCTAAATTCATAATACACATTTAAGCAAAGACAAGCATTGGCCCAAAAAGGATCTAATATGCTATTCAAAGTTCAGAGTTACTGCCTTCGTCCATAATGACACCTTGTATCTAGCCCTGTAGGCAATATATATATATATATATATATCCATGGACAATGTAACAGCCCCAATCTCTTGGACCTCAACCCGGCTAGACCCTTAGCCCCAGTATCTTGATCCTCAACCTGGCTAGACTGCTACAGTTTTTGAGGCTTACGACCTAGTCTTTTCACCCCAAAAACATCATATTTATTAGCTGAGCCTGGCTTACGACCCGGTCTTTTTACCTGCCCAGCAATTCATAGGCATGTCGCCAAATCCAGAACTCTGAAAATTGAATAACATACTAGGCACACAATTTATTCATTCATCTCATTATCAAATACTTTCATAATTCCACTCTCATGTTCTCATGATCAATTAGGCACATTGCCTTAATATATCATCATTTTCTCACCTTTCTCATTCTTCTCTTTTGTATCAATATCAATTTGTCACATTATGATTTCACATATCTTATCACATTTTTCCATATTTCATTTCATATACAACACATTATTCAATTGCTTTGATACATCATCATATTTCACATTATGTATATCATAACATATAACTCATTCATCAATAATATATCAAGTAACTTAACACATTTCTCAACTAAATATGTTAAGTCTCAATGTCATGTAAATGTATGCAATCATTCAAAGTTTGTACTTACCTCTAAAAGCAACAACACCACTTTATTAATCTCCTGTTCCAAGATGTCCCTCAAACCTTGGATTGGGCAACTCAATTCTCTTCAAAACCTAATCCAATGGTGATTATAAATACTCACTTAGTGATTCACATAAGAAAACAAGAATAAGAACTATCTAGGGCAAACTATACAATTGACACGCTCAACAACACGGGTGTGTCCCTGACCGTGCCCTAAACCCACAACACATAAGTTATGACACGCTTAGTGACATGGGCGTATCACTACACGTGTCAATTCTCCTCCAACACAGAAGCTATGACACGCTCAGTGATATGGGCATGTCACTGGACGTGTCAATCTTCCAACAATATAGAAGCTGTGACACGCTCAGTGACATGGGCGTGTCACTGGACTTGTCAATTTACTACAATACAGAAGCTATGACATGCTCAGTGACATGGGTATGTCACTGCACGTGTCACCAACCTAGAAAATAGAACCAACGACATGCCCAAAGACATGGCCGTGCTCATGGGCGTGTCAAGCCAAAAACCCTGAAATTGACACCAAAATGCCACAACCAACAATTATCTTCCAAAAACCATGTCAACAACACATAAACTCAATCAAAACTATCAACATACCATATAATACTTGAGTAACCACTAAAACAACTCAATTACAAACACCAAAACACAATTACAACCATAATATCACCACTCAAAGTCACAACACCCACAACTCTTATCTCTTTCACCAAACTTATCCCTTTCTCTTCAATCCAACCCCAAATATCAAAGTTAACAAAACAAAACAACCTCAAACATATCAAATCAACCATAAAACACATCTACAACAACCATTCAACAAACCCATCAACATAAACTCAAAAGAAATCAAAGAAACAAGTTGGAAACTTACCAAAAGTGAAGAAAATCCTTAGAACTCCAACTTGATCACTCGAAATCCTTCAAATCCTTGAATTTGGAAGCAACAAAATATCTCCCTCTTGAAGATGGTGGTGATGGCCGGCCAAAGAGGAAAGAAGAAGATGAAGAAGAAGAAGCAAAGTCAAACCACACTCTTTTAACCAAACACTTTTCCCAAATCACTCTCCATCAAGCAATTTAACAATATAATATTAAACCCACTTATGTCATCTTCCACTATCTTTAATTAAATCTATTTAATTAATCAAAATATCTCTTGACCAAATAAGCTATAGAGTTGTATATATATTGTATATATCTCCATATACAAATCATATACACATCTTCCTATTATCTTTTCACTTAATTACATAAATACTCTAATAATATAATTAATTCTCAACAAATAATATTTTCAAAAATTTTAGGGTATAGTTTGGAATATTACAAGCCTCATATCTTAAGCTCCAATTATTCTTAGGTAAGATATCACTATAAGTCATGTTAAACCCATTATTTAACTTCTATAGGAGGATCTAAAATTTCATGAACTCCTAATGGAAAATTACAACTTAGGACAATAAGAGAATCTGCAAGCTTATTTGCTTTCCTATAAACATGGTAAAGTTCAATCTCCTAATCTATGTTAAGCATACTTCTACTCTTTCTTACTAGAGTCGCATTATAACCAGGCTCCATTATAGGAGCTAACAAAAGGTTTATTGCACAATTGCTATTCAATTATACTTCCTTTCTGCCAAGCGAGACAAATTCCATGATAAATGCCTCATAATTCAGCCTATGTGATAGTGTATGAACTTATGTTCATCACAAAGCCTGTAGCTTAAGCACTATTGTCATTCCTCACCACTCCTTCGGCAAAAGCTCACCTTGAAGCCATGTTGAAAGTGTCATCACTATTTAACTTGAATGTGGAAGCTTCCAACCAATGTGCACTGATTTCTTGCTAAAGTTGTGGTTGTTGATGGCCATCCTAACCTATTTGACTGCCTCAATTGCTTTCACTTTCTATTCAATTTTAGTTAGAACTTCCAACATATGCATTTAATAACAAAAATATTTACAACTTATTAGGATCAAATAATCATGATGTTATTAAAAAGTAAAAAAAAAATTAAAATGCCAATAAGGTATAATTGAAATCAATCATAATTTTTTTGAATATTAATATAGGAAAGAAGAAATAATTCTAAATTTATTATTAAAAAAATATATGACTATGTCTCATACACCATATCTATTGCTTTCTCCCCTAAACCCTAGCCACTTTCTTTTTCTTCACTAAGTGAATAGCCAGTTACTACTAAATAAAATAATAACTAGTGGTGAAAAAGTATCAAAACAATTGAAACTTTAAGTTCTCATAGGTTTTTCTTCCTCTTTATTTTAAGAGGGAGCTGCCATCAGTTTATTAATTGGCGACAGTCCTATCCGTTTTTCTTAATCTTTTTTTTCCAACCTACTACTTGATTTTTGTATTGTTCTTTTTTCAGTTTTGTATATTTTTTTCTGTAGTTTATCTTCAAAATAATCTTCAAATTAACATAAATCTAAATTTAGCATTTGTTCTTATTTTAGTGTTCTTTATTTTTTAGAATAAAACTAAATAGAATTCTAATTTTTTGTTATGAAATTTTATTATTTCTTATTTGAAAGTTATATATCCTCTTCAAATGGAGGTTTGCTCTTCTCTAATAGAGGTTGTTTATCCTTCTCAAATGAATGCGTTGTTCTCATATGGGAAGTGAGTCAATATATTTTTTTAACAGATGAAATGAGTGTACTACTGAAAGTCAAATTGCCTGCAGTATGTTACCATTATTCAATGTTTGTAGAAAATTTTTTTAAAAAGATCTAACAACTTCATTAATTTTGTATATTTTGTATATTTTAAAACTATATAAATTTACTTGTAAATTATAGATAATGGCGGGGCCACTCTTTGATGTGCACCCCTCTCGATTTTTGGATACACACTTTAGGGCCATGCATAATTCATATGAGATTTTTTATAGAGAAAATTAATCCATATACTATATTTTAACTTTTATTTTTAAATTTATAGCTGTTAATTTTTTTATTTTTAACCTTTTACTTTTTTATTTTTACCTTTTTTATGTTTTGTTTTTTACAAAAATACATTTCCTTTTTTTTCTTTTCTTTTTCTTTCTCTTTTTTTCTTTTCAATTGCTCAAAAACTATGCAAGATGACATTATTCATAAAGATATGCCTAAGTAGGATGTTTTGTTGAACTGAACTTGCTTCTTTGAATATCTATCTTGTGTTCTTTTATTTTTATTTATAGATTGAATCAGTGAAATCCATTTTGATTGATGCTAATTGACAAGTTAGCACCTATATTTTTAAATATACATTTCTGACTATATGCCTTAATTCATGTAACCCATTGAAATACAACTTTTTTATTGCGATAATTTTTTTTGTAGCAATAAATCCAAAAGTTACTGCTATGATCAAGGCAAATTGAATAAAACTTTTTCTTGTCCTATGTTCTAACATATCAAAATATTTATTTTATTATGAGATTTTCATCTTTGATCTCACAGGATTATAATTTGTTTTGATTTATATTTGGCTTTTAAATATAATGATTGAATTTTTTTGTTCTTCAAATATAATGCACTTTATATGTTAGATAAAATATTCCAAATAAAGATTTTTTTCAATTTTTTAACTTTTCATCAAATTTAACATATTATATCAACTTATATATAACATATATGTCATAAAAGTAAACATATAATATTATGTTATATTATTCTTTTGTAATTCAACATATATATCTATTTACATACTAACATGTAAGTACATATAACTATTATATTTATGGATAAATATATGTATATTAATAATTGTGTGTCATGCGTTATTGTAAAAGATTTGGCCTAAATACTAAAAGTGATCTAATTTTGTTTAAATTATAAGGAGCCTAATTTATATCAGTAAATATGGGCTTATATATAGATACTCTATCATATAATTTTTGATTTTATGATGGGCAAAGTTAAAAATAAGGAAATATGAACTACTATAAATAGGGTTATGGTCACCAAATTATACGTATATATATATATATATATATTTGAAATTTTATTTGGAGAATTTAAATTTAAATATCAATAATTATATATATATATATTGAGATAAATTAATTGAAACAACATAGACTCAGAGTGATCTCCGTGGTAAAATTAATTTGTTTTGAAATATATAAATGTTTGTATGCATGTAACTAATATAAATATCGATTGGCCCAAAGGAAAATCCATATTTAATATAATTATATGTGCATTTGCAGTAATAAATGTGGGATAATTATTTAGTTTTATATATAAATAATAAATCAGCCGAAATGAAGAATTATTATTTGATATGTTATTTTATTATCAGTGTTTGATTACTCTATCGAGATATTACCTATAAGCTAATATTTTGTCCAAAGATGAAATGCTAATGGAGTATCCGATATCTTGAGATGAGGCTTACCTTTATTTAAATTTATTATTCGATTTTGTTTTAGATTTGGTACTTATGTGAGCCTATTTGTTTTATTCTCAATTCAGTTTTTGTATCTGTTGGTAATATAATTACTAGATCAACTCCATTCATATGTTAAATAGCATGAATTTTAAGGCATGGTAAGAGAGTATATTAGTCACTCTCGGAGTCATAGATCTAGACCTTGCATTAAGGGTTCCAAGCTGATCTCACTGATAAGAGTATCTCTGATGAAAAGAAGAAGATGGAAAAGTGAGAAAAGTCTAATTGCATAAGTCTAATGATCATTAAGCATACCATTACAGAAGCTTTTAGGGGCACTATGCCTGATTAAGTGGATTCAATTAAGGGTTTTCTTCAAGACCTTAGGAAAAGATTTGCTAAAAATGAAAAGGTTGAAACTAGTACAATCTTGGCAAAACTCATCTCAGTGAGGTATACAAGCAAAGGAAACATAAGGGAATACATTATGGAAATGTCTCATCTTGCTTCAAAGTTAATGGCACTCAAGTTGGACTTATCTGAAGATTTGTTAGTCCATTTGGTTTTAATATCTCCTATAGCACAATTTAGCTAGTTTAAGGTGAGCTATAATTGCCAAAAGGAGCCTTGGTCTCTTAATAAGCCCATCTCACATTGTGTGTAAGAAGAGGAAAGATTGAAGCAAGAAAGAATACTAAGTGCTCACATATTCTTCACCTCAATGGACAGCAAGAAAGATAATAAGAGAAAAAAGAATAAGGAAGCTATGGATATAACACCGCAAAAGAAATAACATTGGAAACCAACTAAAGATAGTTGTTTATGATGTGGCATTACAGATCGTATGAAGAAGCAATGTAATAATTATTATGCACGGTATGCATAGAAAAAGGTTTCTTAAATTGCTAAAAGCCTAGTAATGGTGACAGATACATCTATGTTGGTGATAGTAAGTCAGCAGATGTTGATGCAATTGGGACATTTATATTATTGTTAAGAAATAGACTTTATTTGGATTTTAATGAGGCTTTTATTGTACCATCTTTCAAATGGAATTTGATTTCTATTTCAGCATTGGACAAATTTGGTTATTCTTGTTCATTTGGAAATGAAAATTTTTTGTCTTTTTCAAAATTCAAATGTGATTGGATCATGTTTTTTATCAGGTTATGATAATCTATATTCACTTGATACAATTGCTCATTTAATGAATCTTTGCATGTTAATGCTATCAGTTGTTATTTTATTAGATACTCTGAAAGGTCCAGAGGCTATAAATTTTATGATCCCACAACTAAGCCTATTTTTCATATAGAAAAATGTCTGATTCTTTGAAGATGTTAAGTTTATGGGGGGAGAAAGATTTAAGGATTTATATTTGAAGAGGAATATGATGGTATTTCATTAAGTGCTATTGACAATGATCAAGAATAGTTTCATATACTTGATATTATTTAAGAAACAATTTCATATCAAGACAATGTTATTGATCCTCCTACTCAACTTTAAAAAGTTATTCCAGAAAAACAAACTCTGTAATCTCAAAAATCATTGTCATTAAGGAGATCCACTAGAGAAAGAAGAAATGCAATTTTAGATGATTATATTATGTTTCTTCAAGAGCATGATGTTGACATTGAAGTGGTGAAAAGTGATCCAATCAACTTCCATCAAACCGTGGAAAGTTCTAATCCTCAAAAGTGGATAGATGCCATGAATGAAGAGATGAAGTCAATAAAGGACAATGATGTATAGGATCTTGTCCCCTTTCATGAAGGAATGAAACGCATTAGTTATAAATGGATATTTAAAACCAAGAGAGATTCAAAGAATAATGTGGATATGTATAAGACATGTTTTGTCACTAAGGGCTTCACATAGAAAGAATGCATCAATTATAAAGATATTTTCTCTCTAATTTCACCAAAAGACTCTTTCAGGATTATAATGTCTTTAGTGGCATCTTTTGATTTTGAGCTACATGAGATGGATGTAAAGACTACGTTTCTCAATGGAGGCATTGATGAAACAATATATATGGTGCAATAAAAAAAAACTATGTGTCAAGTGATGCAAAATCAGTGATTTGCAAATTAAAGAAATCTATCATAGGCTTTAGCAAGCGTCTCGTTAATGGTATTACAAATTTCATTAAGTTGTTGTCTCATTCAATTTTTGAGGAAAATTTGGCTGATGATTGTATATATATAAAATTCCATAGAAGCAAACATATTTTCTTAGTTTTATATGTCAATTACATATTTCTTGCCAGCAATAATGTAAGCTTGTTGCATGAAACTAAGAGATTTCTAGTAAGGAATTTTGAGATGAAAGATCTTGGTGATGCAACTTTTGCATTAGGGATTCAGATACATCGATATCGCTCTCCAGGTATTCTTAGATTATCACAAAAAGCCTATATCGAAAATGTTTTCAAGAGATATGGCATGCAAGATTGCAAACCAGGTGTTACCTCTATGTCTAAACGAGACAAGTTCAGTCTTGTTTAGTGCCCTAAGACTGCTTTTGAGAAAGAGAAAATGTAAAAGATTCCTTATGCATCCATAGTAGGGAGTCTAATATATGCTCAAGTTTATACACATCCAGACATACATTTTTTGAGTGTTAGGCATATATTTATGGAATCCAAGAATGGATCATTCAAAAGTAGCCAAATAAGTCATGAGGTATCTATAAAGAACAAAATATTATATGCTCACATATAAGAGGATACTTCGAGGCATCTAATCATGGAATATGGCTACGAAATTTTGTCATTGGTCTGCAAATTATGGATGAAATTGAAAGACCGCTTTTTTGTGATAATAAATCAGCAGTCTTATGTTTCCACAACAACAAGAGCTCTAATAAGTCGAAGTACATAGATCCTAAGTTCCTAATTGTTAAAGAAAGAGTCCAAAGTGGACAGGTATCTATAAAGCATATTGATGCAAACTCCATGACTATGGATCTGCTCATTAAGAGATTGCCACCCAAAGTTTTTAATGAGCATACTGCTCATATGAGTGTTATGTCATTTCAGGATATATAGTTTTAGTTGGAGTTTGTAATTTTGCTTTTCTTTTATAGACACATTTCAATTATTTCAATTTATGAATATTTTAAGAATGATTTCTGCAGAAATAAAGTTTCTCTCAGTTATTTACACTTTGACTCAATAAGTTTTAAGGTGAACCAATTGCAAAAATATATGTTTGGATCACATTGCATGTAATTTCCATGTTACACATCCATACTTGATTTATTCATTCAGTTATATTGATATATATGATCAGGATGATTTTTTTTTACGATAAATGTGATGAAATTTGCCATGGTTCTATGTAACATCATTAATGGATGAGATTATTTAGAAAAGTTTTTTTATGATAGCATAATTTTGAGCTCATAAAGTTATTATGGCATACAATATAAGATAAAATATATACATATATAGTCCAAGTGGGAGATTGTTAAATTTATGGACAAATATATATACATTAATAATTGCGTGTCATGTGTTATCGTAAAAGACTTGGCCCAAATACTAAAAGTAATCTAATTTTGTTTACATTATAATGGACTTAATTTATATAAGAAAGTATGAGCTTATATCTATAAATACTCTATTATATAATTTCTAATTTTATGAAGGGAAATATTGGAAATAAGAAAATATGTACAATTATCAATAGGGTTATGATCCCTAAATTATATGCATGTTTTCTTTTCTGATATCCCATTATTAAAAAAGAGAGAAGCTATCCTCCTAAATTCATATGTATTAATTTGAAAGATTAAGAACCATAAGACTCAATATTTTATTGAAAGTATAGATGTAGGTATGCTTCCGCATATTTAATTTAAATTTATTGATGATTTGACATGAATGATCTCGACTTAATTGGGATTTAGAATTTTTCTCCCATCAATAACTAAACATATATCAATTATATACCGTTATTTCTCTTCAATGCAACACATATATGTACCTACATATAAAATAACAGTATACCAGTTATATACTATTATTAGCCTTTAGCTAATAGTTATATAACAATATAATAGTTATATAACCTTTAGCCCCTGAATTAGCCCATAAAATAATAGTATATTGAAATTTTTTTATCTGCCATATTTTTGAAATTTACGTTTAATTTCATGGTAGTTTTGTAATTATCCATTTTTTAACCTTTATCCCATGAATTAGTTTGGGCTAATAAATATTATTTTTTTTCTTTTCATCTTCTATCAAAAAGCTAACGCTAAATAATAAACTAAAAAATCATTAGTCACAAGAAGGTGGAAGGTTTTTACATAAGCCAACATCTAGAGATTGAATTTAATTTTTGTTGCATCAGTCTCTTTCCGCAAAAGATAACAAGTGAATTTAATCTTTATAACTTTAGTTCTTTATTATTTTAGTTAGTTTGACTTTTGAGTATTGCTTTTGTTTATTGAAATTATTATTTTATTTTTTAAAAAAACATAAAATTATGGGTTAGAAAAAAATATAGATGTAATTTGTTTGCCATTATTATAATTGTTTGTATGACTAGAATAGAAAAGTAGTAGTGTTTTAATTAATTATCTTACTATAATGTTATTCTAATTGTCAATTTGTATTGTTTTTTATTTATATGGGCCATGGATAAATTTTTGAAAAGCAAATCAATTTCTAAAGAACAAGCTTCTTCAAGGTCAACTGAAACTAATATCTATATTGATGCATCAAATTGCTTAAGACTACCTTGCATTGAAAGTAACTTAGAAGATCTTCCATTAGATCTCGAGTTACAGCCTAAACTGCCATATTATCACCCTAATGATCAAGATTATATTAGAATGTACTACTTGCGAAAGGGACTTTGCCAACCCACTTAACATGATTTTCCTAAGAGGAAATTTGGAGATAAGTTTCATTGATTTTGTCCTTCTTAGTTTACATCAGAAAGCAATCATGAGGATTAACAATGAGTTAATTATTCAACAATTTGAAAATATGAAATCATATCATGGATAATTGTAAAAAATACTTCATTTTTTTTAATTTATAATGATTATATTGTTTTTCTATTAGAAGGAAAAAGATTTTATTAAATTTTAAAGCATTAGTACAATAACAAACAGAAAAGAAGTAAACTAAGAACACTAATAGTGGCCACAACAAACAGAAAGGAATCTGAACCCAAATAAAAAAGAAAAATAGAACAAAAGATAAAACCAAGGCAACCAACACCTCAAAAGACAATACAAAATAGATCTTTAACATTCTCCTTGTAGTAAAGCACAAAGACATCTGCTTGAAAGAGCCCTCGAAAGAATGGCCATAAAAACCAAGAAAAAGGCCAAGATTTGAGAAAATTTGCAGAGCTAAGAGATTGTTTCTCCAACAAAACCAGTAGAATAAAAGAGTGGTGAAAATATGAACAATTATGTTATCCCATGTGTTCTCAAATCATGAATCTGTCCAAAGAAGAAAAGGACCAGAGATCCTATATTGGGCCTAAAGAGGAAGAAGAAACTCACCAAGGACAAAGCCATACCAAAAAGAGGGATTTTGACATAGCTTCTTCTTGAAACTTTAATAGAGAGATGGAGAAGGGGATAAAAGCTGTGAGCCAACTAACATAGGAAGATTGAGAAACAAAAGGCTTGAAAAATATATATATATATATATATTTAGGTCAAAAGACGTGATCTTAAAGCTCCAAATCTGAAAGAGAAAACACCGACAAGAAGCTCTAGAGAGTCTAAAAATGATAGATCCTAGGGTATTTTCATTTAGGAGTTTTAGTTACAGGAAACTCCTATTAAGAATCAAAGGAAAAAAAAAGGGCAAATAAAAAAGAAAAAAAGAGCGCTGACGATAGCCTACTCTGGCAAAAGAAAGAGAACGAGAGATTTAGGGCTACCGCCAACAAAAGCTCAGGTAATAGTATTAGATCTAATGCTGGAATAGAGCAGTAATTGAACTTTATCAAAGAAAGAAAATGCTTCACAAAAAGAAGATTATTACAATATAATTTATTTCTAAATTTTTATATTGAAAAATATTAATATGACTATTTTAAATATAAAATAACTTCAAAATAACAAAATTTGATTTTGTTAATATCTAATTAATATGGCTATTTATTTATTTATTTTTCTTATACTAAAATACTCTTTTTGTTTTTCTTTCTCTCTCTCTTCCTGCCCTTCCTGTCAGTGACCTTTTCATCTTTCCAAATTGAAAACGTCACTGTTTATATTTCTCTAGCTCGCTTCTCTTTACTTTGTCAAGAAACGTATCGATAGTCACGCATTGTTACTGATTGTGAGTGCTTTTTTTACTTCAATTGTCCAATTTATTTCTACTTATTAGTCAATCAGTCTCTTGAATTAAATTAATTGAAGTTGATTCGATAATTGCAAGTGATTGATGATGATTGATGAATATTTATATATACCCTTTAATGTAATCATGTTGAGAATGATTAAAGTTAATATCTTGATTGCTAGTTTTGATTGCAAATCTTGTTTCTGTTCGACAAAACTTCTAAAATTTTTTAATGGGCTGTTTGCGCAGGCCACAATTCTGTGGAGTCAAGTATAATTAAATGAGTTCTTACTATTGTTTGTCTAAGCATAATTTCTTGGAGTGAAACTCATAAATTTATACTTAATATAGAAAATTCATAAAATTCATGCTATATTAACTGTTAATTCATATCTCTTTTTTTATTTTAATTGCTGTATTCTTTTCGTTGGATTGTGGAACTCACAAAAGCAAAAAGGAAATGGAGAGTAAAGGGAACTCAAAATTAAATATTGCAATCATTCACCCAGATCTTGGTATAGGTAATTTTTATCATTTCACTTATCTCCTGCATCTTCTATGTTATGTGATAAGGGTGATATGAAGAAACATTAGTTAGTCTCAATTTTTAATTTGAAAAGTTCAATTACGTTAGCATTAGCTGTGAGATTATTTGATCTAAACACATTTTTTGTTCTCATGCTCTTTTGGAATTATTGTATTACTTGAAATGCTCATTGTTTCATGGGGTCACTAATTTGGAAAAAGTATGAAGATTTGTTTCCTTAAAATGAGTATAGTGCTTATATGGTGGGAAAAAAAAGTCTATTTATGGTGATTTTAGTTTTGATCCCATGGACATGGTATGCTGGTGAGTGGTGGCGGAATTGGAGTTGGATAATGTAAGGTGAGACAAGTATGGTGGTTCTGAAGATTTTAGTAGTGGTGGTCATAGGTGTTGTCATTAGTAGGTGACTATTGTTGTCAATTGGCTTTCTTTATTGTTGATAATACAGAATGCTCTCTAGGGTAAGGAAAAGAAACCACTTTTTTTTATGTTGTGCAACCAAGACTAGATAGGATCGTGGCAATCTTTGTTGCAACCCTTGCATTTTTGAATTAATTTTGGTCCCTATTGAATGCCAGAGTCAATTGTCCACAAAAGATATAGTTCATACAATGATTTACATTTTATTGCAATATCACTTATAGCATGGGAATGCTCTTATATTAGGTTTTATTGAAAACACTTATTAATTACAAGCATATTTACTGGCACGTTATAATGGTTTATAGGTGGAGCTGAAAGATTAATTGTTGATGCGGCTGTTGAACTTGCCTCCCATGGCCATAATGTTCATCTTTTTACAGCTCACCATGATAAAACCCGATGCTTTGAGGAAACTGTTTCTGGTAAGTTAATTTTATTTTATTAATCAAGTACTTCATAAGCCTTTGTTGAGTCTGTTTTCTGAAGTTGTGCACTGGTAGAATTAGAAGACTAAGTTGGTTAATTATATCTTTAATATATTTGTATCTGGATTTTCCTTTTAATTTGTTGTTTATTTTAAATTAATGCTTGCCAAAAATTTTGTAAGTCAATCAGAAGTGAATTGAAATTTTCTTGATTTATATTGGGATTATTTGTAGAAATTAATAGTGTGCTCAATCCAACATATACACAAAAACGGATAATAATATTTAATATCAGATTAAATTGCAGTAGGTATTTCATTTTGTTCAGTAAGCAGTTTATTGATCCTATGAAATGATAGTCATATATTTCTAGCACTACATCTCTGTAAACGTGAGTTACAATTTACTAACTAAAGGAGTTAATTTTGTGATCCCGTGTTTGGAATTGAGTTACAGGTCAATACATGTTGGAAGTTATAAAAATGGAATCAAGGGAAAGCTTGTGCTTGTGTCTTCCTACCTTGTCAACCTATGTTATTAAGTAAATAACAAGATTTCGTTTGAGAGAACTCTTTTATCTCAATATTCAGTACACTAATTTGGAAAAAAAACATTACTTTACTTTCTTCAAGAATTACATTAACTTTATTTGTGTTAATACAAGAAATAAATTGTGAAAGGAAATTCACCCAATATACTAAGGTTATCCATAACTTAAGCAACAAGGAAATATAAAGACATGTTTATGAAGGGAAAGTAAACAAACTGCTAAAAGAACTAAACACAACAACTGGTCCATTTTGGTTGTGCAAGCCCTGCATCGTATTCATGTTCTTGTGCTGGTGATTGAAGCATTGGTATATACCTCTGGTAAGGCACATGCCTAGTTGTGGCTCCATAAATTTATTTTGTCTGAGCTATTTCTGTTTTATATTATTTGATATATTTATTTATTTATATTATTAATTAGCTTTATTTAAATTTTATATACTTTTTTATTAATTAATTCTATTCTGTTAATGTTATTCTATTAATTCATCTTGGCGCTCCTTTGCAAGATCTTAGAGATTAACTTTCTTTTATATATATAGACACGCACAAAGTTATGCATATAAGTTACAACTCATTATAGAAAGAAACAGGCTAACTTTGCAACTCATGTTTGTGAATAGAAGATTGAAACTCCTTTCATTTTGGAATGAGATTTGACTAATTTATGACATTTTGGCCGTTATGAAATGACCTTTTGTTTTTTTTTCATTAGTTGACTTTGCACTCTCTAGATTTAATTAAACTCTATCACCGATCATTTTTCTTTCTTTTCTCACTCCTTGATTTTGGGCCGAGACTGACCAATTCTTATGATTTGGTTGTCATGAGTTAAATCTCCTACTTATGGATTTTCTATGATTTAATTGTCACGAGGTAACCTTCATTTTTCAGATTTATATCAACTCCATCACCCTCCCTCTATTCTTTTTCTTTATTTTCTCACATTTTTTCTTGTTTCTGGTTGCTCCTTATCTAGATGCTTAAGGATACTTTTTCTTTTCTGGATTTTTTTAAACTTTTTCCCTTCTTCTTGGATGCTTTTGTTGCTACTTTGCTTAATTTTTATAGAAGAAATTCCCTCATATTATTCTAACTTTTGTGTGAATTGATGGAGGATTAGGGTCAAAAGACATTTGACCTACTTTAGTCTTAATTTTTATTTGGATTTTAAAATGACCGATTCAACAACTCTAAATATTTTGCCATTAACATTACTATGAGTATGGTTGTCTTATATACAACAACAACAACAAAACCTTAGTCCCAAGTCAATTGGGGTCAGCTATGTGAATTCTTCTTTTCCACTCGAGTTGATTTAGGGCTACCTCTTCTGATAAATTTAAAATAGTCAGATCATTGTGTACGACTTTTGTCCAAGTTAATTTAGGTCTATATCTCTACCCCTCTTAGTTATTTCTACTTTAATTAGTTCAGTTTTTCTGACCGACGTATCACTAAGTCTACGTTTTACATGGCCAAACCATCTTAATCTATGCTCTCTTATCTTATCATCAATAGGCGCTACCCATATTTTTTCTCTAATTCACTCATTCTGGATTCTATCAATTCTAGTGTTCACACATCCATCTTATCATTCTCATCTCTGCAATATGCATCTTACTCATATGTTGTTCTTTCACAGTCCAATACGCACTACCGTACATCATCGTAAGCCGTATTGCAGTGCGGTATAATTTTTCTTTTAATTTGACTGGTATCCTTCGGTTACATCACACTCTTGTAGCATTCATCCACTTCATCCAACTAATTTTAATCTTGTGACTTACATCTTCTTCACAATCTCCATCATTCTGAATAATAGAGCTAAGGTATTTAAAATGAGTACTATGGGGCAATGTTACTCCGTCTAAAATAACTTCGTCTCTTTCTCCATTCGTGTTATTAAATCTACAATGCATATACTCAGTCTTAGTTCTACTAAGCTTAAAATCCTTTGAATCCAACGTACTTCTCCAAGTGTGTATTTGGGCCTTTCTCCAAAGCTTCAGGATCACTATGAGCCTTAATGTACAAAGTGACTTTAATAACTGTACTAATCCCATAATAGTTAGCCTAGCTGAAAGTTGAGGTTTGGGATTGGGATTTATCATCTATATGATACTAACTTATGAGAAAGATTATCCTTTGCAAGGATTAAATTTTTTTTTTCTTTTTTTCTATCTGTCCCAGGGAGAAGGGGGCCGGGGGAGAGTTGGAAGGTGGTGGAAGTGTCTAACTTGAATATTGAACCAACTACTGATACTAGATACATGTATCCAGTGCAGTTAAAAAAGAACTGTACATTGTGGCTTTGCCAAAAAGAGAGTCTTTTATGCCCTTGTTTGTTTTTCTTTGATGACCACTTACATCCTGTATCAGGATAGAATCAAATGATACAGCTGCTAATATCAATTTCTTGTGCAGGTGCCTTTCCAGTTACTGTATATGGTTCTTTTCTACCTCGGCATATATTTTACCGTCTACATGCTGTATGTGCATATATGCAGTGTATTTTTGTTGCTCTTTGCATCCTGTTCCTGTGGCCATCATTTGATGTCATCCTGGCAGATCAAGTTTCTGTTGTGATCCCATTTTTGAAACTTAAAAAATCAACGAAGGTACATATATTTTTATATGTGCTCTGATGTTTAAGGTTCTGGGAATTGCAGAACTTCATACAATACTCTTACTTATCCAGGTGGTGTTTTATTGTCATTTTCCGGATCTGTTATTAGCTCAACACACAACTTTTCTCAGGAGATTATATAGGAAACCCATCGACCTTTTAGAGGAAATTACAACTGGTTTGTTTCCTCTTCTCTGGTTATCTACTGTCCATGTGAAGTATGTTCTTATGTGAAGTATGTTCTTTAGAATGAACTCTTACCCTGCAAACACTGCTGATTCATTTAAAATTTGATTTTGGGTCTATAGGAGTGGCAGATATGATACTTGTGAATAGTAAATTTACTGCATCTACTTTTGCAAATACATTCAAGCGTCTACATTCCCGAGGATTTCGGCCTGCTGTTCTTTATCCAGCTGTTAATGTGGAACAATTTGATGAACCTCATTGTTATAAGTAACTAACTTGCTTTTATACATCTTGGATCTTTTAACTTTAGGCATGGTTTTGAAATTATATATAAGAATTTATTTATCTATGTTTTTCTGCTTAATGTGGCACAGATTGAATTTTCTATCCATCAACCGCTTTGAAAGAAAAAAGAACATAGAGTTAGCGGTCTCAGCATTTGCAATGCTTCATACCCTTAATGAGCCTACTCTTCAAATTTGTAATCTGTCTGATGTCACTTTGACTATTGCAGGCAAGTTTTTAATACTTTCTTTCTGAATTCTATTGGTCATATGCCTCCTTCAAATAGCCTCATGAAATGGTGCATATTACGATTCTTGATTCAGGTGGATATGATAAGCGACTGAGAGAAAATGTTGAATACTTGGAGGAACTTAAAAGCTTAGCAGAAAGGGAAGGAGTGTCTCATCAGATTAGATTCATCACATCTTGCTCAACAGATGAAAGAAATGCTCTTCTTTCTCAATGCTTAAGTGTCATTTATACACCAAAGGTGCAATACGGTCTTATGACATTGATTAGATTTAAGAATGAAAAGAGTTTCACTTTCTTTAATAAATTGTACAATGAATGTAGGATGAACACTTTGGCATTGTCCCTCTGGAGGCAATGGCAGCTTACAAACCTGTTATTGCATGCAACAGTGGGGGTCCTGTGGAAACAGTGATGGATGGAGTAACAGGATTTCTTTGCGACTCTACTCCTAAAGCTTTTTCTTTGGCTATGGCTAAACTCATTCAGGATCCTGAGATGGCAAAGATAATGGGGGAAAAGGCACGACATCACGTTGCTGAGTCTTTTTCTACAAAGACTTTTGGCCAGCAGTTGAATCAGTATCTCATCAACATTGCCAGCAGCAAGGAGGACTAGGATTCATGATAGCATACAATGACACATCCTAAAAGACTAGTTCATACGCATCACTTAATAACTAATTGTGTGTTTCCTTGAGCTGTTAGGTCTATTTGTTCACATAGATGTATTGCAGTGGATACTGGAGCCGGATATTGAACTTGGTCATGATCAATTGAAAAAAGGAGAATGACACTTTCTATTATATTTTTTAAAATTTCTACTTTATTATTAAGTTATTTTCATCATTTTATTATAAATTCAAAATAAACTCGTTATAAACTATGTAAAATTTATAAACTCATTATAAATTCATAATAAACTCATTATAAATCCATTGTGAACTAAATAAAAATTTGATATTTTGATAAATATTTTATAAATTATGGTATTTTGATAAATAATTTATAAATATGCTAAATTTTAAATTATTTTTAATTTTTCTGCTATTTTTTGTCAAAAGTCCATTGAAAAAAGAGATTAATTTACCTATTATAGCGTTTTGAAGATCCTCGAGGAATTGTAATTTACTCATCTAGTTGACACGTCACCATATGTAGATAAACGTATTGCTTTGGCTAAATTCTTTCATAAAATTAAGTTTACATACTTGGTCTGTTGATAATTCACAACTAGTGTATGCCATCGTGCGCCACGGTGTGTTACTGTCTATGTACACTATTTTAACTTCAATTCATCAGCTTTGAGCATTCTGGAAGATTGTGGATTGAAATTTTTGCTGTAAAATTATTGTTGTAAATATGCATTAGCTTGTAAATTATTTTTATAGTCTATACAAATGTTTCCAACTATTTGACATGCGCTGTAATTACATATTCTGTAATAATGGTATATATATAATATTCCATCATTAGATAGAGAAAATTATGTCTCAACGGTAAAAGGAGCTTCAAGCTCTCAGCTATTAAAGAACAGCATTACAAGACTCGCTTACAACATATCTGAACGATAAACCCTGGTAATCAGTCTGGGCTAATGGCATATTTACCTCCAATTGGAACTACTTCCTGCTAGATTTTCTTAATGCTTTACACCTAGAAAACATAGAGCGGATTAACAGGAGAAGACCCCAAGCCTCGGAAGCTAAAATGCTTTGCTAAAGAGTTATTTGCAAAAGAATTACAGCAACATAATGCAGATGCTGACTTTTTCTTTATGCATCAGAAATATATATTCCTCCACACTACACAAATAGGTTATTACTGTAAAGTTTCTTGAGAAGAGAGAGAGTGGCGTCCATTCCATATTGCCCATGATTGCCTACAAGTTCAGGAACCTTAGAAAATCTACAAGCATTGCATCAGTATATAATTTGACAGTATTACCGGCCGAGTTAATGATGTTTGTTATTGTTAAATCACTTAACTACGCAATCAATATTTTATGCAGCAATACAACAAGGGGTGTTTACAAAACTACACTAAAAAGAAGAATTGTTTTTAAAAATACTATTACTTTTTAAAATTTTCAAAAATATCATAATTATATTATTTTTTTTTACAAAAATACGTAAACAAAAATTGGGCGGGCCCCTGCTTAGACATCATTTTGCCCGACGTTGTTGCTTTTAAAACATGCATGTTATAAAACAGTGAATATTTGTTTTTTTTTTCTGTCTTTTTTTTCGTGTTTTTTCATTTAACATATACTATAAAAATTATTTTAATAATATTTTTTAATATATAATTTTAAAAATATTATTTTATAATTAACATATACCAACATATACTTACATATAAGTAACATGAATATATCTAATTATATATAACATATATCTATATATACCGATATATACCGACATATGATGTTATTTTTTAGTTAAAGTATATGTATCATATACCGATATATACCTGTATATACCGACATATTTCCACATATACCTATATATATAACATATATATATATACATATATATATATATATCTAATTATATGTAATTTATATATATATTGTTTATATTTTATTTTATTTTGCAATATATACTCATATATATCTAGTTATATGTAAAATATAGCATCATATATCGTTATTTTTTTTAGTATATCTAGTTATTTGTAACATATACTCACATATAATAAATATACAAGAATAGTTATACATATACTGACATATATCCACATATACTAATATATACACATATACTGTTATTTTTTAGTTAAAGTATATATGATATATACCCACATATATAATCATATACCCACATATACTGTTATTTTTTAGTTAAAGTATGTATAATATATACTCACATATATAATCATATACCCACATATACTATCAAAAACATGAAATCTATATTTATAAAAATATCATTTTTTATTTAAAATATATGTAACATATACACATATATACCTATATATATCCATATATACTAATATATACTAATATATATTCACATATACTGTTATTTTTTTAGTTAAAATGTATATAATATATACTCACATATACATACATATACCTAAATATATCAATATATATTAACATATACTCACATATACTAACATATGCTTACATATTTTATTATTTTTAGTTAAAGTTTATGTAATATATATCAATATATAAATATGTTTAATTTTAGAAACTCCATATTTATTCTTTTCATGTTTGTTTATAATACTACTATTTGCTATAAAAATTAACAACATTTAAAAACCTTAATGAGGTGGTAGACCCACTTGAGAGTTGTTTTTGAACCAGAAAGTTATATGCAAATTTGCACAACTTGATATATATATATATATATATATATTACTTTCGACTAAATACGAGACTCTGAACCAAAAAGAAAATGAATATTTCAAAATTATATTTGTCACCAAGAGTTGTTTGTTCAAAAATGACATTTCTCTTGAGTTGGGCCTCTATCGTTTTGCGCTTCTTCAAAAACAAGGGTCTTTGAAGAATTACATACTAAAATTGCCAATCTCATATTAAAAAAAAGAATTCCATATATCTACATATATCGATATATACCGACATATGATGTTATTTTTTAGTTAAAGTATATGTATCATATACCGACATATACCTACATATATGTAATATATATAGTTATATATAACATATACCGACATATATCCACATATACCTACATATATAATATATATATATCTAGTTATATGTAATTTATACCGACATATATTGATATATATGTGATATATATTATTTATGTTTTATTTTTATTTTTTTTTTGGCACTATATACCTATATATATCTAGTTATATATAAAATATACCATCATATATCGTTATTTTTTTAGTATATTTAATTATGTATAATATATACACATTTATAAATAAATATACAAGAATAGTTATATATATATCGACATATATCCACATATATTAATATATACACATATATTGTTATTCTTTAGTTAAAATATATGTAATATATACCAACATATATCATTATATATCTATATATACTATCAAAAACATGAAATATATATTTATAAAAATGTCATTTTTTAGTTAAAGTAGATGTAACATATACCTACATATACTTATATATACCCACATATACTAATATATACTCACATATATCTACCTATATATACTCATATACACTAACATATATTAATATATACTCACATATACCTATATATACCCATCTATACTAATATATACTAACATATATCCACATATGTTGTTATTTTTTAGTTAAAATATATGTAATACCTATATATACTAACATATGCTAATATATACCCACATATATTAAAATATACTCACATATTTGTTATTTTTAGTTAAAATATATGCAATATATGTCTATATATATCCATATATAAATATGTTTAATCTTACAAACTCCATATTTATTCTTTTTATGTTTGTTTATAATACTGCTAGTTGCTATAACAATTAACAACATTTATAAACCTTAATGAGGTGGTAGACCCACTTGAGAGTTGTTTTTGAACCAGAAAGTTATATGCAAATTTGCACAACTTGCTGATATAAATATATAAATATTACTTTCGACCAAATACGAGGCTCTAAACCAAAAAGGAAATGAATATTTCAAAATTATATTTGTCACCAAGAGTTGTTTGTTCAAAAATGACGTTTCTCTTTAGTTGAGCCTCTATCGTTTTGCGCCTCTTCAAAAACAAAGGTATTTTTTGTTGAATGTTTCTGCTTGAGAAATGAGAATTAAAATTGCCAATTTCATATTTTTTTTTAAAAAGAATCACATATACCGATATATACTGATATATGATATTATTTTTTAGTTAAAGTTTATGTATCATATATCGACATATATGTTGTGTTTTACTAACAATACTAAAAAACAACACTCGCAAGCATACGAGGTTATTGTAGCAATGGTGATCGCCCCCATGGTTGTCTCACAAGGAATAAATTATTTTGTAATAGTTTAATTAACAAATAAATTTAAAAATAAGAGTGTGATATGTTGTAATAGTAAAAAACAATTAAAATTAGAAAATAGTGTATAATGGTTGTGCAAGACTAATTCAATTCTTGGAATAGTGTCTAAGGTTGTAAATCAATTTAATTAAAGATTAATTCTCAAATTATCTATTAATATAACCTTGAACTTAATTTGTTTCTTGTGATTAATTAGCAATTATCAATTCATTAGTTCTCACATTCATGAATTAACAATAATCAATTATTTTGAACTTGCAAATTAATTGCACCCTAGAACTTATATTTCTAATTCATTCTTAGGGTAGTTGAGTGCATAATTCTAATATTAAATTTCACCTCTCGGTCCTTCATTCAATAACTAGAAATCAATAGGTAGCTAATCTATCAACCTAACATTCAATCACTACAATCAACTAATAACAAGGCATATTAATGGAAATATCAAATCAAGCCATTTAATCAAATCTACTACAAACCCTAGGCATGGGTAAATTAGCTCATCATTATCAATTTAAAATAAATATTTATCTCAATATACATCAAATCACAATTTTCCATCGAAATATTAATGTTCTTAATAAACAACAACAATATAGAATGAATTAAAAGAGATAATATGAAAAACCCCTTGTAGACGTCAAGCGTTAAACTACTTGTCTTCCTCCTAGCTTCCACTTTGATATATGATGAAGAACTTACAAGCCCTCTTCAATCAATGGCTCTCTTCTTGAAAGATGGAATGGTAACTCTCTCAAGCTTACAACTCCTAAATCAAGCATTCTTTAAACCCTAACCTTCTTGAAAGCTTGTTCACCCAATTTAATCCCAAGAATTATTCTAAGTCTTGTCTATGAAAGAAGTGGAAGATGAAAATGTAGATGAAGATGAAGGTGTCTTGTCCAAAACCAAGAACAAAACAAGGACCAAGCCCCCTTCATTGGAGCCTCCAACATGTATGTATATTTCCACTTTCAATTCTTTTTAATTTTTTAAGACACAAAGCATGACTTGCCAACTCACACACTACTCTTTGTCTCCCTCTTTTTTTTATTATTTAAATCTCCATCCCATAAATTAGGCAAATTTTTTATTCTTTTATTGTTTCTTTTTAAAAGAAAGCACTTTTTGTCTCCACTTTGTCCCTCATCTCGTGCAAACAAATTGAAAGAATTCTCACAAGACACGACTAAGATATTTGCATGTGTTCATTTTTGTCTTTGATCCACTTCTCTTCTTATGAAAGACAAGGCCAAGCTCCCATTTGTCTTGGCCATGTCATGTGACATGGCCAAGATGGGTTTTGTCTTTGTCGTGTCTCTTGTGACATGGCCAAAATAAGTGAATGTGTCTCATTTTTTTATGTCTTTCAATTCTTTCTTATGAGGGATACAACCAAGATTCAAGTTGTCTTGGCCATGTCACAGTGACATGGCCAAGATTGATCTTGTCCTGGCCATGTCTAATGCCGCATGGCCAAGATACTGCTTCTATTTGCATATGATTTTCTTTTCTTAGGATGAAACACAGCCAAGACAATGAGACATGATCAGCTATATGGCTAAGACGAGGAGACATGGCCAAGCTTCAAGTTGTCCTAGCCATGTCATGAGACATGGTCGGCAACATGGCTAAGACGATTAGACATGGGTAGAGACATGGCCAAGATGAGGAGACATGGCTAAGCTTGAACCATCTTTATTGTGATCAATGTTTTTCCTTTCAAAATAACTTCATCAAGTGAATTTAGCTTCATTTTGCACATGCTCATCTAAATCATCAATCTGCAAGCAACCTTGAACACGCATATTAGAAAATTAACTAAAAAACAAATAAAATTATCTTAAAAACACATTAAAAATTATCATAACAATATACCTATATATATATATTTATATATAACATATACCGATATATATCAGCATATGCCGACATATATCTACATATATCTTCATATATGTAACATATATATCTAGTTATATATAATTTATACCGACATATATCGATATATATGTGATATATATTATTTATATATATATATATTGTAATATATACCCACATATATCTAGTTATATGTAAAATATACCATCATATATCGTTATTTTTTTAGTATATCTATTTATATGTAACATATACCCATATATAAATAAATATATAAGAATAGTTATATATATATCAATATATATCCACATATACCAACATATACACATATATTGTTATTCTTTAGATAAAGTACATGTAATATATACTCACATATATCAAAATATACCCACATATATTATCAAAAACACGAAATCTATATTTATAAAATTGTCATTTTTTAGTTAAAGTATATGTAGCATATATATACATATATCTATATATACTCACATAAATCAATATATACTAACATATGCATATATATACTGTTATTTTTTAATTAAAATATATGTAATATATACTCATATATACCTATATATATCTACATATGTCAATATATATTAATATATACACATATATACTAACATATACCTACATATTTTATTATTTTTAGTTAAAATATATGTAATATATGTCCATATATGTCCATAAATAAATATGTTTAATCTTACAAACTCCACATTTATTCTTTTCATGTTTGTTTATAATACTGCCAGTTACTATAAAAATTAACATTTAAAAATCTTAATGAGGTGGTAGACCCATTTGAGAGTTGTTTTTGAACCAAAAAGTTATATGCAAATTTGCATAACTTGTTTATATATATATATATATATATACTTTCGACCAAATACGAGGCTCTGAACAAAAAAAAAATGAATATTTCAAAATTATATTTGTCACCAAGAGTTGTTTGTTCAAAAATGACGTTTCGCTTGAGTTGAGCCTCTATCGTTTTCTATTTTGATAAAAATATAAAAATAATTAAAAATAATTCTAAATTTACTATATTTATAAAATATTTATTAAAATAACAGAATTTATAAAATATTTATCAAAATACTATATTTTTATTAGATTACAAAAAATTTACAATAATAAATTTATAAATTTTGCATAATTTATAACGAATTTATAATAAAATGATTAAAATATTCCTGATAAAAAAATAAAAAATTTTAATAATATGGTTAATGATGTCATTTTTCCTATCATTTTGCGCCTCTCTTTTTTGTTGAATGTTTCTGCTTGAGAAATGAGAATTAAAATTGCCAATTTCATATTTTTTTTTTTTTAGAAAAGAATTAAACAGTTGAAGAAATTCTTGCACAGTAGTATCGTAGGTGACAATGGAAAGAAATGAAGAAGTGGTCCGAAGGAGAACCGTATTTTTTTAAAAAATAAAACATAAGATAAAAATGAAAAATTGAAAGGTTAAAAGTAAAAAAGAAAATTAATAGCAGTAAAATTAAAAATAAAAGTTGAAAAGTAATACACAGTATAATTTCCTCATACAACAATATGCCATTAGCCATTGATTAGCTGTAAAAAAAAAAAAAAAGAGACCGCACTTGAATCCTGATAGGCTGATTCCTTTTTCTTTTTTTTTCAATTAAAATTAGTTAATGTATCTCCAAAAATGGCAATGAATAAAGAATTACACACTTAGTCCTTTCAGGCCACTAGATTTGCTAAAAGTCTGAGTTTGATTTTCTCAAGTCCAGTTATTATTGCATCTCTCATACTTGTCCTTTCTTCATAGTGAGCCAAACTCAAAACTTAGCTCCTTGTCAGCAAAATCTTAATCCTTGCTTCTCACTCATTGGTGTCCACAACTTCAGAGTCTGAGACAAGCCGCTAGTTACCCAATCCCTCAGGCTCATCTCATCACCCAAAATTTGTTGGTTTGCTAAGTTCTTGTTAACACCTGCACCAACATAACATCATAACCGTAAGTACCAGTTTGTTGAAGAGACAATTCTTTGTTTTCCATAGTCTTTTTATGATAATACAGTCTAAAAGAGAGAGAGAGAGAGAGAGAGAGAGAGAGAGAACTAAAAACTCTAATCTTGATCATGAAGTATAAAATTGAATGAGAAACAACCTGGTGCTATGATTTTCGATCTCTGATCTTTTACTAAGAGTTAAAATTGCACTTATTCATGGTTCTATATTCGATTCCCTAGACCATGATTAGGCCACTAGACGATTTTATTCTTCTTTTTAGAGCGATTTGTTTTGCAAGGGTGATTCAACTCGTTAAAAAGAGTTGAAACCTTGGATCTCATTAAAGAGAGCTCCTGCTTCTCTTATTTTTATTGCATACATCCTCCGAATAGGACTTATTACATAGAATAACAAAACTAAATTTGTCTTATAAATAGACTTGAATTCTCCTAAACTAGAAAAACTAAAATAAATATTTCCTAACTATAAATTCTTCTAATTTAGGAACCCAAATAAAATAGACTATTCATATCCTATTACAAATTCTTCCAATTTAGGAGCTCAACAATACTCTCCACCCTCAAGCTCCATATTTGGATGAAAATGATTCACCCTCCCAGTTGTTCATGTCCTATATTTGGCTTATGAGCTGTTACATATAAGATGAAGAAGGAAAAGATAAGAGGGAATCTAAAAAATAAGTAAGGCTTGAGTGTGAAATGTTGAGTTATAAATAGGACAAATTAAGGTAACAGAAATAGATTAGTGACTAGTGAGGAATTATAGGAGGTGGTTATCTGAATTTTGTATTTTAGTAAGCAGTGAGCTATAAGATATGTAATTTGCTGTTATGATTAATGACAATATTCTCCTCCCAATTTCTCTTCTTTCCTTTTTGTCTCTGCTATCTATCTCATTCTCTCTGCTATTCTTTTATCCTATTCTATTCTCCTATCTATTTCCCTACTTTGATCAAGCTGCTGCTGCTACTAAATCCTATTCCATTACATGATCATTCATTTATTACTGATCTGAACCATAACAACTGGTTTCAAAGCAGATGAACTGGGCAAACCAAATTTTTATAGAAATGAGTTAAATGACTTGAAAGAACAGAAACCCAACAACTACTGGAGAGATTGAATCAGAAGAAATAGAAGAGCAAGAGAAACTCACAGTGCTCTAGGATGATGTTAACTTCAGGTTCGAAGCCTTCCAAAAGGAACAACAGGCGGCTCAAGCTGAACAACAACGAACATATGATCAACTCTGTTCTGGGCAAATGTTGCTGGGAGCTCAGTTCAATCAGAGGAAGATGATGCAGAATCTAAGCAAAGGCCAAGAACCCCTACATGAAGACATACCACCAACAACTAGAGGTATTTTACCTACCCTTAGGGTTCAAGAAATTGACGAATTTGGGGTAGCAAATAATGAAGGTAATCAGAGGGTTTACTTAAACAGATTACTACCCTAGACGGATCTTCCCTTATTTGAGGGTAAGGAGCCCCAATCATGAATCTGGAAGTGTAATATATACTTCCAGATCTCTGAGATTCCTGAGGAACATAAAATGGAACTAAGACCTATCTACCTTTCTGGAAAACCCGAAATATGGTATTGGAGCTAGATAAAAACACACGAAAATGCTGGATGGGAGGAATTCTCAAAAGCTCTAATCAAGAGATGCAGGGATTCTCCCATCGAGGAAGTGGTTGTGGAGTTTAATAAGCTTAAACAATTTCAAGAGGAATTCGAAGAAAAGAAGGCAAAGATGGAAAGGGAAAAATCCCGACCTCACCAAAGCGTGTTTCATCTCTAGTTTCATCGGTAGCTTGAAGGAGATAGGTGCTGCAGTGAGGATGTTTCGGCTAGGATGACGTATCAAACCCTTGAACAAACGAGGTTACAAGAACTTGCTCTAGAATCCACTCATAAGGCTTATCAGGCAAACACCACTAACAGCTCCATTAACTTGACACCCAAGTCCAATCCCAGTTTAGATAATGCCCCAATATTGAACCCAAAACCCCTAAGCTCCTCTCCAAAATCACAACCAAACCCAGCCAAAAATATCCTAATTCCATTCCAGAATCAAAGAAAGAACTCTAATGCATGTTTTAGATCATTTTTTTGGTCATCAATACCAAACAAAAACAGTGATGACACAACAGGGACATGTAGGTGAAGGAGGGGAGGAGAATTGGCAAGCCATAGATTACAAGGACTAAGAAGAGGAAATCTCTGAAAGGGTCGAGTTATCCTTGCACGCAATTGATGATAGCCTCACAGATAACACCATCAAATTGAAGGGTCACTAAAAAATCCCCAGTTATTTTGATCTGTAGTGGGAATACCCACAATTTCATCGATGCAAAAGTGGCCGACGAATTAAAGCTCCCAGTTGTACAAGTGAACCCAATGACCGTGATTTTAATGGATGGAAGAAAAATTGTAATCCGAGCCAAGTGCTTTGGGAGTACATGGACAATGTAAGGTCACAAATTCTAATTCGATGTTTTACATATTGGGGATTATGACATGGTGCTAGGGGTTGACTGTATGAAGTCCTACACCCCCGTCACCTTCGGTTTTGAAGGATACAAATGATGTTCAAAAAGGATAGAAAGATGATTGAGCTCAACGAAGTCATTGATCCAACTATGTTAAAAATCCTAAGCGGGAAGAAACTTTGCAAATTAACTCAAAGCAGCTGAAATGGCATTTCCACTAAGTTTTTTGCCGTGTGTGTAGATAATTTTCACACCTCTAAAGAGCCCAATACTGAACCACAATTTCAGGCTCCCTTCAATACCTACTCACTAAATATCAACACCCCTCTAAAGAACCCAATACCGAACCACAATTTCAGAGCTCCTTTCAATTCCTACTCACTAAATATCAAGCCCTCTTTCAAAAACCAAAAACACTACCTCCCTTCAGAGTCATCAACCGCACCATACCCTTGAAACCTTATGAAAACCCAGTAAATTTAAGACCCTATCGTTACCCACATCTACAGAAGGAAGAAATTGAAAGACTCATTTAGGAAATGATAGATTTAGATATTATTCAACCTAGCCAAAGTCCATTTGGGTCACCAGCATTATTAGTCAAGAAGGATGGAAGTGGGCAGTTTTGTGTGGATTACAAAGGCTTGAATGATGAGTTAAACCATCAAAGATAAATTTTCCTTCCCAATCATTGAAGACTTATTGGATGAACTACATGGGACAATGATCTTTTCAAAAATTTATTTAAGGGCTAGTTATCATCAGATATGAATTGAGCCTGATAATATTTACAAGATAGCTTTCAAAACTCAAGGCACTTTGAATTCAAAGTGATGCCTTTTGGTCTCACAAATGAACCTGTAACATTTCAAGCCCTCACTAACGACTTGTTTCAACCTTATCTCAAGAAGTATGCATTGATCTTCTTCGATGACATCCTAATAAAGTAAGTCTTTGGAGTTGCATATTTATCATCTTGAATTAGTTTTTGAAGTAGTGGTAAATGAACAATTGTATGCAAAATGTGAGAAGTTTGTATTTGGTTGTTCATCACTAGGGTATCTTAGTCATAAAATTTCTTAGTGTCTAACAACACTAGCCAAAATAACTTCTTACATTGAGGGTTTGTTGTATAGAGTTCATCACAGTTGTAACGTAGTCTTTTAATACTATGATCTGCATTTCGGTCCAAGACAATTTTTCAATGAACGGGGAAGTTGTACTATCCTTATCGAAATTGCTTGCTTGATCTATCAATCTCACTTGCTTGGAACCGCTTTTAGAGGCCAAAAAAAAAAAAAAGTAATTGAGGCACCGCCAATAGCCCCCTTGTTCGCTACCAGGTTCCATATTGTATTTTAACCGCCGTCGTCAATTGTTGTTTCTTTTCAAAGGCTTGAGCTAAATTCATTGCTTGAACAAGACTGATTGGATGTTGCATCTCTACATCCAAACAGATAGGTTCAACAAGCCTAGTTGTAAATAAATTCAATTGTTGATCACTGTAGATTGAAGTTGCACATGCCAATAGGTTTTCAAATTGGATTTGAAATTTCTTAAACTGAGCCCGTTTAGTTCAAATTAACTAAGTATCCTAGATAATTAGTTTGTAAGGGTGGGCCGAACCTCAATGTACAAGGTTCAGCGGATTTTTCCCAAGTTATAGTGGGCTCTTCTAGCTTCAATTTGTAATACCACGATTGAGCTTCACCCAACATATGGTAGGCTGCCAAATTGACCTTATCTGCTGCCATTGTCCGTTGGTTATCAAAAAATTGCTCACATCGATGTAGCGAGATCAAGAGATCCTTAGGTGAAAAAATCTAATTTGGTATAACGCGGTATAATTCCCCTCCCACCATTGTTGCCATAACCCTACCTGCCGCTATTTACTAGCTGGGTTTCCTCCTTGCCCTTTATGCGACTGGTCTACCCTAAACTCAAGTTACTGATATCTATTCCTCCTACTAATCCTTTGTCGTGCAACTGTTGAGTCAATATGTGTAACTTAGCTTCCATCCTGGCTTCAGTTTCTGAAATAGCTTCCCATAGTAAAGTTTGTAGTTCCGCCCACATGTTTTGATCGACCATAGTAGTTGGCTCTGATACTAATTTGTTAGGTTTCCTAAACTAGAATTGAGCCACTGGACGATTTTCAATTAAGTCTTGCTAGGTAATGAATTGTTTCTCTTGTTCTTCTTTTTAGCACAACTTATTTTGCAAGAGCAATTCAACTCATTTGAGAAAATTAATACCTTTGGACCTTGTTACAAAAAGCTCTAGCTCCCTCTAATTCTTTTAAATCAATTATGTTTGTCTTACTTTCATTGCATACATCCTTTAAATAAAGCTTTACATAGAATAGGAAAACTATAATTCTCCTAACCTAGGAAACCTAAAATAAATACTTTCTAATTATAAATTCTTTTAATTAGAAATCCAAATAAAATAGACTATTAATATTGATGCAACAAAAAAAAAAAGAAGAGAAGATTTGTAGTCAATCTAAAATATGTAAATACATCAAGGTTCCTAATTAATTTAGATTTATTAGTCCTACTTCTAGTCAATTAAGGATTTAAAGTTCAATTAGGATTTTAATATAAGTTTTAGTTTCCTTGTTAATTTAGAATGCCTATTTAGAAAATACGAATATATTATTAGGGATTTTCCTTCTAGAATTAGGATTTATCCCATCTACTATAAATAGAACAACATTATTTTCTTTATGTATTATTCCTATATTTTCAATTCATATTTAATATTAGAGATTTTCTTCAAACCCTAATTATTTTCTTATTTCAACCACAATCACTATCTCACTCTAGCCCTAATTGTTGAGACTTAATTGCTATAAATCCTCCTGATGTGTCAAATATCCTATTATAAATTCTTCCAATGTAGGAACCCAACATTCTACATGCTACATTTGGATCCATATCTGTCAAACTAGTGCATAGCAATATAAAAAAGAATATGAATGTAGCATATCAAGTTAGAAAAACAAAACAAAATATAAAACTTATCATATATCAAAGTAACGAATGAAAATTACTTATTCGCCCAATCACAACATATCCAACAAAGCAAAATGTAAAAAAACCAATCCACTAACTCGCTAAGACTGCACAATGCATAAGTTTCAAATGAGAACTTTAGAGAAATCAACAAGCTTCAAACCTGATAAATAAAGAAGATTGCCTCTGATCAGTTTCCAACCGCAAAACGGAGTGGTTGAGGGAGGACTAGTCTGCACTTATATGAAGTATCTCAATGCTAGTAGATGGAATAGCTTAGTGACCTACGAGAATTAGACAGATTAGCTTTATATTTCTTGAACTGAAATCTTTTCAATAGAGAAAAATGGGGAGATAGAAATGGGTAAAAAAGAAACGAAGAATGAAACAGGAAAACAAACTGGATTATTTATTTACTTGAGACAAGAAGACAAAGAAACAAAGAATGAAACAGGAAAACAAATTGGATTATTCATTTACTTGAAACAAGAAACAAAGAAACGAATAATGAAATAGGAAAACAAACTGGATTATTAATCAAATAAGAAAACAAGAAAACAAAGAATCCAACATTTTGTCATTGTAATTAGCAACATGCGGTTGTGCTCCAGAACTCACAGCGATTGCTTGGCACACAGAGTGATCTCATTTTCTTGATGACAAACATAAATCAATTCAACCACCATGCATGCCGAACTTGAAGGTCAGATAGCAAGCACTCATTAATTCTATGCGACACCCTAGTCATCCAGGACCTGTTGGGCTTTTCCAACTTAGCTCGCCAGGTTTTTCAGCCTACAAGAATCAGTGAGTGTTGAATATTGCACGGCAATGCATTGTCAAAATTACAAATCTGAAATAATTTTGAGATTTTTAACCTTCCATAATGCAAACCCAGCAAAATTACATTTTCTTTCACCAACTCCATTATTTCCCAGCTTCTTGCCAAATAACTGACCTTAAGTTTTAGGAATTTATCAACAGCAAAGAAGACATCCCCTGTTGAATGAAGTATACAAAATTTTGTAGATAATGTGCAGAAAACATTGCATTCATTATGAAGACGACATCTTTACAACAAATTTGAGGCCCATCAACAAAATAAACTAAAAACTTAATTAATAGATGGCACAAACCTGTACATAAAACATTATGCTAATCACGCTCACATCAGAAAACACAGTACTGTTTCTGAGAAGTTCTCTTTTTATTAAGGTGGAGGGAGAGAGGGAGTGATGCATCAAACAGTGAAATCAAATAAAAGCTGATTATCAATACATTCTTTTTTAAGAGAACCTGATTTGAATATTCAAGCCTTCACAATTCACAACATAAAGAAGCTTCTTTAACAGGTGAAGAATTACTTCTCTACACACCTCAACAATTAGAAGTGCTATAAGTAGCACTCCAGCAAAATCAATAAATGTAAAATGTTGTTAAACAAAAATAAGTAAAATACAACAGTTTCTTTCTGATTCAGCACTGCCTTTATCCATGATATATAGGAATTCATATTCTTTGAATATGAAAGCATTTGGGAAGGAAAACAACTAGAAGTTAAATTCCAAACCAATGACAAAAAAATGTAGTGATCCTGAATTAACTATAGCATGTTAACTACAATTTTGGTTATAAAGAAGTTGGACAACTAGAAGAAAAACAAAACAGTTTCACCATTCAGAGCTGAACTAGTTCTATGTTTCCTAGATGCCTACTTAATTAATTATAAACAGCCACGTAAGCAACTTAACATACAGCACCATGCAGAAGCTGCTCACCTCATCTTAGCAATATATTTCTTTTATAGCAAGCAATCACTTGTTTCTATGTATCAAAGAGATTATAAAAGATACAAAAAGTTAAAATAGACTCAACTTCCAGTATAAAGTATAAATCATACAAAAGTACCTCCGGTTTCTTAGCAACAAGTGGAATTACATTCCCCAAAAACATATAATACAATTTGGGTCTAACAAAATCTTGAAAATTTGAATTATATTACCCAAATGAAGTCTAGGTTATTTACACAAAAGAAAATAATGTATTAGTTAGCAAGTCCGATAAAGTCTATAAATAAAACTAAATTTTTTTTATGCATTGCAGAAGGAAATTCTAAAATATGCCCCAAAAAAAAGGAACAGAACTTTACCATTTTGTCTTTGTCACGCATTTCCTCCGTCATTGGCCAGTCCCAATGTAGCATAGGCAATATGATCTGGCAAGATGCTGTTCTTCTTCATTTCATCGAACACAGCATGTGCTCTATCAATATGCCCAAGTCTACGATATCCAGAAATGAGAGTAGTATATGTCACTACATCTGGTGTCAAATTCTTTCTCCTCATTTCATCCATCAACAAACTGGCCATATCCATGCGCTTCAACTTGCAAAATCCATCAATTAGACAGGTATAAGTAATAACATTAGGTGACTGGCCCTGATGCAACATCTCTCTATATACAGCCCAAGCCTTTCTCATATCTCCAATTCCACAAAACCCAGCAATAAGACATGAGTAAGTAACCACATCTGCAAGGAAACCATTTTCAGTCATCTCCTTAAACATATTATATGCCTCACGCATTTTGTTGTTATGGCAGTATATGTTGATGATAATTGTATATGTGATGGTGCTCGGTGAGATCCCAACTTTTAGCATTTTTGCATATAATAGCAATGCTTTTATTGGATCTGATTGTTTAGCGAATCCATGTATCAGGGTACTATAATGAACAACACCTGGAAAAACATTGTTCTTAATCATTGTAGTAAGAACTTCCCATGCCTTTTCTGATTTTAGTTCCTTACAGAGCCACTTGATAACTGCACTATATGTGTATGAGTTAGGGACAACACCAAAGCCTTGCATTTCATTTATAAATTTCAAAGCTTCCCCAAAGAGTCCTTCTCTGCAATACTCATCAGCAATAACATTGCAAGTGAAAGTAGTTGGTGGGACACCAACATATACCATTATATTGAAGACTTCCAAGGCTTTGTATAAGAGCCCCTTTTTGCAGAACCCATGAATCAGCCTATTAAAACAGAAAGTGTTAGGAAGCAAACCATCCCTTGTCATCCCAAGCACAAGTTCACTGGCAGATTCCATATCACCTTGCAACACGAACCCATCAATTAAGATGTTGTAAGAAATCACATCATATTTGTATCCCATGGTACCAAGACTGCAGAACATATCTAGAGAAAAATCAATCAGCCCACTCTTACAAAGGGCACTAAAGAGAGAGCTATAGGTAACTAAGGATGGTTTTACTTCATAAGAAACCATTTCTTCTATCAAACTGAGAGCTTTTTCTATGTCACCCTTCTTGCAGAACCCATCTACCAAAATGCTGTAGCTGTAAACATCTGGAGATATTCCATGGTTCCTCATATCTTCCAAAAGCATCAAAGCTTCATCTGGTTCGTATTTTTGGCAAAACCCATGAATGACAGCATTATAACAATAACTGTTGAGAGGCTGGTTTCTGATTCTCAAGTTCTGGATAAATCCCCAAGCAAAATCAACAAAACCATCTCTACAAAGACCATGAATATATGCGCCATAAGTTACAACTGTTGGGCTTTCCCCATTCATTTCCATTTCCTCTAGAACCTCAGTTGCTTGCATAATATCTGTATTCTGTCCAAGATGTCCTTTGCAATAGTAATCTATCATAATAGTATAGGTATAAGAATTAGGCAATGGCCCATAATCTTTCAACTCTTCAAACAAACTTCTAACAAATTCCACTTGATTGGCTTCAACCAAACACTTGAGCAAGAAATTGCAAGAAAAAATGTTTAGTTGGAGCCCAAATTTTTTCGCCTGCACAAACATATCTACTGCATCTTTAAGCATCCCATTCTCTGCAAAAACTTTTATAAGTGCATTGATAACAACAACTGATGTTCCCATATGGACATCGTGTGGTGAATCCAACAAAGTTGATAGCAACTCTGAAACATCCAAGTTTACTTTCTTGTGATAAGAAGTGATACGTCCAAGTAAGAATTGCAATTCCATCTGCAATCCTGCCAATGCAAAAGCATGAACAATGATTCTGAAAGCATTAATTGAATGAGAAAAGCCATGGCGGCTAACTGCTCTGCGGAAACTTTTCTTCCTTGCAAGTTCCCAATCCAATGTCTTATATACTGTCGCAGCAAATGGAAACAATCCACTCTTTTTTGAATTGCTAGCACTTCTAGCTTTCCCCTGCCTTTTTGAATTACTTAGTTTCCTTTCTTCCCCAAGTATTTCACTTTCATTCACAGGATTATAATCAAACACATGGTCTTCTAACAGTAATACAGAGTCAGCTGAATAACTCACTTTAAAAAGACACTTTTCATGCGAAAGAACTAAGGCAAGTAAAGTTGATTTCAGGGAGTATGCTGTTGAATAAGAGCAAGTGCCCATTAATAACTAGATTCCATTCTTGGAAGTTAACAATCAGAAATTGCATAATCCCAAAATAACACTAATGAGGTTTCTATAAACCAGAACTCTTTTAGCTAAGCTACTTATAACCTTGAACAACCTGATAAAAATAGGCATGGCTGGGTGTCAATAGAAAATGAGAAAAATACCTACAACTTGATACAGAATAGCATGGAAATTATTGAAAAGAACCTACAAATTTGAGAAGAAAATATTCAGGTAAGAGAAACAGAGAAAGTTGTAATTTAACTATCCCAACTAAACATCTATTTTTGTTTATAAAATTATGAAATTTTAACTACATTTTTTAACTTTTAACGTTTTTTATAAAGGTAATTTTTGATAAGTTAATTTACTATTTTAGATTATCATAATAAATTTATTCACATTCTGCATGTATTTATTCATTTACTTCCTATTATTACGCTTTAGACTTTCATTTCTTAACTAGGCCTGAGAAAACTTTGGCCTCATTTAAAAACCCAGTAGAAGAAAATAAAAGCCAATTTCCAGTCAGAATGCTGCCTCTTCCATGCATTCAAGACTAAATCCTCTGTCACTGCAGGGCTGCATTGATTGAGAGCAAGTTCAATCATGTTGGGCTGTCTCTACATTTCTTAAGGATGTTTTGGAATCTAACAGATACTTCACACACTGGTTATTGTTGGATTTCAGTTACTGAGTGGAACTTTGCTATGAGTGAATAAAGTGAAACACTTTCAATAGGGACTTCGACATTTCGAAGTAATTCTTTTCAAGATTTTGGATATGTGGGATGTGAAGATAGTGAATTCAAAGAATATGAAAATGAGTATTTTTTTTAGTTTGATTGGGGATTTTTGAAACTACAGTACAAAATTTTCCAGGAAATGGTTTTCTAAGGTTGGAATATCTGAGGCATGTTGCAAATTTTCAGTTGGTCAATTAAAAGCAAACCAAATTAACAAGTTTTCTTTTTTCTCTGTCCCTTTCTTTTAAACAGAACACAACAGGAAGTACTAAAAGAACTATCCAGTTTCAAATACTGTGGTTTGAAATCCATCCCAAATCCAAAAAAAGAAAAAGAAAAAAAAAAGAATTGAAGCATTAAACCCACCTCCAAAACAACAAAAATAAGAATAAAAGAAAATCACATCTCTCTATTAAACTTCAATGCAACGCCCAAAAGGAGCAGACAGACCCACAAACACTTTGTATACTAATAATTTCTATATATTGCAAACAAAAATTTCTCAATTATATCAACAAAACTCATAACAAGAAAGCCAAAAATCAATAAGCACACAATCTTGCATACTCATTAAGCAAAACCCAATTATTAATTATGACTCAAAGAAAATATAATAATCAAATGAACAAAAAAATAAGAGAAAGAGAAATAATTTACCTAGTGTGAGAAAGAGTTGAGTGGTAACTATAAATATAAGCGATGACTAAAGAGCAAGAGAAAGAAGATAGCCAGCAAAAGAGAAGCGAGAGGCAGAATGCTACTGGTTAGGACCTGTTTCAGTCGGAGAAATGAAGGAGAGAACTGAAAGAAGCAGGAGAGATTGTGGGCTGTGGGGGGCTACGCAGGCTTGTTTTACCTTTTGCTGGCTTAGCCTAGTTCTGTTTTCTTGAGGTCAAACCCCGAAAAAATTATTTTTAGGCTATGTTTGGATGGAGGTAAGTTAGGGGTGAAATTGAATTTACCTTAACCAAAAAACAAGAAGGCATGTGTGAAAGAAATTTATTTTAAATTATTTTTTATTAATTGATAGTTTAAATAAAAGAAAGAGTAATTTATTTTTTTATTTTTAATAAAGAAAAAAATTGGTAAAATAGTCATTTTACTTATTTAAATAACTAATTGTTCTCATTTATTCGTCATTTTTCTTTATTTTAAAAAGAAATATTTTAGGAATTGGAGAGGAAATTGAAAAATTAAATTTATTTCATTTTACTTTCTTTTACCCTGTTACTTTTTACACCAAACAAAAAAAAGAAAAAAATTACATTTATTTTCTTCTCTTTTATTTTCATTTACTCTCATCCAAATAAAGATTAATAACATACATTGTTAATTAAAATTACTCTCTTACATGCTCGCATTATAATAAAAATAATAAAACACAATAAATATAATTAATAATAAATATAAAATAATTTATATATAAAGTAAAAATAAATTTTATTATAAAAATATAAATAAAATATTTATTCAATTTTTATAATAACTTTATCGAAATAATATAAGTAAATAAATATAATATTTTTATTTTAGAACTTGATACTTTCACTAATTAAGAATAAAATTTACACACATTTTTGCTATAAAAATTTATAAATTTTATTAAAAACAATAAAAATTCAAGCAAATTTTTTAAATAGAAAAAAATGTGAGTATGAGAATTTATAATTATAGATTTATATTAGAATTATTATGGATATTAATATTATTATTACATAAATTAAATTATTAACATAATTAATTTAACAGAAAAATTAAAAGTTAAATTTTTCATTGTTAAAATTTTTAGATTTCTAAAAAATATAAATTAATTATTATTATAAATATATTATTAATTAAATGAATTATTTAAATAAATTATTATTGTATAATTAATTTATTAGAAATGTTAAGTCATATATTTTATTATTTAATTTTTAAAATTTCAAAAATTATATAATAAATTATTTAATTTATAATTAATTTATTATGAAGATATTAAATTTTTAAAAAATATATAATATTAATTTGTAATTAATTTATAGAATATTAAAAGTAAATATAATTTTTTAATCAATACTATAAAATTATATTAATGTGTATTATTTAGTAGAATATTAAAAGTCGAGATAAAATCATATTTTGCTCATAAATTATGATTATTATAACTGTATTTTTGTTCTTTTAAATTAAATTTGATGAATTTTTCTTTGATGAGATAGAATAAATCTTTATGACGAGCCAAAATTGTAAAATATAAGTTTTTGCTGCATTTTCAGCTAAAAATGGAGTACAATGGAAAAATGGCAGAAGGAAATCTAAATTCATGCCATGGACTTTTATTTTGAAGCTGTCCAAAGGAAGCATAAGAAAATGGATAAGTCACAAAAGCTTAATAAACTCTACGCCTGTGGTATTTGGAAGCCACAATTATAGACTTCATTTGTCTTTTTTCATAGAAAAAGAGAACTAGAATTAAAGAATCCAGTAGCTTATCCAAGTCCAAAGTCGTGGAGCCTCAATGCCATGATTGTAGAGTCCATTTGGCTACTGTATGGAAGAATATCTCGCGAGTTAGCTTGCATACAGTTAAGCACGATCGTGACTTTAGAATCCCACGATCGTAGGAATTCTTTCAAATTGGATATCATCAATTCTCTTTTTGGCATTTAGATTGGCCTTTTTACTTCAATCCTTCAACTTTTGCAAAGTGACATGTAATTTATCAATAAATAAGCAAGACCCTAATCTACTAGAGAATTGACCCCATTTATTCTTAATAATTTCAACATATTCTTTTTTTCTTAATCCTCTTTAGCTCAAATTTGAATCTCACTCTTTTTATAGTTTAGGCTAGGTTGAAATTTAAGTATTAGAGGTCAATGGCCAATCAAGGACCTATGTACAATGATAGCCTTATAAATTTTAACCTCTAATCCACCTATACTAAACCTCTATCTAGTCTTTATTGGACACACCTCTCTGTTTCTTATTTATTTGACCAAGTGAATTGAGCTCGGTCAACCAACTGCAAATCCTCTATCCATTCTGCAAATAGGTTGCTCCAATAAGAATCTAAAGGCCTTCCTGCCATTTTTTTTTCATATGAATAGAAAACCTAATTGTAATCTCCAATACATAGCCAATGTATTCTAAGGCCAGGGTTAAGCTCCTTTAGTTGTTCAAAAACCTACTCTATGTCTGATTTGTATAAACTACCCTAAATTAAAGTTGCCATAAAAAGTTACATTTTGGATCATATACAACCACATGCATGTAATTAAAGTCCAAACTGAGTGGTTAGATCAATCAATTATTTTTCCACCATAAAGAAAGTCTGCTAGCAATAAATATAGGATCGATATATTCTATAAAATCAAATCCAAACCTCCCTTTGTGCTTCTCCATGACTGATCTTCTTTACCTAGTTTCTACTAGAAAAACCAAGTTTAGGCAATAAATACTGATAGAATACTTAAGCCCTCAACCTGTCACAGCCCGCCCAAAATCTTAATAGTTCCATACCAAGCAACTCATGGTGTTTGGGCTATTTTAGGTGAGCCACCAGCTCCTTCAGAGTGATGTTGTGCCAAAATCTTGGTTTTAATGTTGCTTCTTTGACAAGCTAAGGATTTCTATTTCATCTTTTTGTTTAAGGGATGATATAGGCTTCAAGAAACTCGGATATGACCCTAGTTGACTTCTGGTTGGAGTATAATCTTCGAGCCTAAGTGTAGATCCTAGTAACTTTCAATCATCTTCAACTTCTTAAAACTGATAGATAGTCTAATCTCCTATGTCTCATTCTCTAAAAATATATTCTCTAAGTCTTGATTTCTTGACTGAGACTGAATTGTCTTTAGCTGAATCAAATCTTCTCTTGTAATGATAGCTAGGAAGGAGAGTTATATAGATTTTAGAATATTGTTATAGACCATCCTTAACCTTTTACGGTCTTTAGAAAGAGAGGGTTGTAGAGGTAAGGAGGAAGTATCCTTTTGGAGCTGGCTTTCTTTAAATTCATTAAGCTTATTAATTAGATTTGACTTTAGCAAGTCTTAAGAAGAAGAGGCACATCATTAAGATCTTATGAACATAAAGCATCCCTTACTGCTACCCTTTTTCTTCTTGATGTTTTCCAAATTCTTAATATTTTTCAATTAGTATTATTTTACATAAAATAGTTGTTGCATAAGAGGAATTTTTTCTAGGCAAAATCAAATTTTTTTCACTTCATTTTTTTTGTGTTTGTCCTTTTATATATCGATGTGTTCACTTGGAATATTAATTTAGTTTCATAATTTTACTTAGTTTACCTTAATCCTTGTTTAAGTTTACGCGAAAATTGTATAACTACATCTACCCCCCTTTTACATATATTAATTAGTTAAAGATATGCAAAATGTTAATAGTAAATTATTTCTTGAGATTTGGCCTTATCAATCACCTATGATTGAACTTAGTTTTTCCTTTTAAAATCCAAGAGTTGATCTTAGGAATGCTTACACTCGATTTTTAAGAAATTGAGATAAAAAGATCCAAGGCTCGATCCTAGGACCAAGTACCTAAAGCTTGGTTCTAGGAACTTTTTAGAAAATGGAAAGGAACCTAAGGCTTGACTTTAGAAGTAACTAAAGCCTGATACTATGAACATTTTTGAAAAAAAAATGGAAGGGAACATAAGACTCGACCTAGAAGTACCTAAAGGTCAACTCTATGAACTTTTTTTAGAAAATGAAAAGGAATCTAAGACTCGACCCTAGGAGTATCTAATATTTTACTGTATGAACTTTTTTAAAAAATGAAAGAAAATCTAAGGTCTGACCCTCATAGTACCTAAAATTTGACTCTAAGAACTTTTTTAGAAAACGAAAAGGAATTTAGAGCTTGACCTTAAGAATATTCAAGAAAAGGTTTCAATATGCAAATTTCTTTTGTATACAAGCAATTTCAAAATCTCTTGAAGATGTTTAAGATTCTTATGTCATGCTTGTAGGCCTGTATATGAATGTTCATGAAATGGGTTATTATTCTTTTAAAACCATCCTTTTTGTAATTAAAGATTTTTAAAGAAAATATAACCTTTAAACCATAACAAGCCCTGATTTTGAAATAAAATTAATACTTTAACTTTGATTATGGGATCTCCAAGGCATATTCTTAGGTTTTGTCCAAGAGACAAATTTTGAATATAGGATAGTGCTATATATTTATGCCAATTAGGTATTTTATTAGTATTTCTATAATCCATCGATGTTCTCCTTTCCTTTCAATTTTATTTGCTTAAGAGATCTCCCAATTCAATGCTCCTACCTCTGAAATTGCCAAAACACATTTGATTTTATGTTATCCCATTCTCACATTTAGTGATTTGATTCTTTAAATATTACCCTTTCCACATGCCTTTAGACGGATTTGCTTAGCTTAGTTCTTACCATCTCCGTAAATGGTATTCCTTTTTAAATATTTCAAGAATAGTTTTTAACAAAACATGTGTTTTAAAGCATGAGTTGGATTCAATTTGATTTATCAGTTTTTTTTTTTGTAATTATTTGCAACTTTGGCTATGGTTTTTCTATTTTCTGAAACAACAAATATGCACGAAAAGAAACGTTTATTGAGGAAAGCAAATGAATTATACAAATCTAATAATCATGAATTTGATCTGACTTTGGCTAATCCCTCAGTATCCCTCTTACATTTCTTCTTTCCTCTCCTTTTTGTATTTTTTTTTTGTTTTCCAACTTTAACCATAGTATCATTTCACAACATTTAAGTTACATAGGTTTAGCAAGTCTTCTCCATCCATATTAGTGAAAATGAGAGCTTCTCTAGACAATGCTTTCTTTATTATGTATCTTCGTATTTAGGATTCCATTTCTGCAAGGATCTTAATACTTTAGTAAAATCTTTTTGAGCATTATATCCCATTTTTGAAATTTCCCCCACCTTCATCTTCTTAGCATGAGTCTTAAATAAGTCATTTTTGATACAATTATCCATGATTTAATGCTGCCAATCTTTTTTCCTCAATAAAATTTAATTGATCATAACAACTCTACACCTATTTAGTATCATCAAACTTGACTTCCATAATGATCTTTAGAGAAGGGATTTGTACTTCAATGGGCAATACTACCTCCATGCCAAATACTAAAGAAAATAGCGTCACTTTAGTAGATGTCATGGCTATGGTTCTATACCCATGGAGAGCTTAAGGAAACATCTCATGTCAATCTTTGTATGTTATTGCCATTTTCTAAATAATCTTCTTAATATTCTTATTAGCTACTTCAACTGAGCTATTCATTTTTGGGTGATATAGATAAAAATTATGGTGCTTAATTTTGAAACTTGTGCACATTCTTGCCATTTTCTTGTTTTTGAAATTCTTGGCGTTATCAATGATTTTAAGCTTGGGAAGATCATATTGACATATGATATTTTGTTTAATGAATTTCATAATCACAATCTTTATAATATTGGTATAGTAAATTACTTCTACCTGTTTAGTAAAATAATCAACTACTACCAAAATAAAGCAATGGTCATTGGAAGCTTAGGGTTCTAATGGAATAATCATATCTAATTCCCATATCGAGGAAGGCCACTAAGAAACCATCACATGCTGGGGGTGCAAAAGGTGCATTGATATTGTTAGCGTATACGTGGTATTTGTGATATTTTTGGACATAATTGATGCAATCTAATTCCATTATTAGCCAAAAGCAACCCATTGTGAAAATTTTTTGAGCCAACATATGTCCACTTATATATGTACCACAAAACCCTTCATGAACTTATTCTATCAATCTAGAAGCTTCATTTTCATCCATATATCCAATTAGCATTGTATCACAATTTCTTTTATACAAAACATCACCACTTAAAAAGAAATTCATAGTTAGTTGTCAAATTATTCTTTTATCACTATCTAAGGCCTTCAGTAGATATGTTCTATTTTTGAGCTATTGTTTAATATCATGAAACCATGACTTGCCATCACGTTCCTCTTCAAGGTTTGCACAGTAAGTATTCAACCCCTCTTATTTTAATTTTAATAGGTGGCATTCTTCCACAAGCATTCAATTGAAATATTACAGCTAATATGGCCTATGCATCTGCTGCAATTTGATTAATTTTCAATTTGGGAACAAGATCGATGCTTATGAATTTAAGTTTTTCTCTGAATCTAGAATATATTCTTGATAAAGAACCAATTTTGAATCTCTATGTAACACTCCCTACATAGCCTATACACTTAATTATATAGAAGATATCATCTAACATTCACACTTGTTCTACATATGTGTCTATGTATGTATTAAATAAATAAAGACAAAATACTTCTAAGTATTAAAGTAGTTGTTAAACTTTCAAAATAACTACTACAACTAATCTTATATTACAAACATATATCTGTTAAATTATAAAAAACTCCTGTTGATAACTTACATTAATAAAATTCTCAAACTACTCTCAAACTTGTACAACTGTCATATAAAAATATAAGGTATTGCCATGTGAACTATACAAAACACAATATTTATAATATTATTATTGAACCTTTATGATGCAGTTGATCAGGAATATAAATCTCTCACTCCGCAGTCTCAACTCTTCTTGTTTGATCTTTGCATCAGAAAACAATTCTAACATGCTAAGCAAAACTTAGTGGTGCTTATGTATTCACAATATGCAAGAAAAATTAAAGGAAAGAGATCTAAACATTAAATAGTTTAGAAACAATGAAAAGTATTACTTTCAGAACATTAAATAAAGAAATTAATAAATCTATTAAACCTTAAAATACAAAACACGATTAAATGTAAAATCGATTAATTTAACAATAATCATATAACACATTATTTTCAAAGTAGATAACTTCTTTAATTATGCCCATACATACTGAACTTAGATTCTAGATTTGGATAACAAGTCACTGTTAGCAATTTAATGACCACTGTATAGAATTTTGGCCAATGGCCCACTATGGCACTAATGCCCACTAAGTATAGTGACACAGAGTGCCCATTATCACTTTGGATATCCTCCACTAACCATTCAATTCCAAGCTAGATTTAAAATCCGTATGATTTGGGCAATTCAATAGTTATTAATTAACATTAAATACACAACACTTCAATGGAATAGTTCTTCGATCGACACTTGGTATCACACATATTTTATCATATATTCAAATAAATTTGTTACACTACTTGTTAGAGTTGACTTCAAAAAGAAATTCTTTACACTTTGAGGACTTATAATCGTTACAGCTAGAATTACAAATAAAAAATAAAGTAAAAAGTTATTTTGGCAATTTTCTCAAGTGACACGCCCAATGATATGGGCGTGTTACTGGCCGTGTCATTTGAATTGCATTATAGTGACTATGACATGCCCAATGACACGGGCATATCACTGACCGTGTCATTTATTTTCATCACAGTAGCTATGACACACCTAATGACACGGGCATGTTCCTGGTTGTGTCATCAACACTGAAACACAGCAACGTTGACATGCCCAGTAATATGGCTGTGTCACTAGTTGTGTCAAGCAAAGTTCTGTATTTCGAACACTTATCAACTTAAACTCCATATATCCAAATATATGATAACAATGGATCAAAACTAATTTCTTTAACATAGAAAGAGCTTACATCAAATATTTTTAGTAAAAACTCTTCAAAGACAACTCAATCAATCATTTTAATCAATAAAATTCATAGAAATTTAGATAGTTGTAAATCAAAAATACATAAGCACATACCTCTTTAAACTCTTCTTTTTTCTCTAATCACTTGTTGATAATCTCAACTTTTTAAGCTTATTCTTCTAAAAACTTATATCTAGATGTGATTTCCTCTTAAGTTTTATTTAAAATTTTGTAAAGAAGAAAGAAAGAAGGAGTTTTTGGTGGTGAAGGTGGTGATAAACGTGGAAAGAAGAAAGAAGAAGAAAGAAGTTTCTATATATACACACACATGTCCACATATATATGGCTTAATCTAGTATGGTCACTCTCATTTTAACTATGGTGCACCCTCACTCTCAATCTTTGATTCTAATTTGATTTGTAGTCATGTAAAACCATAAAAATACATAATTTTTTCAGTAAATTTTTAAGATCCACTATTTAAATCACTTATCCATACCACGTATATCACAATTCACTATCAATAATCAATATTAAATTAAGAGTTTAGTATCTAAAATTTTAAACATTACACTCTAGTTTCCCATTCTCCATTTAATTAGTTTGTTATCAATGTTGAGTCGCCATATGCTTTCAACTTTTTAATCTTCATATCAATAGCAGTTTGTATCCCTAAAGTATAACCCTCATATTCAACCATGTTACTGGTATATTCAAAACATTATTTTGTTATCCCTAAAGTATAACCCTCATATTCAACCATGTTACTGGTATATTCAAAACATTATTTTGTAATCATATGGAAGTATTTTCATTTTGGGAATATTAAAATCACTTATATCCCACTTTGTAAGGCATTTGAGGCTCCTTCATCAGGAAAACTATAACTCATTAGTTGATAATCCTCGACATTTTGGTCTGCCAAATAGTCGACTATAATGCTCCATTTCATTGTTTTTTGGATGATTTATATTATCTCATACTTAATCAGTAAAAATTGCCACTGAGCAACTCTCCTAGTCTAAGTAGACTTTCAAAGATATATTTAATGAAATCCATCCAAGATATTAAAAAGATGGTATATTATAATATATAATGCCTTAAACGATGAGCAACACATGCTAGTGTAGTACAAGTCCTTTCCAATAGAGAATATTTTGATTCATAATTTGTGAACTTTTTGCTTATATAGCATGTGATTTGTTCCTTCCTCCCTAAATCATCATGCTACTTACAAACACCGCACATTAAGTTCTAAAAATTATTAAGTATAAGAGGAGAGCTCAACTTGGTATTGGTGGTTGAAGAACTGAAGGGTTCTGTAAATAATGTTTGATTTTATCAAAGGCTATCTGACATTCCTTATTCCATTTTCCAAGTTGTTTTTTTCTTAAAAGCTTAAAGATATGCTCACATGTAGCTATTAAATATGAAATGAATCGAGCTACATAGTTAAGCCTTCCTAAAAAAGCTTCGGACCTCCTTTTTAGTTTTGTAAGCTAGCATTTCGACTATTAGCTTTGATCTTATTATGATCAATCTTAATTCCGCTCATGCTAATTATGAATCCTAGTAATTTCCTTGATGAAACACCAAATATACATTTTAAGAGATTTAATCAGAGCTGATACTTCTTTAGCCATTTGAATAACCTTTTTAAGACTATGATATGGTCTTCATCAGATAGAGATTTTATCATCATGTTATCAATATACACCTTTATTTTTTTATGCATCATGTCATGAAGTAGGGTAAACATCACTCTTTGGTATGTTGCCCTAGGATATTTTAATCCAAAAGACATTACCTTATAAACAAATGTTCTCCATAGAGTGATGAAAATTGTTTTTCCATATCATTAGAGTTCATTTTAATTTGGTTATACCCTAAGAATCTGTCCATCTAGGAAACCATATGAACTTAAGCTGTATTATCAACTAGTATATCAATGTGCGGTAAGAAAAAATTATTCTTTGGACTTACCCGATTAAGATCTCGATAATCAACACATATCCTAACTTTTCTCATTCTTCAAAATGGAAATATTGTTGGCCAGCTATTCTACATACTTAGCTACTTCTATATATTGAAATTTTGATGTTGGTTGAAATTCAAGTAAAAAAGTTAACTTAAAATTATTGACAAATATATATAATACAATCAATATTTTTCTTATTATTGATAAATAAGTTTCACTTATTTCATCTCTTATAACTTTTTTTATAGTTGGTATTTACTTTTTTTAAGAATTTATAAATATTAACAGTTAAATGATAATATGATAGTGAGATAAAAAAAATATATATTTTATCTCTAGTGAACATAGCAAGAATTTGAAAATGTGATCAAATATGATATTAAAATTTTATTTTTCCTATAAGGGTAAATTATAACATAATAAAATATTTATGTCAGTTAAATAAATATGATGACAAAATATATGAAAATAAATAAATTGAAATTACATAAAAATTATAAGATTCGACATAAGCTCGCATCCTTAGATAAAGGGAGACCCAAAATCCAAGAGTGACACAAATTTTTAAAAAATAATATTCAAAAATCTAGAACTCGGCTATACCTTGAACTCAATTTACTAAAAACCTCTCAAAAAATGTTTAAAGGAAAGTTATTCAAGAATTATTATGATCCATGAAAAGTAAGTTAAATATATCTATATATAAATATATGGCACAATTGACAAACTAAAAGTATGGTTCATGGTGGAGCATGTGACACACATGTGGCAATGGTTGGCCAAATTCACCAACAAATTCAATTTGTAGAATTTGGTAGCAAATTTGCTCCATCACACTTCAATGAATTCAAATCACTAATAAATCTTTCACCTTGACTTAAATTCACTATACTAAATTAAAGGATATTTTATCTACATTGTCCAAATAGCCTCTTAAAACTCAATTATTAAAAATACCAATCAGGTTCAATCAATGTATGAACTTACTCACTAAAAAAGGTTTAGTCATCATATCAACAAAGTTATCAGTAGTACTTATTTTCTTAATAACAATATTTTTTGAGAAATAATATCTCAAACAAAATAATATTTCACATCAATATACCTTTTTTTCTCTTGGAACATTTAATTCTTTAACAAGTGAATAATACTTTGGCTATCATAATAAATGATGGTCACTTCTAAATCCAAACTGACCTCTCTATATAAATCTCTTAGCCAAATGGCTTTACAGGTTCAAACACTACTATGTACTTTGCCTCTATAGTGGAAAATGTAAATGTAAATTTTAAGATAGCTTTCCAACTAATAGCACAATTGCCAAAGATAAATAAATAACCTATGATCAATCTCATTTTATCAAGATCACCGTCACAATCTAAATTAACATAACCAACTACTTTACTCTTACTTCTTTCAAATTTCAAACAAGCATTAGTAGTGCCTATCAAATATCTCAAAATCCATTTGACATCTTGTAGTCTCTTTTCCCAAATTAGACATATATCTACTAACAATATTAACTTAATGTGCAATGTTAGGATGAGTATAAAACCATAGCTTTTGTAACACTGCCAACAACACTCAACTAAGGAACATGTGACGTGTACTTAATGTCTTTTTCAGGCTATGGTGATAAAGTAACAAATAGTTTAAATGAGTAACAAGTTGGAGTACTTACAAATTTATCATTTTTCATGCCAAAGCATTAAAACTTTCTCAACATAATTCCTCTAAGTTAGATAAAGTTTATTCTAAGTTAGATAAAGTTTACTTGCAATCATTTCTCTTTGAATCTCTACATGCATAATTTTTTTGGCTGCTTCCAAATCTTTCATTTCAAATTCACCACTTAAATTTTCTTTCAACATGTTAATTTCAAATATGTCATTGGTTATAATAAGCTTTTCAACCACATAAACCAACAGTAATTGAATAAGCTATTAGTAAGTTTTATAAAATACACACAACTATCATATTCTCTACTAGAATAGCTGTGCACAACCATAAAAAAAAATCAAATTGCTTATACCACAATTGAAGGGACTACTTGAAACCGTATAGTAATTTCTTCAATAAGCAAATATGGTCTTCCTTGCCTTCAATGTGAAAACTCTTAGGTTGTTTCATGTAATTTTTCTCTTCAAGTTCACTATGCAAGAATATTATTTTAACCTTTAATTGTTCTAAATCTAAATCATGCCTAACAATAAGAGCAAGCAAAACAGAAATAGAACTATATTTAGCAACAGACGAGAAAGTCATTAAAATTAACTATTTATACTTAACTATGGCCCTTAACAACAAACTATACCTCATATCTTATATCTTCAACATCTAGAATGGTGTCTTTCTTTTTAAAAAATTCATTTACAATCAATAAGTTTCTTATCTTTAGGTGGTTTCACAAATTCCCAAGATATGTTCTTGTGAAAAGATTCCACCTTCTCTTGTGTAAAAACCAACCATTTAGCAGAATTATCAGAAGAGATAGCTCCTGAATATATTGAAGGATCACTAACTCTTTCTGTTTCTTGTGCAGCAACATAAGCAAAGGCAATATAATATGTTAATATTTAAGATTTCCTAATTTTTTTCACTGGTTTATTTTTAGCAACTGAATACTTCTCTTGCTCTATTGTTGGTTCTTCTATTTTAGTAGAAGCATGCGACAGACTTATATTTTATATTCGAGTACTTTTATGTAATGGAGAAGAATTCTCTACCTTGAGCTCAATGCCCACCCACTAGTATGAATTCTGTACATTTGTATAGAAAAACAACAAACTCCTTCTTTTGGATGAAGAATGACTAACTTTTTGAATATAACATCCCTACTAATCACAAACTTAGTGACTTCGGATTAGTACACAAAATTCTAAATCCATTTACTCTAGATGGATAACCAATGAAGATGCTCTTCTTAGATTTGGTTTCTAGTTTCCTATCGTTGACATAGAGATAAATATGATATTCAAATATCATTAGCTAATTAGGAGGTTTACTAAACATACCTCTTCTAAGGTTTTACAAAAAAAAAATGATGCAGATGGAGAAAGACTCACCAAATAGCTAGTTATCAAAATTGTTTCTATCCAAAAATCCTAAAATAACTCATAATTTGACAACATACAACATAATTTCTTCAATAGAGTTCTGTCCATATACTCAACTATGTCATTTTGTTATACAGTTCCTTTAATTGCGAGATGCCTCACTATCCCTTCATCTTTGCAATATTTGTTAAACTCATTATTGTAGAACTCTCTAAGGCATTATCAGCACTAAGACACTGGACCTTTTTTTGTTTGTCCCTTTTTTTTTCCCACTAAGGCCTTTCATTGCTTGAAAGTGACAAAAACATCATTTTTATGCTTAGAAAATAAATCCATAACTTTTTAGAGTAGTCATAAATGAAGGTAAGTATATATCATGCACCACCTTTTGAAGGAACACGTGTTGGCCCCAAAGGTCTAAATGAATGTAATTCATAGTACCTTTAGTCTTTTGAATTCATATATTGAAGCTCACTAACTTATGTTTAGTGAAAATACAATATTCACAAACTCCAATATAGACGTATTTTAGCCCCAATAAAGACCTCTTTTGCTTAATATTGTAAGCCTTTTTTGCTCATTTATCCAAACCTCATATGCCACAACTTTGCCATCTGAACTTAACATGGAAGAAGAAGAAACTATAGTTGAACTTGTAATAATAGATCCTTATGACACATATAACTTACCAATATAGTTGACTTTCATCACAACAAGAGCATCTTTTAAAACCTTCAAGATACAACCTCTATAAGAAAAACCTATAACCATTTTTTATTAAGAGCTAGCAAAGAGACAAGGTTCTTCTTCGTGTCAGGAACATATTAAACTTCAATCAATGTTCTAATCACGCCATCGTGTATTTTTATGTTGGCAATACAGATATTAGTAACTTTACAAGGGTGATCATTGCCCATCAACATAACTCCTCAGTCTATGATTCATAAGAGGACAATCTGTAACATCCTAAAATTTTTGAAAATTTTTAATTTTTGAAAAATTTGATAAAATAAATTATAATTTAAAAGGATAAATTAAATTAATGGTTTTAAATGAAAAATGAAGGGATTTTAAATGAAAAAGTGGAATATATATGTGATATATATATAAAATATACATAACATATAAAAGTCAACACTTTTTAAAAGAAAAGGGTATTTTGGTAATTAAATCTTATAAATTCAAAATTAATAAAATAATTCAAAAATAAATTATTTTTGAATGGAAGAGAAAAATTAGGACTTTTAATTTATTAAAAAAATAATTAAATATTAAATATTAAATTATTTTAATATATATATATGTGTGGTTAAAAAAAAGATGAAAGGAAAAGAAATATTAAAAGTCTTCTTCTTCTTCTTCTCTTTCCTTTGGCCAAATTTTTCATGGGAGTTAGACTAAGAATTTGATTCTTCCATACTCCATAAATTGAAGAAATTAACAAGTTTCAAGTGAATTTTTGGTGATCTTCACCAAAATTAGTAAGTTTCTATCTCTTTTCTTTGAATTCCTTGGAAATTTGGATTATGTGAGTTAGGGGTGGACAAAAAAATCGAGAAAACCGAACCGACAGAGGACCGACCGAAAACCGACCGAAAAATCGGTTAATCGACTGGTCGGTTCGGTTTTCGGTTCTAAAATACATCAAACCGAAAATATTCGGTCGGCCAGCGGTTTCATTGCTCAGAAAACCGAACCGACCGAAAACCGACCGATTTTTTTTGGTTTGATGTAAAACCACTGGTTTATAATGAAACCGACCGAATTTTTTTGGTCTAAACCAATTTTTTTGCTCTAAACCGAAACAGACCGAATTTTTTGGTCTAAATCAATTTTTTCGGTCTGAACCGAAACCGACCAAAAATTTTCGGTCGATTTTTTTTTCGATTAATCGACTGGTCGGTTCGGTTTCGGTTATTAATATACTTAATCGGTTTTTGGTCGGTTTTTGAAAATCGGTTCGGTTCGGTGAACCGAACCGAAAATGGCCACCCCTAATGTGAGTTTTGATATTTTGATGTAGTATGTTATAATTATTGGAATTGGTGTGTATGATGTTATTTTGGGTAGTTAACAATGATTCTAAGATTAGATTGAAGAGATGATGGAGTTTGGTTAAAGAATGGTGATGAGAGAGAATTTAGGGTTATGAATTTTTGGGGTTTTGAAAACATGAACTTTAATTGTGCAAATTGATTCCAAATGAGTTGTTTTGATTCATAAACAAGTATTTTAAAATCAAATATTGGATTTGGTGGTGTTGGGTTGGAGTTTGAGAATGGAAGTGGAGATTTAGGGTTTTGGAAAAGTGATTTTCCAAAGTGGTTAAATTGTGTAATTTTATTTGTTTAAGCATGTTGTTTAGTGTTAAAAGTGATGAATATAAGCTTGGAATGAGTAATGGATTGTGTTGGAATGGAAAACCTTCAATGGGGGAAGGTTATGTCATTTTTGAGATTTTGTGTATAAGAGTGTATTTTTATAATGTAAATGATTTAAATGTATTAAAATATGTTTTTAATAAAATAAATAAACTTAAAACACTAATTTAATTATAGTAGAATGAAATTCTAATGTTGAAGTAAGGAAAGGCTAAATTTTTGGAAATTTGTAGGAGTGATGTGTAATTATGGTTTAATATTGGAAATGCCATTAAATGTGATACTAAATGATTATTTGTTATCACATTTGGTTTAGGCTTTGAGAGAGGTTGTTTTGCTTCATCCAAGTGGTGAAGGGAAAGTTGGAAAAATTGGATTGAAGGTTGTTTTTAGCTTGCTTTGGGTTGTTAGTGGAGGTATGTACAAACTTTGAATATAATGTATATATTTGCATAACATTTGGACCTAACACATTTTGGTTGGAAAAATGTGTTAAGTTACTTGGTTCATTGATTGTGTATGAATAATATGCTATGACATTTGTAATGTCATATATGTGTTAAATACATTGTGAAAAGCCATTGATAATGACTAAATTGTGTAGAATGTAAAATATGCATATTATATAAAAATATCCAAAGTAATTGGGTAATATGTTGTGAATGCAAAAATGAGATATGTGGAATAATGAAATGAATTGATATTGATAATAAATGAGAAAAGTGAGAAAAATGAGAAAAAAAATATGAAAATAAGGCAATGTGCCTAGATTGAATATGTGACAAAGAGAAAGAGATTAATAATGAGAAAAATGAATAAATTGTATGACTAGTTTGTTATTCAATTTTTAGAGTTCTGTGTTTGGCGGCATGCCTTTGATTGCCTACGAGCTACACGATGGAATGACGAAAAGACTGGATCGTAAGCCAGGCCAGCTGATAAATATGATATTTTTAGGGTGAAAAGACTGGGTCGTAAGCCTCAAAAACTGTAGCAGTCTAGCTGGGTTGAGGACCAAGATACTGAGGCCTAAAGGTCTAGCCAGGTTGAGGTCCAAGAGACTGGGGCTGTTGCATTATCCATGGATATATTGCCTACGGGGCTAGACACATGGTGTCATTATAGACCAAAGCAGTAACTCTGAAATTTGAATAGCATATTAGATCCTTTTTGGGCCCATGCTTGTCTTTATTTTAATGTGAATTATGAATTATGAAATATTTAAAAAATATAAGAAAGTGGAATGATGTGACATCTAGATGTATTATGCATTGGCATTGCATTGAGTTATATTGTTATTATCAAAGTTTGTACCACTAGGCTTCTGCTTAGCGCGATTGTTTCCATCGCGCAGGTGACAAGGTAGGCCCAGTTGAGCTAGAGAGTTCTTCTAGCCCAGGTCGGGTCTAGACTTATAGTTGAGCTTGTTGAGTTGCTATCGAGATCAGAAATACTGCCAGCAGCATGTATATATTTATATGTTATTGTACATTTTTTAGTATTATGCATAATATATTATGTTTTAAAGTTTACATATTGTATATTATAAAGAATGTTTGGGTCAATGTATTTGAAATGGGAGAGTAAGTGTGTTTTAAATTATATATATATATATATATATCTATATATAAATATTTAAGAAACTTGGTGAAATTGAGGTGTATGGTTGAGATGGTGATTGAAAATTATTTGGGAGTGTTTTATTTTTGCATGTTGAGTAATTGCTAAATTTTGAGATGTCCAAATTACAGATAAAACTCTGGCGAATTTTTTTCAGAGATATTTATATATATTATTTATTTTGGGTTCTTATAACAAGTAAAAAATATTTATATTCTATTTAATTTTTATATATTTAGAATTTGAAATTGGAAATGTGAAATTTTTTTATTAAACCGGTTTGTGATATTTTTGTACCGTATATGCGTATTTTACATGTGCTAAAAATATGTATTGTACGTATATAGGGTATAAGGGTGTTACATTTATTTTGGTATCAGAGCCTAGGTTTGAGGTTCTTGATCTAGGTGGGATGATAGAGAGAGAAAATGAGAGATTTGAAAAATAGTTTTTAATTGTAATACATGCATTGACACTGGTAGTTTCTGATCTCTGATATAGTATTTTCTACTTTGTTTGCAGATATAGGTAGTTATGGAATCTCAGGCGCATCAGGCTGCTGAGGGTAGTGCAGAGAGTGTGGCTCCAGATGAGGGTAGAGATGGAGCTAGAGTTGTATCTGCTGGTAAGGCGTCTGTTTTTGTGCCTGTGAGACCAGCAGCTGATGAAATTCCGCCTGACTGGGTATGGCATATGGTAGAGTTGTTGAGGTAGGCTCCAGTTCCGCGGCCGCCACAACCACAGCAGCAGCCGCAGTTGCCGGTGAGGTAGTATGATAAACTGAGAAAGTATGGAGCTGAGGACTTTGTTGGTACTACAGACCCTGCTGTAGCATAGCAGTGGCTAGACCGAGTTCAGAGAATATTTATTCAGTTACAGGCTAGTCCAGAAGAGAAGTTTGATTATGCCAGATCTCTTCTGTAAAGAGATGCATATGATTGGTGGAAGATGGTTCCACATGCTTTGGATGATCCAACAGTCCTGACCTATGATGATTTCCTATGGGAATTTGAGCAGAAGTATACTTCGAGAGAGTATAAAGATGCAAAGAAGATGGAGTTCCTGAGTCTGAGATAGGATACCAGGACAGTGTCCGAGTATGAGATCGAGTTTATCCGGTTAAGTCACTATACTGGTGGGATTATTTCTGACGAGTTTGACAGGTGCAGGAGGTTTGAGGAGGGACTGAGACCCTCTATCATGTGCATCAATGTAGGCTATTAGTATCAAGATTTTTCTCAGTTAGTTGCAGCTGCCAGGAGTGTTGAAAGGTCACAGAGTCTTGCAGCAGCTGCCAGGGTTGAGGAGACTAAAGTTAGGACACCCTAGAGTGAGGCAGGGTCTTCATCAGTAAAGAGAGGCCGATGGGGACATTTTCAGAGGTTTAGTAGGAGTTAGAGCCAGTTTGGCAGGTTAGTATAGCAGCAGAGACAGAGACAGAGACCTGCGGTTTCAATGGCTAGTGCTCCGACTCCAGTGGCTTAGAGACCTACTCCACCTACTTGCGTTCATTATGGTAGAGTACACGGAGGTGTTTGCTTATGGAGAGGTGCTTCGGGAGTATGTTTTAGATGTGGGTCATCAGATCATTTTATCAGAGATTGTCCCGAGTCACTAGAGGTTAGGCAAGCAGATACTGCATCTTCTCGACCCAGTGTCAGAGGGGGGTCGTGGTGGCAAAGGATTTAGTAGAGGTGGTCGACCTAGGTTTAGTCAGAGAGGAGGCTCTACATCCGGAGGCAGTAGGCCAGATGAGGCTGGGCCATCTCAGCGGGTTTATGTGATGCAGAGGCAGCCAGATGCTTCAGCCGTCATTGCGGGTACATTTTCTTTATTTGATATTTCAGTCCTTGCTCTATTAGATCCTGGATCTACGCATTCATACATAAAGTGCATCTATCTTATCTGTGACTAAATTGCATTCTGAGTCCCTAGGATTTGATGTCTTGGTGACAAATCCTTTAGGACATAGTGTTGTGGTGAGCAGGGTGCACCGAGATAGTTCAATTATTGTTCAGGATGAGGAGTTTCTTGGTGACCTGATTGAGATGCCTTTCAAGGAATATGATCTGATTTTGGGCATGGATTGGTTATCCAAGCATAGGGCTGTGGTAGACTATCAGAAGAAATATGTTACTTTGAGAACACGGGATGGTAGGGATGTTATAGTATCTAGTGAGTAGAGGTATCTTTCATCTATGTTTGTTTCAGTTGTTTCAGTTGGAAAGATGATTCGGAAGGGATGTGAGGCTTATCTTGCTCATGTTGTAGATACTAGAGTAGTGGGATCCCTGCTTGAAAGTATACCCACAGTTACCGAGTTTTCAGATATTTTTCCTGATGAGTTACCAGGGGTACCTCCTGAGAGAGAAGTGGAGTTTGGTATCAATTTGTTGCCTGGTACTACTCCTATCTCTATTACCCCTTATCGAATGGCACCTGCTGAGTTGAGAGAGTTGAAGGTGCAGTTGCATGAGTTATTGGATAAAGGGTTTATCCGCCCTAGTGTGTCTCCATGGGGAGCGCCTGCGTTGTTTGTGAAGAAGAAGGATTGCACCATGAGATTGTGTATTGATTATAGGCAGTTGAATAAGGTGACCATCAAGAACAAGTATCCTTTGCCTCGGATAGATGATCTCTTTGATCAGTTGAAGGTAGCGGCAGTATTCTCTAAAGTTGATCTGAGATCAGGGTACCATCGGTTGAGAGTCAGAGATGTGGATGTACCCAAGACAGCTTTTTCGCACGAGGTATGGACATTATGAGTTTCTGGTAATGCCCTTTGGATTGACGAATGCACCAGCAGCTTTTATGGATTTGATGAACAGGGTATTCAGACCATATTTAGATCAGTTTGTGGTGGTCTTCATTGATGATATCTTGGTGTATTTGCATAATGAGAAGGATCATGATAGACATTTGCGGATCGTATTGCAGACTCTGAGAGAGAAGCAGTTGTATGCTAAGTTGTCTAAGTGTGAGTTCTGGCTCGATCAGGTAGCTTTTCTTGGTCATGTGGTTTCAGCAGAGGGTATTAGAGTTGATCCGAGTAAAATTGAGGCTATCTTGAATTGGAGTCCACCAAAGATTGTGATAGAGGTTAAAAGTTTTTTGGGATTGGCAGGCTATTATCGTCGATTTGTGAAGGGTTTTTCTATAATAGCTACACCACTCACCAGATTACTTCGGAAAGGAGTTAAATTTGTGTGGACAGATAGGTGTCAAGCGAGTTTTGAGCAATTGAGGGAGATGTTGACTCAGGCTCCTGTCCTTACCCTGCCTGTGAAAGGTAAACCATATGTGATATACAGTGATGCTTCACATAATGGTTTAGGTTGTATTCTGATGCAGGAGGGTAGAGTCATTGCGTATGCCTTTCGACAGTTGAAACCGCATGAGCTGAATTATCCGATACATGATTTGGAATTACCAGCAATAGTTTTTTCCTTAAAGATTTGGCGGCATTACTTGTATGGGGAAAAGTGTTTCATTTATACGGATCACAAGATTTTGAAATACCTGGGTGTTCAGAGAGAGTTCTTCTAGACCAGGTCGGGTCTAGACTTGTAGTTGAGCTTGTTGAATTGCTATCGAGATCATAAACACTGCCAGCAGCATGTATATATTTTTGTGTTATTGTACAGTTTTGAGTATTATACATAATATATTATGTTTTGAATTTGACGTATTGTATATTATAAAGAATGTTTGGGTCAATATATTTAAAATGGGAGAGTAAGTGTGTTTAAAATTATATATATATATATATATATATAAATGTTTGAGAAACTTGGTGAAATTGAAAAGTATAGTTGAGATGGTGATTGAAAATTATTTGGGAGTGTTTTCTTTTTGCAGGTTGTTGCTAAATTTTGGGATGTCCAAATTACAAACAAAACTCTAGCGAATTTTTTTCAAAGATTTTTATATATATTATTTATTTTTGGTTCTTATAACATGTAAAGAATATTTATATTCTATTTAATTTTTATATATTTAGAATTTGAAATTTGAAATTGGAAATGTGAAATTTTTTTATTAAACCGGTTTTTGATATTTTTGTACCTTATATGCGTATTTTATATATGCTGAAAATATGTATATAAGGGTGTTACACAATCAATCTCTGTAGTGACATATATGGAATGGGCAAGCAAAATCTAAAATCTAACCTTGTTTAGTTTTGTCACCACATTTAGTCACGATGTAGATATCGTGATCTATCTCGTCTTTTGCAACACTGGCTTTGGTAGGGCTTTGATCTATCTAATTTCTTTATTTGTTCTTGTTTTGTAACTTAAAGCAAATAACTATAATTTGCCCTTTCTCTAATAGTAATTACAAGTCCAATTGTTGTGTTTAGATTTTGATTTGGATATGGCTCGACTATTGCTAATTGAACCGACCTTCCTCTGAAAATTAAATCCTTTTATGGGCTATTTTTGTAATTAGAAAGTTCTTTACCCATAAGGTCTTGAAATAAATATTTTTTGAACCTCTTTACAATTAGAGTTTTCTACTGTAGATTAAAGTTTCTCTAAAATTCTTAAAAGAAAAAGGTAAAGACCATAATAATATAAGAGTGTTATCTTCTTCTTCATATTGAATATCTAGATTTTCCAAATCCATATGTATTTAGTAATTTTCACAAGGATAACTTCATATAGAGCCTCATTGGATTGACATAGATGAATGGCAGCTAAGGATTTCTCTAATTCTTATTCTGCTCCTCTTTCATTGTGATAAGTAATTGATTCTTTCCAGTTCCCAACAATGCTTTTTGTAACCAATTCTGTGTCAAAAGCATCTTCTTCTTATTTGCCAAAGTGAGAAATTAATATTACAATCATACTTCTCAATGTCAAATGTTATTGTCATTATAATTATAATTTCAAATAAATATTAAAGTTGCTCTACTACTAGTCCACTAATAAACTAAGAGTGATATATATTTAAAAAATAACAAAAATCATAAATTTAATTATACCCAATATACTCATTTTATTAATTAGCTCTCAAAAAATATTTACAGGAAAATTAATGAAAAAATATATTTAAAGGAAAATACTCAACAAATATATAACCACAAAAAATAATTGACATCTACCTATATATGTGGCAAAGTCGGTAAACTAAGGGCCATACATATGCTTCATGGAGAAGCATGTGAATATGGTTGCCCAAATTTGTCAACAAAACTTATTATTGAATTTAGTAGCAAATTTGGCGTCATCACACACCAACAGTGGCGGATCTATGGAGGGGCGAGTGGGCCTCCAGCCTCCACTGACTTGGCAATTGTCATATATATATATATATAAAAATATAATGTTTGGCTCTAATTACTTAATACCATAAAGCTATTAGCTTTTGCCAGCAAAAAAAAAAAGCTATTAGTTTGATAGTTGACTGATAGCTTGCTCTAATAACTAAAAGTTATTATGCTCTAATAGTTTTATTATATATAAACTTATTTAAAAAAAATTTCTATTTTTTAATATTTTTTAGTCAATTTTTTCTCTTTTAATTTTTCTTTCTATGTGTGGTTTCAAATAGATATAAATAGTATCTCTATATAAAATTTTAATATTTTTTTAGTCAATTTTTTCTCTTTTACTTTTTCTTTCTGTGTGGTTTCAAATAGATATAAATAGTATCTCTATATAAAATTTTAATTTTATATTTTATTTCAAATTCTATAAATTTTTATTTATTTTATTTTATTTTTTTAATTCTATAAATTTTATTTTATTTATTTTATTTTATTTTTTCTATTTATTAGTTTTATCGTGTATATATATAGCAAATATATAGTTATATCTAAACAATTACTAAATGTAAAATTACAATTGCATTAATTGTATTAAGATAAAATATTTTAAAATATATTAGTAAGTGTTAAATTTATTATTTTAGAGCAAAAAAGTATTTTATAATAATTATAATTAATAAAAAATTTTAAATATAAATTTAATAAGAAATAAATTTCCACTTACTTTAAATATTACGTCCGCCTTTGCACATCAATAATGTTATAAAATTTCTCATATAAAAATAATTCTACTCTTTTAACTAAAAAAATTATTTTTTTCTTAATTTTTTATTTTTATTTAATCTAAAAAAATATTTAAATCATATGAAGAAAAAGGAAATTTCAAATAAACAAAAAAAAAATAACTCCAACGTTTTCCATGATATTTCCATTTCTCAAACAATAAATTAAAGCTTTCCCTTTTATTTTATTTTCCTATGATTACATAATTACGTATAATAATGATTTAAAATTTGATATGATTATTATGTGTATGCCCAAACAACTGAAAGTGTGTATTTGTAAATAATTTTTAGAAAAAAATAAAGAATTTGTGCATAAATTATTATTTTGTTTATCTAATTAAATAATACGAGATTTGGACAAATGTTATCCCATTATACGGTTTGGACAGGCTCGTAACATATAGGGAAAAGAATTACCCAAAACTTTATGTTCAAGACCAATAATCTAAAGCTCTGCCATTTTTTTTTTTCTAAAACTTAATCCTTTTTTTTAGTGGAGAAAAAAGAGATTTATAAGGTTATTATTAGAGCCTGTTTAATTTTATTTTTATATAAAAAGTCTTGGTAGTTACATTTTAAAAAAAAATTCTTACTAATTAAAAAATAATGAATATTAATAATTATATATATAATTTTATCTCAAGTGATTTCAGTTTGAATTCTTACAATTACAATAAAAGAAATTCATAAAATTCTTTTTTTTTTTTTTGCCTTTTTGTTGTTCCAAATAACATCCAGTTGGTTTTGCATTATTATTTAATTAATTTTTTCCTATTTTGAACTTTACTTTACCATTATTTCTAATGCTTAGAAAAATAAAACATTAAGATAATAAAGTAATTATTAGCTTTGCTACACAAGGAGATTCATCAGCAAAGACACAACTATATTTGGATGAATATGGTGTCAAAATTTCATATTAGCTATCAAACATTTTCCTTATTTGTACATTTCAAATGGAAATGTTGATTTTAAATTAAAGAGGATTCCATATATATATAATGAAAAAACTTGATAGAGATTTTGTATTTCTTTTTTTTTTTAAGTAATAAATTGACTTTAATTTAGAGAGTAATTTTGACCATTACGAATTTTAAAAATTTTCTTAATCTAGTAATAACAATTGTTGTTATAGTATGACTTATTTACTTATATCTTTAAAGTTCAAAGTTTTAAATAAACCCTTGAAATATTATTACTATCTCAACTCGACTCTTAAATTTTTTTTAGATCAAATAAGTCTTTTTTTTATTAAAAATAAGATATTTAGACTCTTACCATTAGAGAAAAGTTAATTTATCATTAAAATACCAAGGTGACACTATGAGACCCACTTTATTCATTTTATATTTTTTAAATAATTAAAAGTATTAAAAATATATATTTTTAAATAATAAAAAATATTAAAAATATATTTTTAAAAATATTTAAAAATGATAATTTTTTACCGATTATGAAAATAAATATTTTATACTCTAAATGATATTTAAAAAAATAAAAAATTGCAAATAATGATTTTAATTAATATTACTTTATGTATGATAAAAAATAATTTCATAATTTTTAATTCATAATCTTATAGTCATTAAATTTTATTATGTTTTTTTATAAATTGTTAAATGTTGATAAATAGAATATAATTTGTTTTTGTTTCAAAATAACAAATAATTTTTATAATCTCTAAATGTTTTAATTGTAATAAAAATAAACATTTTTTCTTATTTGAAAATGCTTTAATATATATTATTTTTTATTTTGCTTTATATTATTTATTATTTTTTAATAATTTTAAAAATATATTTATAATATTTAATTATTTAAAATATATTTTAATTACTTAAAAATATATATATTAATTTTTTAATTATTTAAAAATATTTTTTAATAATTTTTGGGCAATAATATTTTTAATTATTTAAAAATATAAAGTGAATAAATTAAATCTCATAGTGCCACTTTAATATTTTAACTGCAAGTTAATTTTTTTCTAACGATAAAGGTCTAAAAAATCCATTTTTGATAGAAAAATAAAATATTTAGCTAAAAAAAATCTTTAGAAATTGAGTAGAGGCAATGATAATATTTCAAAAGCTTATTTGAACCTTTGGTCTATCTTTAAATTGTGTTTTTGGGAGGGTGAGAATGAAAAAAAAATTATTATGATTTTATTTAGGTTGAGGTACATTTTCTTACCTTAATATATCTGATAGATACATATATTATATATATTCCCTTTCTTACCTTTTAAAATTAAGATTTACCACAATCTTTCATTTTGTAATAAAATTAAGTTTTAATTTGGAGATATCTAATACCAAAGGCGGCTCAATCATAAAATCAATAAAATATTGACTTTAGATCTCAAAATTTTAGCCAGGAATCTTTAATAAAAAAATTTATTTCTTTTATTGAAAAGATAAAAAAAAATCTCATATTCATATTTGATTTTAAATTACAAAACTGTTTTTTTATTTATTCAGGCCGAATAATTTGGAATATGCTTACATTTCATCCTATGTAATATATTTTGATAAAATTAAAATTGATAGAATGAAACAAATTGATGATGTTATCTTATTAAACTATATATACGTTTCAATGTAAAAAAAAATTATATATTTAATTAACAATATATTTATGGGTTTACATTATAACTTCAATAGTAAACAATGCACAACTATATTTATACTTAGTCCTGACATATCCTAATAAGACCATGCAAAGATATCCATAAACTCTTTTAATGATCCAATTAGTTTTTCTTTAAATTTTAGTGATAGGGATGCATTGATCCTTGTTTCTCTCTTATTTTTTTAAGTTTTTAAGTTTATTGTTTCTACAGTTTCTTCTAAAGATTACAAAATTTTTTTTCTTGTTTTATCATCCTGGTTATTTGGAAAAAATAATCATTTTTATCTTCTTCGTTAGAAAAAATTTTAAAGGCAGGATTATCAAAGCCATATCCAAACTCATTTAAGTCAAGATTTAACTCATTATTGGCATTCATGAGTTCTTACAATTACATTAAAAGAAATTTATAAAATTCTTTTTTTTTTTGCCTTTTTAATTTGTTGTTCCAAATAACATCCAGTTGGTTTTTCATTATTATTTAATTAATTTTTTCCTTTAAAATTTTGAACTTTACTTTACCATTATATCTAATGCTTAGAAAAATAAAACATTAAGATAATCAAGTCATTATTAGCTTTGCTAGACAAGGAGCTTCATTAGCAAAGACAACTATATTTGGATAAATATGGTGTCAAAATTTCATATTAGCTATCAAACATTTTCCTTATTTGTACATTTCAAATGGAAATGTGAATTTTAAATTAAAGAGGATTCCATATATATATAAAGAAAAAAATTTATGGAGATTTTGTATTTCTTTTTTTTTCTTTAAAAAAGTAAAAAATTGACTTTAATTTAGAGAGTAATTTTGACCATTACGAATTTTAAAAATTTTCTTATTCTACTGATAACAATTGTTGCTATATTATGACTTATTTATTCATATCTTTAAAGCCAAAATTTAACCCTTGAAGTATTATAATTATTTCAACTTAGCTTTTAATTTTTTTAACAAAATAAGACATTTTTCTATTAAAAAAAAGCCTATTTAGACCCTTAACGTTAGAGAAAAGCTAATTTGATGTTAAAATGCTAAGGCATTACTGTGAGATCCTCTTTATTCACTTTATATTTTTAAATAATTAAAAATATTTAAAACATATTTTAAATATTTAAAACTAAAAATATATTTTAAAAATGATAATTTTTTACCTGCTATAAAAATAAATATTTTATACTCTAAATCATATTTTAAAAAATCAAAATTGCAAATAATGATTTTTATTAATATTATTTTCTTATGATAAAAATTGATTTCATGATTTTTAATTCGTACTATGATATTCATTAAATCTGATTTTTTTATAAATTAAACGTTAATAAGTAGAATATGATTATTTTTTTAAAATAAAAAATAATTTTTATAATTTTTAAATTCTTTTAATTTTAATAAAAATAAACTTTTCTCTTATATGAAAAATTTTAATATATATTAATTTTTATTTATTTTTCTTCATATTATTTATTTAATATTTTTAAAAATATATTTATAATATTTTAATTATTTAAAAATATATTTTTAATTACCTAAATATATATATATATATATTAATTTTTTAATTATTTAAAAATATTTTTTAATATTTTTTGAGCAATAATATTTTTAAATTATTTTAAAAAAATAAAGTGAATAAAATGAATCTCACAGTACCACCTCAATATTTAAACTACATGTTAACTTTTCTTTAACACAAGAATCTAAATAACTCATTTTTAACAAAAAAAAAAAAATTTAATTTAAAAAGAATTTTAAGAATTGGGTCAAGACAATGGTAATATTTGAGTGACTGATTTGTACCTTTGGTCTATCTTTAAATTGTGTTTTTGGGAGGGTGAAAATGAAAAGACAAAAAAAAGGATTATAATTATATTTACGTTGAGATACATTTTCTTAACCTTAAACATATCTGATAGTTAGATACATACAGTATATACACACACATATATATATATATATATGCCTTTCTTATCTTTCTTACCTTTTGAAATATACCACAATCTTTCATTTTGTAATAAAATTAAGGCCGGCTCAATCATAAAAATCAATAAAATATTGACTTTAGATCTCAAAAGCCGGAAATCTTTAATAAATTTTTTTTTATTTTATTTAAATAAATTTTAATTTGGAGATATGGAATACAAAGGCGGCTCAATCATAAAAAAATATTGGCTTTAGATCTCAAAAATTTAGCCTGGAATCTTTATTCCTTTAATAAGTAATTTTACTTATTTTATTTAAAAAATAAAAAAAAAATTCATATTTATGTTTGATTTTTTTGAATGCATATTTATGTTTGATTTTAAATTACAGAAACCATATGTTTTTCTTTATTCGGACCGAATAATATTTTGGAATACGCTTACGTATCATCCTATGTAATATATTTTTGATAAAATTAAAATTGATAGAATAAAATAAAATTGATGATGGTGTTATCTCATTAAAATATCCATACGTTTCAATGTAAACAAAAAAAATTATATACTATTTAATTAACAATCTATTTAGTATTGTGGACCCAATTTTATTTTAATTTGTTTATACGTACGTTGACCCGTCATGGCGTTAATAGATGCAAAGAAATTGAATTTTCTTTTTTTTTTTTTCTTTCATTAAGGAAAAAAGAAAAAAACCAAAGAAAATGATTAATACATAGTAACTAGCTTTGGCTGTACTCTTCTCCATTCTCTATATATATGTGTAAGGCCTCACCCACCGATCACCATATAATATAATCCATAGAACTTGAAATAAGAAATGGATAGTAAAGAGATTAAAGATTCAATAAAAAAAGAAGAAGATAAGTATAGATCTTTCTTGTTTGGTGAAACTGAGAACAACACTGAGTGGAGACATGGTGGCCCTCCAACTTATGATGCTGTTAACCACCTCTTTGAACAAGGCAGAACTAAGGTCTCTCCTTTTATTAATTTTCTAATTATTTTCTTCTTTTCATATATATTAATTTCTTGTTTTAATAGATAATTACTTAATTTGTGGTTAATTTGATTGATTAATTAATTGCAGGAATGGCCAAAAGGATCACTTGAAGAAATAGTTCAGAATGCTGTCAAGTCATGGGAAATGGAACTCTCTCACAAGACTCGTTTACAGGATTTCAAAACCATTAACCCTCAGAAATTCAAGCTTATTGTTAATGGTATATATATATAAATCTGATTTTAATCATTTTATTCTTAATCTCTACCCTTTTATTTTTTTTATTACTTATGGCTAATTTGATTAAAAAAACAATAATTTTTTAGAAAAATTTCATGCTATTAGTTGAATAATCACACAACATATATCTGGATGAAGTTCATCCAAAGAATCCCACTTCACCTGCATATCTAGACCTAATTAAGATTTTAAGTTTCATAACCCAGATTCAATTTTTTTTTTTATAATCTTCTATCCTTCATAATTTTTTTCTATTAATTAAAGTAAATTAAATCTCAAGGATGGCAAAATTAGAAAATGAATTAATAATCCATTTTATTGATTAAGATTGGACTCCTAATATGGTATTATAAAGTTTTTTTTTTTAAATTCTGTAAATGCATATGATCAGGAAGGGAGGGATTATCAGGAGAGGAGACTCTTAGGCTTGGAAGCTATAATGCTCTGTTGAAGAGTTCATTGCCAAAGGAATTTCAATACTACAAAGCAGAAGAAGAAAGCTTTGAATCATCACATGAAGCATTTAGAGAAGCATTTCCAAGAGGGTTTGCATGGGAAGTGGTGAATGTGTATTCAGGACCTCCTCTTATTTCCTTTAAATTTAGGCATTGGGGTTTCTTTGAAGGACCTTTCAAAGGCCATGCTCCAACAGGACAAATGGTTCAGTTCTACGGGATGGCTGTTCTCAAGGTACGTGTGTGTGTGTGTGTGTGTCTTTATTATAACCCAAAATAAATGTAAGGTAAAAAAAATCACTAAAATATTTATTCAAATATTTTGAGAAATCATACACCACAAATAGCTTTCACATATATTAATAAGTAAAATACTAATTGCCCAAGTTTAGAAGTCATTATAATTTAATTGAAATTTAAAACCTTATCAATTTATTAATTAGGTAAACCCCAAATAATTTGACTTCTCTTACTTTTTCATCTTGAAAAGGTCCATTTCATATGCCATTTGTTATAGTTTCAAGCACTGACCTAAAAATTATAGGAATTTTCTTTTTGAAAAAAAAAATCAAACATTAACAGCATAATCCTTGTAAAAAAAATTACAAAATAAAAATAAAAATAAATAAATTTACTTTTTAAAATATGGAAAATGAATTCCAATTATATATATATATTGGCAATATTTGATAGGTGGATGAATCTCTAAGGGCAGAGGATGTGGAAGTTTTTTATGAACCAGCAGAATTATTTGGTGGGCTATTGAAAGGAGAATTGATATCATCAGAGTCTCAATCCCAACATCTTACAGATAATTACACCGAGGAAAATCCAACCTCAAGTCATGGCTGTCCATTCTCCAACTAGACCCTTTTCATTATTTATTACGCTAGCTTCTTTAATTTATAGAGCTGAGTGTGATGAATTTGAACCTTTCATTCAGTTGAAAAATAAATTATTATTATCGAGTACAGTTCTGTCTTGCTTGCTTGTTTGTGCATTATAAAGATATAAATTCTGGTTTAGCATATTTATCTTCAAAAGTACACTTTAAAGACAAAGGTATACTTTCATAAAAGATCCTTAATTACTGATATGAATATGATCCAATTCATGTTGATGAAAAGTGGTTATATATATATGATTAAAACTAAATAAAAATATTATCACTATCCCAACGAAACAAAGCCTTTTATCACACCCAAAAGTAAAAAAAAAAAAAATTATATTTTTTTTCGTCGTTGCTCAAAACATTGAAATATGGCCATTTGTGTTTAAAGAAATAACGAAGTGTACTAGTAAGAATTATTATTATTGTTGGAATTTTAAGTATGAGAGAAAAAAAAAAAAGAATCTCAATTAGTGAGAGATATATATTTGACAATAACATATAAACTCAATGTCTTATAATTTTAAATTAAAATATGGTATCAAATTCAGTGTTGAATCTATGAAGGGGCGAGTGGGGGCTTGAGCCTCCCACTGACTTGGCAGTTGTCATGTATATATATATAATATAATATAAAAAATGTTTGGCTCTTTTTTTTTTTTTTGAAGGGAAAAAAATGTTTGGCTCTAGTTACTTAATAGTATAAAGTTATTAGTTTATGTTGGCAAAAAAAAAAAAGTTATTAGTTTGATAGCTTAATAGCTTAAAGCTATTGACTAATAGCTTGCTCTGATATCTAAAAGCTATTATTGTCTAATAGTTTTATTATATAGAAAACTTATTTTTAAAAAAATTCTCTCTTTTTCAATAATTTTTTAGTTAATTTTTTCTCTTTTATTTTTTTTCTTTCTTTGTGTGGTTTCAAATAGATATAAATAGTATCTTCATACAAATTTTCCAATTTCATTTTTTATTTCAAATTCTACAAATTTTTATTTCATTTTAATTTTTATTTATTTATTAGGTTATATTTATAGCAAATATACAGTTATACCTAAAAAATTACTAAATATAAAATTACAATTGCATTAATTGCATTAAGCTAAAATATTTTAAAACATATTAGTAAGTGTTAAATTTATTATTTTATAATGAAAAAATATTTTACAAGAATTATAATTAATAAAAATTTTAAAATATAAATTTAATAAGAGGTAAGCCCCCATTGATTTTAAATCTTGCGTCCGCTCCTGATTAGATCTATAAAGGGTGTTTCGTCATTAGGCCCATAACGAAAATCTCTCAAGTAAATATCCTCCTTAGACTCAATAATTAGTATCACAACCTAAATGGCTTAACCACCAATGATACTAGACATAAATTGATGGACATGTGGCATTTAAGATTCCAAAAGAATAAGCTCATGCAAAAATAGATATATGATGTAAGTGACTTGAAAGAACACATTCATATGATGAAATGAGAAAGAACACAAGCCCAGAATGAAAAGCTTGTGGCAAATGTGAAAAAAATGTTATATCCTCTAAGCCAATAAAGTATCAAGATCCAATCAATTTGAAGCTGAAGACTGAAGTAGGGATTCTCTGAGCCTATAGAGACCCAAGGTCTAATCCAGTCAAGGCACAAAAAAGAAATATATTCAAGTGACAAAAAAAAAGAGCAAAATCTACACACGTGAACAACCTGAGACTCAAAAATGGATACTCTATGTACTAGATTAAAATTACTATTAGCCTTAAAAAGAAAAAATCTGAGCATCGGGCCAATGTCAGTATGAGTAAGAGTTGCTAAGTACGTTGGTTATTCAACTGCGAAAAATATTAGGATCCTATTGCCCAAGGTATGAGCTTGGGAATTCCATATTGAAAGCATGAGATTTTAATGTAGGGTTTTTATGGATTTTAGACTCTTCAACCCCTTGAGCTAATTTTTGGGATTTGTTTCTCCCAAGGCTTATGACAATTAGTATAAGAACTGATAGTTCGATGCTAAGAGGTATGAAGATGATTGGCATCTCCACGAAAAAAATAAGGTTACTCTCAATGGACTTAGATCGGTAGAATAGAAGGGTTCTAAGGTGACAACATATATCCAAGTCTGAAAAAAATTTCACTCATAGGGAAAACCAAGCTCAATATGGAAACTCAAACTTGAGAGAAAGATTATTAAAATTTTAAGTGTGAGAGGAACAATGAAATCTCACATCGAAAAAAGATAGACTTAGTGATAGATATATAAGTGGAAAGCACCTAAAAATTTAATGCCTTAAGGTTTTGAGTTGGAATGTTGTGTTAGCTCGCGAAGTGTGTTTCTTCATTAGGCCAATAAAAAAAATCTCTCAAGTAATTAGGCTCAAAAAGAGCAAGCGCAGCCTAGTTGCGAGCTAACACAACATTCCAATAAAAAAAATAAAGAAAATAAGAGGGGCACATAATATTGAGTCGTTCCAAGATAAAAGGCTTTTGTCAAGAAGCCTTAATATTAAATCAAAACTTTCCAACATGTGAAACAAGACCAAACTATTAAATATTTATGCAAGCCAAAAATTTCAGCCAGAATTGTATAACTGGTATTTTGGAGACAAAACCAATATTATTAGTTAATGCAAATGTTATCCAGTCCTATTTAATTGAATTTTTTTTTCATCAATGAAAAAAGGGGCCATGTTCTAGTTTTAAGACCATTTTCATTCAACAAACTTGTCACAATCAATCCTAGAGGCATGTTACATACATTATTAACTAAGGAATGAGAAAACATGTAACTTTCAAACCTAATTGGCCTAATAACTTACAAATTGATAACATTACATTGACATTTATCACTGTCACAAACCTAAGTTTATGGATCCACCTGTAAGTAGAATCTACATAACATCACATTACTGCCAAAATTGGCAACCACATTAATCATCTCAATATCATTGATACTAAATTTTCTTTCTTTCTAATTTATTGAACTCTATCTTTCTTTTGGAAAATTAGTCAATTAAAAAAGATAATCATCCAACCTTTTGTGCCCATCACTATTACTATCATTGAGTTAAGTTTACCATGGTTTTTGAACTTTATCATTTATACTATTAAACCAACTCCTAAATTTTAATTGTCATGATAAAATTTTTCACTTTTATTTTTTTTATTAAAATTTATATCTCTATTTTTTAGAAAATATTTATATGAACACTACATGAAGTCTATATGGTATCACATATCCAAAAAAAGGTTCATGTGGCACCATATGAATTTCACGTAAAAATGTACATAGCATTCCCTCACCAACAAATTGGGGCAAAGATTTTAATGGAACAAAATTAAAATTTGGGGACGTATATATTACTTTTGAAAAAAAAACCTAGAAGAATTGGTAAAATTAAGACTTAAATGCATTTTAATACATGATCTTTAGAGTGTTTTGCATATTTATCATTACATTTATTTTTTAGCAAGTAAATACATGACTTTTGAATTATTAGTAATTTTATACATCCATTAAATAGACTTTAATAGTTGCCGATATGACAAACGGTTCATTTATGAGTCAGCCAATAAAAATACATGGTATTCCACGTCAAAATAATATTTTGTATATTTATCATAATTTTTTTATTTTTTGACAAATAAATACATGACTTTTGAATTATTGGCAATTTGATATATCTATTACCTTCACCATAATAAATGTTTATATGACAAACAATTTATTAGTATGATGAGTCACCCAGATAAAAAAATGTGACATTCCACATCAGAAAAATATTGTAAACCATAATTTTTGAACTAAATTATTTCATTTCTCTCTACCTCCAACTCATCTTCCTTTATAATCAATGAAAATGGACTCTAGTTGGTGTTGTTGTTGTTATTTTTTTTCACACTTATTATTTTTGGCAAGGAATACAAAATTGTCCAATGCTTAGTTTAATGGAATTTATGTAGTGAACATCTTTGAACAACTATGTCTTTTTTTAAAACAACTTTAAATAGTTATGTTTTTTTTTATTAGTGGTGCACCACAACTTAATTTGTAACTCATATAGTTGCATATTATAAACAAATATTTTTAGTATACAAATAGTATATTACGCCTTAATTAGTATATGATGTAGTTGGAGATAAGTGATTCTCAAAGAAATTTGAAGTTGTTAAGATTGAAAATTGTCTTCAAATAATATAATGTTTACAGATGAAGATAGATTGTCAACATTCACATTGATTTAAATTGACTACAAACATGATGTCCACCATATAAAAATACATACTCACTATAAAATCTCATTAAACTAACTACATGAACATTTTGAACTCTTTGCCACAAACAGTAAGTGTGCATTTTTATAAAAATAAAACAACAACTAGAATCTATTTTCATTGATTATAAAGGAAGATGAGTTAGGAGTAAAGAGAAATTAAATAATTTAATTTAAAAATTAGGGTTTATAGTACATATATTTAGAGAAGAAGATAATATCACAAAATAGTATCTTTCTGATGTCGAATGTCGCATTTTTTTTTTATTTTTGGTGACTCGTACTAATAAGTTATTTTCCATGTAAAAGTTCATTATGGTGAAGCTAACAAATATATCAAATTGCAAACACTTCAAATGTTATATTTTTATTTGTCAAAAAATAAAAAGGTCATGATAAATGTGCAAAGTGTTATTTTGATGTGGAATGATATGTATTTTAATTGGTTGACTTATATAAATAAACCGTTTGTCACATCAACATTCGTTAAAACACATTTAGCAGATGTATCATGCTGCCAATAATTCAAATATCATGTATTTATCTTTAAAGCTACACTTTGAAGACAAAGGTATACTTCCATCTAAAATCCTTATTTACTGATATGATTATGATCAAATTCATGTTGATGAAAAGTGGTTATACATATATGATTAAAACTAAATAAAAATATGGTCACTATCTCAAATTCCCAATGAAAAAAAGCATTTTACGTATCCAAAAGTAAAAAAAAAAATTACATTTTTTTCGTTGCTCAAAACATTGGAATATGGCCACTTGTGTTTAAGGAAGTAGCCAAGCGTACTAGTAAAAATTATTATTATTGTTGGAATTTTAAGTTTAAAAAGAAGAAAAGAATCTCACATCAAAAAGATATGAACTTAGTTAGAGATATAAAAGTGAAAATGACATATAAAATCAATACCTTAAAGTTTTGGATTGGAGTGTGGTGTCATGCTCATAAAGTGTGTTCCCTCATTAAGTCCATAAAAAAATTCTCCTAAGTATCCTCCTCAGACTCAAGAATTAGTATCAGAGCCCAAATGGATTAACCGACAATAATTCTAGACATAAATTGATAAACCTATTTCCTCTAAGATTAAAAACTACAAGCTCAGATAAAAATGGATGTGATGTAACATAAAGCCTCTAAGACTTGAAAGAACACATTCCCAAGATGGAAAGCTTGTGGAAAATGTGAATAAAAAATGTTGGATCCTCTAAGATAATAATGTGCCAAGATCTGGTCCATTTGAAGCGGAACACTGAAGTAGGGATCCTCTGAGCACAAAAAAGAAATATGTCCAAGTGATAAGAAAAAGAGCAATCTAATCACGTGAACAACTCGATACTCGAAAATAGATATCTTATGGGCCAGATTAAAATTAATACCATAAAAAGAAAATTTTGAGCATCGGGCCAGTGTCTGTATGATTAAGAGCTGCTAAATATGTTAGTTGTTCAACTACAGAGAAATGTTAGGATCCTATTGGCCTAGATATGGGACTTGAGAATCTCACATTAAAAGTATGAGATTTCAATATGGGGTTTATATGGACTTTAGACATTCAACCCAAAGTTCATGACAATTAGTATCACAACTGATGGTTCGACATGAAGGAGTATGAAGATGAAGATTGGATTTCGTGATTGGCATTTCCATGAAAAAAGCAAGGTTACTCTCCTTGGGCCCAAATCAATAGACTAGAAGGGCTCTAAGTTATATCGTATACTAAAGTTTGGAAAAGATTTCACTCACGAAAAAAACCAAGCTCAATATGGAAACTCACACTTGAAAGGAAGATTATTGGAGTTTCAAGTGTGAGAGGAAAAATGGAATTTTGCATCAGAAAAAGATTGACTTAGTAAGGAATATATAAGTGGAAAGAACCCATAAACTCAATGCCTTAAGGTTTTGTGTTAAAATATGGTGTTAGGCCTATAAAGTGTGCTCCCTCACTAGGCCCATGAAAAAAATCTCCCAAGCAAATAGGCTCAAAAAGAGCAAACCCAACCTAATTGCACTTGAAAAAGGAATGTTGGAGCATATATGGGATACTAATCTTACATTGGAAAAGTAAAGAAAAAAAGAGGGGCATATGATATTGAGTAGTTCTAAGACAAAAAGGCTTTTATGAAGGAGCCCATGTCAAGAAGCCTAAATGTTAAATCCAACACTTTCAACATGTGAAGAAGGCCAAGCTATTAAAAATTTAAGCGAGCCAAAAAATTTAACAAGAATTGTATAACTAGTATTTTGGAGACAAAACCAATGTTATTGGTTAATACAAATGTTATCCATTCCTGTTTAATTTTTCCATCAATAAAAAAGGGGTTATGTTCTAGTTTTAAGATCATTTTCATTGAACAAGCTTGTCACAATAAAACCCAGGGGCATGTGACATACACTAGCTAAGGAATGGGAAAACATGTAACTTTTAAAACCTAATCAGTCTGCTAACTTACAAATTGATAAAACTACTTTGACAATTGTCACTATTACAAACCTAAGGTTATGGATCCACCTATAAGTAGAATCTACGTAACATCACATTACTACCACAATTAGTAACCGCATCAATCATCTCAACATCATTGATAATTAATTTTCTCTTAACAAAACAAAATAATTTCTGATTGAACTAAATTCAAATATTTACATAAAGAATATAAACAAATGATCATACAGATTTCTAAAGAACAAAATAATATGTAATAGTTATATATCAACATAATGAAATGCACATCATTGCCAAAAAAAAAAAGAAATAGTAAAGATAACTAAGATTTCCACTTGTGCTCAATGTGCAACTTGGAGAAAAAAATATTAATTAAGGTGAGCATTCAACTCAATGAATTGTACATTAATAAATATAATATGCCATTCCAATGCAAATAATATTCGTGCAAATGTCAAACTGACAAACAACCATATAATCATATAATGATAGAAATTAATCAATAGGAGTCATGCTAAACTAAAACTGAAGAGACGAGTCCTCCTATCTAGCTCTATTAATCCATATTTTTCTTTTAGAATCTAATATAAAGGATTCTGATGTCTCAATTTAACTTGAGCAACGCTAACCCGACTAGCAATCAATGGTGAGTGATGAGCAAGCCATGTTGTCACACTAGTCATAGCTCATCATCATATCATAATCATCATCAAGTCTAAACTAGTGCCCTAAATTATGTGGTTCTATATCATTCTAATCCTATCTAACAAGCATAAGTAAAATGCAATATTCACAAAGTAGAACATAATAAGCAAATGCCAAAATACTAGAACAATAATCAATGCATGATTAATATTCTATCTGCAAAATATATTTATGGATGCACATATGCAAATGTAAATAGTATATGATTTAGGATAATGGAATATTATGCTAGTTAACTAACAGATTGTTGAGATTTAACCAACTCTAATTGAAGCAACTAACCAAAATGAGATGACATTTGAAATACTATTTTCTTGCAATAGAAATAATTATTAGAACAGGAATGAACCAACGACTTTAAAGATTCTGCTAAAATTTTGATAATCTCCCTATAACTAACACAATTCCCCTTAAAAATAAAATAAGGAAATAAACACTTCTAATAGTCTATAATAGTTAAAATCAACTCAATGGCCTCATTTGGGCCTCTAAACTCAAAAGACAATTCATGGTCACAAATCAAATTAATATCATAATTTTCCTTAAGTTATTGTAAATCCTTTGTTCCCAAATAATTCTAATAATAATGACAATAACAACAACAATAATTAATAGTAATAATAATAACAATAATAAATTGGACATTAATACCATTTATTTATTCTTAGACATAAATAATAACTTAAATTTTAAAATATATTCTAAATTAATTTGAATAACCTTGGAGAAAGTATTTTTCGAAATATTCTTCAAATAAAACTAAATTTTATATAATTTAATTATATGACCTTAGTTTTCAATAATAATTTATAATAAAATTAACAACAACAACAATAATAATTTTAATAAAAGCTAATTTATTTAATCAATTTCATATGCCTAAACTTAGTCTAATACAACTGCTTTTAAATTTATCAATCCAAAATCAATTCCCCAAGTTGGACATTTAAGGGATTCTCGAGCTTACCTGAGTCAAATTAAGAACAAGATTAGTCTTTTTAGGAGCATTTGGAAGCCCATAAGCAATCACTTAGGGAGCAGATGCAACAATCTCTTAGGGAGTAGATGCAACAAGAGATGCAGTAGCAAGTGCAATAGTTTCTAGTATGAGTGTGCATTCGGTTAACCGTATTTAATATTAATAAATATCATTATATAAATAAAAATAGTTTAAAATATATTTTCAATGGATAATAATATCATAATAATCAATGAGTTTATAACATTAATTATATTATAAATTTTTTTAACTTCATACAATAAATAATTCAAAATATCAATTAAGATAAAAAAATCATTTTTAAGCTAAAAAAAATAAGTGTTGATAAAATGTTATATTAATTAAATTATAAAATTTTCATTTATATAATTAACTATAATATTTAAATACAACATAAAAAAATACAATAAATTCATATATATTTAACTAAAATAATAATTCGGTTATTATTATAGAACTAACCAAACCGATAACCGAACACTAAAAATTTAAATTTTAATAACCGAACCAAACTGAAAACTGATTATCTCTCTACTAAAATAACCGAATTTTTGCAATTCGATTCAGTTTTAACCGAATAATACATACCCTTAGTTTCTAGAGCACTACCTCATCTACGAGATTATGATCCTGCACCACTCCCATCACCACCTTCACCTCCCTCTTCTTAGGTGTATATAGAGAGATTTTTATTTGGTTATTTCTTGTATATATAAAATAATAATTATACAACAATTTATTATATATTATATTTTTAATTAAATTTTTTTCCTTTTAATTAAAATATCATGTTATTAGTTATTTATTTTTGCTATAATTTAAAAATATTTATCATATTGATAAATAATTGTAAAAAATACTTCTTAAATTTACCAATATATTACCCACAAAAGTATGCTATATGTTGGAAACGTAAATCCATATAAGTAGAGGTTCGAATCTTATCTTTGATAATGCCCATAGATAATTCACCTTGTACTCGTACCACTAGTCTTGAAGAGCAATCATCAAAGAGGGAAGGTCCTCGCTGTCCATAGTCTAAGAATCAAGCATTAACCTCTCAATTTCATTCTTTTAGGGTATAGAGTTATGGGAGAGAAAACTTAGCAAAAAACTTGAAAGAGCTCAGGAATACTTATGTATTTATAGTGATAATATCATTCTCCCAAAATGATTTAAGTTTGAATTTAGAGATGAAATCAAACTCTTTGGATTATCCTAATTATCCAAGGTTATTTATTATCTCCCAATTAAATAATAATTTAATATTATCTTAATAATATTATTAATAATAATTATTATAATTAAATAATATTTATAATTATGTTAGGCTCATGGGTCTATCCATCAGTCATGGATGGACGTGACCGAAAACTAACACTATCTCAATATTTATAAAAATAATTATTTTTATTTACAAACATGTCACCGACTACATTAAAACAAAAAAAAAATCTTTTGAAAATATATTGGTAGATTTTTTGTTAATATATTTACCTATGAAGAGCAAAGCTATCAGTATTTGCTGATATGAAAATGCCATCAATATTGACCAACTATTTTGTGTTTGTCAATATATGCTGAGGGGTCTTCTATCATCAATAAAGTAGTTTACTATTACCAATGGATAACGCTTCATCCGTTCCAAATAGATATGCTCATTTTTTTTTTCATTCATCCTAAATTATAATCCACTTACCATTTTAATAAGTTAGTTGGCATATTAAATCTCTATAATATTCCTATTTAATATTACTTATTAAATGCATTTCATAATAAAGTAAAGATATAATAGGAAAAACATATACAAATTTACATTTTCAATAAAAATAATTAATTTTTTTAATCTTTGTAAAATAAGAAGTAGACCTATCTTTGTGAGACAGATGGAGTATTTTTTTTATAAATTATTTTTTTTTTGTCAAAAGAAAGATAGAGTTCACTAAATTAGAAAGAAAGAAACAAAAACCCAAATAAAGATGGAGACAAACCTGACTAGAACAAAAACAAACAAAGAAAAACTACCTTATAGAACCAGAAAATAAAAAGAAGGCCAAAGACCCACAAACTTCCCCCTAGGTTAAAAAAAAATAGAGTGTTAAATGAACACTCCCTCTAACAAAGGCCATAGATAAATAGTAAAATGGCCAAAAACTGAAAAAACAAGCATATCGTTAAAGCTTCTTGAACACAACATTGATTAAACAATAAAAAGATAAAACCAATTAATTACCTCATGCATCCTCATATATAAATTAATTGAAGGAAAGTAAGGATCAATCATCTTAGAGAGGGGCCAAAGAAGAAGAAAGAAAACATCAAAGCAGTTGAGCCAAACCATAGTTGCTGCATGTGACTCTAGAAAAAACTTCTTCCTCAAACTTAAGCAATGAAAACAAGAAGGGGATGTGCATTCTTAAACAAACTCCAAAAAGAATGAAGGAAGTTTGGAGAGCTTCAGACTTGAAAAAAGTGATTTTTAAGGCAAAAGAGATTATCTTGAAGCACCAAAAATACACATACTTTGAAGGAATCCACCAACAAATATTTGAAGGAGCTAAAAAACAATTAAAGCCAGGGTGCTCTTTTATGGAGGTCTTGGTTGCATAGAACCCCCAACTAAAACTAAGATAAAAAAGAAAAAAGAAAAAAGAAAATTGTATATAGATAAAAAAGAAAAAAGAATAAGAAAATTGAATATCTAAGTAATGGAAAAAGAAAGAAAGGTAGACCTAGAGCTATCATCGATAAGATCGCCGTTGGCATTCCAAAATCTAAGGCATGCTTCATTTTGAAGAGGATGGGCTCTATAATAAATAGAGATAGCTTCACAGGGAAGAGTTTTCCATTATGCTTCTTAACTCTATATTTTTTTTCTCTTTGATAAATTGTTTCATGATAAGGACATTATGGATAAAATTTCTCTGTTGGTATTTTGTTGGCTATATATAGTATTTATTGACAGAATTTTTAGATTTAACAGTGGAATTTGCGTTGGTAAAGTGCTATATTTGTAACATCCGTGATTTTGGAGATATAAAATTTTATATACTAAATATATATAGCTAGAGTATAAATAACATATACATATGGTATATTAATTGTATATATTGGATTAATACATTACATACTTAATATTTAATACACATATAAGGTATATTTGATGTGTATATAAGATACACATTACTTGTGCATATGTGTAATATCCCAAATGTTTGAAAAGTTCTAATTTTTTAGAAATTTGATAAAATAAATTATAATTTAATGGATAAATTAAATAAATGGTTTTAAATAAAAAATGAAGGGGTTTTAAATAAAAAAGTAAAACACATATGTGATATATATGTAAAATATACATAACATATAAAAGTCAACACTTTTTAAAAGAAAAGTCAAAGTAAAAGGGTATTTTAAAAGAGGAAATTTATGACTTTTAATTTATTAAATAAATAAATAAATAAATAATTATTAAATTATTTTAATATATATATGGTTAAAAATAAAAGATGAAAAGAAAAAGAAAATTTAAAAGTTTTTCATCTTCTTCTTCTTCTCCATCAAGGGCCAGCCACCATGGCTATTAATCTCAAGAATTTTGATCTTCCATACTCCACAAATTGAAGGATTCAACAAGTTTAAAGTGAATTTTTGGTAATTTCCACCAAAATTAATAAGTTCCCAACTTCTTTCTTTGGATTTCATGGGAATTGTGATTATGTTTGTTTTGGGTTTTTAAAGTTCTAAGATTTAATTGTCTATTTGGGTATATATGAAGTTATTTTAAGTGATTAACAATGATTTTAAGGTTGGATTAAAGAAATGATTGAGTTTGGGTAAGATTGGTGAAGAGAGAGAATTTAGAGTTATGTAATTTTTGGGGTTTTGAAATCATGATTTTTAATTGTGTAAATTGATTCCAAATGAGTTGTTTTGATACATAAACAAGTATTTTAAAGTCAAATATTAGATTTGGTTGTGTTTGGTTAGAGCTTGAGAATGGAAGTGGAGATTTAGAATTTTGGAAAAGTGATTTTTCAAAATGGTTGAATTATTTGATTTTATTTGTTTAAGAATGTTGTTTAGTGTTAAAAGTGATGAATATAAGCTTGAAATTATTAATGGATTGTGTTGTAATGGAAAACCTTCAATGGGGGAAGGTTATGCCATTTTATGGTTTTGTATATAAGAGTGTATTTTTATAATGTAAATGGTTCAAATGTATTAAAATATACTTCTAATGATATAAATAAACTTAATATATTATAATGAATGGCTTAGTATAAGAATCCAAAGTTAAAGTAAGGTTAGCCTTAAATTTTAGATTTTTGCTTGGATGGGTTTAATTATGGTTTAATATTGGAAATGCCATTAAATGTGATACTAAATGTTTATTTGCTATCACATTTGGTTTAGGCATTGAAGGAGGTTGTTTTAAGATTACTTTGGGTTGCTAGTGGAGGTATGTACAAATTTTAAAATATATCGTTTATATTTGCATGACATTTGGGCTTAACACATTTTGGTTGAAAAATGTGTTAAGTTACTTGGTTCATTGATTGAGTATGAATAATGTGCTATGATATTTGTAATGTCATATATGTGTTAAATGCATTGTGAAAAGCCATTGATAATGACTAAATTGTGTAGAATGTGAAATATGTATATTATGTGAAAATATCCAAAGTAATTGGGTAATGTGTTGTGAATGTAAAAATGAGATATGCGGAATAATGAAATAAATTGATATTGATAAAAATGAGAAAAGTGAGAAAAGTGAGAAAAATGAGAAAGATGTGAAAAATGAGAAAATAAGTGAAAATAAGACAATGTGCCTGGATTGAATATGTGACAATGAGAAAGAGATTAATAATGAGAAAAATGAATAAATAAAAAAATGAGAAAAAGATGAGATAATAAGGCAATGTACCTAGTTTGATTATGAGAAAATGAGAAAAGTTTTGATAAAGGAATTGTGAAAGTATTTGATAATGAGATAAACGAATTAATTGTGTGCCTAGTATGTTATTCAATTTTCAGAATTCTGGGTTTGACGGCATGTCTATGAATTGCTGGGCAAGTGAAAAGTCTGGGTCGTAAGCCGAGCCCAGCTGATAAATGATAAATATGATGTTTTTGGGGTAAAAAGACTGGGTCGTAAGCCTCAAAAATCGTAGCAGTCTAGCCGGGTTGAAGGCCAAGATACTAGGGCCTAAGGGTCTAGCCGGGTTGAGGTCCAATAGACTGGGGCTGTTACATTATCCATGGATATATATATTACCTACGGGCTAGACACATGGTGTCATTATAGACCAAAGCAGTAACTCTGAAATTTGAATAGCATATTAGATCTTTTTTGGGCCCATGCTTGTCTTTGCTTTATTGTGAATTATGAATTGTGATACAATTGAGCAATATAATGCTATGAGTTGTGATTATGAAATATTTGAAAAATATTAAAAAAAGTAGAATGGTGTGACATCTATATGCATTGTGCAATGGCACTGCATTGAGTTTTATTATTATTATTGAAGTTTGTACTACTAGGCTTCGGCTTAGCGCGATTGTAATTCGTCGCACAGGTGATGGATGATTTGGTAGAGCCGGAGAGTTCTACTAGACCTGGTCGGGTACATCAAGATCAGAGTCAGTTGCCAGCATGTACATTTTTGATATTATAGTATATTTTGATATTATGTATGTTATGATATGTTTTTGAAGTATATATTATAAATTGTAAAGAATGATTTGAATAATTTTGTTTAAGATGGGATTAATGTTGATATATATACCTATATATAAGTATTTTGAGAAAATATGGAGAAATTGAGAAGTATTGGTGAAATGGTGAATTGATTTTTATTGGGAGTGTTTGTTTTATGCATGTTGTATTTCGCTGAATTTTGGGAACGTCCAAATTACAAACAAAACTCTGGCGAATTTTTTTCTAGAGATTTTCATATAAAATATTTATCTTGGATTCCTATAACAGGTAAAGAATATTTAAATACTATTTATTTTATATATTAGTATTTGAAGTCTTAAAATAGAAATGTAAAATTTTTTATTAAACCGGTCTATGATATTTTTATATCGTATATACGTATTTTACATATGCTGAAAATATATATTATATATATATAGGGTATAAAGGTGTTACAATATTCTTATAGCGTAATACGCTACATTAAGAAAGAATCAAAGATTATGAACATAATTTTAGACAACAAGGTTGGTTTTAATATTCATGGAATGCACGACCATTTATTTTCTCCATGTGATCTATTATAGTCTTAACACATTAATCATTCAAAATGATTATACAATATCACATTCATAAGTATAGGGAATTAAAGTTAATAATTCTTGTTAAAATAATTTTGTTCAAAAAAATTACCATTTTAGATATTGTTAAAAATAATTTAGTTGCACCAGAGTTTTTATGAGTATATTTTAAATTTATTTTATAAATTTTTATGATTTAAAACAAACATTTCCAAAGTGAATTTTTTTTAACAATAACCAGTTATGCTTCGCAATAATAATTCAAATAATAACACCAAACAAGTTTTGAATATCATCCTAATCAGCATTTGTAGTTATTAAAATTTGATTTTAAGAGGTATTTTTATTGAGTTCACCTAAATTAATCAATTAAAAAAAATAATAATCATCCAACCATTTGTGCCCATCACCATCACTATCATTGAGTTAAGTTTATCATGGTTTTTAAACTTTATCATTTATACTATTAAAGTAATCCCTAAATTTTAATTTTCACAATAAAATTTCTCTCTATTTTTCAGTAAATGCTTGCGTAAACACTGCACGGAGTCTATGTGGCATCACATATCAAAAAAAAGGGTCCATGTGGCACTATATGAATTTCACATAGAAATGCACATGGCATTCCCTCAATGACAAATGGGGGCAAAGATTTTAATGGGAATAAAATTAAAGTTTTGGGGACATATATATTACTTTTGAAAAAAAAAATAAGAGTTGATAAAATTAAACCACATTTATATAATAACTATTCACCAAAAACTATATTCTAAAAAAAACTATTCACCAAAAACTTTTCAAATCATCTAACATAAACAGAATACATGTAAAAAGTTTACTATATTTTTATCTATTTTTAATATTTCTTTATTTAAATTTTAAATGGTAATTAATTTTATCATATCAATGTTCTTTTTGTAATACAAATCAGAATTTGACTATTTAAAAAAATCCGTTTGAAATTTTATTAAAAATAAGTAAAAAATATAAATAAATAACTAAATTTTTAGTTGATTGAAATATTTTATTTTAATTAAAGAAAAAATGTATGCCAAAGATTTGATAAATATTTTACATGGTAACTAATATTCAATATCATTTAATGTTATACTGTCATTTTATTTTATAGAAAAACTATTTATTTATTTCTATTGAAAATATGAGAATTTAAGAACTTTTATTTATGTGTCTAAAATAAATCAAATTTTTACTTTTAATATTTTTCCAAAAAAAAAAAGAGAAAAAATTATTGAATTCAGAAACTCAATTTAAGTATATTAGGATAAAAAAATTGAATAATGTCATATAATTCTTAGCATAAAACATAAAAATATTAATTGTATCGACTGCCCTTTCAATTTTTCAATTGTAATTCTAATGTCCCCAAATTTCACTTTTGTTTTCATTTAAAATTCTTAGCTCAGTTTCCCAGCATGAAAAATGCTTGTATAGATGCTATATAGAGTCCACATAGTACCACATGGAGTTCACATAAGATCTTGCCAGAAAATGAACACTGAAAAAATTAAAATTAAAAGATTTTATTGTAACAAATTGAAATTTAGGGATTGTAATATTATAAGTGATAAAATTTATTAAAAGTATGATTTAAATATTGTCAAAATAATTTAGTTATTTTATAGTTTTTACAAAGATATTTTAAATTTATTTTATAAATTTAAATGATTTAAAACAAAAATTTTCAACATAATATTTTTTTAATAATAATCAGTCATGTTTCTTAATGATAATTCAAATAATAACTCCAAACAGTTTTTTTAATAGTGTGAAAATATTTACACCCCATCCTTTTTAATATTATTGCAATCATCATTCATACTCACTAGAATTTGATTTTTGAATATTAAAAATAATTTCTTGAATTAATAGTTATTTTACTGAGTTCACCAAAGTTAGTACATTCCGTCCAAATAATTGAAAAGATAACAACCATCCAACCAGTTGTGTCCATCACCATTACTATCATCTACGCTTAGAATTGGACCCTAGTTACTGGGTCAGAAGATTTCAACAACTTAACTCTGAATCAGTTGAGATAATTTAATATTTTCAAAAAAAAATGATATATATTGAAAAGTTGTTTCAAAATTTTGAAAAATGATATTTCCTCCCTCTTGTTAATATTTTTTAAAAAAAAAAATAAATCATCATTTCGTAATTGAGCATTATAGGACCAGAAGGTTGATAAAATTCTTGTTTACAATTACCATTACTAATTTTTTTTTGGTGTAAAATAGTATTTTTACAATTACCATTACTAATTCTTTCAATTTTGAAGAATTCCAATAAATTCTTTATTATTAAAATGATTAAACCTTAATTATTAATGTATAATTTGATGATCATGAGCGTATATTATTTTCGCTTAACTCTCATGTTTAAGTCTCCTAGATATTTCCTCTTCTCTACGCATGTAATTAATAAAAAAATTTATTGAACCTTATTTTAAACATTTAATGAAATATTCGGTATTGAATTTTCAATATTATCAAACATCAATTTTATATATTGTCCAAATATAATGTGTTTATATTCAGTTTTTCTTAATTGAATGAAATTACAAAAATTACTTGATTAACTTTTCTATAAAAGCTCAAATGGGAGATTGTGATCAAATTACTGCATAACTAGAGATTAACAATTATCATGGTATCAGCGATTTGTGAGGCTTGGAACTACTTGAGAATTGATTTCATTGGTAACTGATATGGATCTAACAGCAAAAACAAAAGTGTTCGACAGTCTAACTTAAAAGGTAACAGTAGAAATAATGATAGACAATATTAATTTTTCATAAGTATAGTAGCAGCTAACCCAAATAATTTAACTACTGTTGACACCGGAGTTTATTCAAAGATGGAGAAGCCCAATCATAAGGAAATGAAGCCCAAGAAGCCCTGATGTAGACAGTAGAGGGACAGTTATAGAAGGGGAAAACCGCTCTTCCTCTAACAATTGAAACAAACAGTTGATGGAGAAGAAAACTGCTCTCCACTACTCCTAGCAACATGGGATAATGCCCAGATATAGGGAAATAAAGCATAAAAAGGAGGGAAAAAAAGAAAGAAAGCATCGATTTTTCCACAGAAGAAACCTTTAGCAAGATTAGCAAAGTTACTTTCTCTGAATTTCTTTTATTTGATTCCAGCAGTTGTTTTAATCTAGTTTAAAACACCTGTTAGCTTTGTTCCTTAGTTCATGTTCACTGTAATTACATTTATTTATGAAAGCCAATAACATTGTTGTGAATTCAAGCAATTTGTTAATCAAATGGTATGAGAACTTTGTTTTCTTTTGTGGTCATTTAAGGAACAGCACAATTGCTTGATTATAAGCCAGGTACTACAAACAAAATGGGGTATTGTTTGCCTCCTGCACACTGGCATCTTAAATCATCAAAGGTCAACAGTGTTTTCTTTAGGCTTTGAGGAAACAACTACTAGTGGCCATGGCTCGACTTGGCAATTTACATCAATAGAGAATTGAGAAATGATTGATTATTACTTCTTTTACCTCTCCTGTGAAATGGGGTTTAATTGAAACGAAGAAAAATATTAAAATAACAGGTAGCCCTATTAGACACATTATAGGCAACGACAGTTTCGCTATTGTTACACTAATTTGAGAAAATGGGTGTTATAAGATTAGTTTTAAATACAGTGTTTTATGTTTGAGATAAGAGTATAGAAGGCCAATTGATGAGACACAAATTCAAAGGTTCGATAATTTAATGTTAGCTAACCGCATTGCATGTGGTCATGCCTCTCTTAAGGTGAACACATAAATTGCTTTCATTTTATATTATTGCTTGACATTTTTTTTTAATATTTGTTCTTTTTCTTTCTTGCAGATAAATGTTATGACCCCTAATTAGGTAAGAAATCATCATGTTCTATGTTGGATAGACTAAGAAATTATATTTATTTGGCTTATCTGTGAAATATGAAAACATTGTAAACTAAAATTATATGCCAATCCCATTATATTTAAATCATTTTATAACATTATATGTTGTTTTTTTTTATGAATATATGTTGTTTTTGTTTATCAATTAATTTTAATTTAAATTAATATTTTAAATATGTTGTTTTTTACCTAAATGTAAATCATGAGACTTAAAATTCACGATAGGTTTCAACATAATCTAAATTAAAATGGGTTATATACAACCATTATCACTGAGAAATTCTCTAAGGACAATTATTGTCCTCTATTGTCAATTTATTACGTTGCGAATCCTGAAGTCACTTTGTTTCCGTTATCGTCCTTCCATCTATTTTTTCATCTAAAAATTTAACGGAGCTTAACTCTTGAAATGACATACACACAACATGACAAATGACATGGTGTGTCACGTTATTTTAGAAGCTAATGTGATATCACATCATTTATCATATCAGTTTTTTTAATATTAAGCTTTAAAATATTTAAGAAATTAACGTGGCAGATAATGAAATACCATATCAACTTCTAAAATTATTTAACACACTATGTCATTTGTCACTTCACATGCCATATCATTTCAGGAGTTGATATAATCCGTCTCGTCATCCCATTAAACTTTTAGATGAAAAATAGATGGAAGGATAACAACCGAAGCAAAGTAAAAACGTTAAAGATCACGGTCGCAACAAATTGACAATGAAGGATAATTACAGTTATTAGTAAATTTTTTAAGAACGAGGAGTATAATTAACCTAAATTTATATTAGTTTAGTTTATTTTTTTAAGTTTGATTCATGTGGTTTAGATATGGTTTGTCAGTTCACAGGCTTTTTCAAACAACCCTAATGTGAATAAGGAATGGTCTTGAGAGATGAAGAGAAGTGCATACTAATTTCATAGACGATGGTCCCAGTGGTATGATGTTTGTGAGAATCGAAACGTATAGGAGAGTGTAAATATAACAAGGAAAGTCCAAGAATAATTACTATAGAAGAAAGGAGTTTGGAAAGATTACGCTAAGAAGACAATTAAGTATTGTATTCATTGCAATATGACGGGGCATGCAAAGGAAGGCTGTTTTTCTTGAGTGGCATGGTGAATTGAGGAAACAAAGAGCAAACGAGGAATTTCTGTAATTTCATTTAATCAAGAAAAAAAATTGAATACAATTAAGCATAGTAAGAAGCAAGTTCATTATCCAACTAACTAATCTAAAACTACCAACAACTTGTTTACAGACTAAAAAAATAATGTTGACTTTACAGTAAATGCCGACTAGGCTAAGCTATTAAAACTAACTCAAAATCATTAACTACAATCTAATTGCCGCATTTATGGCAGCTTAATAATATTCACAAACGCCCTGGGCTCTTCTAATGCAGGTATGGAAGAAAGCGAGTACTAGCCTCTGCAAAGTCTTCCTTCATCTACCAAATTAAACTGCTTTGTTGCTAAAATTACTTATGTTTTGACTGACAATACCCAGTGTCAGTGTCATTATTGTGCCAACCAAACATTGGCAAGAAAATAATTGTCGAAAGTTAAGGTCTGTTAGGCTGCTAATGACACGTTTAACATAAAATGTATGTGAGCCTCCACATTAGCTGAGAATGAGAGATATCTACTACATAAAATATGAGAAGGCCAGAGTTCTCTTTTAAATTAAAAGAAAATTCATAAAAAGGACATGATTTACTTATATAACATGATTTTATAACTTGTTTAGTGATAAGACTCCAAAGTAATATCTTAATTTTGTATTATCGCATTATATTAATCTATTTAATTATTGCATCGCATTCATATTTAGCCTTCAACATGCTTAACTAATCATTTGTCATGTTGACTGAAACTATGTTACGCACTTGTGTTTTCATACACTATAATGTTACGCACTTGTGTTTTCATACACTTGTGTTTTGCATGACAGCAACCATGAATTGCCCCCACCATGAAACTACAACCAAAATTTAATAAATATTACTCCGATTCTAGCAGCAGTCCAAACCTATAGTCCTGAATATCCGTCCCTCGGACTGTCGTCACTAAAAAATGAAAGAGAGTAAAAAAAGCCTCTGTTAATCTGTCTCATTCAACCTCCCTATTGCTTTTTTTTTGTTTGGTGTGCGCATATGGATATCCTCAAAATTCATCAAATATTTATCATTGAAGCGAAATATCCGGAAATTTGATATATTCAACTTACAACTCAATAAGCATAAAGCAAATGATACATATAAATATTACCTAGTTCTTCCTATTTCAATACAAGGGATCAAAAACTCTTGTTCAAGAAATCATAGCACATAATGCACATACATTACAACATGGATTTAAAAGAATATTGCAGCATCATTAAATAATAAACTCACTTTATAAGTTCTATTTGGAGTCTATTCCACGCCGACCTTCATATACAATTGCCAAATTCAACATGTCAGTGCAAAACTGATCGTCTGGTTTCAACCATAAAGCCTGATTGAGAAGCAAATTACAAAGGGGAAGTAAGACCAAGTGAATAGAGTCATCAAATTTCCAAGCTGTTCTATTTTATTCAGCCAAGGTACACATATATCATTCCAGACATATACAAAACAGACAATCCCTTGCGCATTAAATGATAACTGCAGCACAAGCAAATTTCAGATCACAAACCTTGTGGTAGTATGTAATCGCAGCAGTGAAATTATCCTGCACAAAGAGGAAAGGGGAAAGATAAGATGGCACTTAAATCTAATAGACAGTAATTAGGCAGCTCAGGACAATCTTACTACAGAAAAAGGAAAACAGAATTTTATGTTCAAAATTCAAACACATTCTTTTATCTATTTCAATACAAAACTGGAATCCAAGTTTAACATCTGAAAAACACTCAATTGCTTTCTAGGATGTGACTTGTAAAATTTGAGAAACACTTCTTAATAATTTCATGTGGAAGGCATTCATTCAAATCCCAGCAGGCGCACAAAATGGATATCAGGTGGCGGGTACTGTGGTGAGCAGGCAAAGGACAAGCTCATATTGAATTGTGGTACACACTACATACTGATTCACTGGAAGAGAATTGTCCCACAAAAGGTTTTTCTTTTTTTCAGCTTCTATTCAGAGAGCTATAACTGACAGAAAGAGAAAGGTCCAAATAGATTAACAAGGTGGATTGCACCATATTTTGTTATCTTTTGATCTCTATCCATCCTTGCATGAAATATTAGTTTCAGCAATCAGCATCACTGGGTTATGAACTGAACTCTATACACTCACTATTTGTCGTTAAGAAAATTATTATTATTACTTGGATCATATAACAATCATTTGAATTGTCTAGAAATTGAACAAAAAAAAAAAAATAGATGTGAAACAAGAATTAATAGATGAGAAACAAGAAATAATAGATGTGAAACAGGAAGTAATAGATGTAAAACAAGAATTAGTAGATATGAAACAATAATTAATAAATATGAAACTAGAATTATGTTTAAAATTAGATGTTAAAATTGCTAAGGAACCCTAAACATTTAATTTGTGCAATTAAGTGGGCAGACATGTTGGAACAGTCTTCTTTTAGTAAATTTAATTAATGTAGTCTGCAGCCCCTATGTAAATATATGACCCATTCCTTTTAGGAGCTAGGAGAGAAAATTCAAATTCAAGAGCTCCCCTGCTAGGCAATTAAAACATGACATCCAACTCTTTTTCTATTGATGCTTTCTAGTTATTCTATAGCCAAGTATTGGGAATTAAGGGCAGAAGTCGAATGAAATAATTAACAGGACTTGATTCTTAAGCTGAAATAAACATTTTTACTGTTTGATTTCACATTATTTTTCTTAATAAAAATCCTTCAAACTAGAGTAGTTTTTCGCCAATGGACCATTAAAAAGTGGGCTATTGGACCATTTAGTTATGAATCTTCACACGGAAAAGAAAAAATTACTCAGTGAGAAGCACGAATAAAAAATGGGAATATTATATTAAATAAATTTCATTATATTTTATTCCTATTGTTACTATGATCATTGCCTTTTGAAGCGATTACTTTCTCGGAATGAGCAAAAAGCACTACCTAAATATTTTCTTATATATTTTTCAATCAGATTTTCAATTCTATCACTATTTAGTGCCACCCAGACGTTAATGCATAGAAGATATGAACATATAGACAAGGAAAACACTACCCCTTCCTTACTTTGTCCAACTCAATTATCTTACCCAAAATGACCTCATTTATTTGTAAATTCTCCTTCGAGCCCAATCAGTGCCACATCAGGTGACCAGCAGATATTAAAATGGTAGAACATACTCAAATTGCACTTCTCATAAATAAACAAATATTTAAGAATGAATAATAATAAAAAGAACTCAAAATACCTGCAAATGATAAGTGTATGCAAGACCTGCATAGGTACTTAAACTTATAGTTGATAACGTAAGTGCTCTCTCATAGCATGAAATTGCTTCATGATACATCCTGACACATTGCAAGGTGATATAATTAGGTTTGAATATATTCATGTTTTATAATTCATATAAGGATGTATCAAGTATACTTCATATTAATACCATATTAATTAATGGCACAAGGCACAATAAGGCACTAAGTGTCCCAGAGCCTAGGCATACAAGGCACAATGCGCATGCACGCACCTGAGAGCGAGGTAGGGTGCAAAATATTAAAAATGTAGAAAAAAAAATCATGGTTAAGAATTATATCAAAATCAAGATGTTAGCCCCATTTGATCAAATTGCCTAAAACATCAATAAAAAAAAATAACCTCCTACAGATTATATATATATATATATATCCTACAATTAATTTATTGAAGTTCTTTTAGCTTATTAAATGATGCTAAAAGATTCATACACAAATGTTTTCAAAGTTGTTAAAAAAAAACATAAGGGGAAAAAAACAGATGTAAGCAGCGCCCAGATAACATAGCAGCTAGATAAAACTTAACTAAACTTTAATTTCAAGTTAATTGGAGTAGCCTACATGGATTCTCTTTTTCACTCTAGGCAATTATGGGCTACATTCTCATAAGAGTATAGGACCATAAAATCATTTTGGACCACTTTTTCCCATATTAATTTAGGCCTACCCCAGTTAATTCAGCATAGCAGCTAGGTAAAACAGAGGGCAAAAATATAAAACCCAAAGAAGAGAGATGAGAGCGATGAGAACCCAGAACAAGAGTGGAGAGGGATTTGTTTTGTAGCATATGGGTGATGAGTATAGAAGTATCAGCTGCCAGTGATCCTAGTGGCAGTGTTCCGGCAGGATTCTGGCTACTTTCCAGTGACTTTCTGGCATGCGGGCATGGATTCTTGTAGATCAGCAATTCTATAGTCTGTTAGTAGTGGCCTTTATTGGTGAGTGAGCTCATCAGAGGTGATTGCGAGGGATGCACGCCTTTCTTGGGCATTGTGTGTTACTGACCTTTCCGGGGTAAGCAATATAGAAGAAGGCAGAATTCAATCAAAGGAGATCCAGCTCAAGAAGGAAAAGAAAATGACATGGCAGACGAGAATCAAGAACAAAGATGCAATCAAGGATTCACAAATCAACGCAGCAATAAAAAATAATAGCAATTAATTATTCTACAAAATAATCCAGAGACCGATTAGAATATGTCTTTCTAATTAAGGCCAATAATAAAGGGGTTATAATCCTTATTATTGTGCACTACCTATTTAGTCAGCCTAACCTTGTTATTTGAAGAGCAAAACATAATGAAAGAAGGAAGCAGAAAATTATTCAACTTGAGATAGACAGCTCTCTCTGTTTCCTCTCTCCTCTCTTGAGCTCGACTTTTTCCCAATCCTCTCACCATAGGTTCTCACACACAACCTAAGCCAAATCATCTTATGGCTAGATCCCAATCTAAGACTCGCAACATTGCGCCCGGAAAAAGGTACACAACTAAGGAAAAAGAATCCTCTGTGCGAGCCCGCCTTGCAATGTTTGAGGCGCTAGAGCTATTTTCCTGAGTGCCTCATGCCTGTGGCGCACCTCTGTAATAACTACGATTAGTACTATCAAATATTTATCATAGAATGATAAATCAATTTCCAAATAACTAATGGGCTCCAAAACAAAAGGGATGGCATCTTCATTCAACTAAAAAATGCAACCCAGAAAAGGAGAAAAAATAATAATAACAAGAACATGGATCCAAGAATAACGAGAATGCGAATCCTCAAAATTAGTAAATATAAACAAGATATCATAATCTTGTACATCAGCTCCACTACCTAAAGAAACAGGAATCTCCTACAAATGAGAAAACTATCCTAGTTTGACAGGCAAAAATCAGCACATCTGAACTTGGTTAATGGAAACTTCGTACTGATGTCAAACTAAATTCTGGTGTCAAACTAAATTCTGTGATCCTTGATGTGTCACAGTTTACATTCTAGCTCAAAAACAGTCCAGAACTGTTCTATGTAAGTCTTAACCTGTCTGAAAATGATCTAGGACAGAACAAAAGTGCTAGGCATTAAAGATAAAAGTGAATATGCATAAACCCTAGGAACTTTCTTTTCTTTTCTGTTTTCTCAATTTCATCAGCTTTTTCATATTCATGAATATCTGATAGACACCAGTGGTGTGAGAAATGAACTGCAATTTAATGGTGGATTCCCCTCCTTTCAAGTTCCACCAAGATTTGCACTAACTTAAACTATAGAAGAATTGAAGGAAGAAGACGAAACACAGGACCCATAACCTTAATGGTAAAACAATCACCAAAATTTGCAGTATAAAATTCTTATCTAACATTAACAATACTAATTGAAATTTATTCTTTGACTAAGATGACTAGCTTACGCCACCCAGGTTTAATTCAAAAAATAAAACCAATATGAGATACATCTAGAATGTCTAATACAAATCATGTTGCTGCATAAGTTCAAATATCATTGTGTCCATTTATGGGATTATAAATGCTACATGTTAAAACTTACAACTCCTCTTCATGGGTATGCCAGACCTACAGTAATTTTATTCAACAATTTCCAACTACAGATCATAGTAAGCTGATTTTATATCATCAACAGGCTTCCAGAGCCTCACCCAGCATAGACATATCACCAATTCTCCTTAATAACAAGATTATGTGAAGATGTTTTAAAAAAAATATTTCCACTTGAGATTCAGAAGTATTTGGCTTTTTAGCAGGTAGAAAATAAAGATCAAATTAACATCATATACCCTGAAGTACACAAAAGGGAAAAAGCAACAAAAAAAAGGCAAGGTAAAAGAGGCAATTTCCACCATATTATATAACGTACTTTAGTTTTCTGTATGCATGGGCAAGATTAACCACGGTTGGCTCCCACAGTTGACTTAGAGAAGGTATGTGTGCCAAAGTCTTCTCAAACCACAATACAGCCTTATTATACCTGAAATTGTTCCAGAAATCAAATTACGCAATTTACTTAACTAGAATGAACTCAAAAGAATAATGGATATAAGCATGTGTTAATCTATGTTATGAAACATTCAACAGTGGAAGTTTCTAAAATATGTATATCATCTCAAGACAAAAAAAGGCTAAAATATCAACATTGTAAAAAGGGTCTTGCAAGTCAAGTTCCAACTTAAACTCAGTTTAACAAGATGGATAATTTATAGTGGTGGAAGTGATAGCAATCATACAATAATCCTATATGCGATAAACCATCCTTACTCTTTCATGTTATAAGCAACAACTCCCAACTCATTACATACAAGCGGATCTGAAGGGCATAAAGTCTTTGCCTGCATAAAAAACTAGAGGACCCAAAAAAATAAAAAATAAAAAATAAAAAGAGAAGTTAAGAATCCTGGAAAAACATAAAAAAAATAACCATCATGAAGAATATGACACATAACCACAGCTGTTCTTATCCTAGACAAAGACAAGAAAAATAAGCATGGATGAATCCAGAATCATTTTATTGAAGGCAAACTCCATCTATTTCATATTTTGGTTATCATGATTATTCAGAGAAAATTAATTTATATTTTAAAATTGCTAAAAAATGAGAAATAGTTTCTAAATGAGAATCCCATTTGAATCTGTTTAAAAAAAGAAAATAAAAAAAGAACCCAAAGAACCTCCTCACTCCTGTCAAAGAAAAGAACCTTATCACAAACATATCCATCCCACAGGCTCATGTGACAATGGGACACTGCAATAAATTTCACAAGGAAAGAGCCTTCTCAATATCCCAATTTTATAAGCAGTAGCACTTCATTCTCTCCAAACCCCTGTAATATTGCTCTGGAGGCAATCAAAACTTTTCTCACCATTCAGGGCATCATTCAATAAGGCAAAAGTGGACAATAAGATCCCTGCAGTAATCAATACCGTAGAGATTGATTCTTAGTCACCACTGAAGGGATTAATCTCAACAGGAATACAGTGACACAGGTATCAATGTTCTTCTATACAAAACCTGATAACTCCAATCGTCACAAATCTGCCCGGAGAACACTTTCCTATTTGGAAGTGGCATATCAATGTTATTTGCCTTCAATAACTAAATAAAGAACTTGACAAAGGGTCTATAGACTTCATAACAAAATTAGCATATCAAATGAAAATGCAGATGAATTCACAATTTTCCAAAGAAAAACCAAAATCGGCAATCCAACGACATTAAGAAGATAAAAAGTCACCTGCTCAGCAAGCTTATAACTGTGGGTTCGCATGTATTCCATCCCAATGTACAAAGTTGGTAAATGGCACCTGGAATAACAGAATATCAAGATTCAACCTGTAAAAAGAGAATTTATAAATAATAAGAGGACTTTGACAATTCGCAACCTTAGAATCAAATTAACAATGTGGTGCTATCATGATTAGCAAGCATAATATTGATAACTAGCACTAAACTACTGTCATTGAAAGTTTAAAATACAATCTGCAGGTGTTTTTTCCTTTTTCCTTTTGTTAGGAGAATGTATGTTTTCTGTTTCTCTAAAAATTCAAGACCTTAAAATTCCTTTGCTCCCAAGCAACACCACCTTTAAAACCAAAGCTACCTATTAATTCTGTAACAAATGTGATTTTTCATCACCACTTCTTCTCACAAAAGCAACACTGACTACTATGTCATGATAAACAAATAATAGAAGTAAAGCATTCTTAACTGAAAATTGAAATTTAATTTACTTTCTGAATTTTAAAGCAAATGTTTTTCCTTGTGCTAAGACTGCTACAACTGATAAAATCCAACAAAAACAACCCAAGAGAAGAAGCATGGTTAGCCAAATTGCAAAAAGGAGATGGTTAATGGAAGGAGTTTCCCAGTGCAAAACCCTCCTATATTGGATTATAGAGAAGGTCAAATGCACACAGCCTACCAGCAGTGGTAGTCTTTTGAATCCATTGGCTCCAAGTCCTTGAGGAGAAACATTATTGTTGAATCAAGACTCAGACTTATAAAACAATAACAAAAATGGAGTAAAAAGGTATAATTTGAAAATTTGAAGTTCAAAAAGGGTGTCATACTCATTTTATAAGTAGAAAAAAAAAAACATTACTAGCCAGTAATTCTTCTGAAAATTGAGCCCTTCCCACTTGTTGCTTTCCAGATTACAATCACAATGAACTACCATTAGTACAATCATCAACCCAAAAAAGAATCTTCCTAACCAATGGTTGATATTCTAGAAGCAAAATTTCTCAAACAATGCAGTGCACAGAGGGCATAATATCCATCAACTAACTAGGAGGCAGGACATCTAAGAACATGCAAACCTAACATTCTTTCAAGCATAAGGGAGTGAGAGAGGGATGGATTGGAAGTAGAAGGAGAGAGGAAAAAAGACAGGCAAAGAGAAAGAGAGAGAGATAATGCTAAAAATAAATGTCAGTTAACACAAATATATATGCTGCTTTTATTGAATCACTAATTTGTAAAGCAATTTATTCAATTAATTTTGTACCCAGAAACATTATATATAGAGTAATAAAATGAAATACCCTGGAAATAAACGAGCAGCAGTACGATATGCTGACATTGCTTGATCACCCTCTTCTTGAGCAGCATAAGCATTCCCATATCCTATCCAAGCAGGAGCAAAGGTTCCATCTAGAGTTGTAGCCTTGCTGTAGCATGGAACAAAAATAAAAAAAATCATAAATACCTTATAGACAGTAAATATAAAGTGAAAAATCACGTTAAAAAAACACGTGACATATATGATTCAGCAGTATATTGCAGGAAACATTTCATAAGTTTGATCCAGCTTGAAAAGCTGAAAAAATGTTTTGGTAACTCTCAATCAAGACTTTGTACAGGCAGCAAATTACAGTCTAACAAACATTACATAAATCTGTGCCTCTTGTTTGTTTCTCAGGAAGTAGCTAAGTTCAACTTTCCATGAAGCCCCAACCACCACACTTGGTTGTTAAGAAAGTGAAAACAAAGGGCTGGGCCAAGCTTATCTATTGTTGTATAATGTTTACCTGAAATAGCGCCGTGCTTGGTCATACTTCTTGATACAATAGTAGTAGCAACCAACAGCAAACCATGAAAGAGCCCTGAAAGAAGGAAAATCCAAATAAGTAATTGACTTCATTCTCTACGGAGTTCTTCAATACAAAGATCAAATGACTATCCTAAAAATTAGGCAAATTGCAAGAACTATATTCAAGCAGGGATGACATAACAAGATCCAGAAAAACACAATCTCTCCCTCTCTCCCTCTCCCTCTCCCTCTTTCTCTGATTTCAGAAACAAAATTCTAAGTTCAAACAAGTATCTATAGTATATCATTCAAGCACCATCTTCAGATAGGAAACCATAGCAGCTAAAGAAACATGATCTCTTTTCTTTTTACCACTGTTCACCACTTATACATTATTATTTTTTTATTGGAATGTGCATTAAACTTTGATTATGGATTTTTGGTTGTCTTGTCTTTTGAGAGTGCAATGACCTATAAATTTTCCAGGCAAACCAGTTATTTTACTTCAACCTTTTTTTCTCTTTTGCCTTCTTATTTCTTATATTATTTTCGTGCATTATTTTTTATTGATAGCCTCGACTCATTAAAATCGGTAGCCTGCTGTTTTTATTCACGTTTGACATTTGATGGTACTTAAATAATTCATAATTCAGACTGGTTCACTGACTATATCAGTAGTGAAAAAAAAGTAAAAACAATACTGATTCTGGTGAAATCCTTCAACTTAGAACATACAAACAACAATATAAAACTTGAAGAAAAAATATGAAGGCAAGTTATAAAAGAAAAAGAGAGGAAAAAAAACTCACTTTTGGGGATAATCCTTCACCAAATTACATGCCATAAGATACAGCTCATTTGAATTTCCAAGCTCCATAGCAGCAGCTAAATGCACTAACATACATTTCAAATGGAAAGGATCCTTCTCAAGTAATCTTTTAAAACAAAACATAAAATTCAGATCAGATGAGGCATAAAAATGTCACAAGTATTAGATGTCTTCAGCTAAAAACCAGCCAAACTTACACAGAAGTTAGTTCAAAACACTTGTGATATTCGCCACATTGATGATAGTATTCAGCTCTGCAGGCTAGCAGATCACTATCGTTCTTGAGCGTAAGCATGAAAGACTGGCTGGAAGGATTACCACTGCAGCTTTCTTTTTCAAGCTCTCTGAATTTAGCTTCTACAACATTTTCTTTATCATACTATATAGCCACCATGCCAATAGGCAGAGTTAAAGGTTAGTACATACAAACACAAAGAATTACTAGAAAAATTAGATCTCCTGAAAATATGTACATCCAATAACTTCATTAGCTACTTTAACATTTTTTATTTATAAATAAATTCAACTAGCATGTATATACCTTTTTCATCAAGCATGAGTAGAATGAAGAAAGCCACCCATCTTCTGGACCAAATTGCAAAGATGAAAGTAGACTTGTTTCTACAATTAAATTCAAGAAAAAATTATATTAGAGCACCAAATTATCTGAACCAAATAGTGCAGCTATTGAGAGACTGAAATTCAAATGCATGCATTTGGTGAATGAAAAATACCATCCCATAACTTGAAGTTCTTTAAAAATAACTACAATTGAACTAAAAAAAATCAGACAATAAACTGTAATTGAAGTTCTTTTACCTTCTTCACATGTAAGCATGTGATTTTCAATAAGACATTCCAAAGCCTGATAAGCAATGAAAATATGAGAATCAGCCACGCTTTCACCCAAAACCAAAGGGTAAAAAGATTTAAAATTTTGGATAGATGTAATCTTTATTGAGCCCTTATGGATATTCAAAAGTTTGCAATGAAAGATAAAGCCCATAAACTCCGCAATCGCAAATGCTATGAGGCAAAAGGACTCTGTTGTGCAAGTTAAAATCCTCCAAACAAAGAACTATGATAAATGACCAGCATACCTCGTAACATAAAGGATCAGCTTTGATAGCAGCTTTATACCTTAAATCATCACAACAGAGAAGATCAAATAAGCTCTCCAACCAATGCATAAAATGTTTTCATTTTTTGAGGACAAACTTAAGAGAATTGATCAAAGATTTATTAAATGTAAAAACAAAAGAACAAAGTGCAAGGGGGACAGAACAAAGAAGTACGCTATGCTCATCAGAATTTGTGTTCATATAATATAAGGAGGGCAGAGGGGAGGGAAAAAAAATGCCATGGGACTGCCGTTGTGAAATTTGAATCTTTTAGATAAAAGTTCCACATTTTGAGATATGACAACTGAGCATGTGCCTAACTGGTTTTCTCGTAAGTCCCCCCCCCCCCCCCCCCCCCCCCTCTTCAAATAAGTTTGTCAAAAGTCCAAAAAATGGAAACCAATGAGGACAAGGACTATGATATATCAGTTGAATAGCAACTGTGTGCATTGATTTTCAAAAATTGTTGGCTGGAATTCACAGAAACAGCCTATGGGGATTTTTTTGGCATTGAAAAGGAAATCTTTGGAATTCAACAATCTAAGATTTTTCATACTTATCTTGAGAGCTAATTGATGAATAAGCGTCAGAGAAATATCAGTGGAAATAAGGATTTCAATTTGTGTATCAATGGCCACAGTTTTGGGGTTGGAATAATTTAAATTTGGAGGCTACTTTTCGGCACTTGCCACATTACAGTAAACAGTTCTGTTCAAATTAAATCAATGCCCCCTCTTGTAAAAAGAATTTTAAAAAATTGTCCATTTTGATTTTCAGCATCATAAATTGAATTCAACATGCATGAATATCAAGCTGTAGAAGTTTATCACGCTTCTGTTTATCACATGAAATATTTTACAAGTGGAACAGAATTTATATCTTAAAAGTGGTGACACGTTAAACAGAATAATACTCTCTTTTTTATATGAGAATAGCCCCATGATTGTGTAAAAGGAACAATGACGAAGGAAAAAAAAACTCATTTACAAGTAATATGGTTAAGAAAACCAACCACTGTCGAGCTTGGGCTCGATTTTCCAGAGCTTCATAAGCCTTACCCCTCAAAAAGCATATTGCAGAAGATACCTGTCAGAAGTAGAATAAAACGTTTAACAAAACTTTGTAGCAACAAGTACATCCTTGAATCTGTACATGTTCAAGCAATGCATCTCACATACACGCCAAACTTCGACAAAATGATGAAAGTAATCTTTAAAACTCCAAGGCGCAATAAGCAATAAAGAGAAGAAATTGGTCTAAGATAACTAAAACAAATTTAACCATAATCACAAGTGAACGGAAAAAGAAAACATGAGAAGTCTGCAATTTTATGAATATTTGACCAAGCTCCAAACTCATATCATAGGCACATTCCATAAAGCGTTTAAAGCAATCTACTAAGAACTGCAGAGCCATATAAGACTAATTCAGCAAATCATTGAGGATAATTAAATATTAAGTAAATAAATATCTTCTGGCTCAAAATACCTTATTGCAAATTTAGTGCAAAATGGGAACAACAGAGCATAGGAGAAAAATTAAACATGACGGGCATAGGATTCTATATAAATCAGGGCATAGCAACATGCTAAGATCAAGAAATAGCTGAATTGATATTGCACCTCAAGGGCTTGACAGGAGGTCTCAACTACCTGCTCAGTTGTATGTTATCAACCTGTAAGACAAGAAGCATCATCTCTTCCTCGGGCATGGTCATAGCTGGCCCCTAATTTCAAATTTGTTTGTATGTATAACTCTTGTAATTAATCCATTCCAACATTTTTGAGATTGTACCTGCCAGCTGGGTTCCTGCTTTTCTAAAGACTACTTGTACATACATTCTAAAGACTAATTGTACATACACTCCTTACAACTAACAATGACAGTAGTAGTAATAACAATAATAATTCAGTCCAATGGGTGTGATATTAGCTAAAACTCTGGCTTTTCCTGAATTATTAACAGCCTGTAAATGATAGGCCCAAGCTCATCCTAACACTTCCAATCATATACTTTATAGTGTTTGATTTCATATCCAGGGGTCTTTTCTTCACTTTGAAATGGGGATAAAAACTGCAATCAAGTATCAAGTTATCTATGTGGAGGAAATGTAGATTTCCTGTGAAAAATAGAATTGAAGGATAACCTTTTTTATGCATTCCAAATATCATGCAACTTTTAAGCTTCAGTGTTGACTTTCTCATAAAAAAACAGACCAGGCGGTGACCAACTTTTATTGAATTTTAATACTCTACTTCTTAACCTTTCCAAACCCATGCATCTGATTTATAGTGCTTAAATGTTCCCCTGAACTGTTATGCTGCCAGCAATTAAGACAGCTTCAGTCGTGAGCAAAAGGTAGAAGGTCAAGAATACAACAATAACCAAAAAGCCATAACAATAAAAAAAAACCATATAACAACCGAATAAAAATAGAGAGATGAAGGCTCACATTGATCTCACGATCTTCCCCGTCTTTATCTAAGTACATGGCATTGCAATCTTTAGTGTCATACACATTACCATGTTCATCAACCTTAGCATCACCAAGCATTAGCAGACATTGATCCCACTCCTTCAGTTCCTCCTGATAATAATTTCAAACAAAAATATTTCAGAAAAAAATCAACTAAAAAAGATGTAGAAACAAAGCAAATATTCATCAAATAAACAAATGCAGCAGATCCTAAAAACCCTAATTAATTAAACAATTAAAGGCGATGATGAAGAACTTTCTCAGTTTTGAGAGTCAATAAACCTAAATAGAGTTATCAGTGAGAGAGATTACAAGGCATTTGGCGGCGAGGTAGCGGAAACGGAGGTCACGGAGGACGATCTTAGAAGCGTTGAGGAGGTGAAAGGCGCGGCGATAATGACGGCCAAGAAAGAGTGCTTGAGCTTGCATGTAAATGTCGGCGGGATCGTTGGTGAAAGCAGCCACTTTGTCAGCGAAGAAAATCGCCGATGAGTACAAGTGCTTGCTGACGCAGTCACGCACCACTCCACGAAGCTTCTCTATTTGCTCTTCTCTCATCTTCTTCTTGTGAGAGAAGATATGGAGGGAAGCTATATAGAGAAAAGAAGGGTTTTGGAGTTAAAAACTTCTTTGATTTGTCAGTGAATGTGAGAAGCGGCTATTTGGGGTTTTTCTTTTGTTGCTTTTTTTTAGTTAGTATTAGAACGAAGGGTAAATGAGCGGGAGGGCTTTTGTTTGGACAATTGCAAATAACCCTCAAAAACAAATACTGTAAAAAGTATTATCTAAAAATAAATAAATTTTATTCAAAAATACTACAAAAAAAAAATTTACACTTTGAGAAAAATTAGAACAAAATTTTAAATATATCTCACTCATCATTAAAATAATAATTTTTTAAAAAATATATTTTCTCTTATTACAAATAATATTTTACTTCATTTTTTATCTTTATTTTTAACTCCACCATTAAATAAAAAAATATTCTACTAAAATAATATTTTTAAATTTTTTAGCATATAAAATTTATTAATTTTTATAAAAAAAATTTTAATTTTAGTTAAAAATAACAAATAAATAATATGTAATAAAATAAAAAAAATAAAAAAAATGATAATTACAATCACTTTAGAAAATAATAACTCTTCCATTAGTTAGAAAATATTTATAATAATATTTATCATAATAAATAAATCTATTATAAATATTTTCTAATAAATAAAAGAGAGATTATTGAACATTTATTATCTAAAGTGATTGTAATTAGCATTTTTTAAAAACAAAATATATAAAATATATTAATAAAAATTATTAAATATATTTTAAACAAATTTTAGATATTATACACATAAAAAATAAAATTATTAATTATTAATTTTATTATGTAAATATTATATAGATATTTGGTAAGTGTCATGTGTATATTTGGTAAATATTTATAGATATTTGTAGATATTATGTGTATGTTATGTATTTATTATCTAAGTTGTGTACATTTTATATAGAAGTTGTGTAAATGTTGTGAGAATAAAAAATTAAACAAATATTAAAAATATTATATAGATGTTTAATAGATATTTGGTGGATGTTTGATAGACGTGGTAAATGTTGTTTATTTTGTTGTGTATATAATTTGTATATGTTGTGTATATATTTATTTTTTTTATGTGTATATTAAGAATATGATATTAGAAATTTTTTAAATAAAAAAACATAAATAAAATAAACAAAAAATAAAATTGGAAAAAAATAAAAATCAACGTAAAAAACATAAAGCCAAAAAAATTAGAGTGTTTTTGTAGATATGAAAAAGTTTTGGTCTTGTGCATTGTTTTGAAAAGCAAAAAACAGAAGTAACCAACGTTCAGTGTAATTTCCTCAATTTTTTATAACATAAACTTTCAATATTTTTAGCACCAAAATTTCAATTTGGATCAACATTGGACTCTAATATTTTTTAAAATATATTTAAAAAATTTTTGATCAAATCATGCCAAATTACCTAAAATTTATAAATCTGTAAATCTCAGCTAACGTGGATTAATGTGATTTTGCAAAACTCATTGGACTAGAATAATTGCATTTAGGGAGAATCAGTAATCACATCAATAAAAAAAATATCTACACGGCAAGCAAATTCTCTATCACATTAATGAAAATTCACATGGAAAGCAAATTCCTGATTTTTCTTTTTGGATTTGAAGAGAACATTTTGGACCTCCAAAACTTATTCTCTCTCTGTGCTATCAAATTCTCAAATTGCATTCCAATTGTAAACCTCCATTTGTAATCGCTAGTTTATTGTCTTGATTATCGCTGGTATATCTTTCATTTTTTAATTGTTTAATTTATTTGTTTTAAATTTCATTTTTGGAGAAGAAAATGCTTATTGTTAATATCACTGGCAATAATGATTCAAATACAATTTTTTTTATTTAGTGTTGAAAGGATTTTATACACTTATGTTGCTAAAAAGCAATTGATTTTATTGTAGAATGGAGACCACATATTTGGTATTCCATTATGGTGGGTAGATAGTAATAGGCTCGTCATACAGCACATATCGATGGGCAAATTGACATTGTGAAAGATTTTGACATTGATTTCATTTTTTACTAGAAATTAAGTACAAGTTTAAGAATGATTTATGGTTTGCTAATGTGGGTAGAGTGAATATTTTTAAACATGGAAAAGCTCTTCATAAGAAGTTGTTCTTAGTAGAAAATGAAGATGAAATTAGACAAATGATAAGTTACATTACTAAAAGGGGAATGCATGAAGTTCATATATATGCATGATGCCTCGGAGTATGCCAATGGCACCCTTTTGATAAAATGTGGGTTTAAAACTAATCACATTCCTACATAGTTTAACTTTGTTTAGGTAGGAGATGAAGAAGCTAGGAAAAATGACAATGTAGCAAATGAGAATGTTGAATGTGATGACAATGTTCATTGTGGAAGTGATGAGAATGTGGTAGGTTTAGGTGATGATAATGTGGTAGGTTTAGGTAGTAACAATGTGGCAAATTTAGTTGGTGACAATGTGGTAGATTTAGGTGATGTCAATGTTGCTTTTAGAGAAAATGTAACTATAGAAGATGAGAATGAATATTATGAGGATAGTGATGATACTAACGAAGAAGAGGTTGATGAAGATGAAGAAGATGTTGGTGGAGATTAAGAATAGGTTGGTGGAAATGAAGAATAGGTTGGTGGAAATGAAGAAGAGGTGGAAGGAGATAAAGAAGAGATGGGGATGATGAAGAGGAAGAAGAAAAGTGAGATACAAAAAATGAATATGTGATAGATAACGATGTTGACATCATCAAAGCAATGCAATAAGATGGTTAGATATGACATGGATGATGATAATATATATTTTATTCTTGGTATGACCTTTAGCACTACCAATAAAGTTAGAGAAACTATTGCTAAGTATAGTATGGCTAAAGATCATAATTTAAGGTTGAAACCTAATAAGAGATATAGGATTAGAACTAAATGTAAAGAGAAGGATTGTTCATTCGTATTGTTTATGTCAAAAAATGGGGAGAATGAGAGCTTATGTATTAAACCAATACAACCTAAGCATAATTGTTATAGGCTATTTGACAACTCTAGAACTATTACTTGTTATTTAGCCACTCAATTTAAAAAGAAGTTATACAAAAATCATCAAATAAAGGTCAAGGTTTTACAAAAGTATGCTACATAACAAGAGGCTAAAGGTAAGTCTATCAAAATGTAAGAGAGTAAGGAAAATAATATTGACTGAGTTTGAAGATTCATGCACAACAAAATTTGAATACCTAAAAACCTATATTGCAACTATAAAGAGAACCCCCTAATAATAAGTTTGAAATTTATCCATGCAAGGAGGCATTAAAGAATGGGAAAATAAATTCAAAAGGTTGTTTGTATGCTTGTATGCTTTAAAGCAAGAATATATAAATCTGGATGTAGATCAATTATTGGTTTAGATGGTTTTTTTCTTAAGGAAATTATTGAGGGACAATTTTTGGTTGTTGTGAGGAAGGATTTAGAGGACTAAATATATAGCATTGCATGGATTATGATACAAAAAGGAAATAAATTCAATTAAAAAATGGTTTCTTCAATGGTTGGTGAAAGAACTTCTCTTAGTAAATGGAGAGAATATTATACTAATTTCAAACATGCAAAATGTGAGAACTTTGGATTTGATATTTATTTACTTTAGATTACATTAATTGGCACTCATTATATGAATATGTATTTGCTTTAATAGGGACTATTGCAAGCTATCATAGATGTGATACTTGAAGTTGATGGTCCAAGAAATGGTCAAGCAGTAAGCTCACAAAGAAGTCCTTGGTATGTGCTTGGAGCAAATATAAAGAAGAATTTAACGATAATTTGAAGAGTCCGGGTAAGATCAATAAGAATGATGCAAAGGACCTTTTGAAATATTTCTCATCCACTTAGTGAAAGACATATTTTAGTAATATGTGTAGTTCAGATATTGTGGACAATAATATATGTAAAATATTTAAATCCATAATAAGATATAAAAGATTTAATCCAATTGTGTCTATATTAGATGACACAAGGGTGTTGGTAATGAATAACAAATATAAAGTTGAGAAATGGCAAACTGAGTGGAGTCCAACTTGTTTGGAGATTTATTATCAGAATAAGGCATTGATTTTTGGAGGTAGTATCTCTTTTAATGAAATAAATAGATACGAGATTGATGATGGAGATGATAAGCATACAATTTTCTTAGACAAGAAGTTGTGCACATTGTAGACCCTTAATTTTTTATCCAATCCGGTTCAATATGTTTTATTTAGTCCAAAAATGATTTTTTGTTGTCTAATTGGTCCAAAATAATTTTTGTTAAATAATTTTTGCTTTAGTATCTAATTTTTATTAATAAAAAATGAAAATAAACAAATAAAAATTAAAAAATAAAAATAAAAATAAAATCGGAGTCGAAAAAAAAATCGACAGGGAAAAGTAGTCGTGCGGGCCCATGGGCGTTTTGCCCGTAGGAATTTCCTGCGGGCGGCACGCCCGTAGGCCCAGCACTTCACCCGCAGGGATTTTCTGGGGGCGAAATAACTTCCCGCAGCGCCCGCAGGAATTTCCTGCGGGCTAAATAACTTCCCGCAGGATTTTCCTGCGGGCTGGCACGCCCACTGGCCCCAGCCACGGGCCCGGATGCCGTAGTTTTCGCCAGCGCAAAATTTTTCGACGCAAATTTTTTGAAACCTAATCCAATTAGGTTTTAATTTCTTTTTTTTTATTAATATTACTTGCCGTATATAATTAGGAAAATAACCTAAAACCATTATAAATTAGGACCAATAGAACCAAATTGACAGAGAGTGAACAAATCCAAGGGGAGTTTGGAAAGTTTGAAACCAAATCAAGGAAGGAAAAGAAGAAATTGAATTTAAATCTTTTCTGGAACAGCAGCATCACGTTGGGAGGGGATTTCAAAGGCTTGTCTTTGGAGCTAGTTCATCCAAGAATAATTGTTTTTGGAGCAACTTACAAAAGAAGGTATAAAATTCTAAATTCTAATTTTTTACACAGTAGCTAAACTAGGGTTTTTTGTATTTTTCAAAAGTTAAAATCTTAGAACTTTAATTTAGTTTTCCAAAGTTAAAACACTAAAACATGACTTCTTTTCTAAAAAGACTTAAAATTGTTATCTTTTCTTCTTAAAAATCTTAAAACTCTAATTGAACATATTTTTCAACAAAACCAAAATCAAATTCTATTTCTATTAAAATATTCAAATAAGTTCTATTTCATTCAAAAAGTCTTCAAAAACATCTTTTCTATTTATAAAAACTTAAATCCGTGTGTTTAAATTCATAAAACCTCATGAAATCATGAAATTGTCTTTTTTAAACCCTAATTCAACAAATCACCCGAGAACCCTAATTTTAAAGCATAAAACCCTAATTCAACTTTTAAACCTAAAATAGTAAACCCTAAACCTTTTAAAATATTAAATCCTAACTTTTTCTAAACTTTAATCCTTTAAAACATAAAAAATAATAAAAATACAAATATGCTAAAATTATACAGTAGCTTAAAATCATCATTTAAAACTACAAATCAAAAGTATTTTAAAGTGTCTAAAACCCTAGTTTCATGATTTCATCATTCAAATCTCAATTTGGTTAATCAAAGTGTCTTACCAACCTTTTAAAACATAAAACCCTAATCTATTTTAACTCCATAAAAATTCACAGTAGCTATAATTGAACTTTTATTTGCTTTATTCAATTCCATATTTGATTTTGCTTTGATTTATCTCTTATGCTATAATTTATTTAATTTTAATACTTGATTTATTTAATTTATCATGGATGGATGTTTATTTTATTGATATTTAAATACTTTTAATGAATGATTTATTTATTATGGATGATTATTTACTTTTATCAATCAATTTAGACTTCCAAAAGTTGTAAGAGGTATGTTTCCACTTGGTGGGTACCTCATTAGTTAAACATCATGTAATTTAATTTTCTTTTCTATTTTAGAACCTTTGTAAAGGGCATGTTTCTACCTTTTGGTGGGTGTCCTATCTAGGCATGTGATGCAATGACATGTTTCCATCCTTGGATGGGTGTCCATTTATTTATTTTGTTTTGTTTGGACATTGCTTTGATTTTAATATAATGATACTTTGTTTTTATTGTGTGTAGTATGGATAATATTGTTATATTTAAGAATTTTATAACATTAAGACCTGTAAAGGAGGCCGGTTCCTATGAACCGGACGTTGTGGGAGTGCTGGGCCATTTCTCACCTTCCCCACACGTATCCAACTTTCCGAACCCATTAAGGGGTTGGGGATTCCTTAGGAATCGAGTCATCCACCCCTTTCTTTTTCCCGGCCCGTCCGGGTGGCGACTCCATTTTCTCCAGACTTAGGTTCGTGTTCTCTAAGGCCCCGAGCCTAAACAGTGCCGAAGTCGCAAGAACCATTCTACCGGGAGTGGGGGCGAAAATCCCCGCTCACAGTGGCTACTCCACTGGGGATAAGAGAAGTTGATTCCGTTGGTCTCTATATTATTCTATTCTTTCTTATAATGATTTTATCCATTGCATCATATTAGTTTGCATCGTGTGCGTGAGTTAGGACGCCCGTGTTACCCGTGTTGTGTTATGTAAGGGATACCATACTTTCACTCAAGGTATGGAGATCGAGCATGGCATAACCACTCATAGCCTTGTACCGTTTGGTATATACTTGCTATGAGAACCTAAGCCTTTCTACCCAAAGACTAAAGCTCATGTAATTGGCCTAGTTACTTTCTTTAGGTTTTACCCCAAATGCATGTTGTTTGACTATGGTTAGTTTATCTTAGTCTAAATCATGGCTTATTTGGTTTGTTCTTTTTCTAATATGATCTAAGTATATTGTAAGCTCAAAATAAATTTTTCCTTAAAATCCAAAAGACCAAAACTATTTTAAAAATTTTTCAAGATGGTCTTTGGACATAAGACTTTTCTAAAAAAATAAATAAATTCTTTGGCCCATGGCCCAAATACTAAGCCTAAAATCCACTTCTCTAAAAATCTTTTTATAATGGGCTTAAAAACAAAATTCTTACAAAGAGCTTGCAAAATATTCAGGTCAATTATGAAATACCAAAAATCTATTGTAGGCCTAGTTTACACTAAGAATAAATTAACTATGGGCTTGTTTTTGGCATGAATCATTAGTTACCTTTTTCAAGTGAGAAATCTATCTATGATAAACCTCTTAATTTTGTTTTAATCCAATATAGCATAAAAGCTACTTTGGTTGGTTGAATGGATTAAAACCTAATTAATGGGAATTATCATGGATTGATTTCCATTTTCAAGGATATAACTATTGGTTGAAACGTCCGAGGGAATTATTCGAAAGCAAGGTACCCCATGTTGGTATTTTGGTTAACCATATACCTAGGAAAAGAGACTCGCCATTCGTGTGTGAATGTTATAAGGTTGGAAGGAACATCCTAATTTGTCCTTGTTTGTCTATTGTTTGTGCATACATGCATACATGCATACATTTGCATCTCATATCATTAATCCTCTTTGGCTCACAGCCCTGGATTACGATAGTTCAAAAGTTTACAATCCGACCTACGCCGGAGACGAGATATCTAGCAACGACTCAATCACTTTCTCACCAAGAACAATGGAGTCCGAACAAATTCAAAGAATGGTGGATGAAGCCCTCAATGCCAAGATGGAAGAAATAAAAGAGGCCCTAGCTGAGACCATGAGGAACCAATTGACTGCAATCTTAGAGAATCATGTCGAGGCTTCTGCTAGCACTAAGAAGCCAAAGGACAAAGGGAAGACGAAAGTTAATGAAGTAGCTTGTGATGATGAGAAGGTGATCATTGATGATGATGATTGGGCTCAATACTACCAAGATCTTCAAGATAAAAAGGAGCCAAAGGTTGTTGAGAAGGCAACTATTGAAAAGACCGAGACATCTGATATTGAAAAGATGATTGCTGATTTAGAAAAAAAATTTGAGAAAAAGCTGAAAACTGAAGAAATGTCCGAAGTTGACAAATTATTTGAGCTAGATGAAGAGGTCCCATACAAGTTCAAGATGCCATCTTTTGCAAAGTATAATGGCACTGGAAATCCTCATCTCCATGTGAAATAATATATCACTGCCATGCAGTCTGCTCGAGCTACTAAGGCTCAAACTCTAAGGTACTTTATGCTCTCATTGGATCCTGCTGTCCAAAATTGGTTCAATACCTTAGATGATGGAACACAAAAGAGTTGGGATCTACTTTACAAAGCCTTCATCTAACAATATGGATACGATGTTGAAATGGAAGTTACCTTAATGGAAGTTGAGTACATTAGGCAACGACCAAATGAAAATTTTGTAGATTATGTCAAGGGATGGAGAAACAAGGCTGCTTTACTCAAGAAGAGGCCCGATGAATCCGATCAAATAAGGAAGATTGTGAGAGGGGTGTTGCCTAATCTTCATGAGAGGATGTCTCATATACTCATACGTGATTTCAAAGATCTTCTCCAAGCTGGTCTACAAATTGAAGAGTGGAAAAGGGAGAAGAATCGCTTTTCAATAAAAAGAAATGAGAAAGGGAACTACCAGTCGGGCAATCAAAGCACACAAAAAGAAGTTGATGTTAATGCCGTTAGTGAAAGAGGAATGAGGCAGTTTTCAGATCTGGGGAAGCCACTGTCTTGGGTTCTCAATAAGCTACAAAAGAAGGGATTGTTACAACCCTTGACTCCTTGTCCTTTGCCTAATCCTCTTCCACCTAACTTTGATACTAATGCATTTTGTCAATTCCATCAAAGGCCTGGACACGAAACGGACAATTGCATGAAGTTGAGGCATGAGATCCAGAATTTAATTGATAATGGCAAGTTGCCCGAGCCGGACAAGCCCAACACCAAAGATAATCCATTTCCAAGGTTCAACAGAGTGCCACCACCAGCAACCTTCATGGTGGGAAAAGGATTGGAAGAAGACTTTGTTTTATCATCCTTTCAAGATGGAAATATTGAAGATGTGAAAGGAAAAGAAGCCTAACTCAATGAACTTTCCTTAGCTTGAATGTTGCTTTTCAATCTTACTTTCTTTAATATTTTAGAACTATTGTGTTTTTCAAATTTAAATTATTTTTATCATAAATTTTTGTTGGTCTTTGTTCATTTTGATGCTCAACCAATGAAGAATTTAGCTTGATGTTTATAAATTATTGTGTCTAGGCATCATGACTCGAATGACTTTACTAGATGAGGGAATTACTCTATAGCATTGAGTTGTGTATGCTTACTTAGAGAGGGCTCCTGCATAATTATCTTTGTCTAGGTCTTAGTCAGTCTTAGAATATGCTTTGAGAAACTTTTCGAGGCGAAATTGAACTCTGCTTATTTAAGGGAGAGATGATCTAGGCATTGTTTGATTAGCCAACAACTAGTATCCACCCAATTAAATATTAATCCCTAGTTGTCCCTTTGAGCCTTCATAAAATTTTAGCTTTCTTTTCATTAGCATATAACCTCAACAACCTACCTTGAGCTGTTGTGATACTTTTGACAAGTCTTATGATCACAAAGGTGAAAAGGCAAGAAGATCAAAGAAAGAAATGAATAGTTAAGACTATGAAGATAGTTGAAGTTCGCAAGACTATAAGGGTAGTTGATGTTTTCAAGACCATAAGGATAGTTGATGTTCTCAAAACCTTAAGGGTAGTTGAAGTTCCCTTAATGTCTCCAATATATCAAGACAACATCAACATTAGAGTAACAAATGATTTATCCCTATTAAAGAAGATTTATGTTATTCCACTCATCCATTATTGGAAGCCCAAGTTGGTACAAACAAGACAACTATGTTTGAGCTAGAACCAAAAAAGGAAAAAATGAAAAAAGAGAATAGAAAAAGAAAAGAAAGAAAAAAAAATAAGAAGAAGAATAGAAAAAGAATTAAAAAAAAAGACAAAACCTAAAAAGGCGGTTCATAAAGCCAACTGAGTTATCTTTTACCTAAAGCAGCAAAAGGCTTCCATTTGGTTCATAAAGACATTTTTACTTGAATTGGCCCAACGCAACCAAAGATTCAATCAAAAATGGAGAAAAGGAGGGAGACCATCCAGTTCTTGAAAGTTTTGTACTTGATAGTCCAACAAGAAAGAAGGACAAAATGATAAAATGCTCAAAGAAAGGGAAGATTAAGGAAAACAAAGAGAAAGAAAAGGGAAGAGTAAGAGAAATAAAGAAAAGGGAGAAGAAGAAAAGAAATGAATTTGGGTCTTAAACTTTTTGCAAGGGCAAAGACTGTCCTAATCAAGATCCAGATTAATGCCAAAAAGATAGAAAGAATTTAGAGACTAGCAAGATTGCCTCCAAGCCGCTTAAAATTCAAACAAGAAATTTATAGTGTGAAGGCTTGTCCATTGTATCACATCATCCCCAACTTACAAATGGCCTTCACTTTAACCCATGTCCCTTATAGACCCCATTTCAAGCCTATCAAAGACCTGTTGATCTCTCTTGGTAGGTAGAATCTATTAGTGGAGATAGTTGGAATAAGCATGCATATAAGATAGACAATATCTAAATTCAAATGAGACCTTTGGCCAAGTAATGTGTATGTGTCTATCTGAAGTGCAACAATTCTTGCTTAAATAGAAATGATTCCCGAGTTTAGTACGGTAACTAGGGTTGTCATGTTATAGATATGTTAATTTGGAAAATCAAGTCCTGGGGTGCATTGACATTAATTTGGCAAAGCCAACATTTGATTTCAAAATTAAAATTCAAAAAATCAAATAAAAAATGTTTTTGTCATACGAAGCCTTCAAGTTAAGGGAAGTATATTGAACCTTCAAAGGACATATTGGACAAAGAAAATGATTATTGGCAAGGTCATGAAGGAGCTACCAGCAGACATAATGAAATATAAAAAGGATGTATCCCTGACTCTGCAACTTGGGATCTCCACCACTCATGTTTTCAACATCTTGAAGATAAAAGCCACAAATGCAAAGCTTTTGATCATTCCAATGCAAGAGTTGAATGAGCATCAAAAAGGAACCAATGAGAACACTTCTGTTGATCACCTCGGTCTGTGAGTCGATGGAACAACTGTAAGTATTATTCATGCATATCATGCATACATGAGCATATCACATCACACTTTCTTATCTTGTGTTGTCTATTTCTTGTCAAAATGAACAGCAAACACCCTGCGAAGTAAAGAATCAAAAGAAGATGTCAAATCAGGGGGCATGAAAAGCCCATTGCTTGAGAAAGCTCCAGTAATTTTGCAAAGAGAAGAAGTACGTGCTTGTGCGAAGAACTAGACAACAACAACATCAATCAGAGTCCGCATAGAAAAATCATTGGGGGGGCAAGGAGAGGATATGAGGTCCAATTAAAAATAGCTAAATCTTTGCAAAAAGGAAGAACAAAAGAATGGAACATTAGAACTCTCAAAAGAATGAAGATGCAAAAGACAAAAGACCAATCCAGCTAAAAGAGCTGAAGCCAGGGTAAAGACCCGACCTCCAATGGATAGAGACCCATGTTTTAAGAGTAAAGACCCAATCTCAAAGGATGAAGATCCATTTGCAATGGTGAAGACCCGATGTCAGAAGATGAAGATACATTTTCAAGGATGAAGACCCGATCTCAAAGGATGAAGATCCATTTTGAGGGTGAAAAACCACAATGCATGGAATAACCGGAGCAGTCAGATTTCTCAAATTATAAAAGGTCAGTCAAACTCAATCTCAGGTCCAAGCACCCAAATTCAAATCAATCTCGGGTCCAAGTACCCAAATCTATTCAAGCTCGGGTTCAAGAACCCAATATCGGATCCAAGCACCCATTCTCGAGTCCAAGTACCCAAATCAAATCAATCTCGAGTCCAAGCACCTATTCTCGGGTCCAAGCACCCATTCTCGGGTCCAAGTACCCAAATCAAATCAATCTCGGGTCCAAACACCCAATTCAAATCAATCTCGGGTCCAAGTACCCAATTCTGGGTCAAAGTACTCAAATTCCATCCCATCTTGGGTCCAAGTACCCAAAACGAATTCAACCCAATCCCGGGTCCAAGGACCCAAATTAAATCAATCTCAGGTCCAAGTACCCAATCCCGGGTCTAAGTACCCAAATTCAATCAATCTCGGGTCCAAGTACCCGATCTTGGGTCGAAGTACCTAATCCCGGGTCCAAGTACCCAAATTCAATCAATCTCGGGTCCAAGTACCCGATCTTGGGTCGAAGTACCTAATCCCGGGTCCAAGTACCCAAAATCAATTCAAGCTCGGGTCCAAGTACCTAATCTCGGGTCCAAGTATCTAATCCCGGGTCCAAGTACCCAAATTCAATCAATCTCGGGTCCAAGTACCCAATCTCGGGTCCAAGTACCCAAAACAAATTTAAATCACCATTTCAAAAATTAAATCTTATTGCTTTTCACTCTCATTCACTTAAGTTTCAGATCATTCAAGCAGGGGGCAAACTGTAGACCCTTAATTTTTGACCCAATCCGGTCCAATATGTTTTATTTAGTCCAAAAATAATTTTTGTTGTCTAATTGGTCCAAAATAATTTTTGTTAAATAATTTTTGCTTTAGTATCTAATTTTTATTAATAAAAAATAAAAATAAACAAATAAAAATTAAAAAATAAAAATAAAAATAAAATCGGAGTCGAAAAAAAATCGGCAGCGAAAAGCAGTCGTGCGGGCCCGTGGGCGTTTTGCCCGCAGGAATTTCTTGCGGGCGGCACGCCCGTAGGCCCAGCACTTCACTCGCAGGCCTGCGGGTGAGTTATTTCTCCCGCAGGATATTCCTGCGGGCGAAATGACTTCCCGCAGGATTTTCCTGCGGGCTGGCACGCCCACTAGCCCCAGCCACGGGCCAGGCTGCCGCAGTTTTCGCCAGCGCAAAATTTTTCGACGCAAACTTTTTGAAACCTAATCCAATTATGTTTTAATTTCTTTTTTTATTAATATTACTTGCCGTGTATAATTAGGAAAACAACTTAAAACCATTATAAATAAGGACCAATAGGACCAAATTGACGGAGAGTGAACAAATCCAAGGGGTGTTTGGAAAGTTTGAAACCAAATCAAGGAAGGAAAAGAAAAAATTGAATTTAAATCTTTTCTGGAACAGCAGCATCACGTTGGGAGGGGATTTCAAAGGCTTGTCTTTGGAGCTAGTTCATCCAAAAAGAATTGTTTTTGGAGCAACTTACAAAAGAAGGTATGAAATTCTAAATTCTAATTTTTTACACAGTAGCTAAACTAGGGTTTTTTGTGTTTTTCAAAAGTTAAAATCTTAGAACTTTAATTTAGTTTTCCAAAGTTAAAAAACTAAAACATGACCTTCTTTTCTAAAAAGACTTAAAATTGTTATCTTTTCTTCTTAAAAATCTTAAAACTCTAATTGAACATATTTTTCAATAAAACCAAAACCAAATTCTGTTTCTATTAAAATATTCAAATAAGTTCTATTTCATTCAAAAAGTCTTCAAAAACATCTTTTCTACTTATAAAAACTTCAATCCGTGTGTTTAAATTCATAAAACCTCATGAAATCATCAAATTGTCTTTTTAAACCCTAATTCAACAAATCACCCGAGAACCCTAATTTTAAAGCATAAAACTCTAATTCAACTTTTAAACCTAAAATAGTAAACCCTAAACCTTTTAAAACATTAAACCCTAACTTTTTCTAAACTTTAATCCTTTAAAACATAAAAAACCATAAAAACACAAATATGCTAAAATTATACAGTAGCTTAAAATCATCATTTAAAACTACAAATCAAAAGTATTTTAAAGTGTCTAAAACCCTAGTTTCATGATTTCATCATTCAAATCTCAATTTGGTTAATCAAAGTGTCTTACCAACCTTTTAAAACATAAAACCCTAATCTATTTTAACTCCATAAAAATTCACAGTAGCTATAATTGAACTTTTATTTGCTTTATTCAATTCCATATTTGATTTTGCTTTGATTTATCTCTTATGCTATAATTTATTTAATTTCAATACTTAATTTATTTAATTTATCATGGATGGATGTTTATTTTATTGATATTTAAATACTTTTAATGAATGATTTATTTATTATGGATGATTATTTACTTTTATCAATCAATTTAGACTTCCAAAAGTTGTAAGAGGTATGTTTCCACTTGGTGGGTACCTCATTAGTTAAACATCATGTAATTTAATTTTCTTTTCTATTTTAGAACCTTTGTAAAGGGCATGTTTCTACCTTTTGGTGGGTGTCCTATCTAGGCATGTGATGCAAGGATATGTTTCCATCCTTGGATGGGTGTCCATTTATTTGTTTTGTTTTATTTGGACATTGCTTTGATTTTTATATAATGATACTTTCTTTTTATTGTGTGTAGTATGGATAATATTGTTATATTTAAGAATTTTATAATATTAAGACCTGTAAATGAGGCCGGTTCCAATGAACCGGGCGTTGTGGGAGTGTTGGGCCATTTCTCACCTTTCCCATACGTACCCAACTTTCCGAACCCATTAAGGGGTTGGGAATTCCTTAGGAATCGAGTCATCCACCCCTTTTTTTTCCCGGCCCGTCCGGGTGGCGACTCCATTTTCTCCGGATTTAGGTCCGTGTTCTCTAAGGCCCCGAGCCTAAACAATACCGAAGTCGCAAGAACCATTCCACCGGAAGTGGGGGCAAAAATTCCCGCTTACACAAATGCAAATGCATAGGAGCTTACTGGAATACCATGTGCATGCAATTTGTGCTCTTTAACATGCAAAGATTGACCACATGTCTTAATTTCTAAATGGTATCATAAAGATCTCTTACATTACATCATATCAGTATGCCTTAGAGCATATGCTTGGCAAGAAGATGATGCGATGTGAGGAGTATGAACCAATTAAACCTCCTAATGTTACAAAAATGTCTAAACGACCCAAAAAAAGGGGGGTAGAACTACAAATGAGCTAAAACAGAAATTTCATATCTCTTTTCCATTGCATGTGATCTCTTTCACCATTTACTTAGGTGTAGCAACTCAATTGGATCATGATGTCCATTTGGTTATCCCACCCTTAGATTCTAGAGGGAGTGTTAGCTTAAGTTACTCATACTACATGGAGAACGTATTTAAAGACAATGTCTACTTGTAATACTAAACAATTGCTTTCTTTGCCTCACATGACATTTTCTTGTGTCATAAATTTTCTTTTATGCTTCTTTCTTGTTAATTATGCTTAAAAGATTTGCACTTGTAATACTAAACAATTGCTTTCTTTGCCTCACATGACATTTTCTTGTGTCATAAATTTTCTTTTATGCTTCTTTCTTGTTAATTATGCTTAAAAGATTTGCTTAGTTGAAATATTGCTCGTCTGCTTGTAAAACTTACTTGGCATGTAATGAAGCATATAATTTTGAAATGGAAGCATGTAATTCTAAAAATGATCATATTGATTGAGATAAGATTTTTAAAATGTTTATATGTTTTGAATTTTACAGTTTGGTATGGATATAAAGAGTGTTATTGCAACTTCATAATTTGGGGTTTGATTTTAATAACACTAGTAAATACCTGACCCTCTAATAAGGTTTCCACTCCTAATGAGATGCATGTTAGGCATTTTAATTTAATTATCATCAAAGGATCAAAGAAAATATCTTTTAAAGGGATGGTTTGTTAGTCAACTCACAAATCTATCATTCAATGCCAGTAGATTCCAATAGTAAGGTGAACCTTCCTCATAACATAAAGTCTGGAAGTAGAATAACAACAAAGATTTAGTATATTACAGAGGCTAGCCAAATGCTACAATTAATTGAATCTATATAGGGGTTGTCCATGTTTTGTTCATTTTTGTAAGTTAATTTGGGGAATTTCCTTGCATTTTTTTTGAAAGATATATAGGTCAACCAATGCCTATCTCTCTCTTTTGCACATCATAACAAGTTTTAGTCTTAGGCAAATAAAGAATTGGCTATGTAATATTGACTTTGAGTTTGAAATCATTTTGTAAGGTAGAATCTTATATTGGATTACAAGCCAATTATTAATACAAATTATAAGCAAGAATTTGCAAATTTATATGCTTATTTTTTGTATTTTTATGATATAAGCCAAGATAATACAACATATAATATAACTGTCTATTTAACAAACTTCATTGCCACTAACAAATTTAATATATAATTTTACCACTTTAACATAATTACCAATCACAAGTCATTGCCATTAATAAACTTCAACAACATACAACACATAATAGAAATAGAAGCATTGTGGCCAAAATGCCACTTTAGTCTCTTTTCATTTCCACCAATGATTTTCAAAAAAACAACTATATAATCTACCAAAAGTACACTATAATAGAAAACACAAAAGTATCACAATTATAATACAACTTATCAATAGAGCTACGTGTGCTCTTCTCAAATTCTTCCTCAGTTTCTACATTTCCAAACCATTACTCTTGTTTAACTTCAGTTTTCTCATATCATGTTTTAGCTCATTAAAAATGTAACTAAAAGCTCCACTTGACAATTCTTTGCATCTTCTCATGAGCACCTTATTTTTCCTTAGACTTTTTTCTTCTCACCTTTCAATTTGTTTATTACCTACTTTGCCCTCTTAAGAAACTTTTCATCAACTCAATCAAAATTCTTACACCCACAACATATGGGTGATTGCAATAAGCAACACAATTTTTTTCCCAGAATTTAATTACTTACATCAATAAAATTCACTAACAAAAATAAAAATTTCTCTATAATTTAATTACATATATTATACTTTTGGTATCCATAAAATCTTCTTTTAAGGTTTGAATATGTCTATTAAGTAAACAACACCTTTCAAAAACCACATTCATTGTATCAATCTCCTTGCAAATGAGGATTTCTTCTACTTGAAACTGATCCCGTTGAAGATGATGATGATGACCATTCTCAATCTTTACACTGATCTTCCCCAAATTCAATCCTAATTTATTTGTTTCTTTTGTTCTTTGCATGAAGTAATTAAGAATTTCATAAATTTTCCATAATAATTTCACCAGCTGAGAGATTATTTAGTAATTTAGGGTTTTTCAACTTAGTTTGATTTTGGGGGGTTCTTGGGAGATTTTATTTGAGAGAGGTGCCCATTCTCTTTTGTTGAAGAGCAAGTGCTTTCCTGCTACGCAAATTGCATAGTCAAACCAATTGTTCTAGTCCAATGGATCCCGCGAAACCACATTAATAACCGCTAGCTGAGTTTCATTAATTCATCAATTTTAGGTTAATTTGGCCTAACTCGAATAAAAAATTCCTTAATCTTGTAAAAAAAATATTAGGGTCACAAGCTGACTTCAAACTAGAGTTCAAGATCTAAATTAACCTTTTGTCCTTTTTTATTAATGAAAAAAAATCTAATTCCTTATTTAATTTAAATAATTTAATATAAAATATCTATAAATGATTAAATTAACAATTCTTTAGCCTATATAATAAATAAGATAAACATTCTATTATTTCGATTATGGTTTTAGCATTTAGTGTGAAGAAATAACTACATAAAATTTTCTTGGCAACCATCTCCTTAATTCATCGTTATACTAAAAAAAGGTTAAACTCATTTTATTTGTTTTAAATTATTGATGGTTTAATTCTATTTACTATATGTTTTTAAGTTATTACCAATTTTCTCTTTTGATTAGTGTTCATTTTTTTTCTTAAATTTTCTATTCAATAAAAACAGATCCCCTTAGATTTGTTAATCTAATTTTTTTTTTATAATACTCCATATATTGTGTATACCATATTGAAATTTGATTTGAAAATTTTAAATTGTGTCATTTTATAGCTCATATTGAATGTGGTTTATATGGTATTTGAGATGTATAATTAAGGCTTAATATATGTGCGGTATCTCTAATGTGTAGTATTATCACTTAACCCTCTATAATTTTTGGATAATTATATTTAGCCCATTCAATTTGCTTTTTTATTAACAAATTGACCCTTGCAATAACAAAACCACAACTACACAATCGTGTTATTCACAATCGCCCCAACATCAGTCCATGTGGACTTTAGGCAAATAAAAATTTGACATGTCATTTCTAAGAACTACATGTCAAAAACAAAAGCCCAATTATCTGAAAATCAATTTTCTCTAAATCATTCTTCCTTCTTCAAAATCTCTTGTTCTATCTCTCTCTCTCACTTTCTTCTGCCTTCTCCATCACTCCATGGCTTCAATGTCTTGCTCTATCGATGAGTTGACTCAACTCCTAGTCGCCAAAATAACCAGTGCCACCGCAGCAGCTAGTTTCATTTGTTCTAGTTTCTTTGCCGCTGAAGACAACTTCACTGCCACTATATACACCTAGATAACACCTATGTTTGCAATGGTTTGATTGGTGGGTTCTTTACTATTACTGTTAGTTGTCTTTTTATAGAACCATGGGCTAAGATAATTTGCAATTTAAAAAAAAAAAGGAAAAAGGAGATTGAATTTGAAAACAAATTTATGGATTGTTTTTCTATTTTTGAAATTTATATAGCTTGGTTTGAAATTCGTTAATTGGTTTAAAGAAAAACCAAAAAAAAAGAGTGAAGGTACCGAAATCCCATTTTTTCTTTCTTTTTTATTTTTTGAATTTTTTCTTCTTTACTTCTTGATTTTCTGTATGTTTTAATTAATTGATGGTTAATTAATCGATGAATGATTAATTAGTTAATATGAAGAATAGTTAGAACTGGTTGATAGCATTTTTTGTGAGCAACTTTTAAACTTATCATGCGGCATGGGTTAATTAGGTTTGTAGCTACCAAATTAAAAGAAGAAGAAGAAGATGAAAGGGGAGAAAACTTGATTCCCCTAAAACCTAAAACATGCATAGATCATTAGATTATTCAAATTAAATTGTAAATGACAGAATTTGTGTACCTGACATCATTGTTTGTTGATTTTGGAGACAATTCTGGGGTTTATCGCCTTCCAGGAGATACACACTTTAGGTTATGCGGAAGCACTACTGAAGGAACGTAATGTTCTCTCTTAATTGTTGTGTTCCTTCGGAGACCATGACCCCTTATTTATAACTGAATAAATTAATTAATTTCTATTTTGGTCCTTCAACAAAACAGAAATACTTATCGGTCTCTACACTTATAATCCTATTATGAATAGGACACCTCAATAGTCAACAATCCTAATTTGATCAAAACTTTAATTTGACTATCTTAATTTGACTACAATACATATTTAATATTTGAATATATTTAGCCCACACTTATGATTAATTAGAGGATTAATTTTAACAATATAAAATTAATTCTAACAATCTCCCACTTGGGCTAACATATATTAAATATAAATGTATATACCTTAATGAGCTCATAAAAACAGTCATACTGAAGGTGCCTCAAACAATCTCGTCCATTGATTATATCGATAAAGGACTGAAGGGTCAGTCGCCACATTCATTGTGACTCAAACCACCATCAATCACATTACCAATACTCTCAAATGACATAGATCAATAATAGGAGTGTAGCATGGAAACTACATGTAATGTGATCTAATCATGCCTGTTTCCAACTGGTCAATCTTAAGTGAGATCAAACATAAATATAATACAGAGTGTAAAACACATAATGAAAGAAAAACTCATTTTTCTGCAGAAACTGAATGTACTTTATAAAATATATCCAATGTCAAAGAGAGCATACATAAAACTTAATGCAAACTTAATGAACAAACTCCCACTGAAACTAAATAGTCTCAAATAATGTGACACCCATATGAGCAGTGTGCTCATGAAAAACTTTTGGTATCACAGCCTTAGTGAGCGGATCCGCAATCATGGAGTTCGTTCCAATATGCTCTATGGATATCTGTCCACTCTGTACTCTCTCCCTCACAGCCAGAAACTTTATCCCAATGTGTCTCGATCGAGAAGAGCTTCTGTTGTTGTTGGAGAATAAGACTGCTGAGTTATTATAACTTTAATGGCCTTTCAATGCCATTCACAATGCGCAGTCCTGTGACAAAGTTCCTCAGCCAGATTGCCTGATTGGATGCCTCATAACTTGCTACAAATTCTGCTTCCATGGTGGAGGTAGCTACTAGAGTTTGTTTCACACTCTTCCAAGAAATAGCACCACCAGCCAAGAGATATATGTAGCCTGATATGGATTTTCTACTGTCTTGGCATCCCGCGAAATCAGAATCAGTATACCCAATGATCTCAAGCTGATCTGATCTCCTGTATGTGAGTATATGTCCCTTTATTCTCTGAAGATATCTCAAGACTCTTTTGGTTGCTTTCCAATGATCTATTCCTGGATTGCTGAGATATCGCCCTAACATGCCAACTATGAATGAAATATCTGGACGAGTGCAAACTTGAGCATACATCAGACTCCCAACTGCTGACGCATAAGGAATCTTCTGCATCTTCTGAATCTCAAGTTCACCCTTTAGACACTGATCAAGACTGAATTTATCTCCTTTAGCAACTGGGGTATCAATTGGTCTACTGTTATGTATACTAAATCTCTTGAGCACTTTCTCAATATAGCCCTTTTGTGATAATCCAAGAATACCTCGAGTACGGTCTCGATGTATTTGAATCCCTAATACAAAAGAAGCTTCACCTAAATCTTTTATCTCAAAGTGTTTTGAGAGAAAGACTTTGGTCTCATGCAGCAAGTTCTTACAGTTAGTAGCAAGCAATATGTCATCCACATATAAGACCAAAAAGATAAACCTACTCCCACTGAACTTGTGATACACACAATCTTCCACAGCATTTGTCTCAAAACCGAAAGAGACAACTACTTCATGGAATTTGAAGTACCACTGACGAGAAGCCTGCTTGAGTCCATAAATGGATTTCTTTAATCTGCATACCAGTCGCTTTGGGTCTCCAGACACAAAGTTTTATGGCTGCACCATATAGATGGTTTCATCAATGTCTCCATTGAGAAACATAGTCTTCACATCCATTTGATGTAACTCAAGATCAAAATGAGCAACTAGAGCCATGATTGTCCTAAAAGAGTCCTTCGATGAAACCGGAGAGAAGGTCTCTTTATAGTCAATCCCTTCCTTCTGAGTGAAGCCCTTAACTACAAGACGTGCCTTATATCTTTCCACATTACCTTTAGAATCCCTCTTGGTTTTAAATATCCATTTGCAACCAATGGGTTTCTTTCCTTCAGGTAATGGAACAAGATCCCAAACTTGATTGTCTTGCATTGACTTAAATTCTTCACCCATTGCCTCAATCCACTTCTGAGAGTTGGAATCCTACATGGCATGATGAAAGCTGATAGGATCATCTTCCACCATGTCTACAGTGTCCTCATGTTCCTGAAGATATACTACATAGTCATCCAGAATAGCATTTCTTCTTTCTCTTGTGGACCTTCTTAAAGGCACAGGTTTTGGCTCAAATTCTTGAGGTTGTTGAGCTTGTACTTGAGGAAGAACAACTTCTTCATCCTGATGGGGAGGTTGATCAACATTGTCTTGTATTGGATCCGGAATTACTTCTGGGATATTAACAATTCTAGGAACCTGAACAATCCCAGGAGCAAAGATAGGAATCGACACTGAGTGTTCCTGACTCGATCCCTCCTCAAAGACAATGTTTCTAACCTTATTTCTCCCCCCAAACTCAACATCCTCAAAGAATGTTGCAATTCCCGTCTCAAAAATAGATCTGGAAGTAGGATTATAAAACTTAAAACCCCGAGATCGCTCAGAATAACCAACAAAGTAGCTACTAACAGTTTTAGAGTCCAATTTTGTCTCATTAGGCCTATAAGGCCTAGCCTCAGCAGGACATCCCCAAACATGAAGGTGCTTTAGACTGGGCTTGCGTCCAGTCTAAATGTAACACCCCTATATCTTGTATACGTACAAAACATGCTTATACGATCGTAATATACGTATACTGAATATAGAAAATGCCACAGTTTAAAAATACACAAATCATATCTTGAAAAGAAATAAAACAAATATCAATTGTTTAAAAGAAAATCCATAAAATATAATAGATGAAAACATTTATTAATACACAGCGGAAGTTATAACAAGTACCTCCAAGTACAAATACATAGAAACTTTAAATTTACAAAACATAGAATATATACATGATTGGCAGCTTGACTCTCTGATCTTTAAGCTCTAATCCAATTCTTCCAGCACAAACTCAACTAGGTCTAGAAGCATCCTCTGTCTCAACCCTATCAACTCTATCACCTGCGCGATGAATCACAATCGCGCTGAGCCAACAACTCAGTAGTACAAACCATAATGATAATATGCAATATTAATATCAATGTCATACATTCAACTAATAAAGATCATACTTATAAATGTTACATTTTATTATTTCAATAATACCACCATCCATTATACTCATTTAATATGATAATCAAAGTTTATCATTATAGCCAACAACCATGGCTCCATATACGAACCTTCCCCCAACCAGGTCGGTTGCCCACTGGGCCTCAGGCCACTGCCAATCCCAGGGGTCCATAGGAGGTAGATAGGCACGTATAAAACTATCAGTAATGAACCTTCCCCCAACCAGGTCGGTAGTCCAAGTTCGGTTCCCCAACCCATGGGGTCCGCATGGTTCCGCAGGAGGCAGATAGGTACGTATAATACTGAATGTATCAAACCTTCCCCCAACCAGGTCGGTAGTCCAAGTTCGGTTGCCCAACCACTGGGTCCGCATGGTTCCGCAGGAGGCAGATAGGTCCGTTCATTCATCTCTTTAAACATTTCTCATTTCATTTTCATCATCATATACAATATCAATACATTAATATCAAAGCAATTCATCATTATACTTCCATTCATATCAAAGCAAATCATCATTATACATATAGCACATTACCTTTCACAAGTTTCACAATGTGCAAAACATAACATCATCAATGTTCACATTAGGTCCCACATTGTACACAACATAACATTATTCATATGCATCATCAATATCACCAAATGTATGTTCAATCTCAACATCATATGAATGTATGCAACAATGCAAGGTTTATACTTACCTTAAGCACCACTTAAACAACTCTATACACTTCTTATTTCCAAGAACTCTTCACTTCTCAAATTAGGGCAAATCACCTTCTTCACAACCTAAACCAAAACAATGATGAACCACATCAATTCCAATACAATTTATCACTTGTTAACCTCTTCTTAGATCTTTAGATCACAATTAACAATCCAACAACACACATTATAGCCCACGGCCGTGGCCACCCCAACCCCCACGGGCGTGGGTTAAAGATTGGTTCTGCCTCCCTAGCTCCACACCTCCACGGCCATGGCTACAAATGGCCACGGCCATGGCAACCAAGGCCACGGGCGTGGCATCCCAAATGCTACTGCCTTCGACCACAATCACATATTCTAGGCTTACAACTACAACAAACACAAACAACATGAAGATCTATGAAAATAATCAACTAAACTTAACATTAACAACACTTACCAACTCAAAACCCTAAAACCAACATCACTCTTACTCTTTCAAAACTAACAACAACCCATCTTTTTATTTCTCATTCAAAACCAACACCACAATCAATTTAAATCACACACACACCAACAAACTACCATAAACACAACTTTACTTCCAAATATCTACAATCAAACTCATAAACAACTTAAAATAAAACAAGAGAATTCAAGAGAGACTTACAAAAAATAATAAATCTTCTTGAATTTCCACTTAATCACTTGAAAACTCCTTCAATTTGAGCTTAAAACCCCAACTCACTCTTGCTCTCTCTTTTGTTTAAGATGGCCGGCCAACAATGGAGAAGGGAAGAAGAAGAAATGAAGAAAAGTCAAATTTTCATCTCTTTAAATCTCCACCAAGTATTCCAAAAAGAAAATTACTCAAATGCCCTCATCTATTTATTTTATTTCTCTTTCACTTATTACCCTATTAAGTAATTTCACAAAGAGCAAAATAAATATCTTCATCCCTTGACCATCTCATTGACTTTTATATATGTTGTATATATTTCCATATACACAACATATACACTTTCTTTTAACTTTCTTTTCTCTTCCAAATTAACATACACATTCAATTCCAAATAAAACAATAATATTAAAACTTCTAGAGCATACATTAGGATATTACACTAAAGCTCATAAGGTGTTTTTACAGCTGCTTTAGTTGGTACTCTGTTAAGAAGATAGACTGTTGTTTTTAATGCTTCTCCCCACAGAGACTCAGGTAAAGAAGAATGACTAATCATACTTCTAACCATATCCATAAGAGTCCTGTTACGTCTCTCAGATACACCATTCATGCTGGGTGTACCAGGCATTGTGTATTGAGGGACTATACCACAGTCCTGCAGGAAAATAGCAAATGGCCCTGGACGTTGTTCACATGAACCGTCATATCTGCCATAGTACTCACCTCCACGGTTAGATCTAACAGATTTAATCTTCTTTCCGAGTTGATTTTCAACTTCGGCCTTATAAGATTTGAAAACGTCCAGAGACTCAGATTTCTCATGAATGAGATATAGGTACCCATAACTTGAGTAATCGTCTATGAATGATATAAAGTATCTTTGACCATTCCTAGTTGCTGTAAGGAATGGGCCACAGATATCCGTATGTATCAACTCTAAGACGTTTGATGACCTGTTGGCACCTAATCTCTTTTGTTTAGTCTGTTTATCTTTAATACACTCAACACAAGAGTCCAAATCTGTGAAATCAAGTGTATTTATGATACCATCTGACACAAGACACTCTATTCTAGATTTAGATATGTGACCCAAACGTCTGTGCCATAGAGCAGCTGAGTTATCCATATTCAGCTTTCTTTTGGTACCTATAGTACTAACTTGCAGGGTCTCATTATAAGAGGCATCGATATCTAACTTATATAGATTATGAAGTGCATACAAGAAACCAGTACCTAAAATTTTTGAATCCATAGATAAAGTAACTTTATTGTTTCCAAATGAACAAGTAAAACTAGATTTGTCCAAATGGGAAACAGAAATTAAATTCCGCCTAAAAGACGGAATAACAAAAGTATCTACTAGATCCAAAAAATTTCCAGTTCTTAAACACAATCTAAAATGTCATATCGCCTCTACTTCTACCGGTTCACCAGTTCCCATATAAACGTATCTTTCACCGTCAGTTGGCTTTCGGTAACTTAGGCAACCCTGCATTAAAACACTTATGTGACTAGTAGCACCAGAATCTATCCACCAAGTGTTTCTAGGTACCGAAGTTAAATTAACTTCAGAGCAGACTAAAACCAAATATTTTCCCTTATCAGCAGTCTTATTATCAGTATTTTCATTCATAGGGACAAAGTTGGGATTACACGGCATGCTAGCTGAATTCAGAGAAAATAAATAATAAATAAATGACATAAGCTCACAATCCACAAAAAATTGAAACAAATCACAGAAGTAGAGTTCAAATATTGGAAACAAAATACCGGACACAACATTAATATTCTCATCTTTGGACATAAAATATTAACTGTAATTGGTATCTCAACGCAGTAATCAAATATTGACAATTCAGTCCTGTCAAATAATAAACCTTCCTTTGGGCCGATTTATTATCCACATGGATGAACACATAATAATTATCACATATTTATTACCGCAATGTATTCTCAATTCAGCCAGATAGCAACCTTCCTTTGGGCCGGTTTACTACCCGCAATGAATTTTAATACACTTGTCTAATATCCCAAATAAATTAATTTACACAATAGAGGTCACTTTGGTAACTTTTTGTATTAATTAATTTATTATTAAAATATTAAACACAATCAGGACTAAAATACCAAAATTTAAACTTAATTTAATAAATTCTCAATTAAAATTTAATATTGTAATAAATATAAAATTAAACTTTAATTGAACTGTAATTCTTAATTGATTGCAATATTTAAATTTAAGCTCAATTAAATATTGCAATAAACTTTAATTAATTAATTAAAATAAAAAAAATTTTGGGGCAAAAAATGAATAAACAGAAAAATTTGGGCCAAAAATAAATTATTAAAAGTTTTGTGAGTGAAAACAGAAATTACAAAACTTTCTAGGTCAAAATCGGATTATCAGAAGTTGGAGGACCTGTTTGCAATATTAAAAATATTTTTTTTATTTGTGCTTTAGTCCGGTCCAGAGACGCGCGGTTCGTCTCTTCAAAAAGCGCCGTCCTGAGTCAAAACGGCGCCGTTTTGAGTTAGGGCTGCAAACTGTTCAAGACGCAGCGCTCTGCCCAAAACGGTGCCGTTTTGGAGCGTGGTTTTCGTCTCCAAACCGAAGCAGAACGCTTCGCCACTGCTCGCTCCAAATTTTCGATCCAACGCCGTCCACCGCCGGTGACAGCCTCTAGATGGTTGTTCGAGCACCGAACAACCTCCGGCTATCGTCTATTGGCGATGAACGGCGATGAATCGCCTGAAAAAACACAAAATCGAAAAAAACTTAATCGGAATAGCAAAACTCAAACCGGCCGAATCGATTTCCATTGTTCTCCACCGTTTCCACCGCTGGTATCCACCAAACGAGGGTATACACCCTCCCTAACGCCACCTCCGGTCAACAATCCGACCAAACACATCATCAAAATCGATCAAAGATCCAAAATCCCAAATTCACGAAACTGTTCTTCGAAGAACAGTTTCAAATTTTTGTTTTATTTTTTAATAATTAATTAATTAATATAATTAATTAACCAAATTAATTAATTCCAGAAAAAATCACAAACCAAAATTCAAGTCCAAAAAATTTGATTTTTTCAGAATTAATTAAACTCAGTAATTTAATCCAAAAAATAAATCAAACCAAAATTGATTTCAGATTAATAATTTCGATTCCAAATTAATTCTCGAAAATTACAATCACCGAATTAATTTTCTAGAATTAAAACAATAATCAATACCGCAATTTAATCGGAAAATCTAGCAACCTAGCATAGGGCTCTGATACCAATTGAAAGGGGGAGAAAACCTGATTCCCCTAAAACCTAAAACATGCATAGATCACTAGATTATTCAAATTAAATTGCAAATGGCAGAATTTGTATACCTGGCATCATTGTTTGTTGATTTTGGAGACAATTCTGGGGTTTATCGCCTTCCAGGGGATACACACTTTAGGTTATGCGGAAGCACTACTGAAGGAACGTAATGTTCTCTCTTAATTGTTGTGTTCCCCCGGAGACTATGACCCCTTATTTATAACTGAATAAATTAATTAATTTCTATTTTGGTCATTCAACAAAACAGAAATACTTATCGGTCTCTACACTTATAATCCTATTACGAATAAGACACCTCAATAGTCAACAATCCTAATTTGATCAAAACTTTAATTTGACTATCTTAATTTGACTACAATACATATTTAATATTTAAATATATTTAGCCCACACTTATGATTAATTAGAGGATTAATTTTAACAATATAAAATTAATTCTAACAGAAGAAGCAATTGAAGATTAAAGTTTTCAAATAAAAAGAAAAATAAAAAAAAATTAATAGATTACTATGTAAAAGTCAAGGATGTTGTTATATTTCTCTCTGCTCCCATTATTTTATGGCTTAATTATATTGTATTGAATGATAGTTGTTAATTATATTGCTTTAGATAATGGAACATTATGGTATGAAGATAACACAAAATGATAACATGTGTCGGATGAAGAAACTATTGTATTGTCCAAATATTAATGGTGTTCATTATTTTTTTATAGATTAATAAATAATATAGTATAAAAATTATATAGATGAATGTAATTTGCAGTTGATTTCATGGATAAAATTTTTAAATTTATTAAAAATAATATAATGATGTCATATAAAATTTTAATGTATTATTGAATAAGAGTATAATATTATGTAGATGATACAATTTGTATTAGGTTCCATGGATAGGATTTTTAAATTATTAAAAATAATATAATGATTGTATATAAAATTTTAAAGTGTTATTGAATAAAGATTAAAATTGTAAGAGTAATATAATAATTGTATTGAAATCTTAATTTTGATTTTGAATAAAAATGAAAATGTGTAAGAAAAATATGATAATAGTGTTAAAATTTTAATTTTGATTTTGAATTAAAATGAAAATGTGTAAAAAAAAATGATAATTGTATTGAAATTTTAATTTTATTTTGGAATAAAGGTTAAAATGTATAAGAAAAATATGATGGTTGTATTTAAAAATTTTAAATTGATTTTAAATAAAGGTAAATTTGTTTTAGAATAAAGGTGAAAAAATGTAAGGTGAAAAAATGTAGGAAAAATGAAGGATTGTCACATGGTAGTCTTTTATTTATTTAAAAAATATTAAAACATTATTATTTTTATATTATAAATTTTAAAAAATAATGGTAAAAGTGAGATTCATTAAATTGATACTTGATCTTCACCATTGTAGGATTAAGTCCCACTTTATAACATTATTTATTTATAAAAAATCAAAATGGGACTTATTTTTTGCGACTTGAACCAATACATTGGAGATGCTCTTAGTGACTTTGTTATTGGATTTCAATTGAAAACATTTTTCAATTGAAAAAAAAAAATATTTCTTCATCTTGCCTACAAGATTGTGATCAATGTAAAAGGTAAGTACATATTATATATATATATATATATTAAATTTACTGTAATTTTATTATTTACAATAAATACAGTTTTGTATTGATAGGAATATTGTAGTTATTTTATATGATGCTAATTTTGTTGTTTAGAAATTTTATAAATGTAAATAATATAAATTTATATTAGGAAAATATTTATAGAGTCATGTTGAAGATATAAATTCTCATACTAAAAGAAAATAAAATTAATAGTAAATTTAATAAAATTATGTATTGATTAGATAATAGATTTATATTTAACTTTACATTTATCGTAGTAATGAAAAATAAAATTATTATGTTAATAATAATATGCATTCTTAATTAGAGAATAAATATATATTGAAGCTTTAAATTTCTCATAGGAATGGAAAATAAAATTATTATGTAATTTAATAGTAATATCTTTTTTAACATTACAAATAAATTTATATTATCACTTAAATTTCTCATAGTAATGGAAAATAAAATTATTATGTAATTTAAAAGTAATATGTATTTTTAACTTTACTAATAAATTTATATTATCACTTTAAATTTCTCATAGTATTATTATGTAATTTAACAGTAATATGTATTTTTAGAACCTTCCAAATAAATGTATATTATCACTTTAAATTTTTCGTACTGATGGAAAACAAAATTATTATGTAATTTAATAATAATATATATTTTTAGAACCTTCTAAATAAATTTATATTATCACTTTAAATTTCTCATAGTAATGGAAAATAAAATTATTATGTAACTTTACAAAATCATACATTTGATATTAATATGCATTTTTAATCACCTAATAATGTTATATGTAACTTCACATTTGTATTACATTTAATATATTAATATGCATTTTTTATTAGCCAATAACATTATATGTAACTTTACATTTGTATTACATTTAATATTAATTAGTATGCATTTTTAATTAGATAATAACATTGTATGTAACTTTACATTTATAATACATTTAATACTAATATGCATTTTTAATTAGATATTATCACTTTAACTTTCTCATAGTAATGGAAAATAAAATTTTATTTATTTTTAGTAATATATATTTGTAACTTTACAAATAAATTTATAATATCACTTTAAATTTCTCACAGCAATAGAAAACAAAATTATTATGTAACTTTGCATAATCATATATTTAATATTAATATGTATTTTTAATTACCTAATAACGTTATATGTAACTTTACATTTATAATACATTTAATATAAATATGCATGTTTTAATTAGATAATAATGTTATGTGTAACTTTACATTTATTAATATTAATATCATTTTTTAATTAGATAATAAATTTATGTTATGACTTTAATTTTCTCGTAGTAATGGAAAATATAATTTTATATAATTTAATAGTAATGTGTTTTTTAACTTTACAAATAAATTTATATTATCCCTTTAAATTTCTCACAGTAATATGTATTTAATTTAATAAATTTATATATTTTTAACTTTACAAAACTAAGTGTTTTTTAACTTTACAAAACTAGGTGTTTTTTCATTTATTTATGAACAGAAAAAATGTCATGCAACTAAGCATACCAAAGTAATGAAGATTAGAAGCCAATTGATGATGTTGGGTGGAGATTTGTCACTCTTATTGAATAATCTAGATAAAAAATGAATTGCAAATTTGTGGAAAAGTAGTGCGTGGTGGAATTATATATTTTAAGCAAGACTTAGCAAGGATATCTAGTAATATTTTAACTTCTCCTAAAGTGCCAAAAGAAATTAAGACGGATATAAAAAAATGTTAGCAGGCTTTGTAGGAAAAAAAAAAGAAAGAAAAAAAGCACCGCAACATGCTCTTGAAGAGGAAATTATGCATGTGAATGCTTGGGACTTTTATGATGATGATGATAATGACGATGATGCAGGTAGTTCTAGTACATATCGTCATTTAGAACCTTCAATGAGGCTTTCTACTTCTGTTAGAGTTGAATGGTATGCAAAAAGCAAATATGCACCACTATCAACACCAACTGAAAGACTAAGAGATGTTGAAATTGAATTGGAGGCAAAAGAGATAGGAAGAAATAATCTACAATCAAGAAGATCTTGTTTAGTAAAAAGAAAGATAAACTAACTAATGTGATGGGCTGTTTTTAATGTCGCGGCATCCCTTTGGACGATACCATTATTAAAAACTGCATGTGAAGTGGGTCCTAATATTCCAATACCTATACTATATAAACTTTCAAATGTTTGACTTCCCAAAGAGTATACCTTAATGAAGGAGTACATTGCTTCATTTAGAGAACTGTAAAACCAAAGAGGTGTGTTAATATTATGTGATGCTTGGACTAAGCTCATAAGAATGCACATCATTAAATTCCTCATATATTCAAATAATATTATTATTTTCCATAAATCAGTCAATGCATCCGATATTCTAAAAAAGGATGCACATTATTATTTTAAACTGATGAAAAAAGTAATAGAAGAAGTTGGTGAGCATAAGGTTGTCCAGATTGTGACTGACAATGATGCCACAATGAAATATGCTGGAAAAATGATTATGATAATATACCAAAATTTATATTGGATAACTTGTAATGCTCATTGTATTAATTTGATTTTGGAGGCATTGGAAAAAGAAATATGAAAAGTAGAGTTATGGAGCCTACTAAACAAATCATCCAGTTTATATATCATCATAATTGGGTGGTAAATTATATGAAAAAAATTCATTGATAGAACATAATTTTTAAGGCTCGACTTCATAAGATTTGCAATAAATTTTATTGCATTAGTGAGCATTGTGCGACAAAGAACAAATTTAAAACATATGTTTGAATAAAAAACTTAGATGAATTTTAGATATGACAAAAATGATTGATAAAATTACCATCAATGTTCGAGATATAATTTTGGGTGAAAGTAGAGAGGAAATTTTTTTTTTGGTCTAATGCAAATGAAATACTAAAAGTTCAAAAGCTCTTTTTAAAAGTTTTGAGATTGATTGATGGGGATGACAAGTAACAATAGGTTTTATTTATGAGGCAATTGATCGAGCAAAACTTGTAATTAAAGAAGATAGAATTTTTTATTGCATCATGATATGTACTCTGCTGGTAAGTGACTTATTAATATGCATTTTTAATTGTGCATTTTTGGCATATGGTAAATTACCTAAAAATTCCTAATATCTAATTCTAACTTCTTTAGATATATTTTATTTTAGGTTATTATTTCAATCCTCAATATCAATATAGTAATGAATATCATATAACGGAAGATGTTGATGTAATGATGGGAGTATGGAAAGTGATTAAGAGATTGGAGCCCAATGAAGATGCACAAGCAAAAGTTTTCCTATAAGTAAATATATTTATTTAGAATTACAGTAAATAATTGGCCTCACTCCAAAACTTAACCAAATATTTTCAATCATCTAAATTAACATTTTTAGATTTATTTTTCAAGCGAGTTTGGAAAGTCAATTTTGTATCAAAATACTTCTTCTTTAGTTTATACGTATAATACTGGTATAAAGCATTTATATGCCCAAATATGACTTCTTTCCTTCCATCTAGAACCTCAAATGTGAATTTCTCTTGTAAAAAAATAATAAGTATAAAAGATAAACATCATTTAAAAAAGAAACTCACTTTAAAATATTTTACATGAAAAATATTAACTGTTACTCTCCAAAATAATTTTCCACATATGATCAAGATAATCCATTGTAATATCTTTCCATTCCTTTACTTGCAAAGGATAACATTGTCGATTACGAACTGTTTGTCCTAAAAACCAAACAAAATCTATCGAATTATCACTAATAGCTTGATAATCATTATCAAATTGCACTAGCAATTTTTGTCCTTTCTCTAATGCAATGAATCACATGCAACGTGTAGGTCCTCTTGTATTTCTTTTTCTAGTGTTTGAAGCTATTAAATATGAACTAAAAAATAGTTAATATTCTATGTAACGTCCTATCTTTAATAGACATAAAATTAGTTAATATGGAATGCTAATTAGAGTGTTGGGAGAGTTATATGTAGGATATATACCTAATATATATATATATATATATATATAAGATATACATAAAATATATATTGGATACTTAATATATAAATGATATATACCTAACATATACACATTCACTAAAAGACAAAGAATAATGAAAAGTCAAAAAGTAAAAGGTTAAAGTTAAATATATATTTAATATTATAATAAAAAATAAAAAAATAAAAAATTTATGGATAAGAAAAAAGAAAAGATATCTAATAATTTAATAATTAAATATTATGTAATTATATATATTAGTGAGGTGCAAAATTGGAAATCAAAATGTATAAAAAAAAAGTCTTCTTCTTCTTCTTCTTCTTCACCATGAGTGGCTGAATTTCTTAAGAAGGGAAGGGATTTCTTTCATCATACACTTCAAATTTCTCAAGAATTTCAAGGGTTTTAAGTTGGTTTTGAAGTTTAATTAAGCATTAGGTAAGAATTTTATATTTTAATTTTATTTTATTTGATTTTTAAGGTTATGTATAATTGGGTTAGTGAGATAAAATTGTTTTAAATTGTGAAAATTGATAGTGATGAGGCTAATATAATGGATATATGGTGATTTTATTGATTAATTGGTTGAGATGAGCATAATCGGTGAAGTTAGGATTTATGAAAATGTTATGTGAAATTAAGATTTTTAAAGGAGGTTTCAAAAATTGCTAAAATGGATTGTCATAAAGTTATTTTGATGTACAAGTAATGATCTTAAGGTTGGTTGGTGAAAATGATTAGATTTTGTTGAAGTTTGGAAGAAGCAGTAGGTGAATTAGGGTTTTTGGGTAGGATTTGGGTAGAAATGATATAATTGATGTTTTATTGAATAAAATAGCTTAAAATGTGATGCTAATGGAATATTTTTACTTATAATTTGCTTTAGGGTTGAGTAAGGTGGTAATGCCAAATTAAAGAGAGGAAGGCATGTGAAGAAGTAAGGCTTGGGTTGTAAATTGGCTTTGGATTTTGGCAATTCAATGGTTAGTATATACTTTGTTAACAATTAATTTAATTTTTTATGCATGCCATTACACATATGGAAATTCTTTAAAGTGACTTCATGTATAATTGAGTATGTGATTGTAATTGTGATGTGTCGATTGAAATTGATGCGAGAAATAAAAATGTCGTGTGCATTATATAAATATTATGAAAAAAGATAAAATATGATAAAAAAAATGAAAATGAGCTACATTACATAATGGGATTGGAAATTGATATGAGAAGTGGAAAATGTCGAAATTGTGAAAAAGTAATGTAAAATATGATGAAATGTAAAGGTGACCATGAAAAGTGTTAATCATTTGGAAAATGCGAACAGTGTAGAAAAATGACAATATGAGATGAGAACATGAGAATGTAAAAGGTCTTATGTGTTTATTTGCTTTATAGAATTACTTATTTCAGAAAATTGATGTTGGTATTGTATATGTTAATAAGTCTGAGCAGAGCTAGATCTTAACTTGAGCAAAGCTGGGTCATGAGTTTTAGCTTGATGATTGACCTGAGCCGAGCTAGGTCGTGAAACCAATGTTAAGATAGTCCAAATCAATTGTTCTAGAACATAAATATTGTGCAGAGACTTATTAGACCCAATGTATATATTTATGATATGTATATTGAATATGAGAATTTGATGAACATTAAATGATCATCATATTTTGAATGTGAGATGGTGCATTTTTATAGCAGGAGGAAATGTATTTATTTTAAATAATTATTTGTTATCAAAGTATATACTACTAGGCTTTCGAGCTTAGTGCGGTTGACTGTATCGCGCAAGTGCGAAGACTATAGATCAGAGTGGTCCATGTGGTAATTGAGATTTTGAGATTTTATGTGCCATGAGACTAACTTTGAAGGTGTTGCATATATGTATAGTTATTGTTAATATGTACTTTGGAATTTGTATACCTTAAACATATCATATGTAAATTTAATGAATTTTGGATAATGTTTTATACGTATTTGTAAATTTTATAGATAATGTTTTAAGTTATAAGACTTTTGAATATGTATCAATGAAATGGAGGTTTTGATGAGAATTTGAATTTTGGAAGTTCAATTATCTTGTGCAGGTTAATTTATTGATAATTTGAAATTTGTTAGAATTATAGATAAAATTCTAGCGAATTTTTTTTCTAGAGATTTTTTTTATAAATTAATATAATTATATTTTAATTATAAATATATTTAAAGATGGTGATTCTATAGTAAATTACCATATCACTCTTTTATTTTATATATGTATTTTGCGTATACGAGATATATCTATTATATGTATATATAGTATAAAGATATTACATTCTATCACTAAAACAACTAAAAAATAATCAAATAAAACTAATAGCTAATGAGAAATAAAGAAAAAAAAAACCATACTTAATATGTTTATCCCACCACTAGTTTCATACTCTAAAATAACCCCATCTGACATTACTCTTAAATTATCATTTCTAATATTTTGTTAATAACCATCTTTAGGTGGAATATCATATTTCTCCACCAAATTGTACATATTAATAGGTTTTGAATTATATGAAGAATAGCTATGAAACATTTTTTTAATATCACCATCATCATTAATTTTTATCTATGAATCACAATTAGCAATAATACTTGATACATTTAGGTAATAAAATTTATCAACATTTAAAATGTCAAACTCACATTTATTCTTTAAAAAGTCCAAAACATCAAAATAAATAATTTTGACAAAATCTACATCTTTGTTCACATATATTTTCTCGTTTGCATAAACTCTACAGGTTGAAAATGTAAAATAACCCCCATAATGACAAATGAATATTTTGGCATTTGTATAATCCATAGTGCCTATTACAATCAATAAAATTAATTAGTGGTACAGTTAATAATATATATAATCAGAAAAATAATAAATGCACAATAATACTTTGATTCACAATACTTACCAACAAAACTAGTTTTTCTTCTAGATTGCATGTGAAAATGTCCACTATTTGATCCATTTGCATTATTAGGAGTAACCTCAAATGCTTGTGAAATATCTTCTTCAACATTATTACCTTTGTCATTATTATTATATTTTACATTTCCTTTTCTCTTCCCAAGCCTTCCATGCCTAACCATATCTTTAAGTTATCATGTAACAAAAAATTGAATTGTGAATTAAAAATAAATAAAATTAATTAAAGGATTATTAAAAAATGCTTGTGAGATTTCGGTTCATCTTATAATTTTTATAGAAAAAATAAGTATAATTTAAACCAATAGCTGATTATAGCTATTTATCAATTTGTCGTTGTTAATCAATTGGTGTAGAAAAGAAAATCAATTTATTGTTGTTAATCAATTTGGCTAGAAAAGTATAGTATATATAGAAAAGAATAAATAATTAGTTATTAATCAAGTTGTGTAGAAAAGTATAATTTGTATAGAAAAGAATAATCAATTTGTTGTTGTTAATCAATTTGTATAGAAAATTATACTTTGTATAGAAAATAATAATCAATTTGATGCTATTTGGCTATTCAGAGTTTCAATTCAGCTTCCTCCTTAGTTTGATTGATGATATGGGGAATAGATGGAACTAAGGATATATTGGGCTTATAGTGGCCAAGGGCTGGCAGTGGATGGGGATGTCATTTGCTGCAGTTAATGAAAATTGTAGTGTAATGAATGAAGCTGCAATTTTTTCTAGTTGTAGTTGCAAAAGGGTAGCTGTTTTGCATTAATTTACTATGACAATGTTTTGATCTAATTGATTTGCCAATAAATAGTTTAATTGAGGTGTATAATATCTTTTCTTATATATATATATATCTATTTTATATGTCGTAGATGTTGTAATGGACAAAAAATAGATGCAATCTAATAGATTGAGTGATGATTACAGAAAAAGAGTGCTTGACTTTCTTAATTTTGCATTTATTCACACAAAATTTGGTAATGGTATTTTTTGTCCTTGCATCAATTGTAATAATGTCTTAATTAAAACAAGAGATGACGTTGAGGACCATTTGTTGGTGGATGGAATAGTGTAAAATTACACTTGTTAGTTATATCATGGAGAATTTATCACTCAAGAAAATATTGTTATAATGAAGAACAAACTAATGATAATTGTGATTATATTTTTGCATGATCCATGATGCAGCTGGACCAAAAATCATGGAAGATATAATGCAAGAGGTTTTTGACAAAGAACTAGGTTTTTTTTTTTTGTTTCTTTTCTAAACCATAGATATACACTTAAAAAGTAATGTATACCTTGTGTCTATTTATACTTACAAGTTTTGCCTTAATAATGAGAAGTTGTGTATTTGCTATTTTAGATGACTTTAGTAATTCTAAAACATAGACTATGATAATGTTGATGATCTTCCAAATCTCAATAAGGAAACTTTGGAATTTCATAAGCTATTAGAGGATGCACATCAAAAGCTATATTTCAACTGTAAGAAATTTACAAAGTTATTATTTATTGTGAAATTATTTCAAATTGAATGTCTTTTTAGCGTGACTGATAAAGTATTGATAGTATAACTAAATTAGTTATGTGGACACTTCTTGATGGTGAAACTTTACCAAACTCCTTTTATGAAGAAAGAAAAATTATTAAAAATTTAGGGCATAACTATGATAAGATATATGCTTGTGTAAATGGTTGTATGTTATTTTGGAAGAAGGATGTGAAACTTGATTATTGTTTAAAGTTGGGGAGTCTAGATGGAAATCAAATGATAGTGATAAGAGCAGAAAAATAGTTCCCAGGAAGGTGTTACTTTACTTTCCTTTAAAACTAAGATTGCAAAGACTATTTATGCCATAAAAAACAACACTTGACATGAGGTGGCATCAGGAAGAACAACCTAAGGATGGAAATCTTAGGCATCCAACAAACTCTTCAGTGTGAAAATCTTTTGATGTATCAAACCCTTGATTTGTTGGAGATTCTATAAATGTCAGACTTGGATTATCATCTGATGGAATCAATCCTTTTGGTAGCATGAGTGTTTCCTATAGTACATAGCCTGTAGTTATTACTATGTATAATCTACCTCCATGGATGTGTATGAAGCAACCATATTGCATGTTGAGTTTATTAATACCTGAACCTAAAGCTCCTAAAAATGATATTGAATTGTACTTGCAATCTTTGATAGAGGAGTGAAAAAAGCTATGGTTTAATGGAGTTGATACTTATGATGCTTTCAAAAAAGAAAACTTTTTTATGCGTATTGTAGTTTTATGGACTATTAGTGATTTTCATGCATATGTTTATTTATCATGATAGAGAATAAAAGGTATATTAGCTTATCCTATATGCAATAAGGATACTGCTTCTTTTAGACTTAAACATAGTCGAAAGTTTTATTACATGCATGCTTATTGATTCTTACATAAAAAACACAAATGGTGTGCTAATGAAAGTGATTTTGATGAAAAAATTGAAAAAGTCTTGCACCTCCCACATTTTCTAGAGATAATGTATTAAATCAGTTGCAAAAGCTAAAACCAATTGTATTCAGCAAGACTATGAAAAAGCTAAAAGGTGGTAAGAATAAAAATAGTCTTAATTGGAAGAAGAAAAGTAAATTTTTTGAAATACCCTATTGGAAAAAAAATTTTGTTATGCCATAATCTTGATGTCATATATATTGAAAAAAAAATGTGTATGAGAACATATTTGGTACTTTACTATAAATAAATGAAAAATAAAAGATGGTTTGAAAGCTTGTCGTGATTTGCAAGAGGTGAAGATTAGAAAAATTTGCATCTAGCACAAAACGATGGAAAGTGACATTATCCAGCTGCTTGTTTTAATTTGTTCGCTCGAGAAAAAGAAAACATGTGTAAGTTCTTAAAAGAAATAAAGCTTCAAGATCGATTTTCTTCAAACATATCTCGATGTGTGAATTTAAAAGAACACAAGATATTTGGTCTTAAGAGTAATGATTATTATATACTTTTAGAGCAATTTCTTCCTCTTGCAATTCGTGGAATTGTACTCACTAATGTCTATGATGCTATTGTTGAGCTATGCATATTTTTTAGGGAGTTGTATTCTAAAGTGTTAAAAGCTGATGAAATGGAGCATTTAGAATTTCAAATTCCAATTACTTTGTGTAAGCTAGAGAGAATCTTTCCACCTTCTTTCTTTATGTTGCACTTAGTAATGTATTTTGCAACTGAAGCTAAACTTGTTGATCTTATATAATATCGATGGATGTACCCGATGGAGAGGTACATATTAACTCAATTGTTTATTTGGTTAATGATTGATAAATTACTAAATAATATTTTTTGTATATTTTTATTCAAATTGAAATGTTATATTCATAATAAAAATTGACTTGGAGGTTTTATTGCAGAAGGATATAATATACATGGTAATGAAACTAAGTTTAACCGATCGAAAAGAAATTCTAAAGGAAGCAATGTTGAAGAGGGGTTGTCTGTGTTTGCACACATGGGTTATCCTTTGACAAATGGTAAATCTAAATCTTTAGAGGAACATGAGAGGAAGCAAGCTCAGCTTTATATCTTAAAAACTATGATGAAGTTTAACCATTTTTATGATTGTTCACTTATTTTTCCTCTTTTTTTTTCATTCTCATATACATATAATTTTATATAATATTTTTTATCTATTGCAGTGGATACGAACAAGATATACATAATATGGATTTTGCAGAGTGGTTCTATAATAAAGTATGTTGTATTTTATTCAAAGTATTACAATGTCATATTAGCTTAATTTAATATTATCTAAAGGTAACATTTATGTGCTTTTTCAATTACAATTGCACAAGTTAAACTATTGTATGGAGAAGGAAATAATATTGTAAGTGAAGACTTATTATCATTGGCTTAAGGTCCTCTTTCAAGAGTTCAATGCTTTAGGAGATATGTTATGAATGGCTTTATATTTCATAGAAAGCAACTTGAAAAAAGAAGGGTAATTCAAAATAGCGTTGTTTTAGTAAGAGGAATATTGGGATATGAAAACATAGGCTATTATGGCGTCCTTACTGATGTAATAGAACTTCAATATTTAGGAGAGAAAAGAATTATTTTATTTAAATGTGATTGGTGGGATGTTGAAAATATTGGAAAGGGAATCAAGATAGATAAGTATGGTTTTGTAAGTGTCAATATTTCCAAAAAGTTAGCTGCCGATGAGCCCTTTATACTTGCATCCTAAGTAAAGCGGGTTTTTTTTATGTTAAAGATGATAATAATTCTAGTTGGCTTATTATTTTTAAAGGCCAAAATGAGAATTTTTATGATTTGTCATCAAAGGAAGTGTCAAATACTAATATATAGCATACTGATGAAGAAGCTTTTTAATAAGATGAAACTCATATATATCAAGAGTTTTTCAATGTACTTGAGGTGATGATTTAACAAATTGAGAGAGAGATGATATAAATGATTTTAGTGCTTAAATAAATCATGTTGATGAAGTTATATATGAAAATGATATAGAATTTGATCCCGATACTGATGATGAAGACCTATTATTATAAGTGAATTGTAGATTGCTTGAAATACTATAAGTACAAATGAGTAAATTTTCATTTATATTTAAAATTGTGTGCCTTTAGTTACATCTCTAATTTATAATTTTTATATTTTACGTCGAATGAAATTTATATTCCTTTTTAAGATTATAATGTTTGATTATAGTTTTATTTAGTAAAGTGAAGATTATAAAATTGAATGTATTGATAATAAATCTCGATATATCTTTATGTATTGTAGTTCTTGTTTGTGTGTTGCCTCCTTATCCTCCCTTCATGTTTGGTTATATGGATTGATAAGGAGAATAAAGCTGCAGTGTGTGGCTACATAGTATATTGGAGACAATGCACTTAGGATAAATAAGTGGTTTTTTTATGTTATTCTAATTTGTTGGTTCTTTCTTTAGGTTAATTCCTATGTTGGATTTTTTTTATTTGTGTGTTTCATTTGGAGCTTGTGTTGAGCCTGTGCCATGGTTATCAATGAATGTGACAATCCTTGAAGGCCACCATCCCATCACACCTGGTGTCTTTCCTTGAGAATAACATAAACACTAGAGTTGTCCCTTAATAGCTTCTTGAATGATAAATGATGAACAAATATCAGAAAGTTAATATTATAAAAGTATGATGTAACTTTGTGAACCAAGTCAAAGAAATTGTTCACTAGGAAAAAATAAAGTCGTAACTTGGGAGATTTCAAGGTTCCTTACAAGAATGGATCACAACTTCTCTCTAAGTAGAAAATACCCTTCAAAGTACCTGAAGGATTCCCTTTGTTGTGATTCTTTCTCTATGATAATATTATCCCGATGTACTATATTTAAGAGAAAATTACACCCTCCATCATTTTTTATAATTTTTTTTTCATTTTTATCAAGAGTATTTTAATCATTTTGTAATAAACTCATAATAAACTATATAAATTCATAAACTCACAATAAACTCATAATAAACTATGTAAATTTGAAATTTTTGTAAAAAAAAATCATAAATTTTTATAAATCTAAAAATATTTTTTAAAAATGGTAAATTTAATTTTTTTTTGACATTTTTGTAAATACCCCATTCAAGGGATTTTTTAAAATGGGTTGGGCTGATGTAGTTGTGGGTGTAATGGGTAAGCTTAATAGCTTGGATAGTTTATCTCTTCAACTTATGTTTTTTCCCATTTCATAGAAAATAATTAATAAAATTGAATTATTTATATAAAAAAAAGAAGTTGCTATCATATTAAATTGCTTTCCTGCATCTATGAATTTTCATTAATGAAATCATATGTTTTAATTTTTTTTTTCATTTTCTAAAGAATTAATTGCAAATTTTTGTGGAGAACATACCCAACATGGGCCTGAAATTATATATAAAACAATATTTCAAGATCAAACAGCTAAATAAAAAAATAAAAGTAGATAAATGAGACCCTAATTTTATTTCATTTTATTTTCCCATGAACCAATCATATTGTTAATTGAAGGAAGAAAATGTATGTGCATATGTACAATAGGTTCAATGTAATATCCCAATGTGTGCCCTAGAAGTTTGGATATAATTGTTGTTTGTTTGAATTATGTGTATATGTTATGTTGATAAGAAAAGAAATAGAAAAGAGAATGTTTAGGTATTGTTTAAAAAGGAAAATAATGTGTAGAGAGAAAGTGTATATGTTGGGTATATGGTAATATATATAACATATATGTTGGTCAAAATGAGGAGTCAAGGGAAGAAGATATTTTATTTGTGATATGTGAAATTACTTAAATGGGCATATAAGTAAAAGAAGCTAAGTTAAATGGATGAGGGCATTTAGGTAATTACTTTGTTAGAATTGCTTGGTGGAGATTTAAAGAAGAAGAGAAGTTTGACTTGTCTTCATTTTCTCTTCTTTGCATTGAGTGGCCGGCTACCAAAGGAAAGGGAGAGCAAGAGAGGTGTTCTAAATTCTAAAATCAAATTGAAGGAAGAAGCAAAGGATTAAGTTGGAGATTTGTGAAATTTCCTTAATTTTGGTAAGTACTCTCTTGTTTTCCTTTGTTATTTTGAAGTTGTGTTTGAGGTGAGTTATGATTTGTTGATATTATGATTTGGTGTGTTTGAGATGTGTTTATAAGTGTTGAAATTGAGTATAAGTTAAAAAGATTGAATTGGTGTTGGTTTTGGTTTGAAGATGGTAAGTTAAGTGGATGTTGATATTGAAAGAATAAGAGTGATGTTGATTTTAGGGTTTTGAAATGGTAAGTGATTAAATGTATTGTTAATGTGAATATTGTGATGAATATGTAAAATAAGTGTTAATGACATTGATTATATCCATTTGAATGAGGTTATGTTTGTGCATAATGTATTTTAATTCAATAAAAAGAGATTTGGCCATGTTTAGGGTTTTTATTCATGAGAGACACGGCCAAACTAAAGAAGAGACACGGGAAAGACTAAAGATTTTTGGGAGACACGGCCAAGTTTAAGGAAATTTGGCCGTGTTGGATCAATTTTGGAGAGACATGGCCACTGGCTTGGCCGTGTCCCTTGACCGTGTCTGCCACTGCCTATTTTGTGTTGAGAGACACGGCCAAGCTAGGGAAGTTTTGGCCGTGTTGGAGCTTTTGGTTGAGAGACACGGCCACAAGCTTGGCCGTGTCCCTTGAGTGTGTTAGCTACTGTGATTGTTCTTTGCTCTTCTTGCATTGTTTTGATTCTTCAAAGGTTTTCTTGCACCTAAACATAAAAATAAATACTCTAAACACATTTAATACAAAGAATGATCTAAACAAATATATGTGGAAGACTCTAAATCTATGAATAATGTTATATTGTGTATAATGTGGGACACAATGTGAGTAATGATGATGCATATGATACTATATGAACAATGTTATGTTTTATACATTGTGCATCTTGTGAATGGCAATGTGTTATATGAATAATGTACTTTGTAATGTTATATTAATGATGCTATATGTAAAATGTGAAGGATATGATGGGGTAATTGATTAGGTATACTATGAAATATTATAATATGAATTGAGACATGACATGATATGAGGCCATTGTGATTAGCTATGATAACTCAAATGTGATTATGTTTTATACATTGTGAATCTTGTGAATGGTAATGTGTTATATGAATAATGTACTTTGTAATGTTATATTAATGATGCTATATGTAAAATGTGAAGGATATGATGGGGTAATTGATTAGGTATACTATGAAATATTATAATATGAATTGAGACATGACATGATATGAGGCCGTTGTGATTAGCTATGATAACTCAAATGTGATGTGAAGCCATTGTGATTGGCTATGATAACTCAAATGTGATGTGAAGCCATTGTGATTGGCTATGATGATTCAATTGAGAATGAAATTTCTAAATGAATTGTGTGGCTAATGTGTTATTCCATTTTCAGAGTTTGTTGTTGGTGGCATGCCTAATATTGGTAACAATCTCTTGAAGTTAGGTTGGATTTGATCCTTGAAGCCTAATTGAGATGTTACAACCCTTAAAGCTAGGTTGGGTTGGTTCTTGAAGCCAAGTTGGGTTGATACTTAGCATGCTTTGTTCCTCTTGAAGCTTGGTTGAACCTAATCCTTGAAGCCTAGTTGGGTTTATGATAATGATAAATGTGATAACAAAACCAAAGCATTAACTCTGAAAATTGAATGGCATATTAGTGTGTTTTGGGCCCATGCTTGTCTTTGTTTAATGTGATTCATGATTGGTGAATTATGAATGGTATAATGTTTGCCTTTGTTGGAAATGTGATTCATGATTGGTGAATTGTGAATGGTATAATGTTTGCCTTTGTTGGAAATGTGATTCATGATTGGTGAACTGTGAATGGTATAATGTTTGCCTTTGTTGGAAATGTGATTCATGATTGGTGAATTGTGAATAAAATAATGATATGAAGTATGATATGTAATATGTATATTGATATAATGATTGTGAGTATTAGTGATGGATTGTGGTTGGTGTTAATGATATGTATATATGTATATATAATATATGAGATTAGTAGAGATATATGAAAGGTGTAACTAAAAAGGGAAACCATGATAAGAAACTAATGGTACATGGAATTTGATATATCATTATATGTTAGAACTTCTATAATGTATGTTTATACTATTTATTTGTAATACTAAGCTCTCGGGCTTAGCGCGGATGTGTAATCGCGCAGGTGACTAGGTGGAAGATATGAAGTCTTTCGTTATGCCACGAGAAGAGTAAGAGTTTATCGAGACCAACTAGATGGTGATGCATACATGTATAATTTTTAATTATGATGTATTTCTGACAAGAGTGTATTCATATGTATAAATGAAGTTTTAATAAAGATAAGATTCTTATATATATATAAGATCATTAAAAGTATAATGATTTTGTAAATGCTCTTTAAATTAATGTATTGTGGTTTAAACTCTGTTAAAGGTTTTTTTTTTAATTTGTAACGAAAAGTGGCATCCTTATACCTTATATACTTACTGTATGTATATTAGGTATATGTATAGTACTTATATGGGATATTGGGGTGTTACATTCAATATTGTATATGGTGAGATTATGAATTAGTGTTATACTAATGATCATATTCATTATTTTTGGAATATTTTTATTTACTTATATTCATTTTTTACATTTTGTAACTTTTCTATTAATTATAATGTATTTAATTGATTATCTTTTGTTGATAAAATTTGAAAAAAAAAACTCTTTTTTTACTAATGCTTAACTTTTAGAATTTTTTATTTTCTATAATTCAAAACTATAATTTTGCCACACCTTCACATTTATTTGTAGCTGCAAAATATTAATTAGCTATAAGATATGCAATGTTATTATAGTTACACATATTGCAACTTATAGCAAATTAAAATTTTAAAGTTTTAACTTGTTATATGTAAATAACTTTTGTAACAATAAATTATAATTAGTCATTCACTAATTTATGCAGCTAATATTAAGATTATATAACTAATTTTGTTATACACTTTAAATATTTATGGCTAATTTAATTAATTGATTACATTAATTTGTAGTGACTAAAATATTGTAATTGGATGATTGCATTCAACTATAATATTTAAATATTATAGAAAAATTAATTTATTTATTATGAATATTTAATTTATGTAATTAATTAATTTTGCCAAATTATATGTAGTTCCAAAAATAAACTTTCGTAACTAATATAAAAATTTAGTTGCAATTTTATTTATTATGACTAGGAACATGTAGATGTATGTAACATTTGTTATAGTGATTATTGAATCACAAGAGTGATATTTTAAGTTGCCAAGAAGTAGTGAAATTAAGAAAATTTTAGGTGAGTGTTTGGATTACCTAGAAAAAATAAAAATAAAAATAAAAATAAAAAACGTTTGGTGGGTGTTTGATTGCTAAGAAACAAAATAATAATGTGTTTGGAATAGTGTTATATTCTTAATATATAAAATAGAAAAAAAAAACACGAGTTGGGTTAGTGTTCTGTTGCCTAGAAAATTAAGGAAAATGAAAGAAAAATATTTAATTTTATGTCATAATACAAGTTTGTTAAAGGATGAGACTAAGATTGCCTTTTTCACATTAACTTAATTGGAATTTTAAGGGAAGGAATATAATGTTCATTGAATTATAAAATAAGAAGAATGACAAATAAATTTGATTTTGAAAATGGAAATTCTAATTAAATTTTTTTATCAAATTTGAAAAATTAAATAATAATTAATTTTCAAAATTCATCTTTAATTAATTTATATGCTAATAACTAATTAGAATATTTCATTTGGCATGTGGCTAGGGAGTGCATTCCTACAAAAGATTTGCTATTGCAAAATCAAATTGAGGTGGATGCAACATACCACATATGTAATGTTGCATATGAAAAAAAAAAGAAAATAATATACCTCTAATTAAATTAGAAAAATCTATTTTCAACTGAAATATACTATTTATTTTTTATTGCCCATATACTAAAAAATGTTGGAAGTTAGACCAATTAGAAATGTTGATGTGGATAGTTGGTCTATTTCATTGGCTCATTTCTGTGCTTGATAAGTGTAATAGAGAAGCTTGGAAATTATGTTGGGAGAAACAAAAACAATAGTATAATATTTTCAATTTAAAAATAAAATTAAATTTTTTTAATAAAAAAAATAAATACATAATATTTATTAAATTTTTTAAATTAAATTAAACTCTTAATAAATTTATATGTATTTGATTCTAAGGTATATATAAATATAAAGTAAAGACATCTTTTAAGGCCCTCTCTGTCTGTCTTTCTTACTTGATTTCATTGACCAAACCGTTAGTTCCTTTTTGCAAGAACATCACCAAACTACTTGTTTCAAACTAACTTCTCTTCTGTATTTTCATATTCACCTCTCTTTCTCGTTCAGTCTCTCCATTTCTTGTTACTATATATGAATATACAGGATCTCTTCGTTCCGAATAATGGCGAATGATAATATATCAGAGGTTTCAATTTCATCATCAATGGCCTGCTCATCGCCTTCTGAGACAGAAAGCTATTTATCTTCTTCTTCTTCATCTTCTTTTTCATCATCATTGATGACTATTAATACTCCAAATAATAATAAAAAATTCAAATGGTTTCGAAATCGAAATCTGAAAGGCTTCTTGGGAAGTTCTTTGATGCTTCACAATACGATTTTGATTATGAGCAAAGTGGGTTATGATCTTGTACAGAATACCGTATTCACCAAACATCACACAATGATTGCTTTCCCATCCTTTACCCAACACTTGGCATCATTTCCGTTATCACCGTAATTTAATCTTATCATGTAAATATTCATATTTCAGTTAATCTTATCATGTAGATATTTATAGCCTACAAGTAATAGCCAGCAATACTGTATCTAGAATATTCTTTACTTTGTATATATTCTGCTTGTAATCCTCTTCTAATATTCGAGAAGGTGAATAACAAATCTGAATTTTATTCTCCATTTTTCCTCTATCTAAAACTGCTCATGGTATCAGAGCCTTTAGCTTGATCCTTTTTTATTTATTTATTTATTTATTTTATTTTTTTTTGTTTCCCTTTCTCTGTTGCATTTTTCGTATTTTCCCATCATGACACCTGAAGAACTTGTGAACGCCCTCACATCTAGCTCTAGGATTTCAGATCCAGATCCTATAGCCCTTATTAATTCTGACTCACCTGAACAATCTCTCGTTAGTATTCGACTGAATACTCATAACTTCTTATCATGGAGCAGATATATCAAGATTGCCTTGAGAGCTAAAAATAAGCTCGGATTTATTGATGGAACTATTGTAAGACCAGAGCCTGCTGCCGCTACTTACAACACCTGGTCCAGAACTGATAGTATGGTAATTTCTTGGCTTTTAAACTCTATGTCTTCCAATATTGCAGAAAATTTCATTTTTTGTCCCACTGCTAAAAACTTATGGGACGAAGTTACCCACAGATATGGTCAAACTAATGGTCCTTTAGAATTTCAGATTCTTAGGGACTTGGCTAATGTTACCCAAGGCACAAAATCCATTAATGAATATTACACTTGTTTGAAAAGAAAATGGGATGAACTTTCAACCATTAGAGTGCCACCTGTTTGTACTTGTGCTGCTGCTCATAGTTTTTCAGATCTTGATCAAAAGGACAAATTAATGCAATTCTTGATGGGCCTTAATGATGAGTACGACAATACCAGAAACAACATTCTTATCATGAATCCCTTACCACCCATAAACCAAGCTTTTAGCATGGCTTTAAGTGTCGAAAAACAAAGAGAGATCCATCATCACCCCATTGAATCAACTGAATCCACTTCCATCATGCTTTCCCAAACTCGCCAATCCCAAACCACCTCCTTTTACAGAAACAACCAAAGAGAGAATCAATCCCAGAATAAATCTAAAGATTCCAAGAACGACAAGTATTGTACCTATTGTAAGAATCATGGCCACACCAAAGCAAACTGCTTCAAACTAATTGGGTACCCTGATTGGTTTTTTGAAAAACGAAAGAGCAAGCAGCAGCTAGGAACCAATAATGCTGTCTACAACATGGCCACATCAGAATCGCCTCTAGATGCTCCCATTTCCAGTCCACCTCAAGACACTATCAGTCCTCATTTAAGCCAATTTATTCAGCAAGAAGTCAACAGAGCTGTAAAGGGAAAAGCTCAAATCCTTGATACTGGTACTTCTGAAGCATCAGCTAACTTAGTTCATTTTTCAGGTAGCACTCTACTCTCTATTATGTCTGGCATTGATTTTAATGACAAAGGTAATTGGGTTATTGACTCCGGAGCAACAGATCATATAACTTTTCAACGCCAATTCTTTGTTTCTTTAAATATTTTACCCAAGCCTAAATTTCTTAAATTACCAGATGGAACTATAAAAGTTGTAACTCAATATGGCAATGTCGTTGTCAATTCCAAAATAACATTATACAATGTTTTATATGTTCCATCATTAAAGTGTAATATCATTAGTGTTACCATTTTATCAAATACCTGCAAACTTTCAGTCCACTTATATCCAAATTCTTGTTTCTTTCAGGATATGCAGACTGAGATTGTCATTGCTTCTGGTACAGTTGCGGCAGGATTATACTACCTCACCAAGGACTCCTTTTCTCTTCCAACTCCCAATGCCGTTCATTTAGTAGATTCTAAACATTCCAGTCATCTTGCCTACCTATGGCACTCTCGATTAGGCCACTTATCAAATAAGAGATTAAATCATGTTCTTGGGTTTCCTAAATGTGATTTATCAACAATTGTATGCCCTGTTTGTCCACTTTCAAGGCAATCAAGACTTCCTTTTTTCCCTAGCAATTCTGTGTCACAAAGTTTATTTGAATTACTGCACATTGATCTTTGGGGCCCTTACGGGGTAAAATCCATCACAAATGCATTTTATATGCTAACCATTGTAGACGATATGTCTAGATACACTTGGACCTTCATGTTACATTCCAAAGTTCAAGTTCACCAAGCTTTAAATACCTTTTTTAACCTTGTTCAAACACAATTTTTGGCCAAAATAAAGAAAGTAAGAACTGATAATGGGAGTGAATTCATAAACTCAAACTGTACATCTTTATTTACCAAGTTAGGCATTATTCACCAAAAATCTTGTGTCTATTCCCCTCAGCAAAATGGACGGGTTGAACGAAAACACAAAACTCTCATTCAAGTTGCCAGATCCCTAATGTACCAATCCAACCTTCCCAAAATTTTCTGGTCCGAATTACTCTTGACCGCAACACACATTACCAACCGAATGCCTTCTCAACCACTAAACTGGTTGTCCCCTTATGAAAAGTTACATCAAAAACCCCCAGACCTGTCCTATTTCCGAACAATAGGATGCCTATGCTATGCCACTAATGTCAATCCCCATAAAACAAAATTTCAGCATAGAGCCATCCCTTCTGTCCTTTTGGGATATTCTCATCAACACAAAGGTTATCGATTATATAGTCTAAACACCAAACAAATCTTTCACTCTAGAGACACAATTTTTCATGAAACTACCTTTCCATTCTCCAACTCCAAACCAGAATCTGTCACTACTTTTTCCCTTCCTAAATGTCTTGATGACCATAATTCACAACCTTGCCTCTCTCTAAACCCCACTCCTTCAAATCAAACCATACCACCAGATTCCCAATCCCCACCAATTACAGAAACCATCAACATTGAACCAACCCCTGAACCAGCCTCAACCATACCACAACTAGTGCTTCGACAAAGTACTAGACAGCATTCTAAACCCAGATGGTTACAAGATTTCGTCGCCACAACCGTTACCAGCAGCAATGACCACGTCTTAGCTGACATAACTACAGGTTATACCACCTCTCCATACTCATTTACTCCCTCTTCATCTTATTTGAATTTTGTTGCTCAAGTTTCAAAATCTCATGAACCTAGTTCTTATAATCATGCTAAACATGACAGTAAGTGGATTGCTGCCATGAAAGCTGAACTTACTGCATTAGAAAGAAATCATACCTGGATCATTACAGATTTACCAAAAGGAAAGAAACCTATTGGTAATAAATGGGTTTATAGAATTAAATATAACTCTGATGGTAGCATTGATAAATACAAGGCAAGGCTTGTAGCCAAGGGCTATAGCCAAATACCTGGCATCGATTACACTGACACTTTTTCCCCTGTCGCTAAACTCGTAACAGTGCGGGTATTTTTATCCGTAGCAGCAACTAAATCATGGCCAGTCCACCAACTGGATATAAACAATGCTTACCTTCATGGGGAACTAAATGAAGACATTTACATGCTACCTCCACAAGGCTACCCAAATGTTCCAAAAGGCAAAGTTTGCAAATTACTCAAATCTCTTTACGGCCTAAAACAGGCCGGAAGACAATGGAACAAGGAACTCACTTCCTACCTTTTATCTCTTGGTTTTATTCAATCGCAAACTGATCATTGCTTGTTTACAAAGATTTCAGGTGCAGATTTCCTAGCCTTGCTTGTCTATGTTGACGATTGCTTAATAATGGGTTCACGCCATTTTGATATTTCTGATCTCAAACGATTGCTGCACTCCAAATTCACAATCAAGGACCTTGGTGAAACCAAATACTTCCTTGGAATTGAAATTGCTCGAAATAAAGAAGGAATGTTTCTCTCTCAAAGGAAATTCATCTCTGACATTATCCTGGATACTGGTTTGACAGAAGCAAAACCAGCATTAACACCATATATTCAAGGAACCAAGTTATCAGCCAACATGGATTCTGTCTTACTTGATCCAGAACCTTACCGTCGATTACTTGGTCGCCTACTTTATTTATCAATCACAAGACTAGACATCTCATTTGCAGTCCAACAATTGAGCCAATATATGCACTCTCCTTGTTCTTTTCATCACAAAGCTGCCTTGCATATTGTCAAGTATCTTCATGGCACAATCTCATATGGTTTATTCTTCCCTAGCACCAACAACTTTAAACTCACAGCCTTTGCAGATGCTGACTGGGCATCTTGTGCAGAAACAAGAAAATCTGTAACCGGATTTTGTATATTTCTGGGCTCTTCACTTATTTCCTGGAAATCGAAGAAACAACAAACAATAAGCAGGTCTTCTGCCGAATCTGAATATCGAAGCATGGCCTCCACGGTCTGTGAATTACAATGGCTTTCTAATCTATTTAGAGACCTTCAAATACCACTTACAACGCCAATACCCCTTCATTGCGACAACAAAGCTGCCATACACATTGCCTCGAACCCTGTATTCCATGAAAGAACTAAGCACATTGACATTGACTGTCATGTGGTCAGATCCAAGCTTGCCACCGGTTTCATAACCACACCACACATTCCATCCAAACAACAAATAGCTGACTTGTTCACTAAACCCTTACCATCACATTTATTCACCAACCTTTTTTCCAAGCTTGGATTGGCATCACTATCCCAATCTCTAGCTTGAGGAGGGGCTGTACAGAATACCGTATTCACCAAACATCACACAATGATTGCTTTCCCATCCTTTACCCAACACTTGGCATCATTTCCGTTATCACTGTAATTTAATCTTATCATGTAAATATTCATATTTCAGTTAATCTTATCATGTAGATATTTATAGCCTACAAGTAATAGCCAGCAATACTGTATCTAGAATATTCTTTACTTTGTATATATTCTGCTTGTAATCCTCTTCTAATATTCGAGAAGGTGAATAACAAATCTGAATTTTATTCTCCATTTTTCCTCTATCTAAAACTGCTCAGATCTCCTCCGATTCCTCGAACTGTTTTCTTCGCTTCTCAAGATGAGTTTTTCTCTAAGCTTAAAAAAGCTAAGAAGGCTTGGAGCAGACGCCTTGCTTGTTTCCATGTATGTTCTTTATTCATATATATTTATTTATTATAAATGTTATTTAAGTTATTTTCTAATCAATTAAATCGAATTTTTGAATTCAATCAGGTTCTAACATTTTCGCCAAAATTTGAATTAATTTTAATGTATATTAGACTAATTAAACAGATCTTTTTTAATAGATTACTAACATTTTTTTTGAAAAAAAAATGATTAAGATTTCATTTTTGCCTTAAAATAAATTAGGTTTTATGCAATTATAAATATTAATCTTCGTTTTAAATTAATAGGTATATTTCTGTTATTAAGTAATCGGTTAATATATTAAATTTCTCATCATATTTCATATTATTTTTTTAAAAAAAATGTTTAAAAAATATATATTCATACTAAAATAATAATATAATAAAAAAAATGTATGCTTATCAATTCAACACAGAGAAAATATTATGTAATGTTTTTTTTTTTACTTCAATTTCACATGATATTGAAATTATTATGTTTGTTTTTATAATTAATTAATTAATAATCAACATCCAAAATAATGAGTAGATTAATGCCTTTTTTTTTTTTAAATTTGATTGCAGGCATTTTGGTGCTCATAATAAAGAGACAACATTGGTTATGACAAACCTCTCAGTCACCACCATAATTAAAATATCCTTTAAACAAAGGCATGTTTTGTCTCCTCAATTAGAAAGCGCAAGGATTCACCAACTCACAGTCGAAAAGTGTTCTTACTATGTAAAATACAGAAAAGTATGCCTTTCTTCCCTCTTCAAGTATTTGTATTCTATTTCTTCAAGGAATGTCCACATGTAATCATAACTACTTTATATATTATATATTGTATTATTATACTGTAATTTCATATACAATTGTAATTCTTACCAACCAATTCAATAGTTGAAAAACCAAATTTTCTATATTTATGCATCTTTCTCTCTCTCTTTTTTTAATTTTTTAAATTTAAATGAAATTTAATTTAAATATATATCACCCCATTAATAATTTTTCAACACATTACTATTCTTTTATTTTTTAAATTATTTTTTTAAAATTAAGTCGGATAAGACCATAAAGACAGTAAAATATTTTTTACTGAATTTTAACATAACTACAAACTTAAAGACTTAAGCTTAAGAATTTCTGATTAAATTAGAATAGTTTTTTATCAATTCATTTATACGCTCGGTGGCAAAATATCACTATTCTAATGAGAGTTTTTTTTTCTTTAGTACATAATGAGAGTTTATATATGCAAGACTAAGTCACTTTTAATAAGTTATGAGAAAACCAATAATGATTAATATCATAAGAAGCCTGCTGCAAAATATAAATATCGAAAGCAAAATTATAGACCAAATGTAAAAGAAAATCCATAATAAAATTTGCTTTCTAGGAAATACAAGAAATATTACAAAGAAAAAACTATTCGTTTTTACTCACGTATATATAAATATATAAAACAAAAGTTAAACTCAAATTTATTTTAAAAAATTTTCATCAATAATTATGTAATTATTATAAAAATTAAACTTATATAAAATTATTTTTACTAATTTTTCACATTATTATATTTTATAAATTGCAATTAAAATTAATATAAATTACATATAGCAAATTTTTATTAATTCATATATAATTATCTTATATCACATTTATGTTTTCTTTATATTTATATCAAAATTATCATTTATCAAAAGTAATACTAAATTTTAATAAAACAATAATTATGATATTAGATAGTCACTTTTAGCTTGCATGCATGTGATGCTTTTCAGACAACCTTAAATAATGATTTGCACATCATATGGATACGTCCTTGCTTTTTTTTTTTTTCTTATCCTTTTACATAACCGGATGTCAGTGTTAAATTTAACTTTTACATAAAATTCATTAGTCTTATAATTTTTTACTATAAATTCAAAATTTTTTTTTAGAAATATTTAAAAGGATGAAATATAAAGGTTTTATATTTTTTTTACTATTAAGAGAATCGATTTTAAATTTATTATTTAAAAAAATATAAATTTATATTGCTAAATTATATTTCAGTATACATCAAAATTTTATACTTAATTTTTCATATTATAAAATAAATATTTAATTGTTTAACTATCAATCGTTTATCTATAAAGTCTAATTTAAAAAAATTAAAATTGTCAAAAATTCAGGATGTCAAACCCATATTTTCTTTATATTTTCTTTAACGTAACGGTGCATTTATATATGTATATATATAATTTGATCTAAAGGCGTACGAAAGCTTTCTTTAGTTTCTTCTTTTCTTGATAAACTCTTCTTCTGCCTGTTTATAAAATTGAATAAGATTTCCTCTTCATCATCATTTATACTTTTCAGTATATGTTATACAATAACTTTATGTGGCTGTATGTCCTCTTGCAAGCTTATTAATATCATTTTTCTATTTCTTTTTTTTTCTTTTTATTAATATTTTATTTTATTTTTTAATAAAATTTTTGAAATTTTGGGGAACAAACTTAAAGTGGATTCAATATAATTTGTGGGTCTTTTGTTTCTTCTGCTCTCCCTTTTGTTAATCTCTAGTCTTTTTGGGTTTTGGTAATTTTCTTTGAAAACAGATTATTGCTTTGTAAAAATAGTTGTAAATTACATAGAAGAAGTAAATTATAAGTGTTTTTTTTCCTTATACATATATTTTTAATTTTTAATATTTTACAAAATTATCACTATAATTAATTTAATGCAAGATTAAAAATACTTCATCATTGTACTTATATATTTTTTATTTAGAGAAGCAATAGAAATTATTAAAATTTATTTTTGTTTAGATCAATTTGCAAAACATTATTATCCTTTTAATTTCATTCGAAAGGGTAATTACAGTTAATTTGTTATATTAGTATGTGAAATTCACAAATCAGATATTTTAATTAAAATTGTAAATATATAAGAAAATGAAAGACACTGTATGCTGGATTGAGAAAATATTAAAGTTCACCATAGTAAAGATACAATTACAATACAAGACATATATGCATTACCGACTATATTTACGGACCAATAAATTTTTGTTTTCAATTACCAACCAATTACTGACAAAAAAAATTCGAGAAATAAAAAAAAAATTGGAGAATTTAAAACTAGATTACAGACTGAAGACATGAATTAGTCAACAAAAGCATATAATATTGTGAAGATCTTCCACTCTGCACATTTAAGTCTTTCGAAGCTTTTTCAATGAAGGATTATGTGGTCAAAAGCATACTAGAATAAGAGTGGTTCAATAAGCTACCAATATCATTATAATACCTTAAGTTCTTTTTTTGCTAAATATATAAGTAGCCTCTTAAATTTATCGAGTTTATTCATTTTACCTCTTAAATTTTAAATTTAAACATATAATTTTCTAAACTCGTACTTTTTTAACTTATAAATACAAATTTATTGGGTTATATCAAGTCATATCGAGTCACTGAGATATTTATTTGGTATAAAATATACAAATACAAAAGGTAAATTGATCAATATTAATTAATATAAGTGTATGTTAGTAAAAAAAATAGATAAATACAGAGAGTAAAGTGGTTAAAATAAAAATTCAGATAAAAAATTACTAAACATGATAAGTTCATGGGGTTATATATATATTTTATCTTTTTTCTCTATTTTCTTAAAAGATATATCTAGCTTCCTTTTTTTTTTTTTTGGTAACAAAGAGGAGGCAAAGCCTAAACAGCTAAAATATTAAGCAACACAAATTCTTGAAAAAGAGACCACAACTAGGTCCTCTATAAGAATTTGCTTGAGAAGCTATGGAACTTGTTCATAAAAAACATGACTCAGGTTGATATCAAAGCCATTGTTACTAGCCAATCTATACATCGATTCCCTTCCATGTACATATGTTGAGCTTGCACACTCCATTCTTTAGATCGTAAATCTTTAATTGCCAGTAGAATTTGTCGGTATGCATTGGCTCGGTTATCTTCTGTGTTAATCATTTGAACAATAACTACATTGTCCATCTCAAGAATCACATTGCGATATCCCAATTTCCATGCTAATTCCAAGCCATCTAAGGACTCTCAAAGCTCAGCCTATAGAACTGAGCATACACCAATGTATCTGCTAAAACTTGCTAGCTAGTCTCTATCAGAGTTCCTCAACAAACCACATGTGTAGGCTATATTTAAACTCGATCTAACTGCCCCATTGATGTTAATTTTAATCCACCATATTGGAGGTCTCTTCCAGCCAACTAGCTATTTCGCATTTAGATTTTTGTAGCCATCTATTGTTTTCATTACTACGGAAGGTTGAGTTGTACAACATAAGGTAGAATTTACCAAGTGTACCAATTCATCAGTAGTTTGCCATTTATTTGCAAAATGAAAATTATTTAATTTCTTCATATTATTCCAACATATTATTTAGGCCATTCAACTCGACCCATCGCCTAAGGTCTCCCACCCCTTAGATTAATAGTTATCCAATCATCAAATCCCTATTACAGAAATCAAAATAACCTGCCTCCGGAAAAAAGCTCGGCCATAAGGATTTAGTAAACTAGCAGTCTCTCAAAACATGGTAGATATCCTCGTCACCATCCCCACATATTTGGCAAGTTTGTGTGACAGTTAAATGTCTGCAACTCCCTTTAACATTTGTAGGTAGAAGTTTTTTCTTGGCCAACCAAAGAAAAATATGTATCCTCTATGCTCCAGGCCATTTCTAAATGCTTATTCATTTCACTTCTTCTAGTTCCAAGTCCCTTTATTTAACAAATTATATGTTGATTTAATTGAAAATCCACCAGACAATGTTAATCCCCAAAAACAAATATCATCTTCTGCTTGCAGACAAGGAGTGAGGGACAACAACTATATGGAGAAGGATCCTAGTATGAAGTAAATCTTGGAGTCTTGCTCAATTTTATTAGCCTTCGCCAGTAACAAGTTTTACTACTTTTTCTTGGATTTCAGTTTTGTTTAGCTCTCTAAAGGTGAGAATTTTAAGGTGGCCATACTCATTAAGCTAATTGTCATGATAAAACTTAATATAGTGTCTATTACCAACACTCCACTAAAGACCCATATTTAGGTCTTCCCATATAGGCATGAAATTCCTCCACAAATGAGAGCATGGTTTGTTTGTAAAGCTGTCCCTATTATTTGGATTCCAATTGTATTTGCTCCTCATCACCTGGACCCATAACATCTTCGAGTTAGTAAGAATGGCAAAGGCAATTTTCATTAGAAAGGCCTTATTCTGCTCATCCATGTTTCTCAGGTCCACACCTCCAACATTATACGATTGGTACATCTTGTTCCAACTAATAAGGCTTAGTTTCTTGTTATCTTTTGTGTGTCCCTATAAAAAATGTGTAATGGCTACTTCAACTGAATCACAAAAACCCTTAGGCAATGCTAAGGTTTGCACTATATACGCTGGGCATGGATGATACCATTGGCTTAGCTAGAGTGATACGCTCCCCCAAGGAGAGAGTTTTAGCGCACCATCCTAAGAGCTTCATTTTTAGATTTTAGCACACCATCCCCGACAGCTTAATTTTTAAAATTTCCAAAATATAAGTCTATGTATCTTTAGTAACCCTTTCATCTAATAAAGGCACACCAAGATACTGTTGGGAAAATCGGGTAATTTTCCCTCAAACTACAACTAGTGAATTGCACTGATTCGGTAATTTCCAGGAAAGACTACTGAATAGTCTCCTTAGACAAAATTACCATTCCAAATAAATTCCCAGAAAAGGCTGGAGGGGTCACACATGGTCCCTCTTAAAACCCAGTCTCCTAGACAGAACTTACTTTCACAGTATATTATCACAACCTAAACCCGTGTATATATGAATAGTACCGTACACATGAATAGTAAAATATACCCAAATGAATAGTACAATACACTACAAATAAACCCGACAAATAAATATTGAATACTATACTAATACAGAAAAGAAACAAAATAAATGCGGAATAAATAAAAGAGACAAGGAAAGAACACACCCGAAAATTTGATAACGGAGTTCGGCTAAATATGCCTACGTCTCCGAGCACCACTTGAGGCAGCCTGCTCTTATTAATTTGGGAAGAGAAGACCAAAATTTACAATATACAAATTTTCGAAAATGTATACTAATTTTGGGATACAAATAATTTGGAAGGGATGAGTTATTTATAAGGCAACTAACTCACCCCTATCTTTAAAACTTCCGATGTGGGATTGCAACAAATTAAGCCACACCAACCAAAGCCATCAAATTTGACAAATCTCCACCTTGGCATAATTTCTAATCCCACCAAATGCAAACATTCTTCATCTTCCCAATCAAACAAAACAGTCTTCGTAGTGCTTCCAATTTGCGCCTTCAGGCGCCAACTCAAATGTGCAGGATATTGACCAAGTCTAAACAATGTTTAAACTTGGCTTTTGCCACCACCTTGGTCATCATATCTGCAGGATTCTCCGTAGTCCGAATCTTCTGGAGAAGTATCTCCTCTTCTTCGAGAATTTCCCGCACAAAGTGATAGCGAACATCAATGTGCTTCGTTCTTGCATGAAAAACTTGATTTTTTGCTAAGTGAATAGCACTCTGACTGTCACAATACACCTCAAGGTGTTTCTGACCAACTCCCAAGTCTCTTAGCAATCATTGAAGCCAAATTGCCTCTTTTACAGCCTCTGTAATTGCCATATACTCTGCCTCTGTTGTAGACAAAGCCACTGTTGACTGCAAAGTAGACTTCCAACTTACTGGCGCCTTAGCTAAAGTGAATAAGTAACCAGTTGTAGATCGTCGCTTATCCAAGTCACCTGCATAGTCAGAATCACAATATCCAACTACGCATTGACCAAGTGATTCATCCCGCTCAAACACTAAGCCAACATCTACAGTACCTTGAATATACTGTAGAATCCATTTCACAGCTTGCCAATGAACTTTGCCAGGATCATGCATATATCTACTCACAACACTGACTGCCTATGAAATATCGGGTCTCGTACACACCATTGCATACATCAAGCTTCCAACTGCATTAGCATACGGGACTTTCGCCATGTATTCTCGTTCTTCATCTGTCTTTGGAGATAACTGGCTGCTAAGCTTAAAATGAGGAGCAAGCGGAGTACTTACAGGTTTTGTATCTTCATTCATACCAAAACGTTGTAATACCTTCTTCAAATACTGCTTCTGTGTCAGCCAAAACTTGCCTCTCTGTCTATCCCTGCTTATCTCCATGCCGAGAATCTTCTTGGCTTCTCCCAAATCCTTCATCTCAAACTCTTCACTCAACTGAGCCTTCATTTTATCAATTTCAATTTGGCTCTTGGATGCTATTAACATATCATCAACATACAAGAGTAGATAGATGTAGGACCCATCTTGAAGCCTGCGCAAATACACACAGTGATCGTATTTGCTTCTTGTGTACTTCTGACCCATCATAAACTTATCAAATCGTTTGTACCATTGCCTCGGTGATTGCTTCAATCCGTACAATGATTTGTTCAGTTTACAAACCCAATTTTCTTTACCAGCAACTTTGAATCCATCTGGCTGAGACATATAGATTTCCTCCTTCAAGTCACCGTGTAGAAACGCGGTCTTCACATCAAGTTGAGCTAGCTCAAAATTCAACTGTGCTACCAAGGCCAACAAAATTCTAATTGAGGAATGTTTAACAACTGGAGAAAATACCTCATTATAATCAACTCCCTCCTTCTGAGCATAGCCTTTAGCTACCAATCTTGCCTTGTAGCGAACATCATTCTTGATAGGAAATCCTTCTTTCTTTGCAAATACCCATTTGCATCCAATTGCTTTCTTGCCTTTTGGTAACTGTGTCAACTTCCACGTCTTGTTCTTCTCAAGAGATTGCATCTCTTCTTCCATTGCATCTTTCCATCTACCATTTTCTGAACTTCGGATGGCTTCAGGAAAGGTGGATGGAACTTCATCAACAACTGGAAGTGCATAGGCTACCATGTCAACAAAAAGAGCAGGTTTCTGAATTTCTCGTCTTGTCCTTCTAACAGCAATTGACTCTGACTGCTGTTGAGATTCTTGGGTCGAAATCTCTTCCTCATCTGCCTCTGCTTTTGCCATAGGAGAGTCACTCATAGTACTTTTTGTTGGGCTCACCATTATCTGTTCAAACTCCACCTGCTTCGGCGTACACTCCACCTGCTGCGGAGTACCATCAGTTCCTTCTTGAGTTACCTTATGCAACATGGCAGATTCATCAAAGGTAACGTCCCTGCTGATGATGGTCTTCTTTGCCTCTAGACACCAAAGACGATATCCCTTAACTCCAGCATTGAAGCCCATAAAGAGAGCCTTCTTTGCTCGTGGATCCAACTTTGATTCATTTACATGATAATATGCAGTAGAACCAAAAACATGCAAAGAATCATAATCTGTTGCAGGTTTCCCAGACCATACCTCTAAAGGAGTCTTGCAATTTATTGCAGATGACGGCAAGCGATTGACGAGATGTTGAGCATATGTCATAGCCTCAGCCCAAAACTTTCTGCCTAACCCAGCATTAGACAGCATGCAACGAACTTTCTCCACCAATGTCTTGTTCATACGCTCTGACACCCCATTTTGTTGTGGTGTTTTTCTGACTGTAAAGTGCCGAACTATGCCAAATTCTTGGCATGCCTCCAGGAATGGATCACTCTTGTATTCTCCACCATTGTCTGTTCGGAGAACTTTGATCTTTCTACCAGTCTGGTTCTCAATCTGAGCTTTCCATTTAAGAAAAACTCCAAGCACTTCATCTTTCTTCTTCATAGTAAACACCCATACTCTTCTGGAAAAATCATCAATAAAAGTGACAAAGTAATGCCTACCTCCAAGAGATGGAGTCTTGGCAGGTCCCCACACATCTGAGTGCACATAATCCAAAATACCCTTGGTATCATGAATGGCAGTGCCAAATTTCACTCTTCTTTGTTTTCCCAAAACACAATGCTCACAAAATTCTAATTTGCAAGTCTTCGTACCTTTCAACAGTCCTTGCTTGGCAAGAATTTGCAAGGATTTTTCACCAGCATGTCCCAAACGCATATGCCACAGCTTTGTTGCCTCTGAATCCTTCTTGCTACTAGACGTTGCAGTCGCTACTGTCCCAACCATTGTACTACCTTGGTAGTAATACATATTATTCTTCCTCACGCCTTTCAACATCACAAGTGCTCCCGAAGTTGCTTTAAGAATTCCATCTCGCATCATCACAACTAGGCCTTTTGACTCTAAGGCCCCCAAAGAGATGAGATTCTTCTTCAAATTCGGAACATACCGTACATCTTTCAGAATTCTTGTGGATCCATCGTGATTCCGCAGCTTGATTGAACCTATCCCAGCTGTTTTACATGGATTGTCATTTCCCATATAAACAACTCCACCATCACATTCTTCAAAATCAAAGAACCACTCCCGAATGGGAGACATATGGTAGGTGCAACCGGAATCCAAAATCCACTCATCTGGATGGGATGTTGAAGGTGATACCACCAAAGAGACATCTGACTCTGCATCACTTTTGCATTCTGCAACATTTGCATCTTGCTGAGCCTTCCCTTTATTCTTCAACTTTGGACAGTCTTTCTTCCAGTGCCCTTTCTCATGACAGAAAGCACACTCATCTTTGGCAACTCTGCTTTTTGACTTTGATCTTCCTCTTCTTCCCTTCAACTGGCTCTGCTGACGACCTCTCGCCACTAATGCTTCATCTGCTGTAGCTACTTTGTTTTTCCTTTTATCTTGTTTTCTCAATTCATGACTATACAAGGCAGAACATACAGCATCTAAAGATACATTCTTCTTCCCATGAAGTAAAGTAGTTTCTAAGTGTTCAAATTCATCGGGAAGGGATGACAATAACATCAAAGCCAAATCTTCATCTTCAAATTTTACATCTAAGTTTAACAGGTCTGCTACTAATTGTTGAAACAAAGTGATGTGTTCGTTCATAGTAGTACCTGGTTGGTAATCAAACCGGAACAACCTCTTCTTCATAAGGAGCTTATTCTGACCACTCTTTTTCAAAAATTTTTCCTCCAACGCCTTCCACAATTTATGTGCAGAAGTCTCGTTCTTGAATGCATACTTCTGCTCTCTGGATAAGCACGATCGAATTGTTCCGCATGCCAACCGATTTATGATACTCCAATCCTTATCTTCTACGTATTCTGGTTTCTTTTCTTCAATGGCGATGTCAAGGCCCTGTTGGAAAAGGGAGTCCATGACCTCGCCTTGCCACATGCCAAAATGGCCAGTACCGTCAAATATCTCTACCGCCAACTTCAAACTTGACATTAGAATCCTTGGCCATGTGGACGAGGAAGCTGATGTCCCTTGTGCCATATCTGATGTAGCACTATTAGTTGGTGGATTTACTGATGCCATTACAGACTCAAATGATAGTATTCAATATAAATAATATTACAAACAGACCTAGGACGAACCTTCGGCTCTGATACCACTTGTTGGGAAAATCGGGTAATTTTCCCTCAAACTACAACTAGTGAATTGCACTGATTCGGTAATTTCCAGGAAAGACTACTGAATAGTCTCCTTAGACAAAATTACCATTCCAAATAAATTCCCAGGAAAGGCTGGAGGGGTCACAAATGGTCCCTCTTAAAACCTAGTCTCCTAGACAGAACTTACTTGCACAGTATATTATCACAACCTAAACCCGTGTATATATGAATAGTACCGTACATGTGAATAGTAAAATATACCCAAATGAATAGTACAATACACTACAAATAAACCCGACAAATAAATATTGAATACTATACTAATACAGAAAAGAAACAAAATAAATGCGGAATAAATAAAAGAGACAAGGAAAGAACACACCCGGAAATTTGATAACGGAGTTCGGCTAAATATGCCTACGTCTCCGAGCACCACTTGAGGCAGCCTGCTCTTATTAATTTGGGAAGAGAAGACCAAAATTTACAATATACAAATTTTTGAAAATGTATACTAATTTTGGGATACAAATAATTTGGAAGGGATGAGTTATTTATAAGGCAACTAACTCACCCCTATCTTTAAAACTTCCGATGTGGGATTGCAACAAATTAAGCCACACCAACCAAAGCCATCAAATTTGACAGATACTTACCAAGATTGTTTGCCCTTTGAAAACCAAATTAATCATAAATCCATGATGCATCATTAGGGCTAACATTTTGGGAGAAGAAGACTTTTATTTTGCTGGCATTAATCTTTTGTCCCAAAGACATGCAAAAGGAATGGATAACAAAGTTTATCATCGTAACTTGTTTTCTAGTAGCTTTGCTGAAGAGGACTAAGTCATCAGCAAAAAATACATGAGAGAGCGGCAGTCCACTTCTTCTGAGAGTGATCAACCTCTAGAGTTTTTCTTCTACTAGTTATTGAGAAACTCTTTCCATATAAAGGATAAAAAGAAGAGGTAAAAGGGGATCACCTTGCCTTAAACTTTTGAAAGGAAAAAAATTTTCTATAGGTGAGCCATTCCAAAGCACTCTCATAGAGCAAGAGGTAACACATTTTATAATGACATTTATGCTATTTTGAGGGAATCCAATATCTTTCAGGATATCTTCGACGAAGTCCTATCTCATTCAGTCATAAGCTTTCTCCAAATCAACCTTGATCATCATCCATCCATGCTTGCCTTTCTTATATCACATAGAGTAAATAACCTCTTGGGATATAATAATATTATCCGTGATGTTCCTTCCTACTACAAAGCTTGCTTGGGTTAGAAGAACCAGGAGAGGCATAATTTCCTTGAGCCTATTAGTTATTATCTTTGCGACGATTTTATAAGTCACATTCAACAAGTTAGTAGGCTGAAATTCCTTAATAAAGTTTGGTTTCGCAACCTTTGGGATAAGGGTGATTTTCATTCATTTCAGGCTCCAACTGCCCATGAGAGAATACTTTCCTTACCATGCTAGATATCGAGTTTCCAATAATATTCCATTGATTTTGGTAGAAGACCACATGAACACCATTGCTCCCTGGGGCTTTCAGAGGCTCCATATCAAAGAGAGTTATTCTAATCTCATTATCAGTTATAGGGCTGATAATTTACTTAGATATTCAGGGGAAAGCAAAGCAAAGTAACTAGAAATGGAGTAGTTAGGGATAACTTCCTCTTCTTTTATATATAGATTTCTGCAAAAAGAAAGGGCCATTGCTTCAAAACCTCTTCATCCTCTTGCCATTGTCCTATTTCCATGCTAAAACCATGGAAAGGAGAAGAAGTTCATATTATTCTTACGCATTTCACAACCCTAGCCGCATAAGTCACCTGCCCCTTCATCCTTTCATATTTTCATTTTCTGATTTCTCTCATCTCTAGTCTCTCTTTAACTCTAGTCTCTAGAGTCTTCCTCTCTTCTCTTGAGTCTCTTCAATCTTCACCTATTCGGTTCTCTCCATTTTCTTTATGCCTAACTTGAAATTTCTTCCCCTTCTCCGATCTGAATAATTCTCTTTGAAGATTTTCTGGTCCAACTCTTCCCCTTTTTGGTCTCTCTGCTCTCTGTAAGTATTTCTTCTTAGGTTATTGATGTTTATTTCCTCTTGATGTGGGTTTTTACTTTTTAGGGTGCATGATGTATGTGTTTATTGTTTGATTAGCTTGTAAAATATTTTTTTAGATTTGTTATAAAAGTTATTTTTTCTTCACCGATTCTTTATTTCATACTTTGTGTATTTACTATTTATTTTGTTTTTGTTGTTTTAGTTTTATATTTATATTTTTATTTATAAATATGGGTATTTTAATTTCTAGATTTTGATTGATATGTATAAAGTTTCATTATGGGTGTGTTTATAGGTCCGTCCGTTTTGGTTTGATAAAAGAAAGTTTGATTTTTTTTAGGGTTTTTATAGATCCATTAGAGTTTAACTGATTGCATGTTTGTGTTTAAAGGTTGGATTTGTATGAAAAAAATAATTTTTATTTTGACATATTAAAGTTTCATTGATGTAGTTTTATTTTTAGTCTTTTTTTTTTAGTTTATTTTGTAGTTATGTTTTTAGATCTGGGATTTTGCAGGTTGTTATACATATTTTTAAAGTTGGTTTTAAAGTTTTGTACATTTGTTGTAGATTTGGGTATTTTGATTTTAAAGTTTTGTTTAGATTTTGTGTTTTGAAATATAAATCCATATGGGTTTTGTTGATCTAACATTGCACTTGTTTATCGTTTGATATGATTATTTTTTTTATTTAATTGTTCTTGTAAATTTGGTTATATGTATAAATTATAAATTTATAATATTTACTTGCATATACCGTTATTTTAAAAAATTCTAATATTTAAAAATAAAAAAGTTATGTATACTGCTATAATTAATAAAATTTAGTTATATACTTGTATATATCTAATAAAAATTTTAAATTGTAATTATAAAACATTAAATTTTTTTGAAAATTATAAAGCATAGTAAGTTATTATATTATTATATAATATATACTTTATATAGTTTACATAGTTATTTTGAGGCTTTATAAGTAATAAAATTGTAAATTGTAAATTATTTTAGTTTTTTATAATTATAAATTATATTATATATTTATATAATTTTGAAAATTTTAATTTTGCAGAATAAATATATCATAATTATTATGACTGATCGATGGCTTAATTTGTTGTTCATGATAATTGTGAGCAAATTGGTATTTAAATGTTCATTTGTTATTTTATTCTGAACTGGATAAATTATTTTATTTGAGGTATTGAGTTTTTTTAGTTTACACTGATCATTGTTTCAATTGCAGGTTTGAGCCTTGAAGAATTTGTAATTTTTGTTGTTTTGCTTTTTCTGTAAATGGATGTAAAAATATTTTATTTAAGTATTTTTTTAACCAATTAAATTTTTTTATAGCTGTGTTTTTTCATGTCATCATCTATTAATGGTAAAATGTGATTGGCAGGATTGAAGGAATTAATTATTTTTTACCTTTTTGCTAGTGACTTTTTAAGTATCATGTTGAACCAATTATAAGTTGAGTTTTAATTTTTTTTTCGTTTTTGCCATCTCTGAATGGTCAAATATGAATGGCATGATTTGTATTGTTAGGCTTTTTAATGGTCTTTTATTTTTAGATACAAACATATATTTTGTAACTTGTAAGTTTCATTTTTAACCTATTAATATTTGAGTTTTCATTTTTTAAGATATTAGCTTTTAGATAGAATGTAAGTTTTATTAGCTCTTTGGCTGAATTATATTGATTTATTTTTGTTGTTTAATTGTGATGGGAGGCTGAATTTGATTGTTAGACTTGAGTTAGCTTAAGTTGTGTAAGTTTAGCGTTGAACACTTGAATTGCATTGCAGGCTTGGTTAATTGCTTAAGTGGTAGAACAACAGAACTGAAGCTATGACTTGTGAGCATGAAGTAAAAAATTTAGTGTTTTGTGACACGAGTTAATTTGCATTGAAATAATATTTTTGAATGCAGGTTAATTTATAATGGCTTCAATAATTATACTTTTGCTTGCGAATTTTGCTTCAATATTTTTAGCACAATTGGAGAGTAGTTTTAGTGCAAGCATAAAAACTATTTATTTTTATGATTGATGTGTATAATTTTTTGCGCATGACTTCAATTTTAGTTTATGGTTACTTGGTTAGCATATTTTATCTTGTAGCGATAATCAGTTGTAGATATTATTAATTGTGAATTGGACTGTAATTATGGATTATATAGGAAGTGTCTTGTAGGAATAGTGGGTTGAAATTATATTGAATTTTTATTTCTAGATATGTAACTTACAATAGCCAAGAATAAGTTAAACTGAGTTTTAAGAGTTGTAGCATTTTAAAAATCACCAATTTAAATCTAAGTAAAAAGTCCATAAAATTTGGTACTTGAACTAATTTAAAAAGAAGAATATGTTAGAAGTTTACAATATGGTAATTGAATGATTAATTTAAAATGAAGGCCCCTGTATGTGCCCGACAGAACTGAATAATGCGGGTCGGTTGAAATAACCTAATTCTCGGTCGATTTTGGTCGGCAATTTTCTCTTTTTATTCGGGTTCGGTCAAATTGAAAATTTGTCCAAATCTGATCAAATTGGATGCGAGATCACTCCTAATTAAGAATTTCCTTAAGATCATTTTTGAGTTTGCCTTCCAAATTCAGCTTCTCAGACTGCTACCACTCAAGAGCTTTTTGGACCCCATTAAGCCTTGATAGGATTTTTTTTTTCATAATAATTTGCCCAAAAGTGATCATCTTCCGCTCTTTGATTTTTGTCCTGAAAATGTCCAAATTATCCTTCACACTAGGTAGACCATTCCAATTGTCCCGAACAAAGTTGGAGAAGTCCGGATGGGAAAGCCAAGTTGCCAAAAATTTGAAAGTTTTATTATCACTCCCTTCCCTTTATTGTGATATAATCTTAGCAGTATGGGCCTATGATCTTAGTGAAATTTGAGAAGGTTTTGCACCATAATCTTTGGGAAATTGCGGAGCCAATTAAGATTGCAAATTGCCCTATCCAATCTTTGAAATGGCATGCCTCTACGCCAAGTAAATTTGGACCATATAAAATCAATTTATGATAGGGCATTTTGATGTATGAAGTTGTCGAATAGAGCATAACCTCTGTTACGATTAGCTGTACCTCCTTGCCTGACTTCTTAACAATGGCGTTAAAGTGTATGTATATCTAGTTTCTTTAATTTCTTATACTAAGTGTCTGTTTTGATCATTTTATCCAATTTTCACTTGTGCTTGTCTTGTCTTGGTACAAACCTTGTCAATGATCCGATTTTGGAAAAGGAAAGTTGTTAGGATGGATGCCTAATGATTATTTGTATCCCTTGTTGTTATGATGTCACCCAGCTCACTGTTATTGGGGAATGGTTTGCTGCAAAGATGAATGAGATCTATCACTTGAATTGCTAGTATCCTTGCATTGACGAGATATAGAGTTCTTTTGCCTCTTTACTCAAGCAACATAAGTTGTATGTAGTTTTTTGTTGTTCAGGTTTACTAATTTTTCTTTTACAAACAGGCAATGCAGCTTTCCCTTGATGCTAGTTCGAAGCTTGGAACAATAATGAGGTCATGTTTGAAGGAGGCTACTTCAGGCTCACAAGATCAGAAAAAAAAGCAATGCAAACAATTTTGCCTATATAATATACTTCACCCTTTCATTTGCCACTTATCATTACTTGTTTTTCGCACTCTTTTTTCTTCCTTCTAAAGATAAATAATTTATACAATTTTGTGAGATTTTACCTATTGGAATTTATTCAAATTTCCCTTAGCCTTCACAAAATTTTCCCCACCTTTCGCCCTACCTTCTATGTATTTTTCCAGCCCACTAATATGTTCTTTGAAGTTAATTGTTCTACATTGCTTAATGATTTGAGTTTAGGATTTCAATTTTAGATTTCTCTTTAATATTCATATAAGGAAATTATATAGCAGCATCTACTTATTACTTAAATGGGAAACGATGTAAATAGTTACAGTTTCTTGTTGTGTTAATTAATCTGCATTTGGTTTAGATATTATTTAGTTCTTTCATTGAGACTTTGTTCGTAGAGTGCATGCGTGTACACAGGTTGAGTTTACCCCTAGCTTGATGCCCGGCTCAAATATATTTTCGGCCGAATAATATGGTTTGCAGTCCAACCCTAACCAAATGGGCCTGGTTGCTATGGGCCAACCAGGCTTTTATTCTTTTTCCATCATTTATTCTTTTTTTTTCTCCAGTATACTGTATAGAGATGCATTATATATTGCATCTATGCAGTATTTGTATACTACATACTGCAATACATGTACTATATATAAATAATATCATAAATACAATATATAAATAATATATAATAATATTATTAAAAAATAGTTTACTTTATATTATAATATAATATATATAAATAATATTTTAAAAATTATATAATATATATATTTTATAATATTACATAAAAAATATTATCTATATGTATAAAAAAATAATATCTTAAGCCGGACTTGGTTGGCCCAAGATAAAAGCCTAACCCAAGATATCTTGGACCTTATATGAGAAGTCTTAGTCTTTTAAAACCTAGATTAACCGTGCCAACTAAGTTTACGGCCCATTGAACAGCTCTAGTTGAGTGACTATTTTATAATGCTTTGCTGATTTTACCTCAAACTAGCACCTTTGATACCAAAAAAAAAGATGTTGGTGTTGGAATTCAAGTTTGCAACACAAAATTAATGATTGTTTTAGAAACAAGTTATGAGCATGATAACACTCAAATCAATGCAATTATTGTTCGGAATTTCATGAAAGCTCTGGTGAAAAAAGCATTATATAGATACTATTTAAATACACAGAGTGGAGAAAGATAGTAGAAGAGAATTTTAGTTTTTTTTTCTTCACTATTTAATTATAAATCTAAAAGACATCAAGTAGTGGATTAAATATAAACTTGCAATGCCAATTTTGGATTGGCTTTATGAGTTCATTAAGATTTTTTTTTTCTGAATATTACATTATATTGGAGAGGAAAAAATCGATCTCGAATTTATTACTTAAAGTGATGTATATACTTGTTACTAGGCTATGCTGCTTAAACTACAGGGATATTGTTGTTTTTCAAGCCTCTTCTTATAGGAATAACATTTCATTTGCTTGAAAATATTAATAAAAATACAAAATTAAGTATGAACTTTGGATTTCATTGAGAGTATGATAAGTAAGGATGTAATTAAGACTCATGAAAATAAAATCTAAGTATATTGGCAAAAATGGAAACTTTATTCCCAATTATCTTTTTGTTGGAAAAACATGTAAATTTCTTTTATTAAACATACCTTAAATTAACTTCTTTATCAACTTGCTACTTGTTAATGATTTATAGTACAACAATCTGTGCTAAAAAAAAATAATAAATTCAATTATTAATTTGAAGAAATTCATGCATCCATTAATAGTATTCAAATGGTCAGTGCGACCTATGAGGATGTTTTAAATTAAGATACCAACAACTAATTAATTATTTGTACTTGAGAGAATAATATTTTTTTTTATCTTTTATGATACTTTAGACAATAATATTAACACACTATGAGCTAGCAATATTTATGCTTTAAAAAAAAAATAAATTACTTAATATTTTTAGATAAAGATTGATGAGTAATGGAGAGTCTAATATTATATTAAAATCCATGGGTTTATATACAATGAGTTTACAAATTATAATCGGAATACAAACTTTTGTTAAAAAAAGAACTTAAAATAATTCCAAAATTGATAGGTAAGTCTGTCAGACAACCGTATGACCATCCCAGTTAGCCTAAGCTGACTAGGAACGATCCTCTACAGCTCGAACATTTCCGAAGAAATGGCCCACCGTTAATCACGCTCTGATCATACGGTCAGATATCATCCACCAGACTTTGGTTCCTGTCTCTTTTGTGTTAAAGATTACAGAGGTACGATCCTATAGAACAGATCCTGTTCAAGTAAGGTCGTGACCTAAGTTGATCGTTTGCTCTATATAAAGTACTTCTTCATATACTTAGTTTTCAATGTGGGATTCACTGATTCTGCTTTCTCAAGTAAAAAGACGAAAGTAACCCACTAAACCATGGGTTAGCTGCTGGAGGTGCCAGTTGGCACATGGAGAAAATGGTAAATACAAAGAGGATATATGTCTGGACACAGTCCACATACGTAGCACGTGGAAAAACATGACCTTTGACTATCCTTGGACCTTGAAGCAATCAAATACAGCATGTGATTAATCAAGGAATTTTTACGTTGCCATCTTAAAAGAAGAAAAAAATTGAATTTCCTACATCTCCAATTTTTTTTTTAAATACTTCAAACAATATTTTTTTTAAAAATATCTCATTTCTCACTTCATTTTTTTAAATAAAATATCTCTTTTCTCACTTCAAATAATATTTATTTTAACTTTCATCTTTTTTAATTTACTATTAAATAAATATAATAAAAATTAATATTTTAAATTACATTTCCAACATATTAAAATATATTTATTTTTTTTAAAAAAATTTATTTTTAATTTAAATAAAAAATAAGAATCATGAAAATTATATAAAAATTAAAATATATAAAAATATTTTAATAAAAATTATTAAATTTATTTTAAAATAAATTTTACATATTATATAAAGAAAAAAAAAGTTAAAAATATTAAACTTGTCATGTATATGTTATAGATATATTGTATATAGTTATAAAATTTTTAAAAAATAAAAATTAAATTTATTTTAAATATTTTTTTGTAAAATAATAACTTTAGGATAAAATGATATTATTTTATAAAATTTTTTTAAAAAATAACTTTAATAACATCATTTTATGATATAATTGTATATATTGCTGATATCTTTTGTGTATATTATAAATATATTTTATTTCAATCTTTATATATACTAATATATTGTGCATATGTTATTTTATAGTCTTTATATACATATTATATAACATTTATATATTATAGCATATATATTACGAATATATTGTATTTATTTTTTTATGTTGGTTAATTATAGTATATATGTTGTGAATATATATTATATATATTGTAAATATATCATATATGTATTGTGGACATGTTATATATATATATATATTGTCAATATATTATTTTTTAGCATTTATATACAAATAAATAGTATAAATACAAATGAAAATAAAATAAATACAATTCAAAAGAAAAAATATATATCAATTTAAGAAATACAATATTTACTTTAATTTTTTTTTCAAACTTTACTATTAAATAAATATATTTCAATAAAAATAATAAAAATTAGTATTTTTAATTGCATAACTAACATATACATAACACTAATAATTATTATTGTTAATTATATTTCTTGGAAAATTTTAATTTTAATTTCAAATAAAAAATAAACTCAGAAAATTTATAGAAAAAAATAAATATAAAAAATATTCTAATAGACATTTTAATTTTGTATATGTTAATGTATGTTATGTGTATGTTGAATTACAATTGATAAAATATATATTTTCTATAAAATTATATTAAATTAAAAATTTAAAAATTTATTAAATAATAATAATAATAATAATAATAATAATAATAATAATAATAATAATAATAACTGCTTGCTCAAAACATAAATGATCAAGCAACTATTCACATATGGCCACTTAACACACAAAAACTCATACAACCATGCAATCATAAAATTGAGAAAAAAAATCTAAAAACTATCGCGTAGATATAAGAAAAAAGCATAAAAAAAGGTCGTAGAACTGAAAACTAAATGAAAAATATGTACAATGTAAATTTCTAATTAATTAATTAATTAATTAATTGGTGAATGAGCAATTTGTAATTGATGCAAGCACAAGGATTGTTTAATTGTTTTCCCATATTCATATAATAACAATAACTAGCTTGCGAAATATAATCTAACGGTAATTGTATATATTTTTAATAAATCTAAGATTAATTTTTTTCTCTAATATAATATTGTATAAAAATAATAAATAACTTACCATCAATTTATCCAATAAATTAAACTTATGTATCCAATTAACCTTGCATATTATATTACTGTCAATCTATTCAATATATAAATCACTAAATTATATCATCTAAGCCCTAAAAAAGAATAAATTTATTTTAAAAAATTATATAAATATATGATATAAGCAAATTTGTTTTGGCAAATTCTTCCATCGAATCTATCTATGAGCTATTACAACACTGTCATCGGGGACATGAAGGCACGGACTAGTCCCTGTAACACCGTTAAAAATGGCTTTCCAAAAGGGGTAATGCTCACAAAGCACTTGGCTTAGCATAACAACAACGAACATGCTCCGCTCAGTAATTATATCATGCCATGACTCAATCTTCTTTATTTTCAAGCAAGAAAAACGTTATAAGTTTACCAAAGTAAGAATTAAAAAAAGGAAGAAGATAATTCTCATTCATAAAATAATTTTATATGGTTAATAGTAAATAAAATATTACAACCCAGATATTAGTTTCTTTTTTTTTTATAAATCATCGTTACGATGCTAAGTTGAGTAGAATTATAATACCAGCAAAATTCTCTCTATTGATTTTTAACGCAGTTGCTATTCAGAAAATTAAACTTGAGATCTTTAATTAAGTTAAAATAGTCCATTCTCAGCTGATCTATACACTTAGTGATCATATATTTATTTATTTAATCCAACGTACAGAATGGCAATCTTTACAGTAAAAAAGATGAAAATGTTGACACGGTAATTGTTTCTGTATATCATGCCCAAGTCTCAACGTTTAATAGCCGCATTTTCTTTCAACTTAACTATATAAAGCTAACTTAGCTATGGAGTAGGCTCGCTGGAAACACTTTTGACGCTAACTTCTACACAATTTTTTCTTATATTTAAAATTTTTCATGGTCCAAACTCAATTGGCAAACTTATAGATTTATAGATAAATACAATCGAATTTTATCATTTTTTATATATTAATTAAATTCCATATATTGGGAAAAGATTTAACTATCTATGTACTATATATATATGTATATAAATGTCGAATAGAAAAATTATATGTGAATATAAAAAAGATATTGATTTTTTATTGATATATATTCCCTTCTCTAACTTTCCTTTTATTTTATTAATTTTCAAGTTGGAACTTTTTTTAGAAGTAAAATTGATGAAAAATTTATAAATGACAGCTTATGTTTAAAAAGTTATGTTAATTTTTCATTTGGGGATTCTTGAAATTATTAAAAGATACGACTCTTTTTTTTTTCAAATTAAACTTTTAAAATTTTATTTGCTAAACTGTTCAATTTTTTTTTTTGAAAAATTAACAAAACTTTGTTTATAATTTCATAAACATTTTACTTCTAACTCAAGAGTCTTCAATATGGGAATAAAAAGTTTCAAAGCGCGTTTTGAAAAAATAAAATTATAAGAGCTCAATTACGAGAAATGATATCAAAGACTTCAAGTTGAGTTTTTGTAGAACAGACTAAAATAGACTCTTCTGAATAATCAGGAGCAGAACAATAAGTAATGAAAAATTAATTTATACCAAGCACAATGAAGAATGAATAAAAAGGGAAGTTTTTTCAATATGGGATAGTTTCTTTTAAAATAACTTTCTGAACATATATATTGATTTTAGCTTGGCCAAATCGCCATGGGACTTACAATTTGGCTTTTAATCTTGATTTTGGCACAAATTAAGATTCCTAATTGGGTTTAACTTCGGGTTGTTTTTGAATATGCATAAAGAATTTGAAATTTAGGATTTTGATTAAGCCGTGTTTTGCCTATATATACATGTTTAAAACAAAGAAAAAAGGGGGAGGAAACAAAAAGAGCAATCAACACACAGAAAACAAAACACACAACCAACACACATTAAGCAAAACACACAACCAACACGCAGTAAGCAATTTAAGGAGACAGTAGCTAAATAAAGCAATTGTCCTCGGATTACGTCAGGCCTCCAACCAAAAATCAAAGTTGACTCAGGTAGTAAGGTTGATAGCTTGATTCAACAAACTAATATTGGTGGAGCCAACAAATGGAGATATGATTCTTATTAATTTATCCAACCAAATTTATTGATGAGTTTTAACATTTGATTTACTGTATTGACAAGTTATACATATGATAAGTGATTTATTTTCACAGTAAATTGTAGATTTATGGCTTGAACCAATCGAAACACTAATTCTATTTTACATCTTAGAATTATATCATAGGATCTTCAATGCATGTCTTAAATTTTAATCTTATATATAAGACTTTAGTTTTAATTTTAAATCTTAGTGTTGCATATAAAAACCCAAGATTAATACTAAAACCCTAATTTTCAAGATAAAACACCAATTTTATATGTTTTGATCTTAAACCCTAATTGCTTGTTTCTGGACCTAATTAGTAAAATCAAATCCTATTTTTAGTAAAAACCTAATTTGCATTCTAGAACCATAGTTTACACTCTAAAATCTTAGTTCGTATATCAAACCCTAATTTTATATGTTTAATACCCAATTTTGCTAAGAAACCCTAATTTGATTAATGGAAAATCCTAAAATCCCAATTTCACAATTAAAACCCTAATCTTGCAATTTAATCCTAGTATAATGGCGAAACTCTAATTTTAATTGTTGATCTATTATTACTTATTTATGATGGATGATATGATTTACTTGTTTAATTGAATTAGGTTGATTTGTTATTTGGATTTTAAAGTTGTAAAATGAATGTTTCCACTTTATGGGTTTCTTGTTTATTTAATTTGTTTCTTTTATCTTATTTGTGTTTGGAGATTGATGTAAGGAATACGTTTTTACTAATTGGTGGGTGTCCTATTTTATTTACTTATATTTTGAATATTGGACATTGTAAGGGCATGTTTCCATTCTTGGATGGATGCCTATTTTATTTGTTTTATTTTAATAATATGATAGATACTTATTTTTTTTAATTGTATGTAATAAAGATGATGCCATGATATTTAAGAATTTTATAATATTTAGACTTGAAAAGAAGACAAGTTCCATTGAATATGGCATTATGAGAGTGTTGGATCATTCATACATTCTCCATATGTACCCAACTTTTCGAACCCAATAGGTGGTTGGAGATTCCTTAGGAATTAAGTCATCTACCCCTTTCTTTCTTTTCCAGCCCGTCCGGGTGGTGACTCTATTTTTTTGAATTTAGGTCCCTGTTCTCTAAGGCCTTGAACCTAACAGCACAGGAGTCACAAGAACCATTCTACTAAGAGTAGGGACAAAAATTTCAGCTCATAGTGGCGACTCCAATGGGGATAAGAGAAGTTGATTCTGTTGGTCTTTATATTATTTTATTATTTCTTATTATGATATTATCCATTGCATCACTTAGATTGCATTGTGTGTGTGAGTGAGGATGCCATGTGTAACTCGTGCTATATAAGTGATACCATACTTTCACTCAAGGTATGAAGACCAAGCATGACATAACCATTCATAACTTTGTACCTTTTGGTATATATTTGCTATGAAAACCTAAGCTTTTTTGCCCTAAAGACTAAAGCCCATATAGTTGGCCTAGTCACTTTTCTTAGATTTACCTCAAATGCTTGTTGTTTGACTATGTTTAATATGTCTTAGTTGAGTTATGGCCTATTTGATTTGTCTTTTTTTAATATGACCTAATTATGATATAAGCTCAAAATTATTTTATGATCCAAAATTCTTTCAAACCCAAAGCCCAAATCATTTTAAATAAGTTGTGTCAAAAATTAATTTTGGGCCATTATTTTTCATATGGCCCAAAATTAATTTTTGAAACAAAATTTTTACCATGGGCTTCGAAATATTTCAAATGGACCAAACCTTTTCTTAAAATGGGCTCTCAATTGGTTGATTTAATTATGAAATATTAAAATCAATTGTGAGCCTAATTTATACTAAGACTTGCTAGTCATGTGCTTATATGTGGTATGAATCACTAGTTATTTTTTTCAAATAAGAAATATATTTATGATAAATCCTTTAATTTGGTTTTAATCCACAATATATCAGAAAAGCTATTTTCTAGTTGAACTAATGGATTAAAACTTAATTAGTGAGAATTATCATAAACCGACTTCTATTTGTCGAGAACACAACTATTGGTTAATTCATCTGAGTGTATTTTTCAAAAATAAAATATCCTATGTTGATATTTTTATTGGCCATAGCACCTAAAAAAGAGACTCGCCACTCGTATGTAGATGATATAAGGTTGGAAGGGATGTCTTGACTCTGTTTATTTGATTGTTTGTTACTCATATATACATGCATTGCATTACATTTGCATTGATCCTTTATGGCTCATAAACTTGAAGTATAACAACTCAAAGGCGTATGACAAACCGACCTACATTAGTGATTTAGAGTTCAGTGAGAATTCAATCAACTTCGAACTAAGACCAATTGACCGTGAACAAGTTCAGAACATGGTGAATGAGGCCTTTAATTCCAAGATGGAGGAATTGAAGGGGACCTTAGCCGAGGCTATGAGAAGCCAATTGGCTATACTATTGGAGAACACTGGTAAGACTTCTGCTAGTACTAAGAAGCAGAAAGACAAAGGAAAGGCTAAGGTAGGCGAGGTAGCCTTTGATGATGCCAAGCTGATAATTGATGATTATGACTGGGATGGATACTTCCAAGACTAATAAGAAAAGAAAAAAGAAAAGAGGGTTGTAGAAAAAGAATGAATCTGCTGATGTTGAAAAAACTAATTGCTGACTTGGAGAAGAAGTTTAAAAAGAAGCTAAAGACTGAAGAATTGTAGGAGGTGGACAAGCTATTAGAGGATGATAAAAGAATTCCCTACAAGTTTATGATGCCTCTGTGAACACTCGAATTTTGAGGCTCGGAAAGCCAATTTTCTCAGACTACTGAAAACCGGGCCGGACCGGACGTCCCCGGTAAAATTCACCGGAAGTATATCAATATGGTACTTGAAATGTCCGGGACGACGTGAGAATCACGGATATGGTCCCGGAATAATTTTTGGAGGTCTCTAGCTCCCGAAAAATCAGTTTGAGCGAAAACCGGCGGCCCGGCCGCCGTGACCCCGGCGGCTCAGCCGCCAAAGTCGGCGGCTCAGCCGCCGTGATCCCGGCCGCTCAGCCGCCAAAATCGGCGGCTCGGCCGCCGTACAGTCCGATTTTTGCCTATAAATAGCAGTTCAGATTTTCAGAAATGGGGTTGGACTTTTCCGGGTGGGCCTCATGCTGTCGAATTCTTTTCACGCTTAAAAACGATTAAGAACTTTTATTTGCATAAATCTAACCGTGTACTGCAGGAAACAATCTGTAATCAAGAATCATAATCCTCGGTTCAAGAAAACGAGATCTGGAACTTCGAAGCGGGAAAATCCTAAGCAAGGTAATATTCTAATCCATCATTTGTCAATTTAAGCATATCATAAGCATTCTATCTTCTTCTCAATTTCTTCTCGGTCAAAGACCTAATCCTTTTAGGTCTAAGGCCTAATGGACTAATCAATCAGCCTCTTTGGCACAAAGACTTAAATTACATCTTTTTGGTACAAAGTACCTACATTTCACAATTAAAATCAATCTGTTGGCACGGAGCCTAAATTACACCATTTTGGTACGAAGTACCTAAAATTTCACAATTTAGCACTAAGTGCTGAAATTCACATTTTTGGCATGGAGCCCAACCACACTTGGCCAAAGGCCCAAAATTTGCACTCTTTTGGTACAAAGTACCTAAAATTGGAGAATTTAGCACTAAGTGCTAAATCTCACAAATTTGGCAAAAAGCCCGACAACACTTGGCCAAAGGCCTAAATTGCACTCTTTTGGTACAAAGTACCTAAAATTGCACCATTTAGCACTAAGTGCTAAATTTCACAACTCTGGCATGAAGCCCGACTCAATTAAAATCAACCTTTGGCATGGAGCCTAAATTCCACTCTTTTGGTACAAAGTACCCAAATCTCACCATTTAGCACTAAGTGCTAAATCTCACAAATTTGGCAAAATGCCTGAAAAATGCACGAAGCATACACACACATGCATGAAGCATAATTTTCATCGCCTTTAAATAGGCTTTTCCGAACTACATGGGCTTTGATCTCCTATTCAAACGGGAGTATGTAGACATGTTTGGGATTCACCCCAAATAGCAAGTCCACAAACTACCAACAATCTTTTTGTCTTTAAATTTGTTCCATTTTTGCAAGTTAATCAAAAGCATGACATAGTCCCCGAATCCTCCTTAGGTTCGCAGACTAGAAGCCTTTACATTAGATGCATTATTGGAGTCAAACAAGGGTTTTCTTAGTTTTTCCCTTCGAACAAAATAAACTGAGTGGCGACTCCCGACAACGAGTGAACGTTCGCCCGGATCCTTTTCGGGCGGAAAACCGAGGTTCACAACCTGGCGACTCCGCTGGGGACTATAAAAACCATTTATGGGATCCTAGTGGACTACTATTGATTATTTGATTAACTTGCCACGGGAGACCATAAAAATAATTTATGGGATCCTAGTAGGCTACTATTGCTTATTTGACTAATTTCCCCTTCTTTAGGGTGTTTTTATTCATTTTGCAGGGTACCCTAGCAATATATATCCTCTCCTTAAGGATATTGGAATGAAGATTGGCAAAAGGAATCTTTTTCCTTGGATGGATCTCTTGTTTGGCTAAATGTGCATTTGTTTTGTCATTCAGAGAATCTTTTTCTCTTGCATATATGGGGGAATCATTTTCCTCCATTGCATAAAAAATTGTTTTCAAATGAATTTCTTCTCTTTCTGTTCAAAGTTCTGAGTCTGGATAACAAGTAGCGCTGACCGGCAGGTCTCCTTGATTATGCCGGCGGACAGCCAAAGCGCCCTCCCTGTTGTCGCAAACCATTCCAATCCTTTTGGAGTGGCCTATGAGTAATCGTACTGTTGGACCCACGCGAAACTCCTTGTTTCACATGTGGTTAGGTATATCTTACTCAAGACTCAAGGGTCCCTATTATAAGCCGATTCTCTATTTTTCATGTGCCAATAGAACCTTCCCTTAGGTTGTATGTACCCAATGATAGTGCCACATTCCATTAAAATGAATTGTGATGTGATGAGGTGCATTCATGCAACATAACAACACAGGTTTGGGGAAAATCTTTTGATATGTGCAAGTGGACCAAGAGTTTTCCTACCCTACACACTACCCTGATCCTTTACCCTTGACCTTTTCAGGTATCCACCATCCGTGTGCCGTCACCTACACAAACTACACCAACTCCAACTGGGCAATCACCCGCAAGCTCTACCACTCCAACTTCACCAACCACTCCAATTCCTGAAATGGCTACAATTGAACAGATCAAGGCCTTGTTAGATGGACAGGCTAAAGAAATTGAAGCTAGGATGCAAGAAAAAATTGATGAAGCTTTAGCCGCCCAGAGGGTAGCCATCTTGGCTGAATTAGGAGGAGCACCAAAGACAGTCCCTATTCCTGGAAATTTAGGGAAGGAACCCATTGTGGGGCAAACTAGTACCCCCGTGACTGCTCAGATTAATACCCCTGTCATCAATTTGGAGGATCCACCCTCCAAGAATGAAACAGATGAACTAAAAAGAAAACTTGAATTGCTGGAAAGGTCAATCACTGCCATGAAAACTCATAAAGAGGTGGTAGACATGGATTCTTTATCCTTGTTTCCCCAAGCTAGATTGCCTCCAAAATTCAAGATGCCTGGGATGGACAGATTTGATGGGACTACTTGCCCTAAAACTCACCTCAAGATGTATGTGGGGGCATTAAGCCCTTGGGGTCTAAATGATGAGCTCTTTGCTCAATTATTCCAACAATCTTTGACTGGTGCTGCCCTCAAGTGGTTTGTAAGCCTGGACCGTGCCAAGATTAAGACCTCGGAGGATATCTGCAATGCATTCAACTCTCAATACCACTACAATATTGAGGTGGATGTCACTAGAAGAGAACTTGAAACCACCAAGCAGAACAACAATGAATCCTTCTCCTCGTTCCTTACGAGGTGGAGGGCAAAAGCCGCCCAGATGATCAATCACCCTTCAGAACAAGAGCAAATTGATATCATAATCAGAAATTTAAGGCCTACATATCAAGCCCAACTGCAAACCCAATACCTACCTACTTTCAAATCGCTCATTGCGACTGCAACCAAGGTAGAAGATCTGATACAATTGGGTAAGATAGTAGATGAAGAAGCTATCTCAAAGTATAAAAAACAAGGCCAAGCTGCTTCCTCGAGCGAAGTAGATGAAGTGGCCAATATTGCCCCTGCGAATCCTTTACGTGTGGGCAATCTTGGGCAAAGAAATCAGCCAAGAAGGCAATATACCGACATTGGAATGCCTCTTCATCTAGTGTTTAAAAAGGCCGTGGAAGGGAAATATTTGAAGCCTTTGGACCCAAGGCCTCCTCCAAACCCATTACCCTCCAATTACAGGGCCGATGAGTACTGTGAGTACCACCAAGGAAATGGGCACAGAACAGATGCTTGCTGGACTTTGAAAAACCGCATCCAGGATTTGGTGGATAGTGGTGACATCATTCCTCTTAGGAGGCAACCAAACATTAACACTAATCTTCTGCCCAATCATTCCATCCACGCCATTACTGTGGAAGAAGAGCTGTTTGATCCTTTCAAACTTCTCTTGGAAATGAATGAAGTGTGTGTGTTAGATTTGAACGACCTTGCTGAAGAGGTCAGTGCTCTGACAAGAAGTGGAAGACAATATCAGCCACTTGACTTGGGAAAAACCCCTACAACCTCAAATCCCCCCCATAAGAAAACGCCAGAGCCAAAAGAAGACCCTGTCCTCACTCAGCTTAAACAAACTCAAGCTAAGGTGTCAATTTAGGAACTCCTTGCTTCCTCATTCCCACACCGCCAAGCTCTCAGCGAAGCTTTGAGTCAACTTGATACACCAGTGGACACAAGTCCAGAAACTTTGGTGGCCACTTTGACCCAATCAACTAAGGCATTGAGCATCCGATTTTCTGATACAGACCTACCAGAAGATGGCAGTAAACACAATGACGCTCTATACATCACCATACAGACTGGGGGAAAGACTGTGCCCATGGTTCTCATTGATAATGGGTCAGCCTTAAATGTATGTCCATTGAAAGTAGCAAGCTGTCTGGGGTTGGAGGCTACAGATCTTACACCTTCTGATCAGATTGTGAGAGCATATGATAACACTCGAAGAGAAATTTTGGGTGTTGCCACTCTGGAAATTGCTATTGGGCCGGTGAAAATGAAAGTGCCCTTTCAGGTCATTGATGTACCCGCGAGCTTTAATCTCCTCCTTGGAAGGCCGTGGATTCATCAAATTAATGTTGTACCTTCTTCATTACACCAAAAACTTAAATTCCCTTTTGAAGGAAAAGTAATCACTATCAAAGGGGATACCTGTGAAATCAACAAGAAAACCATGGATCAGTCTCTCCTTGAGGTTATTCCTGGTGAAACCACCATGACCTTGACTGGGTTTCATTACGACACAGTTCAATGCATAGAAGGTGAAAAACCCAAAGGGCCATTTGTCTCATATGACTTTGGGGAGGTCCAAATCAACTGCCTAGTGGGAATGATGCTGAGGGTAGGTCTATTGCCCGGAATGGAAATGATCAAGTCTGGGAGAAAGACACCTGTAGTACGGCCATGGGAAGAACCAGAGAATAAGGGAACTTTTGGCTTGGGGTACAAACCTACAGACGAGGAAATAGAAGAGTTTGAGCGTGGAAGGAAGAAAAAGGGAAATTGGGGGGCAAGAAGCCTCAAAATGCGCCCTTACTTTAGAACTCTGAATGGTCACTTTTGCAAACCTGGAAAGGCAGTTCATCACCGTGGTTTTCAGGAACCATTCTATTCTCCTATGACCGGAAAGAAGCTACCGGGTTTTGAAATGTTTGCTGATGTTGTGGCCATAAAAGAAGAAGAGCCAGAACCTGAAACTGACCCCCAAATGGAAGATTTCATGCGGCCTAGTCTCTTTGATGAGGTTGCTATGATAACCAATTTTGAAGACAATAGGGATTTCACAAAGCTGATCAAGACAACGGATGGACCGCTGAGAAACTGGTACGTCGAGGAGGGACAAGCTGCTGAGGTTAAACCTAGTCCTGTGTCACACCCTGAACTTGAGTCTTGTACCGGGCCTTGTACTAATTCTGAGTCAAAAGCCAAGTCAGAGTCTAATTCTGAGTCTGCTGTAGTTTCAGATTTAGAGAACCCTAATGTCAAATCTGATGTAATCTTGGAGAATGACTCCACCATTATCAATGAAATTGCTCGGATTCTTGGTTACCCTTTGTCTTTTGCTTTCCAAGTATTATCTAGCAAAAATGAAATAAATGAAATAAAAGAAATAAATGAAAAGATAATAATTGACAAAGAAAATGAACATACATACATTGCATATGATTGTGTGAATAAAGAACAGGTTGTCGATTGCTTCAAGAAGTATGTCGACTGCTTCATGTGGAAGGCAAGTGATGTCACGGGAATAGACCCAGCCATAGCAGTTCACAAGATTCCGCTATACCCCGATGCGAAGCCGGTTAAGCAGAAATTGAGAAGAATGAAGCCAGAATGGTCTTTGAAAATTAAAGAGGAGGTTGCCAAGCAACTGGACAATAAGTTCATAGAACCAATTGCCTACCCTTCATGGTTAGCAAACATTGTGCCGGTCCCGAAGAAAGACGGAAAGGTCAGAATGTGTGTTGACTACAGAGATCTGAATAAGGCTTGTCCCAAGGACGATTTCCCGCTACCTCACATCGATTTACTGATAGACAGGATGGCTGGGCATATGATGGTTTCCATGACTGATCTCGCGGTTGGGTACAATCAGATCCTAGTTCACCCACCAGACAAAGAAAAGATAGCTTTCATCACAGAATGGGGCACTTTCTGCTACAGGGTTATGCCTTTTGGGTTGATAAATGCAGGGGCTACCTACCAAAGGATGGCGACAACAGTCTTTCATGACATGATTCATAAAGAAGTAGAAGTGTATGTCGATGATATGATTGTCAAGTCAAAATCTCCAGAAGAACACGTTGAAGCGCTTGAGAAGTTCTTCCTTAGACTTCGCAAGCACAATTTAAAGCTTAATCCTGCAAAGTGTCTGTTTGGAGCAACATCGGGCTTATTTTTGGGATATCTGGTCAGCAAAAAAGGAATAGATTGATCCAGCAAAGTCAAAGGCTATTCTGAAAATGCCTCCGCCAAGAACAGAAAAAGAGATTCGAGGCTTGCTAGGTAGATTACAATATATTAGTCGATTCATATCACAGTTGGCTGAGACTTGTGGTCCTATCTTTAAGCTACTAAGAAAAGGTGCTTCACAAGAATGGAATGAGGACTGTCAGAAGGCCTTCGACAAGATCAAAGAATACTTGTTAAGTCCGCCAATTCTACAACCTCCCAGAATGGGAAAGCCTCTGCTCTTGTATTTGTCTGTAACAGATGAAGCCATGGGTGCAATGCTGGCTCAAGAGGCTGAAGATACAAAGGTAGAAAATGCAATTTACTACCTCAGCAAAAGGATGCTGGACTATGAGTTAAAGTATAACAAGATTGAGAAGTTGTGTTTAGCCTTGCATTGGGCTTGTACGAAGTTACAACACTACTTGTCTTCTTACACTACTTATGTCGTGTCAGAACAGAGTCCCTTGAAATTCCTTATGGAGAGGCCTGTTTTGGACAGCAAAATGGCTAAGTGGGTGTCAACATTGGCAGCCTTTGACTTGAAATTTGTTCAAAGGAAAGCTGTGAAAGGTGGCGCAATAGCTGACCAATTAGCAGAATTACCTGTGAATGACGAGATGCGAGAAATGGGTTTCCCTGATGAAGACCTCTTGAACATGGAGAGCAGTGTTTGGGAGATGTATTTTGATGGGGCATCCAATTATCATGGAAACGGAATTGGGATTGTGTTCAAAACTCCTTGTGGAGAATACATTCCATTCGCAGTTAAACTTGACTTTAGCTGCACAAACAACGAAGCAGAATATGAAGCTTGCATTAATGGGCTTGAAGCCGCCCTGAAATTGGGGATTAAGAACCTAAAGGTCTACGGTGATTCTATTTTAATAGTATCACAAGCCTTAAGGAAATGGAAGATAAGAGAAGAGCGTTTGGTTCCTTACCTACAACGCCTTGATCATTTGGCACAACAATTCGATGATCTGTCCTTCGAATATCTCCCAAGAGCAAAGAATCAGTTTGCTGATGCCCTGGCTACTTTAGCTTCCATGATCAATATCAAGGAGGGGAAAGTCATTCGTCCATTGAAAGTTCAGCTTCAAAAGCAACCCGCCCATGTAATGCACTTGGCCGATGGTAAACCATGGTTTTGGGATATCAAAAGTTATCTCAAGGATGGAAGTTACCCGGAGGGATCATCAAAGGTCGATCAGAGGGCCATAAGGCAGCTAGCCACAGGTTACATTCTCAATGGAGATACCCTCTACAAGAGAAGTTGGAATGGAATGCACCTAAGGTGTGTAAATGAAGCAGAGGCTAAGCAGATAATGGAAATGGTACATGGTGGCGAATCAGGACCACACATGTATGGGATCGCCTTGGCTCGAAAAATTGCCAATCTAGGATATTATTGGTCCACCATGAATGCAGACTGCGTGACATTTGTGCAAGGATGTCATCAATGCCAAATATTTGCTAAGCTACAGAAGCAACCTCCTGTTGCCCTGAATCCGATCACTTCTCCATGGCCCTTCGCTACTTGGGGAATCGATATAATTGGCAAAATACATCCAAAAGCATCAAATGGACATCAGTTTATCTTGGTAGCGGTGGATTACTTCACAAAGTGGGTTGAAGCAGCTTCCTATGCAGAATTAGACGCCAAAAAGGCAGCACAGTTTGTCCGAACCAACATCCTTTGTCGGTACGGAACGCCGTTTGAAATTATCACTGATAATGGAACTCATTTCCACGCAGAATTTGCCAAACTCTTGAAGGATAAGAAAATCCAGCATCATAAGTCCTCTCCTTATAGACCTCAAACAAATGGAGCTGTAGAAGCAGCGAATAAGTCTATAAAGGTGATCATACAAAAAATGATCAAGGAACATAGGCGTTGGCATGAGAAGTTGCCATTGGCCTTGTGGGGATACAGAACATCAGTTAGAACTCCTACTGGGGCAACCCCGTATTCACTGGTATACGGAATGGAAGCAGTACTCCCCATTGAACTGGAAGTTCAATCGGCGAGGATAATTCAAGAAAGTCAGATAAATGAAGCTGAATGGATCAGCAATTATCATCATCAGTTGTTGAGTTTGGACGAAAAAAGACTTCAAGCTCTACATCAGATTCAAGGGTATCAAAGGCGAATGGCCAGACATTTCAACAAAAAGATCAAAGATCGAAAGTTGGAAGAAGGTTGTTTGGTTCTGAAAGAGATCAAAACACCCGTTACAAATCCTCGTGGGAAGTTCCGTCCTCATTGGGCGGGACCCTACATTTTGAAGAAAATACTGTCCGGCGGAGCCGTCATCTTGTCTGATTTGGATGGTTTGGAGTTCACAAACCCATGCAATCTGGATCAACTGAAGAAATATTATGCATGATCATGCATTGAAATGAACTACATTAGACATGATTCTCGCAAACTAATTCGAGATATGTAGGCAGCTCTCCTTGAGCACGGTCTAAATTTTAATAAAAATCATTCAATTTTTCTTTTGCCAACATATTAAAAAAAAAAAACAACAACAACAAACAACAAAAAAATCCCGCTAAGTTGAAAACCCACAAAGGGCGGCTTAGGCAAGAATGGGTAAGAGCTCGCTAAGTTGAAAATCCGAAAGGACGGCTTAGGCAAAAATTAGAGCAAATAAATAAAGTAGATAATGCTTCGAAAGCAAATTAAAGGGTCCTTCATTCAAAAAAGAGTCATTCATCCCAAGAAGAGTCATTCATTCCCAAGGGAGTCATTTATTCAAAAAGAGTCATTCCTTTCATAAAGTACCAAAAACCAACAAAAAAGAGTCAGACCATAAGTCCAAAACGTCAAAAAAAAAAAAGTCAACCCTAGAGTTTGCAGAGTCTGCAGCGTCTGCCTTCTCCTCGTTAAGAGGAACCACCTCATTTCCCTCCAGCTCCTGCAGCAATGCAAGCCTCCTTGGCTTTTCAAGTGGCCAAACTCCAGCTATAAACCGAGTTCTGTACTCAGGAGTAGTCTGAATAAGGGAAGGCTCTGTAAAAGGCCTGATCATCTGATGGTTCCTAACCCAAGTTTGAAGAACAGTTCGAGTAACTCCGGAAATAATTTGGGGGCAACTTCAGAAAAATTCAAGTTTCTTCCCCAGTGGAGTTGGACTTCCTAGAGGATTATTTCTAAGTTCTTTACTAGAAATAATTACTGATGGCTTGAGCTTGAGGCCTTGTAAAGTTGAAAAGCCTCTGAAAAGACCCCACATAGCCAATTTGAACCTCATGCCTTACAAAGGGGGGCATTTGAGTCACATCCAATGATTGAGCAGAATTCCTCAAAAAGAGGACACATCTCGTCCATCCGGGCACCTAACCTGAAGACATGAGCTTGTGGATTCCAAAATCTGATACAAGCGTGCAAGAAATCCCAATCCCCAGCTGCGCCTCTAAGAGTAGCATCAGCTCACAACCCAAGTAGCAACAGCGCACCATCCATATCTTCCCATATTGATCCTTTCAACCTTATGGAGACTCTTGGTCCAGTTGTTCATACAACGGTTAAAAAAAATGCCTTTTTGAAAAAATAGAAGAGGACATCATGCATACATATGTACTATTTGTGCTTAACAAAAGTGCAGGTACAGAAAAATCAGAAATGTTGCAAGCGATCCAGAAGTGCCAAAAGGCGTATCTTTTACCCCTCGCTCAAAATTCGCTCTTCAGAAGCCACTGGGCCCCATAAATCATTTTTATGGACCCCAGTGGGGGGCAATTGTGAACACTCGAATTTTGAGGCTCAGAAAGCCAATTTTCTCAGACTACTGAAAACCGGGCCGGACCGGACGTCCCCGGTAAAATTCACCGGAAGTATATCGATATGGTACTTGAAATATCCGGGACGACGTGAGAATCACGGATATGGTCCCGGAATAATTTTTGGAGGTCTCTAGCTCCCGAAAAATCAGTTTGAGCAAAAACCGGCCAAAATCGGCGGCCCGGCCGCCGTGACCCCGGTGGCTCAGCCGCCAAAGTCGGCGGCTCAGCCGCCGTGACCGGCGGTTCGGCCGCCATGGACGGCGGCTCGGCCGCCGTGACCCGCGGCTCGGCCGCCGTACAGTCCGATTTTTGCCTATAAATAGCAGTTCAGATTTTCAGAAATGGGGTTGGACTTTTCCGGGTGGGCCTCATGCTGTCGAATTCTTTTCACGCTTAAAAACGATTAAGAACTTTTATTTGCATAAATCTAACCGTGTGCTGCAGGAAACAATCTGTAATCAAGAATCATAATCCTCGGTTCAAGAAAACGAGATCTGGAACTTCGAAGCGGGAAAATCCTAAGCAAGGTAATATTCTAATCCATCATTTGTCAATTTAAGCATATCATAAGCATTCTATCTTCTTCTCAATTTCTTCTCGGTCAAAGACCTAATCCTTTTAGGTCTAAGGCCTAATGGACTAATCAATCAGCCTCTTTGGCACAAAGACTTAAATTACATCTTTTTGGTACAAAGTACCTACATTTCACAATTAAAATCAATCTGTTGGCACGGAGCCTAAATTACACCATTTTGGTACGAAGTACCTAAAATTTCACAATTTAGCACTAAGTGCTGAAATTCACATTTTTGGCATGGAGCCCAACCACACTTGGCCAAAGGCCCAAAATTTGCACTCTTTTGGTACAAAGTACCTAAAATTGGAGAATTTAGCACTAAGTGCTAAATCTCACAAATTTGGCAAAAAGCCCGACAACACTTGGCCAAAGGCCTAAATTGCACTCTTTTGGTACAAAGTACCTAAAATTGCACCATTTAGCACTAAGTGCTAAATTTCACAACTCTGGCATGAAGCCCGACTCAATTAAAATCAACCTTTGGCATGGAGCCTAAATTCCACTCTTTTGGTACAAAGTACCCAAATCTCACCATTTAGCACTAAGTGCTAAATCTCACAAATTTGGCAAAATGCCTGAAAAATGCACGAAGCATACACACACATGCATGAAGCATAATTTTCATCGCCTTTAAATAGGCTTTTCCGAACTACATGGGCTTTGATCTCCTATTCAAACGGGAGTATGTAGGCATGTTTGGGATTCACCCCAAATAGCAAGTCCACAAACTACCAACAATCTTTTTGTCTTTAAATTTGTTCCATTTTTGCAAGTTAATCAAAAGCATGACATAGTCCCCGAATCCTCCTTGGGTTCGCAGACTAGAAGCCTTTACATTGGATGCATTATTGGAGTCAAACAAGGGTTTTCTTAGTTTTTCCCTTCGAACAAAATAAACTGAGTGGCGACTCCCAACAACGAGTGAACGTTCGCCCGGATCCTTTTCGGGCGGAAAACCGAGGTTCACAGCCTCCTTTTACTAAGTTTGATGCAACTAGAAATTGCCACTTGCATGTTAAGCAATACATCACTACCACGCAGTCTGCTAGAGCTACCAAGGCTTAAACTTTAAAGTATTTTATGCTCTCATTAGATCCTATTATACAAAACTGGTTCAACTCCTTAAAGGAAAGTACTCAAAAGAACTGAGATTTGTTGTACGAAGAATTCATCCATCAGTATGGGTACAATATTGAATTGGAAGTGACTCTGATGGAGGTGGAAACTATTTGGCAGAAGCAAAATAAGAACTTTGTTGATTATGTGAAGAGGTGAAGAAATAATGCTACACTTCTCAAAAGAAGACCTGATGAATCTAACCAGATTAGAATGATAGTGAGAAGTGTCCAGCCCACCTCCTTGAGAGACTGTCTCGTACCCTAATTAGAGATTTCAAAGATCTTCTCCAAGCTGACTTACATATGAATATGAGAAAGGGGGAAGAACTATTTTGCTGGAAGAAGGAATGTGAAAGGAAGTTACTAATTTGGTGGCCAAAATACACAAAAAGCGGTGGATGTCAATGCAACTACTGGCCAAGGGAATAGAAGACAGTTTTCATATCTAAGAAGACCTTTGTCCTGGATTTTCAATAAACTACAAAAGAAATGGCTGTTACATCCATTGGCACCTCGACTCTTGCCAAATCTATAGGCACCAAATTTTGATGCTAAAGCTTTCTGCCAATTTTACCAAGTGCAAGGACATGCGACAGATAAATGTATTTGGTTAAAGTTGGAATGGTTTCTTTTTTAGATACTGACTTGCCAAAAGACAGAAGAGACCACATCCATCCACTTTTCATTAAGCTGGAGGTCAAAGGAAGAACAACCCCTTGTGTCATGGTCGATGATGACTCTGCTATAAATATTTGCCCACTTAAGATTTTGCCAAAGCTTGCATCATTACTTATGATCTAAGTTTGTCTGATGTGACAATCTGAGCTTATGACAACACTAAAAGACAAGCTGAAGGAACCTTCAAGACCCTCGTAAAGGTGGGTCCAATTGAATTCATGATAGAATTTATGGTTCTGGATATACCAATCACCTTTGCATTACTATTGGGATGCCTATGGTTTCACCCTCTTGGTGGAGTCCTCTCCACACTCTATCAAAAGAACAAGTTTCCAAGTGATGATGGGATGATAATAATTAAGGTAGAAAATAGTGAAGCTGTTAACTTTCTTATAGTGGGAAAGGCCCTTCAATGGTTTCTAAGTAGCTGGCATTTCTGAAGATATGATAATAGACTCTAAAATTTTGACCATGATGAAGCAAATGAAGTACCTGCCAGGAACCAAACTTGGAAAAGGGAAAGCAGGTGCGATAGCGCTTCCAAATTTCAAAACTCATATATCAAAGAAGGGGTGAGGTTATGAAGGATCAGATGGTAATACTCTGCTCAAGGGAAATAAGAAGATGAAATTCCCTCCACTTGAGGAAATATTTGTCAAAGCTCCAAAGTTGGGACTGCTATAAGGGAAACCAGAGCCTATCATGTTCATAGGAAAGATGATCCCTATGTTTGAGATATTTGCTGATATTACTGAGCTTGCTGAACAGGTGAAGGAGACCGTCCTATCAGCTGATAAAGAGAAGAAGAAAGCTGACCCAGAAGTCCTGAAGACTCTAGAAGAGATTGCCGCAGTCATTGAAGATCAATTTGAGAACTTGGCAATAAATGATAATAAGAACATTTTATTTTAATTTTGATTTTGATTTGTCTGCTCTTTTTGAGGATGATGATGTTTTCTTTTTCAAAATAAATATAATAAAGTTTGTTTTTGTTTATTTGTGTGATATTTTTCCTAATGGTTATATACATTCATATGGTAATCACATGAGCATTTTTAATATCAACTGTGTTGACACATAATCATTAAATTTTGGAATTCCTAAAAACCCTAAAAATATTAGTATAGCGTCTAACCTTACTCCTGAAGAGAGGGAGAGATTTGAAATAATATTTAAAAAATACAAAGAAGTTTTTGCTTGATCTTATAAAGATATGCTGGGAATTGATCGAGATATAGCTGAACACATGATCCCAACCTATACCTATATGAAGCATGTTAAGCAGAAGTTGAGGCACCTAAGATCGAAATTGACAGAGTTGATAAAAGAAGATGTCACCAAGTAGATACTCGTGAAATTCTTAGAGGTAATTGAGTACCCTGACTAGCTAGCCAACATCTTCTCCTTACCAAAGAAGGGTGGAATGATTAGGGTCTTTGTCAACTACAGGGACATGAATAAGGCTTTCCCTTAAGGATGACTTCCCTTTACCCCCATATAGATGTTATAATCGATAGTGCATCCTCTAGTGTTCTACATTAGTTTGTAGATGGATTTTTCGGATACAATCAAGTATTAATGGCATAAGAGGATAGAGCAAAAACCACTTTTATAACTACACGGGCTATATTATGCTATAGGGTGATGCTGTTTGGACTAAAGAATGCTTGGGCAACTTACTAGAGAATGACACTATCTTATTCCATGATATGATGTATAAATAGGTTGAACTATATGTTGATGATATGATGGTAAAGTCAAAAACAAGAAAGTAACATTTCCAGAATTTGTAAGTTTTCTTTGAAAGAGCAGGTAAGTATAACATTAGGTTGAACATAAAGAAGTGTATGTTTGGAGTTACCCTAGGTAAGATGTTGAGGCATGACATTAGCCCAAATGGCATTGTGATTTATCCTGACAAAATTAAGACAATCAAGGATATGTCGACCCCTAAGATGGAGAAGAAGGTCTTGGGGTTTATCGAAAGGTTACAATATATAAGCAGGTTCATTGTAAAACTTACAACCGTTTTTGAACCTATCTTTAAGCTGCTCAAGAAGAACCAACTGATAGAATGGAATGACGAGTGTCAAAAGGCTTTTGAATGCAAAAAAGAATACCTATTGAATCCACCTGTCCTGAAATCACCCAAACCTGTCAGACCATTGATACTGTACTTAGCAGTAGAACAAGGATCAATAGGAGTAATGCTAGCTCAAGTAGACGAATTAGGAGTCACGCGTGTAATCTGCTACTTGAGCAGAAAACTCCTACCTTATGAGGTCAAGTATAGTGTCATTGAAAAGACTTGTATTGCCATGGTTTGGTCATCTAAGAAGTTACAACATTACTTTCAATCTTATAATGTCCAACTAATTTTTAGATTGGATACAATGAAATATTTGAGAGAGACACCCTCTCTGATTGGGAAATATTGCTGATGGTTGATAATTCTAGAAGAGTCTGAGATTGAATTTATAACTAAGAAATTCTTTAAGGGTAGAGTAGTAGTAGAATTTCTGGCTTAATAACCACTACCTGACAGCGAGGAAGTAATTTTTCAATTTTCAGATGAGCATTTGAAGGCCATAGAAGTGCAAAAATGGAAGATGTGTTTTTATGGGGCAGTAAATAAAAGAGGAGCTAGATTAGGAATAATATTAAAATCACCCAAAGAAGAGCTCATCCCCTTGTCTAAAAAATTAAAATTCAAGGTAACCAATGATATGGTAGAGTACCAAGCATATATCTTTGGTTTTGAAACCTTGATAATGATGAGGGTCGATAGAGTGCAGGTTTTTGGTGACTCATTGCTGGTTGTGTCCCAAGTGAACGAAGAAAGGATCGATAGAGTGAAGGTTTTTGATGACTCATTATTGGTAGTATCCCAAGTGCATGGAGAATGAGAGTTAAAGAAAGAAAGGCTGAAGCCGTACCATGACTACTTAACTATGATGAGAAAAAACTTTAAGGATTTTAGGTTCCTACACCTGCCAAGGGAAGAAAACTAGATGGCCGATGCCCTAGCCACATTAGCTTTGGTACGAGAGAATCCTGTCAAATTATTCTTTAAACATCTGGTTTTGACTAGTTCAACAACTCCTTACTATGAGTATGAAATGGTCATAGAAACTGATATGGATCATGATGCATGGTATGATATTATAAGGCAATTTTTGAAAAATAAGGAATACCCATTTCAGGCAATAAGAAAGGAAAGAATAGAAATAAGGCGTTTGTCTTTATAATATATCACCTTCTAAAGAGAATTGTATAAAAAATGACCTGATGAGGGGGGGGGGGGGGAGGGGGTACGTATGAGATGTTTAAGGAAGTCTAAAGTTGAATAAACCATGTCGAAAATATATGCAGGGACTTGCGGACCTCACATGAACGGTTTAGCCTTGGTTAAGAAGATAATCCGACAAGAATACTATTGGTTGACCATGGAAAAAGATTATTTCAATTTTGTGTGGAAATGTCAATAATGTCAGCTGTATAGAAACTTGAATCATTTGCCTCTTGACGGATTACATTCTATGTCTTCACCCTTGCTGTTCATGACTTGGATAATAGACATTATCGGGGAAATACATTCGATAACTTCAAATGGCCACCACTACATATTAGTAGCAGTTGACTACTTTTCGAAGTGAGTTGAAGTAGAGTCTTTCAATAAATTGAGGGTAAGACAAATGGCTCGATTTATTAAAAGAAACCTCATTTGTAGGTATAGAATTTCGCACAGTGTAGTGTTAGATAATGGGGTATAATTTCAGGGAGCTATAAGGGATTTGTTTGCCAAATATCGGATCAGTCATCGTAGATCTTCCCCATACAAACCATAAACTAATGGTGAAGTGGAAATGGCCAACAAGATGATTAAGTAGATTTTTTCTAAGATGACCAAGATATACAGAGACTGGTTAGACATGTTGCCTTTCGCTTTATGGGGATATAGAATAAGTGTGCGAATTTCGACTAGAATGATGCTATTTTCTTTGGTCTATGGAATGGAAGCAATGTTTCCTATGAGATTGAGATCAAATCGTTAAGGGTGGTATTGGAAGCGGAATTTCCTGAGACAAAATGTGTAGTTAAGAAAGATAGCCCGAGCTTATAATAAAAAAGTCCATATTAGAAGACTTAAGGCTAGTGATCTAGTACTAAAACAATATAAAGAAAATGTTCTTGATCCAAGAGGAAAATTTAGACCAATTATAGAAGGGCCCTATGTTGTGAAAGAGGTAATAAAGAAAGACACGATCAAGTTGTTAGGCATGGATAGGAACGAGTTCAACGAACCAGTGAACATTGACAGGATGAAGATGTTCTATATTTAAATATAAAAAAGATAAAATAAAATAAAAAGAGGGGCTTGCTAGGTTGAAAACCTAAAAGGGGGGCCTAGGCAAAAATTATAGTAGCCCGCTAGTTTCGAAAATCCAAAAGGGAGTGCTAGACAATAATTAGGGCTAAAATGAAAGAAAATTATCAGTTAGAAAACCTGAAAGGGATGGTTGGTGATAGGAGTGATTTTGTGTATGATGGGTTTATATTTTTTATTTGTTTCCAATAAAATGAGACAGAGTTAATAATAAAATTATTTTATTTGCATCATTTTGAATATCAACCAAAATGATAGAACAAATCATATAATAGCAAAAAGTGATGACAAATCATAATAAAAAGAAAATGTCTTTCATCCTAACATCATTTTATCTAAAGACTGACAATTGTTGAATTCATAGCAGTTAATAAATGTAATGTACAAGCCATCTTTGCCTCAGATGGTCTAGAAAGGCTTTAATCAACAAGGGCATGTCCAGGTCAGCAGTAAAATCAAAATCCCAGAGTTGGGCTCCATACTGATGACCAAGATGGAGAGGATCATAGAAGGTACCTCAATGAAGGGCATCAGGTGAAATTTACATCAAATATGTTCAGGTGGTACTATGGTTGATTTTCCACCAAGGTATCTAAAAATGGATGTTGATAATCGCTCTCAAACCGATCCACTCGATCCATTCATCATACGAAGAAGCAGGTTGAAGAAGTTTTCTTGCAGAATGGTGAGGAGGCAAGTATCTTACATGATTTATAGCTGGGGTGTCGAGTTAGTGAAAGGTTTCTCTAGCCAAATCTGAAAAAGAAGGTAAAAAAAAGAGTCCGCTAGGTTGAAAACCCGTAAGGGCAGTCTAGGTAAAAATTAGGATGGTCTGCTAGCTCCAAACACCCATAAGGGTGAACTAGGCAAAAATTAAGACCAAAATAAAAATAAAAAAGTCAAGCTTGCTAGTTTAAAAAAGCCGCAAGGGTAAGCTAGGTAAAATTAGAGCAAAAATAAAGACCTAAATTGAAAACCTGAAAGGGCAGTTTAGGTAATTACTTAGAGAAGCAGAGGACTTCTAGTCAACCTTCTTGAAGAGCCAGTCTTAAATTGATCAAACCTAACCAGGGTTTCAGCTAAAATTAAAGGTATTGGTGATAATCCTCCTTCTATTTGGTCCACGATGTCCAGAAGTCACAGATCAATATCACCACAAGAAGAAACAAGTAAAAATTGACCAAGCAAATATAAGCAGAACATGCATCCCCATGCTTTAATAGGGGCTAAATGGGATGCACAAAAATCAATCAAAAGGCCAAGCAATATTTTCTCACCTCTAGTCAATTGAAGAATTTCAGGTTTTGAAAGGTGAAATAGCATCTGCATTTTTTATGAGCTTTTGATGTTAATATAGGCAATGCCATTTTTATAATTTCTTGAACATCCAAGAATGACTTTAAATTCTTCAATCATAGGACACAACATAAGGTTATTTTTCTTGAAAGTCCTAGATTCTATATCTTAAAAGGAAGCTGTAACATGCAAGAATGGTTGATTCAATTTGATATTTTGAAAGCACTTCAAAGTATTTATTTAAGACCAAGAAATTTGTTCCCAATGTGTAGCTTCAAGGCTCTTAAATAAATCTTTCATATTCTTTAAATTGGCTTTAGTCATAGTCAAAATTATGAAGAGTAAAAAACTGCTTGATTTGGTAAAGAAGAACCGCAGTGACTATGGTTGAATTAATGAGAAAGGAGAAGGCAAGGTGATTGGAATTGCAAAAATTTAATCAGCGTGCCTTGATTCGAGAATGCTTGTGACTGATGAGAAGGAAATGACGAATTAGTGGTTTAAATAGATGATGGTTTGAATACTGAATTGCATAAAGAAGAAATAATCAATATTGAAATTAGTTTTAGGATCATGGAATTCACAAAGGTTTGGACAAATTCAAAGTCCTAATCCATGACGAATTTGTCAATAGATGCTACTAGTACATGTATGTATATATAAAAGTTATAGAAAAGTAAAGAAAAAGGTCAAAAGTCAAAAAGTTAAAATGTTAATTAATTTATTACAGTATTTTTATTTTTATTATATGTCCAATACAAGTTATTTAAATTACAAGATCATTGGAATGGAGGAGGCAGTCTATAATCAAATAAAGCTCTGAAGAAATCATCACCTGATGGAGGAGAAGGCACATCATCCGTCCAAGATCTACTCGATGAAGGAGCGCTTGGATCTCTATGGCCCTGCAAATTAGCCCTGAAGTAGTCATCACTGGAAAAAGGAGGCATATCATAATCACGGTATCAGCTCGGGGTCCCCTTGAAGTAGAAACACTAGGATCCATCACGCCCTAAAATCAAAATTCTCGAAAGTTCTATACTGACCGATAATATAATCCTTCAAAATGTGCAGTATGTGGATGACTGACATCCAACTCTCGATGGCTAGCACTTAATTCTCGAAAACCGGCATCCAACTCTTGACGGTCGACATCTAACTTTCGATGGTCAACATCCAACTCTCGATGATTGACAGCTAACTCTTCTTGCACTTTTTTATTTTATTCCTCAAGCATTCACTGTGAGCCAAAAAAAAAAGTAAGAACATGCATAATCATATATAAATATAGCATAAACGCATATGAAACAGGATGACAGACCAGGTAATTCAAGTCGAAGCCCTAAGGATAAGACGACATATCTGGATAAGAAGAAAGGAGCAAATGGAGAAAATTGCTACTAAGTCAGAGTAGCATATGATGGGTCGGCTTCTTGGTCAAAGGAACTAGTAGCCTATAATAAATATAAAAGAGAGTCAAAACAAATTTAAGACTGACCAGTTGTGACGGACAATATGTTGTCATTCATTTGGGAAGTGCCGGCCCCGGAGTCATCACGAGGATGGGAAGAAGTCTCTCTTCCCCCTTCCTCATCTTCTTCCTCACCGTCACTCTCTTCTTTTCCTTCCTCCTTTTCCTCCTCTTTTTCTTCTTCCTCTTCTTCCTCCTCAGGAAGCCCCTGGACACCAAAGGGAGAAACTTCAAAATTCAAAAGCCGTGCCTGAATGAATTGGATGTATGACTCAACAGGTGAAAGAAGATAAGGTTCAACATCGTAACCATTCCGAGCATACAACCACAAGTTCTCCAGCATAGATGTAATGTTCAAAGTATATGCCAAACCATTCATCCACTATAAGAAATTGCACATTTTATGATAAATTTTCCAGTGACACATAAAAATTTATCATAAAAAATTGATTAATTATTACAAATTATAATATTGTCACTAAAAATTTTATTATATGACAATATTTTTTGTCACTTTTAATAAATTTTTTGGTCACCAAATCACATTTTTTTTGACGATTAAAAAAAATTCGTAGCAATAGCATATGGAGGTAAAATTTTCCACCAAAAATTTGGAGGAAAATTTTTTTGTGATAATATAATATTTATTGGTTACGATTTTCAATGCCATGCAAATTATAATTTATAGTTACAATATTATTATTCGTCACTAATTTGTTGATTAAACAATGACATATTATTTTGTCATTAATAATTATATTTCGTGACGATAAATAAATATTTGTCATAATTGAATTTTAATGTAAAAATTTATTTTGAAAACTTTTCTTGGAAATATTTAATGACTATAAAATATTTTATTGTTACGATTTTTAATGTCATAAAAGTGTTATTTACAATGACAACATTCTTTACATAACTAATTTCTTGATTAGAAAAATAACAATTTTATTTTGTCATTAATAATTATATCTCATGACTATATATTAATTCGTCAAAATTGCATATAGAGGTAAAAAATTTCTTCAAAAATTATATTTATAGTATATATTTAAATGATGATATAATATTAATTAGTTATGGTTTTTGATGTTATAGAATTGTAAGTCATAGTGACAAATTCATTTACTATTACTAGTTTATTGATCAGCAAAGTGACAATTTTGTTTTGTCACTTTGTCATAATTTAATTAGAAGAAAAAATTCTTCTAAAAATATATTAGTGAGAAATATTTAAATGACGATACAATATTCATTAGCTATGATTTTTAATGTTACAGAATTGCAATTTATAGTTATAATATTCTTTATCGTCACTAATTTATTGATTAGAAAATCAACAATATAATATTATCGCTAATAATAATATATCGTTATGATACACAAAATTCATCAAAATTGCATGAGGAGGTAAAGAATTTGTTCCAAAAACATACTAGTGGAAAATGTTTAAATAATATTATAATATTAATTTACTATATATTTTGGTATCACGAAATTTCAATTTACGGTGACAATGTCATTTACTATCACTAATTCATTGAATTGAAATATGAAAATATCAATTTGTCATTAATAATTATATATCGGGACAATATATTAATTTGTTACCATTGTAGTTAGAGTTAAATAATTTCTTATAAAAAATTATAGAAAATATTTAAATGATAATATAATATTCATTATTTATGATTTTTAATATCACAAAATTGGATTTTATAGTGACAATATCATTTTTTGTTATTAATTCAATGAATTGGAAAAGTAACAATATCATTTTGTCACTTATAATCATATATCACGATGATATAAAAAATTATTGATAAAAAATCATATATCTCCATAATTTTTGATGTCATGAAATTTTAATTCACAGAGATAATATATTTATCGTCACTGATTCATTGACTAGAAAAGTGACAATTTTGTTATGTCATTGTTAATTATATATTAGTGAGATACATAAATTTATCACAATTACATTTAAAGGTAAAAAATTTATTTAAAAAATATATTGATGAAAAGTATTTAAATGAAGATATAATATTCATTTTCTATGATTTCTGATGTCACAAAATTACAATTTATAGTAACAACATTATTTATTATCACTAGTTCATTGTTAGAAAAGTGACAACATCATTTTGTCATTAATAGTTATATATCATGACATTATATAACTTTTTCACAATTGCATTTAGAGGTAAAAAATTTCTTTCTAAAATATATCGGTAAGAAATATTTAAATGATAATGTAATATTCATCAGTCATGATTTTGGTGAGAAATGCAATTGTGACAATATCATTTATTGTCACTAATGAATTGATTAGAAGAGTGATAATCTGTTGCTATCTTAAAAAAATAACCCAACTTAACTTCTCTCTTTTCATTTCACTCTAGCCTCTCCCATCTCAGACATATTCTCTCTCTCACTTCAGTTTTTAAATATCCATTTTCAACCACACCCAACACCATTTTCACTCGATATCCTTCAGTTTCTCTCTTTCCTTCTCTCTTGTAACTCTCACCATTCACAACAATCTCTCTCAGTCATTCTAATCAAAGTCTGAAGAAGCAAAATGATGTTATTGCTCAATTTCTTTATCGGTGTTGCTTGATTTCAGAGAGAAAAATAGGTATGTATTTGTATCTGTGTATTATTTTCTTTGTTGGGGCTTTGATTAATTTAGGGTTGCTTTTTCTGCATTTGCCCAATTAATTTATGCATTTGGCCAATTGATGTTTGGATTTGCTAAGTTTTCCAATTGGATATGCATGTACTTGATTTTATTTGTATATGTGCATTTGGGATAGATTTAGGGTTTTGTTTTGTTGTGTTTTTGTTGTTTTTGCTTTTGCAGACTTAAGAAATTTTGAATGATGTTGATTATGACGATGTGCTATAAAATAGGCCAATCTGTTAGAATTAGTAATTGCAGATTGTAGAATTTGGGATGTTGGAATTCATGGATATAGGTATATTTTGTTGTAAATATGGATGAATCTGATAGGTAGTTTAGACTTGTGTATAGTACTAGTCTAGTTTCAAAATGCCAGATTTTTGTTTATGCTAGTTAGCTGGGTTCGGTGCTAGTTTTGTTGCCTTTTTTTATTGCTGAGTGTATAGAATATACAAGAAGGCTTTATTGGGTAAAGGTTAGTAGGTTTTTGTTTTGTGGTCTGATTGGGGCTGAGTATACTTTATGAGATTTTTTACTGCTCCTAATGGTTTTATAATTATTTTGTTGTTGGAGAACTATCATCTAGTTATTGAAATGGCTACTACTGGTCTATATTAGTTTTTTTTAGCATCTGCTACGTTCTTGGTGACTGATTGTTGAAATTTGGGTTAAATTTGTTGATAGATGTTATTGGATGTTATTGATTGTTGAAGTGGATTGCTGCTGCTGTTGTGGATGTTTCTAAGGTTGGCAGATTGTTATATGGTTTTGTGGTTTTAACTTGTGTTGGTTGAGAAGATTTGTTCTTTTTTTTTTTGCTGAGTTTTTCTTGAAGATACTTGCTGGTTATTTTATAGCTTACTGTGTATAGATACAAAGTTCATGTTGGATATAGCCTTAGTTTTAGGATAATGAGTTGGTCTAGTATTTGTATAGTTGCTATTGGCCGGGTTATGCATTCTTTTGGTAATTAATTAAAAAAAAAACTTACAACCAGACGATTAACTCTTGGTATTGGTATATAAGAAAAGTAATAGTACTTGAGCCCTTTCTTTTCTGTACACTTAAAAAGTTTTAAGTATAAAAGTTGACAAGTTTAGTTACTTAAACTAGTATGAGAGGAAGTTATCCATATTGGATGTGCAGTTTATATTTTATGTAATATTAACTGCAACAAAAGACACCTAAAACTATTTATTTTAGAGAGAACAAACAAAACATATGCATGTGGCTGCTCCTTCTTTTGTTACTTTGTCAACTATTAAAATTAAAACTTATTATTCATTGTAAATTATATATTTTTTTATCTTTTGAACATTATTAATATAATAATTTGGAAAAATACTAACTATAATATTTTAATAAATAATTATTAAAATATTATAGTAATCTGAAAATTAATTTAAAAATAATTTTTATACAATTTAAATTTTAATTGACAATCTAGGATCCTCACAACATATGCTTAAGAAAAAGAAAAAAGTATTTTATGTAGCACACTTTTACCAAACATTTTCAAATTTTAACCATTAATAATATAATAAGAAAAGATTGACCAAGAAAAAGAAAGAAAGAAGAACAACAATAATGTCAAGCTATATTGACGAAGAAGAAGTTTTAATAGAAATCCTCAAAAGAAACCAACAAATTTAATTATAAAACTCAGGTCTGTATCTAAATAATGGTGCTATTTAATCACCAATTCAACTTTTATTTCTATACACACTAAATATACTCTTGAGAATAATAACATCTCAATAGCTAAAATTTGCACCTTAGGAACTATTGTTGAACTCAAAAGAAGAAGATTTATACAATACATGCGTAATGGCAGCAGCTCATTTAATCAAGAAATGATCTTTTTGTTAATTTTTCAATCAAGATTTAGTCTCAATATTTTGAGATTGTTGATTCTTGTAATGGGTGTCAAGAAGTAGTAATTTTTATGATGCAATGTATCAGAATCTGATAAATGGAAGTAATTTTGCTATAATATATAGTATTTTTTTTACATTCAATGAGAATTTGAATTAGTAATCTTATTGAGTGAGTTTTTTAAAGATGCAATGAGAACTATAATTAATAACCTTATTGGACTTCATTGGATTAAATATGTCAAGAAATTTTTAATAACCAGAGTAGTCACTCGACTTAAGGAGAATCCTTCAAAAATAGAGGTTTTTAAATCTTTAGATTACATTATCACTTCTCAGTTACAAAAAAACTAATTAAAATTGCTTAGCATGAAAACTTTCTTTTCTAATTAGTCTGCCATTTTTTACTAATTTTTAGGTTTGCTAGATATATAGACTAATAATAATAATAATAATAATAATAATAATAATAATAATAATAATAGCATTAATGCCATTTTGATGTATAAATGTCATATACACATCATTATCTGAAATTAATCATTAGAAATTTATTTAATATATATATATATATATAACCTTTTCAATTAACATATAAGCTGATTCAAAAATATTATTAATCAATTGAAAAAAAAGACAAAATTTGTCCAATAGCTAATTGTTTGAGTTGTTATACGTTAATAAGAAAATGATATTGTCAAAAGTTAAACTGTGACCTTTTGGTTTTAGTGTTTGTTTTTACCCTAAACTTGATAGCTTTGTGAACCAGGGAAGTTAGTTTTTAACTTTTTAAAACTACAATCAATTTGTAAAACTTTGAAACTACAAGAATGACCTTATAATTAAACTGTGAAAGTTCTACTAAAGCAAATAAACTATTCGATGTTATTTATTTATTACTTGGGGTTAGGGACATGTCCATCATAATATAATTCACAAGACTCATGTCTACTGGTAAAATAGTATCAGAAGTGTTTTTCTTTAAAATTCAATGTTATACTATTATTTTTCTTATTGTTTTTGCTATATGCATATGTTTACCGATATCTAGAACATGTGCTATCTAGAATACTTAGTTAATTGTTGATAATGTTCTTGATTTATTTTATATAAAGTGTTTTTATTTGTGATACGTTGATGCAATCTGCATGATATAAGGGGGAGATATTGGAAGTATTTTTTAATTATAGGTACATTAGAAATTAATTTGGTAGTTACACTTTTAGGGGAAATTCTACAAATTTTTTTTGCAGAAATCTAGATTTTTTTTTATTTCTTTACATAATTTTACAAAATAAGTAACAAAATAAGTAATAATAGCTTATTTTGGTACCTTAATTTCCCCAAGTATATTTGCCAAAATTTTAAATTTGAAAATTTGAAAACTTAAATGCAAAAAATTTTATATTTGCAAATTTGAAAACTTAAATGCATAAAATTTTCATTATATCATCAATTTGAAAATATATTATTGTCCAACTATCATTGTTTGTTCTATTTTGTACTTTGTTTTGCATACTTGATTGGATGAGTACCAAGACATATTGTTCCTAATTATTGAGGAATTAAAGGGTTAAATGTTGAATAACATGATTTATGTTCCTGTTGCCCAGTTTTGAAAATAATAGGATTGTAGCTTGTGTTTTTTCTTTATGAACTGTACATATAATGTAAAGGATATGCACATCTATAATATTGGTTGTCTTGTTTTGATTTAAAAGGATTGGGAAGCATAGTTGAATGTTAGGAAGGTAAGAGCTTAGGCTACCTTTAGTAAACCAGTTTAGAGTAGAGTGACTTATATGTAAAACCCTTGGTTTTTGAATAATTTTAAGTTGCCCTCATATGTTGTTTAAACATAATTTGATTGTTTGAATGTCCTTTTGATACTCAGGACGACGAGACGGTCGTTTTGAGTATAATATTGTATTTTTGGGTGCCGAGGGTATTTTCATCATTTTTGGATTTTTGTCGTTTTCGGTATTTTTGGGTATTATTATACGTAAAACATATTTATAAATTATTTTGGGTTAAAGTTTGAAGTTAAAAATAAATTTGAGTTGATTTTGTGAATTTTATGGTTTTGGGTAATTTTTAGGAAAATATATAGTTTGGGGTGTTTTTGAATTAAAATAAATTAGTTTGGGGTAAAAATATAATTTTGAAGAGTTGTTTTCCTATAAATAGGCCTAAAATCTGATGGGGGTAATGTTAGAGGTCTTCTATTTTCGGGTGTTTTGAAAAAAAGAGAGAAAAATAGAATTTTTGGCAGAAAATCAGAGCCCCGTCGTTTCGTCGGTGCGCGCGCAGGGTGCCAGTGTCGTTTGGCATAGGAAGCTTGTCGTTCGGCGGAGTAGCACGAGGCAGGGGATTGTCTTTCGGCGTCTGGCATTCCGTCGTTTCGCGTGGCGCGGCATGGCTCGCCGATGTCGTTTTGCTCTCTATCCAGCAGCTCGAAATTTTTGAGTTTTTGGGTTTTTGAGGTTTTTCTTGATTCCTTTTGCATTATTTCGACTTCCATTTGATTAATTCATATTAGTATCATATTGGGTTGATATTTTCTTAATCAATTTGGCTAAATTCGAATTATTATTTAATTAAATTGATTTTTACAAAATAGGTTAGGTTTTGGGATTTTTGTTGTTTTGATGGATTTTAGTGTTGAATTAATTGATTAGGCTAGTGTGTTGGGTTCTGGAACTTGATGAATGTATTGAATTAGGGTTTGATTGAATTGATTTGAGTATTAGGGTTTTTAAATTAATTGTTTTCTTTGAGTTTTTGGATGATTTAATTTTCTGCTGAAGTTTGATTTTAATGCTGTATGTTGCTCGATTTTTAATTAAATATTGGAACATGATAAAAATATAAAATTTTAATATGTGGCTCGAAATTGAGTCTAGTTTATGAGAAAAATAATTTTTGGGATTTTGGAGCATCGAATATTTCTGGAAAATTCAAGATTTCTACTGTTGTCTGATGAACTGTACTGTAGGTGCGATTGCATCATCTGTAACTTTAGAAATTCATATTAAAATGTGTAAAAATGTTTTAGATTTGATTTTTATATATGTTTAATTTCTGGAAGTCTAATTTACAAGAAAAATATGTTGGGTTATGTTTCTATTGTTATATTTTTGAAATAATTAGATCTTTCTACTGCTGTCAGTATACCTTGTGAGCTGTATACTGTTATGAATAAAAATTTGGTTGAGGGAATTCTAAGTCTCGAAAAATTATGAAATTTTGGTAGGATGCTTTTAAGACATCAAATTAACTTCTGATTGAAAATTATAAATTTTTCATATACTGGTTAATTGTTTTGAATTTTACAAGTTGACACTCGTTATTCAGGTTTTATCGGTAAAATTGTATTTTGTGAATATTGAATATTTAAATAAGGTATTTGATGAATTTAAATTGTAAGGACTTTTTAATGACATTTTATATTTTGGAAAGAAAGTTTAAAGGTGTGGTATTGTGATAGTTAAGTTATGATTGGTTGCCGAAAATGTTTAACCTTTTTGTGGAAACTATTGAATTGTGTGCATTATCACGTCATGCATTCCCATTTGCACTTGCATACATTTGTAAGGGTGGTTATTAATTGATGGTTAATGGTTAGGCGGTAGTCCAGCAGCACCTCAGACTTAGGGTGGCGGATTGCTTAGCTGACTGTTAGACCAGGTAAGTTCTATGGGTGTATTTGAATTGTTTGTGTTGTGCTACTTGCTAACAGCTTATATATATATATAAACCCTTCTTATAATATATTATCCTTTCTATATATTCACTAGTATATTCTTTCGAACACAGCCTCGCATGTTTTAGGAGATAGAGAAACTTGCATGTGATTGTATTTATGTGAGAATATTGAATTTGATATTACTTGTGCTGTGTGATGGTGTGTCATGAAGGGGAAGGAGGCTACTGAGGCTTAATGCCTATACTGCTACTGAGGCTTAATGCCTATACTGTTTACTGAGGCTACATGCCTAATTACTGATTACTGTACTGTACTGAGGAATTATAAGGGCGGATGTGACTGATATTATACTGTACTGTTTACTGATTGGTGACCCCGACACACCATCTTGATTGCTTAATTTGTGATTGTATTATATGTACTACTTATATAACTATTAGATGTTTCTCTGCCTCTCATAGACTTACTGGGCGTCTATAAAGCGCTCACACCCTTACAGATTGTCTTGCAGGTTTACAGTGATTGTCTTCGTCTATCTTCTTTCTCTTCTTGGCGAAGTCGATCAGGTTTTCTGTTTGTGTTTATCTGTCTTTCTGCTTAGAGATTTCCGGATATTGAACTTTTGGGCGGATTGAATCCGAATCCATTTTTGTGTAATAAATAGAACTTGTCTGCTTTAGATATCCCGAATGATTTTATTGTGATTTGATTATATTGATGGTTTGCATTTGAACTAGGATTGCGGATTATATAAGTATTGAACTGTTTTGCATTTAGACTGTTATGAATATTTCTAAGGCTTATGTGGTCGGACTTCGGTTTGGCTGCATGCCGGTCGTGGCCCCCGGGTTGGGTCATGACATTATAAGTGGGAAGCAAGCGGATTATGGAGTATGGTTGAATGGCACCTGAATGTGTCTATATACCATTTTCTCTTCTATGGCAGCTTTAATTTGCTGAGGTTGATTTGTAGTTTTGACAGGTTTTGTGGGATTTCTAATGAAAATGTAGTATTCCATGTTATGTGATAACTCTTGTCTTAGTACAAAGAATTGCAATGCCAATTTGGTTTTAAGAAATGCATAAATGGTCTTGCTATTAGTAGTGCAATTGTAAGAAATAAGTGAAGTGTATATCTACTATATTAAGAAGAGCTTCTCTTTGGGAATTAACCATGTCATCTGTTGATGTTTTTTATGTTGGGAGTTTTAAAATTTTTTAGGTGTAATTTCTGTTGTGTTTGTGTCCATCAGTACTATGTATGACATGGATGTTTTCTTTGTATTGAGGAGTTGGTATTTTGGTTAATGGGGTGGTAAATGTTGATCTTTTATTGTAAATATTTTCATACAAAAGAACACAAATAAGTAGTAGTAGAAATATTTATATGTTCATGAATACTCTACTCTTGGTTCTCCTGAGGAATTGAATGTATCTCCTATGTTTGAGATGAGATATTTATTTTGGTCATTCATTATTTAATTACTTTCTTTTTAGTTGCTACTAATGATGGATTCTTATTTAATTGCATATTTTATAGATCATTGACAATTATACAAAATGCAAGTTCAAATAAAAACATATATTTGCTGAAGAAATCTTAGCATATTGCTTTCTTTTGTGCCTTTTTTTATTGGTTAAACTCTGGATTTTGGTTTAGCGAACTAGTATTTAGTGGTAAACGATAATTTATTTTAGTTAATATATAACATATTAGTTTTTTTTTAAATTGCTCTCAAATGATTTATTATAGATTTAATTACAGTAATATTTTTGTCACATTAAGTTAAGGAATTAATGATGATTTATAATTTTGTTATGTAATATTGTATTTTTGTGACAAAATATATTATCCTATGATAAAACCATTGACAATATATATGTCACTAATATTATTAAAAATCTAATAACACTATAATTTTGTAACCAAAAGAATAAGCTTTTGTGACGAAATAATTTTCTCGTCATTTAGAGCACTATATATAATGAAAATTTATAATATTAAATGACAAATTTTACATTATAATGATGATGGTAATTTTGTCACTATATAAATTATCATGTGTTATGACATATATGTTGTCGTCACTAAATAAAAATTTATTATTGACGCAAATAATATTGTTATATTTACTCACTTTTTAATGATGCCTAAAATATTAAATGACAAATGTAATATTATAATTATGATAATAATTTCGTTGCTAAATATTATCATATATTATAGCACATATATTATCATCACAAAATAAAAATTTATTGATGACGTAAATTATATTGTCGTATTTAATCTTATTTTTAATGATGATATACAACATTAAATGACAAATATTATATTATAATTATGACAATAATTTTGTCACTATATCTTATTATATATCATGGCATAAAATTATTGTCACCAAATAAAAATATATTGATGACATAAATGATATTGTCATAATTAATCAAATTTTTAATGAAGAAATATAACATTAAATGATAAATATTATACTATAATAATGACAATTATTCTGTCGCTATATATTATTACATATAATAATACAAATATTATCATTATCAAATAAAAATTTATTGTTGACGCAAATGGTATTGTCATATTTAATCTTATTTTTAATGACGAAATACAATATTAAATGACAAATTAACAACACAAATTATGATAAAATTTACGTCACTAAAAGTAATATAATTTATGACGATGGTGTAGTTTTGTCATTAAAAATTAAAGTTATAATGACAAAAATAAATTTTGTCATACATACAAAATATTACGAGGTTACAATGACAATCTTCATGATGCTGAATTTTCGTTATAAAAAAATTTATGACAAAAATATAAGTTTACATGACTATTTTAAGCGTCATTATTTATCAGATTTCTTATAGTGATCGAAACCCTCTGCTGCTTGGGACCAAGGAACCAATCTTGTACCCTCTCACCAAGGAATCAACTGCTCAAAATTGGACCGGCAATGACTAGACTGATGTTTTGATAAGGCAATATAACATTCATAAGGGGAGTTCAGTTGGCACGGTCTCCAGCACTCCACCAAGCCACATCAACCTGCAAAAATTACAAAAGGTAAAATGACTTCTCCATAAAATTTTAAAGTATACTAACACTCTTTTATATGATTCCAGTTTAAGAGACTCAGATGATAGCATTGGGAGTGCATGTGATGAGAGCCAGGTACCATTGTATGTCTAGATAACCATAAACTTAGCCTTGAATACTTAACCCTTTGTCGGGAAATGCCGGGGACTCTCATAAGGTTATACTCATACGCCTAGACCTATAATTCTTATAAAGCTCAGATTCACGCAAACACCAAATTTTGACTAACATTGGTGGAAAATGGTACCTCAACAATGACCATAAAAAGCCGACAAAAGACCTTTTGTTCCTACAAATTTTATCAAATTTGTGGTACAGACAGAACATGCCAGCCTCTCCCCAACTATAACGTGGTATAAGATCTAAATCAGCAAGAGACTGCAACACTAATAAATGGATAACAATCTCAGTATTGCAAAAGATAGTCGACCCTAACAAATACAGCAAGAATCTTCGAGCATATTGCTCGGGCATTTTCCCACGAACTGGTTGGGCATAGCCCATCCAATGTTCTTGAATAGCCTCATACTTTATTTTAAAGGGCACTTTTAAGGAGGGCTCTACACCTATTAGTTGTCGAATTTCATCCTGTGTAAAGATGTTGTCAGTGAAAGGAACCGAGATGCTGTGATACTTAACGCCGGTTATAGCTGTAAAAAAAGGTAGAGTATAAATAAAAAAAAGAATAGGTCAAGGTCAGGATAAAGAAAGACATCTTCGTCAAATTGCCTAAATTATTGTTCTAAAGGTACATAACACGAATCACACGTGCACAATAAATTAATATTTGTTATTGGTCTAAATTTATACATGTGTAAAAATATTTTAACAGTACAAATATTTCTCCATGTAGTGGGCAAGGATATATAAGGAAGTACTAATTAAAAAATAGCTAATTTTTTTTTTACAAATTTTTGCTGACCGATGAAATCAATTTTTGCAGGTATCTTGGGTTCAGAACCTAAATCAAGTCTCGAGTCCAGAACCCAAATCCAGTCCTAGGTCTAAAACTCAAAAACAGTCTTAGGCCTAGAACCCAAATCAAGTCTCGAGTTCAGAACTCAAATCCAGTCTCGAGTCCATAATCCAAAATTAGTCTTGGGTACAGAACCCAAATCAAATCACAGGTCCAGACCCCAAATCAAGTCGCGAGTCTAGAACCCAAGTCAGATTACGAGCCCAAAATCTAAATCAAATCACAGATCCAAAACTCAAATAAAGTCACAGGTCCAAAATCCAAATCAAATTACGGGTCTAAAACCCAATCAAATCACGGGTCTAGAATCCAAACTAAGTCTCAGCTCTAGAAGCAAACCAATTTATGAGTCCAGAAATCAAAGCATCCAAAGATCTATCAAATTGCTTTTTACTTTCTAGATAAATTTAAGATCGTTCAAGCAAGGGCCAAGACTGTAGACCCCTAACTTTGACCCTAAAGTAAGTTCAGTCATAGTTAAAATGGAAAACCTAATTCGATCCAATTTTAAACTCAGTTGGTCCTGAATCGGGTCTAACCCAATCTTAAAATTCCAAACCAAGCTAGTCCAAGCTCAAAACATAAAATCATGACAAACTGGCCAAGCCAATTCTCCATGGGACTTAAAATTTGGCTTTTAATCTTGATTTCGGGGTAGATTAAGCTTCCTAATTGGGTTTAACTTTGAATTGCTTTTGGATAAGAAAAAATGATTTGAAATTTAGGGTTTTGATTAAGCCATGTTTTGCTTATAAATACAAGTTTAAAATAAAGGAAAAGGGGGAGCAAATGAAAGGAGCAATCAACACAAGTAAAGCAGTTTAAAAACACAACCAACACATATCAAGCAATCTAAAGAGAAAGTAGCTAAACAAAGCAATTGTCCTCAAATTACATCAGGTCTCTAACCAAAAATCTAAGTTGACTCAGACAGAAGGCAAATAGCTTGGTTCAACAAATTAATATTGGCGAAGCTAACAAATGGAGGTACGATTCTTATTAATTTATCCAACTGAATTCTTTGATGAGTTTTAATATTTGATTTATTGTATTAACAAGTTATACATATGATAAATGATCTTATTTTCACACTAAGTTGTAGATTTATGGCTTGAACCAATCAAAACACTAATTCTATTTTACATCTTATAATTATATCATAGGATCTTTAACGCGAGTCTTAAATTTTAATCTTGTACACAGGACTTTAGTTTTAGGCATAAAAAACCCAAGATTAACACTAAAACCCTAGTTTTCAAGATAAAACACCAATTTTGTATGTTTTGATCCTAAACCCTAATTGCTTGTTTCTGGACCTAATTAGTAAGATCAAACCCTATTTATAGTAAAACCCTAATTTACATTCTAGAACCCCAGTTTACATTCTAAAATCTTAATTTACATATCAAACCCTAATCTCATATGTTTAATCTTTATTTAGCTTAAAAAGCCCTAATTTTGCTAAGAAATCCTAATTTGATTGATGGAAGACCCTAAAATCCCAATTTCACAATTAAAATCCTAATCTTGCAATTTAACGCTAGTATAATGGCGGAACTCTAATTTTAATTGTTGATCTATTATTACTTGTTTATGATGGATGGTACGATTTACTTGTTTAATTGAATTAGGTTTATTTGTTATTTGTATTTTAAAATTGTAAAAAATATATTTTCGCTTTGTGGGTGTCTTATTTATTTAGTTTGTTTCTTTTATCTTATTTTTGTTTGGGGATTAATGGAAGGGACACGTTTCCACCAATTAGTGGGTGTCCTATTTTATTTACTTATATTTTAGATATTGGACATTGTAAGGGCATGTTTCCATCCTTGGATGAGTGCCTATTTTATTTGTTTTATTTCAGTAATATGATAGATGCTTATTTCTTTTAATCATATGTAATATGGATGATGTCATAATATTTAAGAATTCTATAATATTTAGACCTGAAAAGGAGGTTGTTTCTAATGAACAAAGTGTTAAGGGGGTGCTTGATCACTCTCACATTCCCCATGCATACCCAACTTTCTGAACCCAATAGGGGGTTGGGGATTCTTTAGGAATTGAGTTATCCACTCCTTTCTTTCTTTTCTGGTATGTTTGGATGGTGACTTCATTTCTCTGGGTTTAGGTTCGTGTTCTCTAAAGCCCTGAGCCTAATAGTACTAAAGTCGCAGGAACCATTCCACTAGGAGTATGAGCAAAAATCTCTGCTCACATTAGGGGTTTAGATTTACAAAACTAGGGTTTAATTTGCAATTAGGGTTTTAGTTTTACAAAACTAGGGTTTAACATACATTAGGGTTTTAAGTCATGATCAAGCAAAATAAAGTAAAATAAAATAAACTTTGCAAAATTATTGAACAGATAACGATGTTGACTTGTTAAATTAAATAAAGAAGAGTATAAGAAGACCAAACCGATGTTTTTGGTTTTGCCAAAAGTTTAAATGTTAAAACAAGCCTCGTAATTAGATCGGTACAATTGCTTTTACCTTGTACAAATTTTGTGGGCTTGGATAAACTATAATTTGGTTGAACAATGTGGTTCAAGGTTTTTGTGTTTGCTTTTTTCTCTTTGTGTCTTAGGTCAGTTGTTGTATATCTTTCCCCCCAATTGTTGATTCATTATATCCTTTTTATATCCAAAATTAGGGTGACATTATGCTTAATATCGGTTGAAAAGTCCATATTATATCGGAAAACCTTATGTTTATCTGAATAAGCCCAAGTTTAAGTAGGATTAGGAAATTTAAAAAACTGTCTCATAGCAAATTGGTCATGGTGCATGGCCAATTGACCATGACTAAGACTCATGATTAATTGGCCATGAAAAATGGCCAATCCATCATTACTTTTAGGGCCAATTAAGTAATTTAGCTTTTAAATTGGGATCAAACTTGATTTGGGCTTTTAAATTGGGACAATAATGGTATGGACAAAAAATAAGGGTCTATAACTAGTGCTCGGGTGAGGCCTCACATTATGTAATAAATCAGGGTTCAATTATCCGTAATATGAATTGAAATAAAAACTAGAATTAAAGAACAACTAAACTCGAATATTGTTAATTAATAAAATTGACTAAATAAATTCAAGAGGAAAAGAATAAATCACTAAAGGCTTAGATTAAATGGAGCTCCTAGATTGCTTGAATCTTTCCAAAGCTAACCTATTTCTCCTTCATCTCCATGGAAATCTCAAAACTAATGAAAGAACTTGAATAGAATAAAAGATATTGAGAATAGGGCTAGATGCTTGCTTATATAGTGATCTTTTGGACTTATAAATTGTTAGAAAAGGAAATAGTGAAAAATCTTGGAGGAAATCACACTTTTGACGGCCATAGAATTCACACGAGCATGCAAAATGATCAATAGGGGCATGAATAATTGTACTACTCAAACTCCGCCAAATTTCCCTTAAAATAATGCCAAATTAGAGTGCACGACCGTGCATTTCATTTGCATGACTGCGGACTTACACCTCTGATCTAGCTTGATTTTTTCACTTTTATTTTTGGATATTTTTGTTTTGTTTTCCATGGTTGATCAAATGAAGTATAAGGCTCAAGCAATCGTCTTTTTTCTAAACTTCACTTTTTTTTTTGTCTTCCAATGATATTTTCAAGTTCATGGCCATGCGTGAAGATTTGCGTAGCCATGTAGAGCTATTTTCTTTTGATTCTATGCTCGTTTAGCCTCTTGTTTTATTTGCATATCTTTTCTTCAATTTTCAACAATTTCTAGCCAAAATATGCCCAATCTTCTTACTTTTAAGACCATACTTGAGATAACTAATATTCTAATTTTCACAAACAAAAAATGATCAAATTTAATTGATAAAAATATTAAATTGCAATTATAGAAAAACCTTGAAATTGAATGCAAATATGGTCTTATAATTTCATCTTTAAAAAATAACATTAGCGCCTGAATGATGTTAAATTGTTACCAATTAATATAAGAGTGATTGTCATAATGTTAAATAATTTTTTTTTTATCTTTTTTCTATGTTAATTATTTATTACTAATAGGAATCAAGAAGATTGATAAATATGAGAGAGTATTATGAACATATTTGGTATTATCCACAAATGTGTATGGTCAATTTGAATTTTGTATAATTTTTTTTTTCTCAAAATTATGATATTTCATTTATATTATGATTGTATGTGTGTGTGTGTATATATATATATATATTAATCTCAAAATAAAAACATAAAATTTACACAAACTAAGCAAATTCAAATATAGTTGTATATTATTTAACAACTACTAAATACTTTAATAATTGTAAACAAATAATGTATTTAAATCCATGATTTAACCAAATAATATAGATATGATTTAGATGATTTATTGGAATAAATCATATTGGAATAAATCATATTGAAAAATCATAAAATTTAAAATTTTCATAATTTATATAAATTCATTTTTATTAAGAGGAGTACAATATTATAAAACTAAAATTTTAATGATATTTTTGTAAATCCAATAGACTATCAATTTAAAAAATTGTGTGTTTTTTTTAGTATAGAGTTGGAAAGAAACCTTAAAATATTGAATTTAAAACACAATTATGAAAATAATTTATTATAGCTTATAAATAAAATAATAATAATTTGTTGCTTTATTATGTCTAGAAAAAAAAATTTAAGTGGCAAGCCAATCTTGTGAATTGAAACAAAAAAGAAAAACGAAAAACAAGACAAAATGAAAATCTTATAAATTAAAGAAAAAAATAAAAAAAAAAAAAGAAGGAAAAACAAGATAAAGTGGCAATCATGTAAATTGAGGAAAAAAGAAAAAAAATGGAACGATGAAATTCTGACGAAAGGCTGACATGGCAATTTGTAAAAAAAAATAAAAATAAAAACCACAAACACATCAAAATTATATTTTATGGAAGCTATGAGTTTTCAAAAAATTATATAATATAACGCTTATATTTTTATAGACGATCTTGTGGTTGGCAAAACAATGAATGATATTTTTCCAAAATCCAAAAATAGATCTACTTTCTTACAGAAAAAATTTGCCAAAACTGTACCCTTTTCAAGCAAAAATTGCCATATTAACATTTTGAAATATTTATGAATAAATCCCAAACCAAAGAAAGCTCAACTCACCTAAGACACATTCAGAGAATGTTAGGCACTAAGCAATAGTACAGAAGACAAGCATTGTGCTAATTTTTTTTTTGAAAGGTAAGTACAGTGCTACTTATTTCGAATGATTAGTCGACTTTGTCATTATAAAGTTTGGAAACAAAGTTCAAACATTTTGTGATGAGGCAAAAGAAAATATCAAGATCAAGAGTATACTATTTTGAAGGGAGTTAAATGTTGGGAGATAATCAAATAGTGTGCTATAAGGAGATATATTAATATGATGTATTTTTAATGTTGTAAAATGATGAACACTAAGGTTTATATATGGTTCTATTGGTTGGTGTTAATGGCTTCAAATCTAAATCACTTGTTGTCACTTGGATACATCAGTATGGAATCCAAAGCATTTTGCCTTGAAGTTCTCAATGTTCAACCAGGATCTAGAGCCGCCAGTTTCACATTTTATTTAATAATGATACCATTGTCTAGATTTTTTAATATGTCAATAACAGGTTTGTTTTTTGTACTATTTAGTGAAAACTTGTAACTGTACATTTAGGAAAAGTTTTGTGCAAAGAATAGGGCTAATCATTAGTTTAATGCTCGAAATATCGACTTTTCTCAGTGTAATTTGAATTTTTATGTTGTGTCACCACATTAGTGACACACTTTTACCATTTTACTTCAATTCTATCAAGTTTAGATTTGATGTTGCCCAAGTCTACATGGCACACTAACTTGATAAGAATGAAGTTGATTATGTTGAAGGCGTTAAAATGCACCATTTTTTATATCTCAGACAAAGTCTCGTAATATCCTTTTTTTGTTATTTTAATCCTAATGTATATAATTTTTGTCATTTTTTTTAGAAAAAAAAAACTACTGAAATTCCCTCCATACGTGTTAATTGAAACCTATTTAGCCTAAAAGAGAGATAGACACAAAAATAGAGAAGCCAACATCAATTTAAAAAGTTGATATTATCATTGTACAAAAGTTATATAGTATAAGTAGCTGAAGTTTTTCATTAAATAGCATGAATTATTCTCTAAAACTAATCATTTAGGAACCCAAACAATAGTTTCACTGTTAAGGAAATGCAAACTGGTGGACCTCTCCTGGCTTAACATTGAGAACTTGAAAAGCAAAATGCTCTGGGTTCCAAGATGATGTTGATGGGAAGGAGCCAAGATTAATTCTTCCCTACTTGAATGAATCTATGAGGAGTGACTAAGTAAAATTCAGCAAATAATCAATCAACAATCAGCCTTAAGATGCACAAAACCAATCACACATAAACACAATAATTTTTAACGTGAAAAACCCCTTCAATGTGAAGGATAAAAATCATGGGACCTCTTTTAGTCCAAGTAAAAGTGTTTCACTATCAAAATTAATATTTACAACAACTATAAGCTACTATAATAGCCCTCAAGTAAAGTAGCAACACCAAATCAACCAAATAACAAGAAATAAACAAGAAAATGGAGAAAAATCACCAAAAATAGCTACTGTTTATGCCAATGGATGAGCTCCGGTTGTTCAAATCTAATCTCCGCCGTCAAATTAAATAACAACAAATTCTAAACGTGGTCACTAAATTTCAGCCAAATCTGACCACAAATGACCATTCAATAGTCGAAAAAAGATAAACTGGTCGTTGTTGCAGAAATGTACATGAACAGTAAAATTCGAGCTCCAAATGCTGGAAATCTAATCGTCGAAAACTGATCTTCACCATTCAGAATGAAAAACGATGAGCCCTCTAACTATTGTCCAAATTTTAGCGTGATTGGAGCATAGATGACTGTCAGATTGCCGAAAAATCGAGACTGCTCTGTTGACTTCTTTTGCAGAAAAAAAACTCTTTCTTTTCTCTCTTTCTCTTTCTCTCTTTTCTCCTTTGGTGGCTGACACACTAACACCTCTCACATGCAACATAAGGTTGTTATAAATGCTAAAATATTAATAGCCTATTGGGCCAAAAGAAAATGAGCTCAAATATTGGGGTTTTTCACATAGGAGAGAACCCAAAAATCTAATAATTCTCCCCCTTCCCGACTATGTGAAGGAGTTTGCCAAACCGGCAACTTTACAACATGCCTCAAACTTTTCTCTTGATAAAGTCTTTGTGCATATATCAAAACCATTATCATCAGTATGTATCTTCTCAAGTTCAAGCTGCTTAGAATCTAAAATATCACGAATCCAATGATACCTCATATCTATGTGTTTGGATCTACCGTGAAAATTAGAATTCTTATCGAGATGAATAGCACTCTGAATGTCACAAAATAAGGCATATCTCTTCTGTATAAAGCCAAGCTCATTCACAAACTTCTTCATCCAAAGCAATTCTTTCCATGGTTCAGTTGCTGGAATGAATTTGGCTTCTATAGTAGACAATGCAATGCATTTCTGTAACCTAGATTGCCATGCCACAGCTCCCCCTGCAAAAGTGATTAGATACCCATAAGTAGACTTTCTTGAATCCACATTCCCTACCAAATTAGAATCTATATAACCACTGAGAATAGGCTTTCCAGTCCCAAAATACAATTGCAAACTAGCAGTGCCACGGAGATATCTCAAAATCCAGTTCACAGCATCCCAATGCTCTTTTCCTGGATTAGACAAAAATCTACTAATAGTACCAACTGCATGAGCTATGTATGGCCTAGTGCAAACTATAGCATACATCAAGCTACCTACTGCAGATGCATAAGAAACTTTCTGCATATATTCCTTCTCTTGCTCACTAGAAGGAGATTGTTTGACACTCAATTTGAAAGACATGGCAAGAGGGGTACTTACAGGTTTAGCTTTAGCCATATTAAATTGCTGTAATACTTTCTCAATATACTTTTCTTGAGATAGCCACAACTTCTTGTATTTCCTATTATGAATAATCCTCAAGCCAAGAATCTGCTTTGCTGGCCCTAAATCCTTCATTGCAAAGGACTTGCTCAACTCTTTCATTAAGCTATCAATTCTTGAAGAACTAGAACCCATAATAAGCATATCATTAACATATAGCAACAAGATGATAAAATCACTGTCAGAAAATCTCTGTACAAAAATACAATGATCAGAAGTAGTCTTCTTATAGTCTTATTGAACCATAACTGACTCAAACTTCTTATGCCATTGCCTAGGTGCTTGTTTCAGCCCATGCATACTCTTTTTCAGTTTGCAAACATAATTTTCTTTTCCTTTTACCACAAAACCTTCAGGTTATTCTATGTAGATTTTCTCTTCTAAGTCACCATGAAAGAAGGCTGTTTTAACATCCATTTGCTCAACCTCTAAATCAAGAGTAGCAGCTAATCCCAAAATAACATGAATTGATGACATCTTAACCACTGGTGAGAAAATCTCCTCAAAGTCAACTCCCTTTTTCTGACTAAAGCCCTTGACAACTAATCTAGCTTTATATCGTGGAGATGATAAATTCTCTTCTTGCTTTATTTTATAGATCCACCTATTCTTCAAGGCTTTTCTATCTTTAGGAAGCTTTACCAATTCAAAGGTGTGATTATCAGCTAAAGACTGCATTTCATCTTTCATAGCTGCAATCCATTTTGCCTTTTGCTCACTCTCAATAGCCTCTTCATAGCATTCAGGTTCTTCTCCATCTATCAAGAGTATATACTCATTAAGTGAATACCTGGTAGAATGCGTTCAATCTCAGGTAGACCTCCTAAGTGGAACTTCAGGTTCCTCAACATGTGCCTCTTGTTGATCATCAGCTGCTTCATATTCAGGAGCACCAACCTCATTTGCATTCTGATTATTATTTTACACATCACCATGATTTTGAACCTCAATTGCATCAGGTGTATGAGTTATAGGAGATGGGTCTAAATCAACCAAACTACTACTCCGAGGCTTTAATTTGTCCACCTTATTAATATCTTCAATAGTCTAATCTTCTATAAATACTACATCCCTACTTCTGACAAGTTTCTTCTGATTTAGATCATAACATCTGTAACCAAACTCATCTTGCCTATAGTCAATGAAGATACACTGTCTAGTCTTGGGATCTAACTTAGACCTCTCATCTTTGGGAACATGCACAAAATATTTGCAACCAAATACTCGTAGGTGGTCGTAGGACATATCCTTACCATACCAGAACCTATTTGGAACATCATTTCCCAATGCAATAGTGGGAGTTAGATTAATCACATATGCAACAATGTATAAAGCTTCACCCCAAAAGGAGTTAGGCAATTTAGCCTCTGAAAGCACACATCTGACTCTCTCCATCAATGTTCTATTCATTCTTTTTGCCAAACTATTCAGTTGAGGAGTCTTGGGAGGTATCTTCTGATATTTGATATCCTGTTCTCTGTAATATGCATTAAAAGGCTCACAATACTCACCACCATTATCAGTACAAATACATTTCAACTTCTTTCTAGTTTCTCTCTCAGCATAAGCTTGAAATTCTTTAAATGCACTAAGAACTTGATCTTTAGACTTTAAGGTACGAACTCAAAGTCTTTTAGAATGATCATAAATAAAGGTCACAAAGTAAAGTGCATCATCAAATGACTTTTTCTTCAAAGGACCACATACATCTGAATGTACCAGCTCAAGCAAATCATTTTTCCTAGAAGGAGAATGATGTTTGAAATGAAACTCTCTTCTGTTTTTCAGCCAAGCAATGAACACATCTGTCTAACCTTGCATATTTCAATCCTGAAAGAAAATTTCTTTTAGCTAGACAATCTAGTCCTTTCTCACTAATATGACTCAGCCTCTTGTGACATAATTCTGAAGAGCTATCACCTTCAACTGCATTAACAAGATCTGTAGATATTGAAACTTGCAGCCAATATAAGCCTGAAGCCTTCTTTCCTCTACCCACAACTAAGGAGCCTTTGCTGATTTTACATTTTTCATCATCAAAAGTACTGCAATAGCTATCATCGTCAAGCTTAATAGTAGAAATCAAATGCAACCTAATGTCAGGTACATGTCTAACATTTTTCAGTTCTAATTTTATTCCATTTTGGGTCTCCAAATAAATAGTTTCAATGCCTATCACCTTTGACACTCCATCATTACCCATCTTTAAAACTCCAAATGACCTGGAGTATAAGATGTGAAGAACTCCTTCCTTGATGTAACATGAAAGCATGCACCACTATCAAGAACCCAAGCAGTATCATCATAGGCTATATTGACCATATTCTCTTGATAAACTATAGCCAAATCATCATCTGAAGTGGTAGTGACAACACTCAATATTGTTATCATTGCCTCTCCTTTCTTGCTTCCCTTTGTCTGCTTGTTTTCTTTCTTCCACTTGAAACAATATTTCTTGATATGTCCTGGGTTACCACAATAATGACATTCAAGGTTCTTATACCTTGATTTTGATTTACTCATGCTATTGCCTCTATTTTGATCTTGACTCCTACTTTTACTTCTCCCCCTGTTTTCAGTAACCAAAATTTCTGACTGTGAAGTAGATGCTTCCTGATTTCTTCTTCTTATCTCTTCATTTAAAATATCAGTCTTTGCATACGACATGGCTACACTACTTTCAGGAGCAGAATTAGTCAAAGATACACGAAAGTTTTCCATGAGTCAGGAAGTGTATTCAACAACCAAAGTCCAATAACCTCTTCATTAAATTTGACACCCATGCCAGATAATTGATCAAAGATACCTTGAAATTCATTAACATGATCAAGTATAGAGCTACCTTCTCTATATTGCAAGCGTATAGCTTGTTTAAGCAAAAATAACTTATTATTATCAATTTTGAAGCATATAAAGTTTTAAACTTTTCCCACAAGGTTTTGGCATTTGTTTCATTAACAATATGATTCAACACATTATCTTCTACCCATTGCCTAATAAAATCACATACTTGCAAATGCTCAAATTCTCAATCTTCATTAGATTTAAACTCAGATTTTTGAGAAACAAATACAGGTAAATGCAATCTTTTCACAATAAGAAAATATTTTATTTTTCCTTTCCACTTGTGATAATTTGTGCCATCCAAGAAAAATATTTTTCTCACATTGAACTCCATCATTCAAACAAGCAAACAACCAATGAACTAATGAATGAACTAATGAACTATCTCTGATACCACTTTGATAGGAAGGAGCCAAGATTAATTCTTCCCTACTTGAATGAATCTTTGTGGAGTGACTGAATAAAATTCAGCAAGCAATCAATTAATAATCTGCCTCAAGATGTACAAAACCAATCACACATAAACACAATAATTTTAATGTGGAAAACCCCTTCAATGCGAAGGATAAAAACTACAAGACCTCTCTTGGTCCAAGTAAAAGAGTTTTACTATCAAAATCAATGTTTACAGCAATTACAAGCTACTACAACAACCCTCAAGTAAAGTAGCAATACCAAATCAACCAAATAATAAGAAATAAACAAGAGAATGGAGAAAAATACCCAAAATAGCTACTGTTCATACAAATAGATGAGCTTCGATTGTTCAAATCCGATCTCCACTGTCCAAATTAAAGCACAACAAATTCTAAACGTGCTCACCAAATTTCAGCCAAATCTGACCACAAATGACCATCCAATCGTTGGAGAAAGACAAACTGATCGCTGTTGCAGAAATGCATGTGAACAGTAAACTTCGAGCTCCAAATGCCAGAAATCCAACTGTTGAAAACTGATCTTTACCGTTTGTAATGAAGAACGATGAGTTCTCTAACATATGTACAAATTTAAGTCTGATCGGAGCATAGATAACCTTTCGATCACCAGAAAACCGAGAATGTTCTGTTGACTTCTTTTGCAGAAAAAAAACTCTTTCTTTTATCTCTCTCTCTCTCTCTCTCTCTCTTTTCTCCTTTGGTGGCTGACACACTAACAGCTCTCATATGAAACATAAGATTATTATAAATGTTAAAATATTAATAGCCTATTGGGCCAAAAGAAAATGGGCTCAAATATTGGGTTTTTTCACATAGGAGGGAACTTAAAAACCTAACAATTTGGTATCAGAGCAGTCTCGAATTTTGGGTGATCGGACAGTCATCTATGCTTCGATTAGGCTGAAATTTGGATAGCAGTTATAGAACTCATCATTCTTCATTCTGAACGGTGAAGATCAGTTTTCGACGATTGAAGTTTTGGCATTTGGAGCTCGAATGTTACTGTTTACGTGCATTTCTATAACGGCGACCAATTTATCTTTCTCCGACGATCAGACAGTCATTTGTGGTTGGATTTTGCTGAAATTTGGTGAGCACTTTTAGAATTTGTTGTTCCTTAATCTGAACGATGGAGATCGGATTTGAACAACCGGAGCTCATCCATTGGCATGAACAATAGCTATTTTAGGTTATTTTTCTCCATTCTCTTGTTTATTTCTTGTTATTTGGTTGATTTAGTGTTGCTACTTTACTTGAGAGTTATTGTAGTAGCTTGTAGTTGATGTAAATATTGATTTTGATAGTGAAACTCTTTTACTTGGACCAAGAGAGGTCCTGTGGTTTTTATCTTTCACATTGAAGGGGTTTTCCACATTAAAAATTGTTGTGTTTATGTGTAATTAGTTTTGTGCATCTTGAGGCAGATTATTGATTGATTGTTTGCTGAATTTTACTTTGTCACTCCTCATAGATTCATTCAAGTAGGAAAAAATTAATCTTATGTTGCATAGGCTATTAATGTTTTAGCATTTATAATAACCTTATGTTGCATATGAGAAGTGTTAGTGTGTCAGCCACCAAAGGAGAAGAGAGAGAGAGAGAAATAATGAAAAAAAAGATTTTTTTTTCTGCAAAAGAAGTCAACAGAGCAGTCTCGGTTTTTCAGCGATCTGACAGTCATTTGTGCTCCAATTATACTAAAATTTGGATAGCAGTTAGAGGACTCATCGTTTTTCATTTTGAACGGTGAAGATCAGTTTTCGATGGTTGGATTTTCAGCGTTTGAAGCTCGAATTTTACTGTTCATATACATTTCTGCAACAGTGACCAGTATATCTTTTTCGACGATTGAATGATCATTTGTGGTCGGATTTGGCTGAAATTTGGTGAGCACATTTAGAATTTGTTGTTCTTTAATCTGGACAACAGAGATTGGATTTGAACAACCGGAGCTCATCCATTGGCATGAACAATAGCTATTTTGGGTGATTTTTCCCTATTCTCTTATTTATTTCTTGTTATTTGGTTGATTTGGTGTTGCTACTTTACTTGAGGGTTATTGTAGTAGCTTGTAGTTATTTTAAATATTAATTTTGATAGTGAAACTATGAGCGGGGATTTTCGCTTCCACTTCCGGTGGAATGGTTCTTACGACTTCTGCACTATTTAGGCTCGGGGCCTTAGAGAACACGGACCTAAGTCCCGAGAAAATGGAGTCGCCACCCGGACGGGCTGGAAAAAAGAAAGGGGTGGATGACTCGATTCCTAATGAATCCCCAACCCCTTAATGAGTTCAAAAAGTTGGGTACGTGTAGGGAAGGTGAGAAATGGCCCAGCACCCCCACAATGCCCGGTTCATTGGAACCGGCCTCCTTTACAGGTCTTAACAGTATAAAATTCTTAAATATAATAATATTATCCATATTACACACAATAATTAAAATAAAGCATCAATATATTAAAATCAAAGCAAGGTCTAAGTAAAACAAATAAATGGACACCCATCCAAAGATGAAAACATATCCTTACATCACATGCCTAAATAGGACACCCACCGAAAGGTAGAAACATACCCTCTACATAAGTTCTAAGATAGAAAATCAAATTAAATTACATGAATTTAACTAATGAGGTACCCACCAAGTGGAAACATACCTCTTGCAACATTTGAAAATCTAAATAAGTTGATAAATGTAAATAATCATTCATAATAAATAAATCATTCATCAAAGGTACTAAATATCAATAGAAAGTAAACATCCATCCATGATAAATTAAATAAGCCAAGCATTGAACTTAAATAAATTAAAGCATATAAAATAAATCAAAGCATAATCAAATATAGAATTGAATAAAACAAATAAAAGTCTAAATTATGGCTGCTGTGAGTTTTTTTAAGAAATTAAAATAGATTAAGGTTTTATGTTTTAAAAGGTTGATAAAGCTCTTTGATTAACTAAATTAATATTTGAATGGTGAAATTATGAAACTAAGGTTTGGACACTTTAAAACATTTTTGATTTGTGGTTTATGGCTATTCATTTAATTATGGTTTCAAGCTTACTGTGTAAAATTAAATATTTGCGTTTATATGGTTTTTTAAAGTTTTAAAGGATTAGGGTTTAGAAAAAATTAAGTTTTAAGGTTTTAAGGAGGTTAGGGTTCACTATCTTAGGTTTTGGAGTTGAATTAGGGTTTTAGGATTTTTGAATTTAGGGTTTCGAGTAATGAGTTATTTTTAGGATTTGAAAAATCAATTGATAATTTTATGAATTTTTATGAAGATAAACAACACGATTTAAAATTTATAAAAGCAAAAAAGATGTTTTTAAGTCTTTTGGAAGGAAACATAATACAATTTAGAGTTTTGAAAATTTGGAAAACAAATTTTGGTTTTGGGGTTTTGAAGAAATAAAACTAATATCTTTAAACTTTTAGAAAATAAAACCACGATTTAAGATTTTTAAGCCTTAGAAAAAGTGAATTGAGGTCCTAAAATTTTTGAATTAAAAGAAACAAAGTGATGATTAAGATATTGTGAAAAAAAAAAGAAATTAAGAATTCAAACCTTATTTTGTGGGGTTGCACCAAAATTGCTTCTTGGATCAACCAAATCAAAGGCAGTTGATACCTTTGATGAATTGCTGAATTGATTTTCGGCTCCTCAAAAATCAGCTTGGTTCCACTACTTTCCTTCACAGATTTGGTTTCAAATTATTTCCAATTTCCTCATTAATTTCTGAATACTTTTCCTCTTTTTTGTGTTGTTATTTATAGAGGTTTTTTTAGGGTTTTTTCCTAGTTACTTACGGTTTTCAATATTTAATAAGAAAAGGAAACTGAAACCTAATTGTATTAGGTTTCGAAAAATTTGCGTCGGAAAAATTGCGCTGGCGAAAAAATCTGCCGTAGAAAAAATTGCTTTGGCGAAAAAATCTGCTGCAGCTGCGGGCGAGGTGCACCTACGGGCGGGCGAAGGCCATTTCGCCCGCAAGATTTTCCTGCGGGCGAAATGCCCCCAGACCATTTCTCGTAGCCCGACTTTTTTTTTCCTTTTTTTTAAAATTTTTTTATTATTTTTGAATTTTATTTTTTATTAATAAAAATTAGATAATAAAGCAAAAATTATTTAATTAAGATAACAAAAATTATTTTGGACCAATTAAAATATATTAGACAACACAAAAATTATTTTGGACTAAACAAAATATATTGGACCGAACTGGGTCAAAAATTAAGGGTCTACAGAAACTCTTTTACTTGGACCAAGAGAGGTCCAGTGATTTTTATCCTTCACATTGAAAGAGTTTTTCACATTAAAAATTGTTGTATTTATATGTGATTGGTTTTGTGCATTTTGAGGTAGATTGTTGATTGGTTTTTTGATGAATTTTACTTAGTCACTCCTCATAGATTCATTCAAGTAGAAAAAAAAATTAATCTTGGCTCCTTCCCATCAGATGTATCCAAATGGAAAACAACAAGTGCTTGAGCTTTGGAGGTATCTTCTCCCATTAATGGAACCATATAAACCTTTGGTTTCATGATTTTATGACAATAAAATACAACATATAAATATATCTCATTATGACATACTATTTGATTATCACCCATCATTTTAATTCCCTTTAAAATAGTATACTTTTGATTCTTTTTATCATTTTTTGCCTTATTGGCATAAGCTCCAACTTTCTTTCCAAACTTTGCAATGATAAATTCCACGAATGACTCTAATGAAGTAGTACAATACTTGGTCTTCTCCTCTGATACCTGGTGCTTCACATTCTTCAATGGTTCGCTTTATAACTTTAGCTCCTTTTGATTTGGGTTTTATTGAAAAATACTTGAAAATTTCTGGTAACTTCTTGCTTGAAAAGGGTATAGTTTTAGCAATTTTACGTGACAAGAAACTAGATGAACTTGAAGATTTAGAGAAAATAATATTCATCTTTTTACTTGGAACAAGATCGTCATGTAGAAAGTATATAGTGGTTGTATTGAACATATCATTTTTCTCAAATTGGTTTTCTTCCGACGAATACCCAATCTCATAGAGTGCCCTATCATGTGCTTCATCATCACTAGCTTGAATCTCTGATTCTGAAAAGGAACTTTTATATCCTGCGCATTTGTTTACAATTGCAAATAAATAAGAACTGATCATTACTACATATATATATCTATATATTAACAATATAAATATATAAAAACAACTGACCTGTAGGTTTTAGAAGATCTTGTAGAACCATTGGCAATGGAGTGTTTGGCAGCTTAGATTGCCAATAAACCTCTGCAAGAAATATTGCTCTTCCTTTGATAAGAAAAAGCTGCAAATTAGGTTGATGATGAAACTAATATTAATTTCATTTAGCCTTATGGAGGCAAGTTCTTAATGCTAAATATGTCACAGGGGCTCCATTGATTAATAATTGGAAGAGGAAGTCTTCTATGTCACCAATTTGGAGGGGTATTCTTAGTGCAATCCCTCTTTTGAAGAAAGGCTTGCAACATGTGGCTTGTAATGGTTTATCTATTCATTTTTGGACTGATTGGTGGATTGGAGATATGCCTTTAATTAGTCATGCTATTTTGCCAGTCCCGAAGGGGTATCTAGACCATTATATTGTAGAGTATTGGATAGCTGTGGTTGGAATTTTGATGTCCTCCGCCTGTTTTTGCCGAATGATATATTACTTTCTCTGTTGGCAATACGGCTTACTGCTATCGATCTTGCTTCTGATTCTATAGCATGGTCCACCACCTCCAGTGGTAAGTTTAGTGTCGCCTCGGCTTATGGTTTGCAAATTTCTACTGCCCCTTCTGTTCTGGGTATAGATTGGTCTGTGTTGTGGAAACTCCAGGTGCCTCAAAGGATTCGAAGTTTCTTGTGGTTATTCCAATGGCAGAAACTAATGACTAATGTGGAGCGGCAAAAACGGGGCTTTACTAATGATAATTCTTGTGTGTCTTGTGGTAGGGAAGAATCTATAGAACATCTCTTTCCAGATTGTCCTGATGTATCTGCTTTTTGGAGGGATTTCCTTGATGTGCCATCTTGGCATTTGTTCCGATTATACCCAGCAGATAAGTGGATAGCTTTGTCCTCTAAATTATGCTTTCCTCTACTGCTTGATTGTGATTCTATGGCTGTTTTTGCTATTGGACTTTGGTATATTTGGAAATGGCATAATGAAAAGGTGTTTCAGGTGGATGTTCAGTCTCCACATGCCTTTAAACATCAGATCATGTATTGGGTCAAGGCAAATCATGATGCTTGGTTGAATAGGCATAATGTCAGTCCTAAAAGGAATGTTATTTCTTTTATTTCTTGGTCTCCTGCACCGGATTCTTTGGTGAAGGTTAATGTTGATGGTGCTTCAAAGGGTAATCCTGGTCTTAGTGGTGCGGGAGTTGTTATTCGTGATTGTCTTGGAAGGTGGTTGTGTGGACATATTGTACATCTTGGCATCTGTTCTTCCATGATTGCAGAGCTGAATGCTCTTGTCTTTGGTTTACAGCTTGCTTGGCAGCAAGGCCATAGGAGGGTTGTGGTTGAGATGGATTCAGCAGATTGCCTTAAAATGGCCTCCGATTGTGGTGATTTCAGGCCCAGGTTTGCCAATCTTCTTGGTCAGATTAATTTGCTGATTGATATGAGTTGGGAGGTTAAATTGTTACATGTCTTCAGGGAAGGAAACAAGGTGGCTGACACTCTTGCTAACCTTGTGGTAAGGTCAACACAGGTTGATGAGTATTTAGACGTCCCTCCTTCTGTAGTTCGTGATGATTTGGAAGCAGATCGCCAGCAAATTGCTTGGCCTCGTGTCATAAGGGTGTAATTGGGTATCCCCCTCCTTTGTATTAAAAAAAAATATTAATTTCATTTATAATTGTATAATACACACACACACAAACATTTTCAATAAAATTATGCATAGAATAAATAGTATATGCTTACACAAAATAAGGAAAAGATGGGAAGGAGTTGAAAATACTCCATGTATATATAAAATTGAACTTGAGTAGGAATTTAATATATTGAAATTTGAAACATCTAAGCAAATTATATATAATATAATATATATGAACAGCAAGCCTTCCATGATGCTTGTGAGTTGATTAATTAAATTGTCAAGAAAAGTGGCTGTGCTTCTGTTGCCAAAATTCTCATGACCAAAAGAAAGTCTTCAGAGTAGACTTAGTTAAACGTTACAATATTTTCTTGTGCCAATTTTTTAGCATGTTCAAGGAATCATCAAACTTTTAATTTTTTTTTTAAAATATCAAAATGATTATATATACCGATCAGTCCATCTTGAATTTAACAAAAGAATTAAGAAGCTGTATATAATCAAGTTTCTGTAGAACTCTCAAGTTTAGATAAGTCTATTTACTTAATTGAAATTATAGTTTTTTTTTAAACAGATTATGTCAAGATTTCAAATTTTTTATAATATTTATATTTTTATGATAAATTAATTATTGTGTCAAATATCTTTAATTATTATAGAATTCAAAATGATTATTTTTTATTTTATTATTTAAAAAATAATTTTAAACATGTGTATTTAAACATAAATTAAGTTACAAATATATATAGAGGCTTGATTATTCATTTATTAAACGAGGGAAAGAAACTTTGAATGAATCTAGCTCCAAGTGGCTTGGCTTCTATATTTGCCATCTTTCTGGGTGGAGAATATATTGATTATATTCCAATGGACGTGACAACAATCCGGGGGGACAAAAATTAAGGAAAGCATATAAAGAGATGAGATAGGCCACATATTGATAAGTGCATATTGAACATATATTTTTCTATTAATTTTTGCATGAAATTCAGTTGAATTAATATATGCTAAGCTTGTTTTTGTATTCTAATTTTATTATTTTTTGAATAGAGCTTAGTTTGAGTTAATTTTTATAAGACTTTTACAAGCAGATATTTTAGGAAAATTGGACCTTTAAGGGTTCAATAAAAATTTTGGAGATGATAGAATTTGTGATTAGAAAAGTTTCTTCATGAAATTTATAGATGACATCTCAATATTTCTAAATAAGTCTAGTTCATTAAAATCCAAGTTTGTTTGTGCCTCCAAATGACAAGTCGAAATGAGGTTTGAGACGCTGAAGAGAATAATGTCCGAACCATTGGGAGTAATTAGGTCATATCTTGAGCTTCTGAAATTCAATTGAGGAATTCAAAAGCCTAAAGTCATATAAACTTCAAGGGCTACAACTTTTATGAAGAAGTAAGATCGAGATAACGTTGTTATCGAACTGCAAATAGGCTTGCAATGTACAACTCGAATTCTAGAAGAAGTGAAGTCCAACTAGGAGTCTGTTTTTAGATAGTTTCTTATTGTTAAACAATTGATATTTTATTTTATGAAGGAAAGGAGGTCCAGAACGAATGGATGTAGGTTTGAAACAAGTTTTTTAGGGTTTTATTGTTGAAAAGAAAAATTCAAGAGAGGAGGTTGTGGAGATATCGACCAAGAGATCGGAATTAATCTACAACTGAATCAAAAGAGTTTTTCTTCACTTTCTTTAATTTTTTCTATTTCAGTTTTATTACTTTGTATTGACTATGTTTAATTCAATTAATATGATGTGTTTTATTATTAATATGTGTAGCTAAATTTGTTATTTAGAATTTTGATTAAGTGCGATTGATTGTTTGATATATGTTTGCGATCTATTTTTCTTTATTCCTGTTAATTCTATTATGGAGCTTAATGCTTATACTTGCTTGGCCACCAACTGTATGATTCTAGATTAATTAATAAGTCTGAAAGGAATATTCACTGATTGGAATTAGGTAATAAAATTATAAGAAAATAATTGATATGAGAGTATTCAATTTGACTTGTGTGGAATTATATGAATGATTGGCTCTTAATGAATGGATTATAGATTGTTAAGGTTATTGAGAAATAGGTTAATGATTTATAATTAATAGGATATTATATCTTGAGAAACAATAATAATTAATTAAGAAGTATTTATCTATAACATGAATAATTAAAATTGGATTAATAGACACAAAAAACTATTTTTCGATTATCGCATGGATTCAATATTCTAAGTTGTTAGTTTGATTGTTATTTTTCTTAAAATTGAAATTGTTATTAATTAATTTAAATTTAGAATTAATTTTCTTCTTAATTACGTTCATTATTCGATTGCTTAAATTGTGATTAAGTTAATTCTGGTTGGTAATTAGTAAACACTCTCTGTGGGAGCGATATCTTGTTTCATAACTATATTACTTGGATGCGATTTTATACATTTGCAAATTTTACATGTCAAGTTTTTGGCTCCATTGTCGGAAAGTGAATTTATTAATATCAATATCAATTAACTTGAATACTAGTTTAAGCATTTTTTTAATTTTTATATAGGTATTGTTCAGACTTGTACAACTTTATGCGAAGATCAAAAGATAAAGAGTTATTATCATTTAATCCAGAGATTAAAAGAACTTGCAGAAATTTAAACAAGCAGTGAAAGGAAAGAATTGCAATAGAGAGAGCAAAAAGATGATTGCAGTTTGAAGAAGAACAAGAAAATTTTCATCTAGATTTTGAAGATTTGATTGAGGAAGATAACATGGCTAAAGAAAATAAATCATTGCGAGATTATGCTATGCCCACTCTTAATGGAACAACTTTAGGAATTGCTAGACCAAATGATGAAGCTAATAACTTTGAAATTAAGCCAGCTTTCATACAAGTGATTCAGAATACACTTCAGTTTGTTGGATTACCAAGTGATGATCATCATGCTCATATCAATAGTTTCTTAGATATGTGTGACACTTTCAAAATGAATTGGGTTTCAAGGGCTGCAAACTACTTAAGATTGTTTCCATTCTCTTTGAAAGATAAAGCTAAAATTTGGTTGCAATCAATACCAATGGGAACTATCACAACATGGGATGACTTGGCAAAGAAATTCTTGGCAAAATTCTTTTCACCTTCTAAAACAGCCAAGTTAAGGAATGACATAACAACCTTTTCTCAACATGATATGGAGAATCTTTCTAAAGCTTGGGAGAGGTACAAGGAGTTACTTAGGAAGTGTCCACATTATGGTGTAACTGAATGGTTAACTGTTCAAACTTTCTTTAATGGTTTGAATGGTTCTACAAGATTAATGCTTGATACAACAGCTGGAGGGTGTTTTAAAGCAAAGAATCTCGAAGAAGCTTATGATTTGATAGAGGAGATGGCAACCAATAACTATGTAATACAGATAGAAGAAGCCATAGAAGACCTGTTGGTGTGCATGAAATTGATGCTTTGACAACCATTAATTCTAAAATTGATACTTTAGTTAAGAGAATGGATCAAATGAGTGTTAATTCACTTCAAATCTAAGTTTCTTGTGATATTTGTGCTGGAAACAAATGAGTGTGGAATAAATAATGCTAATTTGAGCCAAAGGTTAGAACAAGTGAATTATGTTGCTAACTAAAGAAGATTGCAAAACAATCCTTATTCTAACACTTACAATCCAGGTTGAAGGAATCATCCAAATTTCTTATGGAATAATCTGAATGCTATGAGACCACCACCAGGATTTTAACATCAAGAGAAGAAACCATCCTTGGAGGAAATGTTTGTTTCTTATATGGCTAAAACAAATTTCTATCTTCAAAATCAACAAGCCTAAGGAATTTTAAGACTTAAATTGGTCAAATAGGACATGGTGAATAATAAAGCCTAAGGAATATTGCCTAGCAATATTGTTTTTAATCTTAAGAAATAAGCAAAGGCAATCACCTTGAGGAGTGGAAAGCAATTAGAGAAACCATTACCCAAGAAGCTAACCAAGAAGGAGTCCATTAACGAAAAGATTAAAGAGGAGCAGCCCCAAAATAAGAAGGAAATAGAAGAATTGAAGCCATATCAGCCTAAGATTCCTTTTCCTCAACATCTTTATAAAGCTAATGATGAGAATAATTTCTTTAAATTTATTGATATGCTTAAGAAACTTCATATTAACATTCCTTTTACAGAAACTATAGCTCAAATGCCCGAATATGCCAAGTACTTGAAGGAAATCATTTCTAACAAGAGGAAGATAGAGGATTATAGAATGGTGATGCTAATTGAAGAATGTAACGCAATTATCCAAAAGAAGCCACCTCAGAAAATAAAAGATCCTGAAAAATTTATTATACCATGCAAGATTGGAGACTTTGAGTTTGGTTAGGTTCTTTGTGATCTTGGTGCTAGCATTAACTTAATGCATTTATCTATTTACAGGAAGCTTGGTATGAAAGGAATGAAGTCTACAAAAACTTTATTACAGTTGGCTGACAAATCTATTACCTTTCCACAAGGAGTCATTGAAGATATATTGGTAAAGGTAGGTAAATTCATATTTCCAGTAGATTTTATTGTGATTGCTATAGAAGAGGATGAAGAAGTACCTCTAATATTTGGAAGACCATTCCTTGCTATAAGCAAAGCAATTATTGATGTAGAAGGAGGCAAATTGACTTTACGTGTAGGTTAAGAAGAAGTAACTTTTGATATTTTAAATTCCATGAAATATGTTATGGAATATGAATCTTATTATAAACTTAATGTGATTGACCATTGTGTTAACGAAATTTTTGAACATGAGCTTAAACCTTTAAATGAATAAATGAATTGGATGATTACATTGCATATTAGAAAGTAATTGCATCAGGGAGACAACTTTTGAAATTTTATATAAAAAAAAATTAAACTAGCTTTACCTTCTATTGAAAGCTTCCCAAATCTTGAATTAAAATAATTACCTACATATCTAAGGTATGCATTTTTAGGGAAAGACTCTACCTTACTAGTTATTATTTTTGCATATTTGAATAAGGAAGAGGAAGATAAACTTTTAAATGTTTTAAGAAAGCATATTAGAGCTATAGGTTGGACCATAGTGGATATTAAAGGCATTAGTCCTTCTTTATGCATGTATAAGATTTTAAGAGAAGGGAATCACACTCCTACTATAGAGTACCAACGTATATTAAATCTTAATATGAAAGAGGTAGTGAGAGGTGAAATCATTAAATTGCTTGATGATGGAATTATATATCTAATATCTGATAACAAATGTGTGAGTCATGTGCAAGTTGTGCCTAAAAAAGGGGGAATAGCTATAATTGAAATTGAAAACAATGAATTAATCCTAACTAGGAAAGTAACGGGTTGACGCATGTGTATATATTATAAAAAACTAAATACCGCCACTCAAAAAGATCATTTTCCTTTACCTTTTATGGATCAAATACTTGAAAGACTTACTGGATATACTTATTATTTTTTTCAAGATGGATATTCAGGATATAATCAAATACCTATTGCACTTTAAGATTAAGAGAAAATTACATTTACTTGTCCATATGGTACTTTTGCATATAGAAGAATGCCTTTTTGTTTGTATAATGCACTTGTAACTTTTTAAATATATATAATGGCAATCTTTTCTGATATGACTGAAAAATATATTGAAGTATTCATGGGTGATTTTTCTATCTTTGGTTCTTCCTTTGATCACTGCTTAGCTAATCTTTCCCAAGTTTTGCAGAGATGTGAAGAAACTAACCTTGTTTTGAATTGGGAAAAGTGTTATTTTATGATTCGAGAAGGAATTATGCTTAGACATTGTGAACCTCGGTTTTTCGCCCGAAAAGGATCCGGGCGAAAGTTCACTCGTTGTCAGGAGTCGCCACTCAATTTATTTTGTTCGAAGGGAAAAACTAAGAAAACCCTTGTTTGACTCCAATAATGCATCCAATGTAAAGGCTTCTAGTCTGCGAACCCAAGGAGGATTCGGGGACTATGTCATGCATTTGACTAACTTGCAAAAAGAACAAATTTAAAAGGAATGAAGAAAAGAAGAGACAGATTGTTAGTAAATTGTGGACTTGCTATTTGGGGTGAATCCCAAATATGCCTACATACTCCCGTTTGAATGGGAGATCAAAGCCCATGTAGTTCGGAAAAGCCTATTTAAAGGCGATGAAATTTATGCTTCATGCATGTGTGTGTGTATGCTTCGTGCATTTGTCGGGCTTTCTGCCAAATTGGTGAAATTTAGCACTTAGTACTAAATGGTGAAATTTAGGTACTTTGTACCAAAAAGATGCAAATTTTAGGCCTTTGGCCTGCATTGTCGGGCTTTTTGCCAAATTTGTGAGATTTAGCACTTAGTGCTAAATGGTGAAATTTAGGTACTTTGTACCAAAAGAGTGCAATATGGCTTCATGCCAAAAGATTGATTGATGGTGAAATTTAGGTACTTCGTACCAAAGTGAGACAATTTAGGCTTCGTGCCAAAAGGTTGATTTTAACTGTGAAATTTAGGTACTTTGTACCAAAAGGATGCGATTTAGGCTCCGTGCCAAAAAGATTGATTGATTCACGGCTTAATGCCGAAATGTGGATTGATTTGTCCATTAGGCCCTCAGACCTAAAAAGATTAGGTCTTTGACCGAGAAGAAATTAAGAAGAAGATTAGAATGCTTATGATATGCTCGAATTGACCAAAGATGAATTATGATATTACCTTGATTAGAATTTTTCCACTTATAAGTTCCAGATCTTGTTTCCTTACACTTTTGAGTATGATTCTTGCTTTCTACAACACAATATTAGAAATTCTTAAGCATAAAAATTTCGTCAGCATCTGGGCGTAGGAAGTCCCAAAAGTCTCCCCTTTTCTGAACACTTGAAGGCAATTTATAGGCAAAATCGGGCTGGACGGCGGCCGGGCCGCCGATTTTGGCGGCTGAGCCGCTGGGGTCACGGTGGCTGGGCCGCCGGTTTCGTCCGGTTTTCGCTCAAACTGATTTTTCGGGAGCTAGAGACCTCTAAAAATTATTCCGGGACCATATCCGTGATCCTCACGTCGTCCCGGACATTTCAAGTACCATATCGATATACTTCCAGTGAACTTTACCGTGGACCTCCGGTCCGGCTCAGTCGTCTGCGGTTTGAGAAAATCGGCTTTCCGAGCCTCAAAATTCGAGTGTTCACAATTGCCCCCCCACTGGGGTCCATAAAAATGATTTATGGGGCCCAGTGGCTTTCTGAAGAGCGAATTTTGAGCGAGGGGTAAAATATACACCTTTTGGCACTTCTGGATTACTTGCAACATTTCTGATTTTTCTGTACCTGCACTTTTGTTAAGCACAAACAGTACATATGTATGCATGACGTTCTCTTCTATTTTTTAAAAAGGTTTTTTTTTTGTTACAACCGTTGTATGCACAACTGGACCAAGAGTCTCCATAAGGTTGAAAGGATCAATATGGAAAGATATGGATTGAAAGTTGTTGCTACTCTTAGAGAGATATTGGTGGATTGGGATTTCTTGCACGCTTGTACCAAATTTTGGGTTCCGCAAGCTCACGTCTTCAGGTTTGGTGCCCGGATGGACGAGATGTGTCCTCTTTTTGAGGAATTCTGCTCAATCATTGGATGTGACTCAAATGCCCCCCTTGTAAGGCATGAGGTTCAAATTGGTTATGTGGGGCTTTTCAGAGGCTTTTCAACTTTACAAGGCCTCAAGCTCAAGCTATCAGTAATTATTTCTAGTAGAGAACTTAGAAATAATCCTCTAGGAAGTCCAACTCCATTGGGGGAGGAACTTGAATTTTTTTGAAGTTGCCCCCAAATTATTCCCAGAGTTACTCGAGCTGTTCTTCAAACTTAAATTAGGGACCATCAAATGATCAGGCCCTTTTGCAGAGCCTTTCCTTGTTCAGACTACTTCAGAGTATAGGACCTGGTTTATAGCTGAAGTTTGACCAATTGAAAAGCCAAGGAGGCATGCATTGCTGCAGGAGCTGGAGGGAGAGGAGGTAGTTCCTCTTAATGAGGGGGAGACAGATGCTGCAGAGAGTTCCGGAACTAAGGAAGATACCGAAGACTCTGCCCCACGTAGGAGACACAGGATTTAGACTCTAAGGTTGACTCTTTTTTTTTTTGACATTTTGGACTTATGGTTTGACACTTTTGATGGGTTTGATATTTCATGGAATGAATGACTCTTTTTTGGAATGAATGACCCTTCTTAGGATGAATGACCCTTTTGTTTGCTTTCCAAGCATTATCTACTTTATTTATTTGCTCTTATTTTTACCTAAGCCGTCCTTTCGGATTTTCAACTTAGCGAGCTCTTACCCATTCTTGCCTAAGCCGACCTTTGCAGGTTTTCAGCTTAGCGGGCCCCACTATTGCCTAAGCCGCCCTTTGTGGGTTTTCGGCTTAGCGGGATCTTTTGTCTTTTTTTTTGTTGTTTTGTTTTGTTTTTTTTTTCTTGGCAAAAGAAAGATGAATGAATGATTTTTATTAAAATTTAGACCGTGCTCAAGGAGAGCTGCCTACATATCTCGAATTAGTTTGCGAGAATCAGGTCTAATGTAGTTCCTTACAATGCATGATTATACATAATATTTCTTTAGTTGATCCAGATTGCATGGGTTTATGAACTCCAGACCATCCAAATCAGACAAGATGACGGCTCCGCCGGAAAGTATTTTCTTTAAAATGTAGGGTCCCGCCCAATGAGAACGGAACTTCCCACGAGGATCTGTAACAGGTGTTCTGATCTCTTTCAGGACAAAACAACCTTCTTCCAACTTTCGATCTTTGACCTTTTTGTTGAAATGTCTGGCCATTCGCCTCTGATATCCTTGAATCTGATGTAGAGCTTGAAGTCTTTTTTCATCCAAACCCAACAACTGATGATGATAATTGCTGATCCATTCAGCCTCATTTATCTGACTTTCTTGAATTATTCTCGCCGATTGAACTTCCAGTTCAATGGGGAGTACTGCTTCCATTCCATATACTAGTGAATACGGGGTTGCCCCAGTAGGAGTTCTAATTGATGTTCTGTATCCCCACAAGGCCAGTGGTAACTTCTCATGCCAACTTCTATGTTCTTTGATCATTTTTTGTATGATCACCTTTATAGACTTGTTTGCTGCTTCTACAGCTCCATTTGTTTGGGGTCTGTAAGGAGAGGATTTATGATGCTGGATTTTCTTATCCTTCAAGAGTTTGGCAAACTCTGCTTGGAAATGAGTTCCATTATCAGTGATAATCTCAAATGGTGTTCCGTACCGACAAAGGATGTTGGTTCGGACAAACTGCGCGGCCTTTTTTGCATCTAATTCTGCATAGGAAGCTGCTTCAACCCACTTTGTGAAGTCATCCACTGCTACCGAGATAAACTGATGTCCATTTGAGGCTTTTGGATGTATTTTGCCAATTATATCTATTCCCCAAGTAGCGAAGGGCCATGGAGAAGTGATTGGATTCAGGGCAACGGGAGGTTGCTCCTGTAGCTTAGCAAATATTTGGCATTGATGACATCCTTGCACAAATGCCACGCAGTCTGCATTCATGGTGGACCAATAATATCCAAGATTGGCAATTTTTCGAGCCAAGGCGATCCCATACATGTGTGGTCCTGATCCGCCACCATGTACTATTTCCATTATCTGCTTAGCCTCTGCTTCATTTACACACCTTAGGTGCATTCCATTCCAACTTCTCTTGTAGAGGATATCTCCATTAAGAATGTAACCTATGGCAAGCTGCCTTATTGCCCTCTGATCAACCTTTGATGATCCCTCCGGATAATTTCCATCCTTGAGATAGGTCTTGATATCCCAAAACCATGGTTTACCATCGGCCAAGTGCATTACATGGGCGGGTTGCTTTTGAAGTTGAACTTTCAATGGACGAATGACTTTCCCCTCCCTGATATTGATCATGGAAGCTAAAGTAGCCAAGGCATCAGCAAACTGATTCTTTGCTCTTGGGAGATACTCGAAGGACAGATCATTGAACTGTTGTGCCAAATGATCAAGGCGTTGTAGGTAAGGAACCAAACGCTCTTCTCTTATCTTCCATTTCCTTAAAGCTTGTGATACTATTAAAATAGAATCACCATAGACCTTTAGGTCCTTAATCCCCAATTTCAGGGCGGCTTCAAGCCCATTAATGTAAGCTTCATATTCTGCTTCGTTGTTTGTGCAGCTAAAGTCAAGTTTAACTGCGAATGGAATGTATTCTCCACAAGGAGTTTTGAACACAATTCCAATTCCGTTTCCATGATAATTGGATGCTCCATCAAAATACATCTCCCAAACACTTCCTTCCACATTCAAGAGGTCTTCGTCAGGGAAACCCACTTCTCGCATCTCGTCTTTTATAAGTAATTCTGCTAATTGGTCAGCTATTGCCTCGCCTTTCACAGCTTTCCTTTGAACAAATTTCAAGTCAAAGGTTGCCAATGTTGACACCCACTTAGCCATTTTGCTGTCCAGAACAGACCTCTCCATAAGGAATTTCAAGGGACTCTGTTCTGCGATGACATAAGTAGTGTAAGAAGACAAGTAGTGTTGTAACTTCGTACAAGCCCAATACAAGGCTAAACACAACTTCTCAATCTTGTTATACTTTAACTCATAATCCAGCATCCTTTTGCTGAGGTAGTAAATTGCATTTTCTACCTTTGTATCTTCAGCCTCTTGAGCTAGCATTGCACCCATGGCTTCATCTGTTACAGACAAATACAAGAGCAGAGGCTTTCCCATTCTGGGAGGTTGTAGAATTGACGGACTTAACAAGTATTCTTTGATCTTGTCGAAGGCCTTTTGGCAGTCTTCATTCCATTTTTGTGAAGCACCTTTCCTTAGTAGCTTAAAGATTGGACCACAAGTCTCTGCCAATTGCGATATGAATCGGCTGATATACTGTAATCTACCTAGCAAGCCTCGAATCTCTTTTTCTGTTCTTGGCGGAGGCATTTTCAGAATAGCCTTTGACTTTGCTGGATCAACTTCTATTCCTTTCTTGCTGACCAAATATCCCAAAAATAAGCCTGATGTTGCACCAAAGAGGCACTTTGCAGGATTAAGCTTCAAATTGTACTTGCGAAGTCTAAGGAAGAACTTCTCAAGCGCTTCAACGTGTTCTTCTGGATGTTTTGACTTAACAATCATATCATCAACATACACTTCTACTTCTTTGTGAATCATGTCATGAAAGACTGTTGTCGCCATCCTTTGGTAGGTAGCCCCTGCATTTATCAACCCAAAAGGCATAACCCTGTAGCAGAAAGTGCCCCATTCTGTGATGAAAGCTGTCTTTTCTTTGTCTGGTGGGTGAACTAGGATCTGATTGTACCCAACCGCGAGGTCAGTCATGGAAACCATCACATGCCCAGCCATCCTGTCTATCAGCAAATCGATGTGTGGTAGTGGAAAATCGTCTTTGGGACAGGCCTTATTCAAATCTCTGTAGTCAACACACATCCTGACCTTTTCATCTTTCTTCAGGACCGGCACAATGTTTGCTAACCAGGAAGGGTAGGCAATTGGTTCTATGAACTTATTGTCTAGTTGCTTGGCAACCTCTTCTTTAATTTTCAAAGACCATTCTGGCTTCATTCTTCTCAATTTCTGCTTAACCGGCTTTGCCTCTGGGTATAGCGGAATCTTATGCACTGCTATAGCTGGGTCTATTCCCGTGACATCACTTGCCTTCCACATGAAGCAGTCGACATACTTCCTGATGCAATCGACAACCTGTTCCTTATTCGCACAATCATATGCAATGTATGTATGTTCATTTTCTTTGCCAATTATTATCTTTTCATTTATTTCATTTATTTCATTTATTTCATTTTTGCTAGATAATACTTGGAAAGCAAAAGACACAGGGTAACCAAGAATCGAAACAGTTTCATTGATAATGGCGGAGTCATTCTCCAAGATTACATTAGACTTGACATTAGGGCTTTCTAAATCTGAAATTACAGAAGACTCAGAATTAGACTCTGACTTGGTTTTTGACTCAGGATTTGACTTAGTACAAGACTCGGGTTCAGGGTGTGACACAGGACTAGGTTTAACCTCAGCAGCTTGTCCCTCCTCGGCGTACCAGTTTCTCAGCGGTCCATCCGTGGTCTTGATCAGCTTTGTGAAATCCCTATTGTCTTCAAAATTGGTTATCATAGCAACCTCATCAAAGAGACTAGGCCGCATGAAATCTTCCATTTGGGGGTCAGTTTCAGGTTCTGGCTCTTCTTCTTTCATGGCTACAACATCAGCAAACATTTCAAAACCCGGTAGCTTCTTTCCGGTCATAGGAGAATAGAATGGTTCCTGAAAACCACGGTGATGAACTGCCTTTCCAGGTTTGCAAAAGTGACCATTCAGAGTTCTAAAGTAAGGGCGCATTTTGAGGCTTCTTGCCCCCCAATTTCCCTTTTTCTTCCTTCCACGCTCAAACTCTTCTATTTCCTCGTCTGTAGGTTTGTACCCCAAGCCAAAAGTTCCCTTATTCTCAGGCTCTTCCCATGGTCGTACTACGGGTATTTTTCTCCCAGACTTCATCATTTCCATCCCGGGCAATAGACCTACCCTCAACATCATTCCCACTAGGCAATTGATTTGGACCTCCCCAAAGTCATATGAGACAAATGGCCCTTTTGGTTTTTCACCTTCAATGCACTGAACTGTGTCGTAATGAAACCCAGTCAAGGTCATGGCGGTTTCACCAGGAACAACCTCAAGGAGAGACTGATCCATGGTTTTCCTGTTGATTTCGCAGGTGTCCCCTTTGATAGTGATGATTTTTCCTTCAAAAGGGAATTTAAGTTTTTGGTGTAGTGAAGAAGGTACAGCATTAATCTGATGAATCCACGGCCTTCCAAGGAGGAGATTAAAGCTCGCGGGTACATCAATGACCTGGAATGGTACTCCCATTTTCACTGGCCCAATAGCAATTTCTAGAGTGGCAACACCCAAAATTTCTCTTCGAGTGTTATCATATGCTCTCACAATCTGATCAGAAGGTGTAAGATCCGTAGCCTCCAACCCCAGACAGCTTGCTACTTTCAAAGGACACACATTTAAGGCTGACCCATTATCAATGAGAACCATGGGCACAGTCTTTCCTCCAGTCTGTATGGTGATGTATAGAGCATCATTGTGTTTCTTACCGTCTTCTGGTGAATCTACATCAGAAAATCTGATACTCAATGCCTTGGTTGATTGGGTCAAAGTGGCCACCAAAGCTTCTGGGCTTGTATCCACTGGTGTATCAAGTTGACTCAAAGCTTCGCTGAGAGCCTGGCGGTGTGGGAATGAGGAAGCAAGGAGCTCCCAAATTGACACCTTAGCTTGGGTTTGCTTAAGCTGAGTGAGGACAGGGTCTTCTTTTGGCTCTGGTGTTTTCTTATGGGGGTGATTTGAGGTTGTAGGGGTTTTTCCCAAGTCAAGTGGCTGATATTGTCTTCCACTTCTTGTCAGAGCACTGACCTCTTCAGCAAGGTCGTTCAAATCTAACACACACACTTCATTCATTTCCAAGAGAAGTTTGAAAGGATCAAACAACTCTTCTTCCACAGTAATGGCGTGGATGGAATGATTGGGCAAAGGGTTAGTGTTGATGTTTGGTTGCCTCCTGAGAGGAATGATGTCACCACTATCCACCAGATCCTGGATGCGGTTTTTCAGTGTCCAGCAAGCATCTGTTTTATGCCCGTTCCCTTGATGGTATTCGCAATATTCATTGACTTTATAACTGGAAGGTAATGGGTTTGGAGGAGGTCTTGGGTCCAAAGGCTTCAAATATTTTCCTTCCACAGCCTTTTTAAACACCAAATGAAGTGGCACTCCAAGGTCAGTATATTGCCTTCTCGGCTGATTTCTCGGCCCAAGATTGCCCACACGTAAAGGATTCGCAGGGGCAATATTGGCCACTTGATTGACCTTGCTTGAGGAAGGAGTTTGGCTTCGTTTCTTATATTTCGAAGCAGCCCCCTCATCCACTATTTTACCCAACTGTATCAAATCTTCTACCTTGGTTGCAGTCGCAATGAGCGATTTGAAAGTAGGTAGATATTGGGTTTGCAGTTGAGCCTGATATGTAGGTCTTAAATTCCTGATTATGATATCAATCTGCTCTTGTTCTGAAGGGCGATTGATCATCTGGGCGGCTTTTGCCTCCACCTCGTAAGGAACGAGGAGAAGGGTTCATTGTTGTTCTGCTTGGTAGTCTCAAGTTCCCTTCTGGTGACATCCACCTCAATATTATAGTGGTACTGAGAGTTAAATGCATTGCAGATGTCTTCCCATGTCTTAATCTTGGAACGGTCTAGACTCACAAACCATTTAAGGGCAGCCCCAGTCAGGGATTGTTGGAAGAGTTGAGCAAAGAGCTCATCATTTAAACCCCAAGGACTTAAGGCTCCCACATACATTTTCAGGTGAGTTTTAGGGCAAGTGGTCCCATCAAATCTGTCCATCCCAGGCATCTTGAATTTTGGAGGTAATCTGGCTTGGGGAAACAAGGATAAGGAATCCATGTCTACCACCTCTTTGTGAGTTTTCATGGCAGTGATTGACCTCTCAAGCAATTCAAGTTTCCTTTTCAGTTCATCTGTTTCATTCTTGGAGGGTGGATCCTCCAAATTGATGACAGGGGTATTAATCTGAGCAGTCATGGGGGTAGTAGTTTGCCCCACAATGGGTTCCTTCCCCAAATTTCCAGGAATAGGGACTGTCTTTGGTGCTCCTCCTAATTCAGCCAGGATGGCTACCCTTTGGGCGGCTAAAGCTTCATCAATTTTTTCTTGCATTCTAGCTTCAATTTCCTTAACCTGACCATCCAGCAAAGCCTTAATCTGTTCAATTGTGGCCATTTCAGTAATTGGAGTAGTTGGTGAAGTTGGGGTAGTAGAACTTGTAGGGGATAGCACAGTTGGTATTGGTGTGTCTGGTGTAGGTGAAGGCACACGGACAGTGGGTACCTGCAAAGGTTAAGGGCAAGAGATCAGGGTGGTGTGTAGGGTAGGAAAAACTCTTGGTCCACTTATATACATAAAAAATTTTTCCCCAAAACAATGTTGTTATGTTGCATGAATGCACCTCATCACATCATAATTCATTTTAATGGAATGCAGCACTATCATTGGGTACATACAACCTAAGGGAAGGTTCTATTGTTATGTGAAAATAGAGAATCGGCTTATCATAGGGACCCTTGAGTCTTGAGTAAGATATACCTAACCACATGTGAAACAAGGAGTTTCGCGTGGGTCCAACAGTACGATTACTCATAGGCCACTCCAAAAGGATTGGAATGGTTTGCGACAACAGGGAGGACGCTTTGGCTATCCGCCGGCATAATTAAGGAGACCTGCCGGTCAGCGCTACTTGCTATCCAGACTCAGAACTTTGAACAGAAAGAGAAGAAATTCATTTGAAAACAATTTTTTATGCAATGGAGGAAAAGGATTCCCCCATATATGCAAGAGAAAAAGATTCTCTGAATGACAAAACAAATGCACAATTTATCAAATAAGGGACCATTAAAGGAAAAAGATTCCTTTTGTCAACTTTTAATCCAACATCCTTAAAGAAAGGATATATAATGCTAGGGTACCCTGCAAAATGAATAAAAATACCCTAAAGAAGGGCAAATCAGTTAAACGAATAATAATAACAGTCTACTATAATTCCATAAATCATTATTATTATCATTTTTTATTATTTTTTTTTGTAATATATAGCCATTATTTTATTTATTATTATTTTTTTATGGTCCCCAGGAAGATATATTTTTTTCAATTTTCAGTACTAATGTCTTTAAAGAAAAGACAACCATTGCTAAGGTACCCTGCCAAAATAAATAAAAATACCCTAAAGAAGGGTCAGTTAGTCAAATAAACAATAGTAGTCCACTAGGATCACATAAATCATTTTTATGTTCCCCAGTGGAGTCGCCAATTTGTGAACCTCGGTTTTCCGCCCGAAAAGGATCCGGGCGAAAGTTCACCTGTTGTCAGGAGTCGCCACTCAGTTTATTTTGTTCGAAGGGAAAAACTAAGAAAACCCTTGTTTGACTCCAATAATGCATCCAATGTAAAGGCTTATAGTCTGCGAACCCAAGGAGGATTCGGGGACTATGTCATGCATTTGACTAACTTGCAAAAAGAACAAATTTAAAAGGAATGAAGAAAAGAAGAGACAGATTGTTAGTAAATTGTGGACTTGCTATTTGGGGTGAATCCCAAATATGCCTACATACTTCCGTTTGAATGGGAGATCAAAGCCCATGTAGTTCGGAAAAGCCTATTTAAAGGCGATGAAATTTATGCTTCATGCATGTGTGTGTATGCTTCGTGCATTTGTCGGGCTTTCTGCCAAATTGGTGAAATTTAGCACTTAGTGCAAAATGTTGAAATTTAGGTACTTTGTACCAAAAAGATGCAAATTTTAGGCCTTTGGCCTGCATTGTCGGGCTTTTTGCCAAATTTGTGAGATTTAGCACTTAGTGCTAAATGGTGAAATTTAGGTACTTTGTACCAAAAGAGTGCAATATGGCTTCATGCCAAAAGATTGATTGATAGTGAAATTTAGGTACTTCGTACCAAAGTGAGACAATTTAGGCTTCGTGCCAAAAGGTTGATTTTAACTGTGAAATTTAGGTACTTTGTACCAAAAGGATGCGATTTAGGCTCCGTGCCAAAAAGATTGATTGATTCACGGCTTAATGCCGAAATGTGGATTGATTTGTCCATTAGGCCCTCAGACCTAAAAAGATTAGGTCTTTGACCGAGAAGAAATTAAGAAGAAGATTAGAATGCTTATGATATGCTCGAATTGACCAAAGATGAATTATGATATTACCTTGATTAGAATTTTTCCACTTCTAAGTTTCAGATCTTGTTTCCTCACACTTTTGAGTATGATTCTTGCTTTCTACAACACAATATTAGAAATTCTTAAGCATAAAAATTTCGTCAGCATCTGGGCGTAGGAAGTCCCAAAAGTCTCCTCTTTTCTGAACACTTGAAGGCAATTTATAGGCAAGCTGAACCGCCAGTCACGGCGGCTGAACCGCCGGTCACGGCGGCCAAGCCGCCGATTTTGGCGGCTGAGCCGCTGGGGTCAAGGTGGCTGGGCCGCCGATTTCGTCCGATTTTCGCTCAAACTGATTTTTCGGGAGCTAGAGACCTCCAAAAATTATTCCGGGACCATATCCGTGATCCTCACGTCGTCCCGAACATTTCAAGTACCATATCGATATACTTCCGGTGAACTTTACCGTGGACCTCCGGTCCGGCTCAGTCGTCTGCGGTTTGAGAAAATCGGCTTTCCGAGCCTCAAAATTCGAGTGTTCACAGACATAAAATTTCAGCTTATGGTATTGAGGTAGATAGGGCAAAAATTGAGGTGATTGATAAACTCCCACCTCCCATATTAGTAAAAGGCTTGAGAAGCTTTCTAGGTCATGCAGATTTTTATATAAGGTTTATTAAAGACTTCCTAAAGATTAATAAACCTCTTTGTAACCTTATGGCAAAATGTATGCCATTTCAGTTTGATCAATAATGTTTAGAAGATTTTAATTGACTTAAAAAGGAACTGATATCTGCCCAATAATAGCAGTGCCATATTGGAATCTACCTTTTGAGCTCATGTGAAATGCAAATGATTATGCAGTGGGAGCAGTTCTTGGTTAAAGAAAGGATAATAAGTTGCAAGTCACTGCTTATGCGTGTAGAACTCTCAATGGAGCGCAACTCAATTACACCACTATTGGAAAGAAATTTTGGCTATCGTTTTTGGTTTTGATAAATTTAGATCATATCTTATAGGAGCAAAAACTATAGTTTATACTGATCATGATGCTATTAGATATCTTCTTTCAAAGAAAGATGCAATGCCTAGACTAATTCGTTGGAATCTTCTTTTGCAAGATTTTGATCTAGAAATTAAGGATAAGAAGGGAGCTGAAAATTCAGTTACTGATCACCTATCAAGAATGAAACAATTAGAGGATGATGACACTCAACCGGCTATCAATGATGACTTCCCGATGAATAATTTTTTTTTATCTTATTCTCTTAATACCTCCCCGATGGACAACTTTTTCTGATATCTTTTTCTCTTAATACTTCCCCCATGAATAACTTTTTGTGATATCTTATTCTCTCACTTCTAAATCTCCTTGGTTTGCTGATTATGCTAATTATTTGGCATGCAAAATACTCCCTAGTAATTTAACTTATCTACAAAAAAAGAAGTTTTTGTATGATGTACGATATTATTTTTGGGATGATATGCATTTTCATAAATACTGCTCTGACCAAATGATTAGAAGATGTGTAAATAAGGATGAAATTCATAGTATATTGAATCATTGTCATGCTCTAAAATGTGGCAGTCATTTTAGATCTTCTAGGACAGCTGCCAAAGTGCTTCAATGTGAATTCTATTAGCCTACATTGTATAAGAATGCCCATAAATTTGTGTCTGGCTGTGATAAATGTCAAAGAATGGATAATATTTCCAAAAAGAGTGAAACGCCTTTAATAAACTTTTTAGAGGTTGAAATTTTGATGTATGGAAAATAGATTTCATGGGACCATTTCCATCTTCTTATAGAATCAATATATATTAGTTGCAGTGGATTATGTGTCTAAATGGGTGGAAGCAATTGCCTTACTATCGAATGAGTCAAAACATATTGTAAAATTTTTGAAAAAGAATATTTTTACTCATTTTGGTTTCCCTAGGACAATCATTAGTGATGGATGCAAGCATTATTGTAATCGTTATTTTGATATGTTGTTTGCTAAATATGGTGTTTCTCATCGTGTAGGTATCTCATATCATCCTCAAACTAGTGGACAAGTAGAAATCTCGAATTATGAATTAAAGTGAATATTAGAAGCCACCGTTAATTCTTCATGAAAAGAGTGGTCAAGTAAGCTTGATGATGCTCTTTGGGCATATATAACAACTTTTAAGACACCTATATGTATGTCTCCTTACCAAATTGTATTTGAAAAAGCTTGTCATTTACCAGCACAGATAGAGCATACTCTTATTGGGCAACTAAATTCTTAAATTTTCAACAAGATGTTATTGTTAAGAAAAGATTATTGCAATTGAATGAGTTAGGTGAATTACGTCTACATGCTTATGAAAATGCTTGAATTTATAAGGAAAGAACTATAATGTGGCATGATAAGTATATAAAAAGGAAAGATTTTCATGAGAGCTAAAAAGTGTTATTATTTAATTTAAGACTTAGATTTTTTCCTGGCAAGTTAAAATCTAGATGGTCGGGCCCTTTTACAATTTTTAAGATCTTTCCTCATGGTGCAGTAGAGCTTCAATGTCATGACAGTAAATTTAAAGTGAATGGGCACCACCTTAAACCATACAATGAAAATGGGTTTGAAACATTTAAATCCATTACTTTACTTTCTTGATGCAATTAACTAAAATAGTCAAGCTAATGACTATAACCAAGCGCATCTTGGAAGGCAACCCAAGTGAGTTTTGTTGAGTTTTATTCTTAGTTAAATTCTAGTTTACCAAGTTTTTATCATTTTAATTTTGTTATATTTGTTAATGTTTTATTTTTGTTGTTAAGCAAATAGAAAAAGTGGAAGAAGGAAGAGCAAGAAGGATTGAGTTTAATTTGAGTTTTCTTATTAAAAAAAAAGAAAAAGGCGCTCGAGCTACTGTCGTGATCGCATCAGTTCACACGATTGCTATAGAAAGAGGACCCGAGCCCTCATCGCGAGCAGTGTGAGTGTGTTGCGATGAAATCCTGAGCCTCTGTCACAATCATGCCAAGCAACACGATTGCGATAGGCCAGTAAAACAAAAAAAGAGAGAAGAGCATATTCATAGTGATTGTGCGATGGCACCATACAGTGCGAATGCACTGTAGACAGGTATAAAGCCTGTTACGATCGCGTCATGCCACGCGATTGTGATGGGCCCAGTTTAAAAAAAAATTCTCCAACAGCCAGCACATTTAAAAACATTCCCTATTCCTATTTTCCCTTCTTATCTCTTCTTCTTCTTCTCATTCTCTCTAATATTTCCAAAATCCCTAATCATAAATCTCCAAAATTCTCTCAATTTCTTCCATAATTACATAAATTCTTACCAAATATATTATACCCATTACTCAAATCATTTAACTATGACATCAAATTAAAAAGCATTGCAAGAAAATCATTAATAAGGAAAGAAGGAGAAGGTTTCAAGTTCTTCAAGGGATGAGGTATATTTATCTTCTCAATTTAATTCTCCTTTTCCTATTTATAATGATGAGGAATGTAAGAGGTTTCTATCTTTATGCTCAAGAACTATTTCCCCTTGTAGATATTATAGCCATGACATATTTGAGTATTTGGATATTGATACTAGAATGAAGCAATTTCATGCTAAATTAGGATAAAAAAAATTGGTAGGGAATGCATATGATACTTACAGAGTACTCACTCTTGAATTCTTTATAACTCTTAAAATGTCAAAATCTAAAGATAAGAATTTAGAGTGTAGAATGTTAGGTGTGAATTATGTGATTGTTCATGATATTATGTTCAAGACTTTAGGCTTTCCTAAAGGACGTGCTTGTACTCCTAAATAATTTAACATTGATAAATTTTATAACATAATAACTGGTTTTAATTAGTTTAACATTAGGAATGTACCTAATGGATTAATTTGAGATCATAGTTTTTTATTATTACATAAACTCATGTGTCATCCTATTTTTGGAAAAAAAAAGAGAGTAATAAAGTATCAACTAAAAAGTTATTTATGTTGTATTGTGCACATAAAAGTAAGAAAGTCTCCACAATATATCATATTTTTCAGAGTTTGATGTTCATTACTCAACATCCTAAGAGCTCCACTGCATTGGGCCATATTGTTACTATATTAATATTATATTTTGATATTTTTGATCCTAACAACACTACAATGGAGTGCATTAATGGGGATTCCTATTCATATGACACGTTATGCCGTGTTAAAATTTTGAATGCAAGTAGTAGATTGAGAGATCCCACAACAAGAAGTTGCTATAAGAACCTAGCTCAATGAAGTTCTAGTAGTGCTCTGCTGAATGCCCAAGCAATAGATGATGAAGAGGAAAGTGGTGAAGAAGAGAGTGGTGATAATGACAATGAAGAACAAGGATGACATCAAGTTCTAAGGAGTCTCGATACAATGTACGAAACTAATAAACATTTGAGTTTGCAGTTGAATGTTATGTAGGAGTAGCAGTTGAATGTTATGGAGGAGTAGCAGAGGACAATGGGAGATCAACTAAGGTTCATGAATAAGAGAATTATCAACATGGAGAAGAGCCAGACTTATCATAATTACAAGTTATAGAACTTTCGGGTTTATCTATCCCTTCTTCGATGCTATCACCTTCATCATTGCCATAAAAGAGAGAAGTTCTCATCTTTTATCCTTTTCTTATCATATTTTTATTTTACTTATTATTTATGTATGGTCTTATTTGTGGTATATTATTTTTATTAGGGACAATGAAAAGATTAATCATGGGAGGAGAATAGTTAGTTTAATTTGTTTTGCTATTTTATTTTAATTTAGTTGTGTATTTTTTTTATTTATGTTTTCATCTCATCAAAAAATTAAAAACAAATAATATATAGAAAAAGGAAAATCTTTATGTAATTAGGTCTTAATTAGGTTTTAGTTAGATGTTTTAGTTTTTCTAGGATTAAAATTATACTAGTAGTCTTTTATTTTGAATTGAATAATAAAAACTACGATTTTATTTAATTAGTTGTAATAATAATAAGAGTTTAAGTAGAGTTTTCTTAGTTGAACGACATTAAGATTAGTCTTTATTTCTTTTCTATATAAGGTTGAGTTCATAGCAAGTTTAATTCATAATTAACAAAGCCTTAGAATAGAGAAGGATAAATAATAAAGAGAGTTTATATACTAAGACAATATTTGGGATCCAGATTTACCTTATGTGAATCCATCTATAGAGACGCTTGAACAATTCACTGCCTTCTATGTTTTTAGGCGTCCTTATCCCAATCCTAATGAATATACTATGGATCTTGAAGAGATAGTGGAGAGGGAAAATTTGGAAAAAGCTAGTGAAAAAGCTAGATCACAACTTGACTTAGTGGTTTTTAATGATATTTCAAGTGATGATAATGAACCTAAGCCATCAACAATTAAGAGGAAGTGAGATAGGCTGTCAAAATTAGAGAAGAAAAGAAGAGGAAAACCTCCTAAGATCTGAAAGAAAGAGCAATTTAATACAGTAAACATTAAGAATGAAGAGGGAGATGCTTATAAAATTCTAATTAACTATTATTATTAGTTTATTTTACATTAGATTTGGTTAGGTTGTTTTCGGTTTTTATTGTCATTTAATTTCAGTTCTTTTGTTTGTACTAGAATTGAATTTCAGTTTTTAATAAATATTAGAATTTGTTTTACTCCTATTTGGCAATATATTTGGTTACTTTGATCCATACTTGTGATTTACTTATTATTGAGTTTGTTAATTATTTTTATTTTAAATTTCAATATGATAATTAAACTCTGTTAGCTAGATTGAAATAATTTTTGCTTATTTTTAATTTAACGCATGGAATAGATGATGTTATGATCTTAAAAAATTTTACTAATTAAGAATACTTATTTTTAAGAATAGTTATAATTGTTTTTATCATAGTCTTTTGAGTTTATTGTGATGACATAGATTCTTGAGTTAGTATGTATTACTGAATAAGCAATTATTTAAATATGTGGGGATATGATATGAGAATTATGTATAATTAATTAATAAATTTTTTTGCGAGATGGAATGTAAGACGCACTTGTTTTAGATATTAAAAGTGGAATGAAGTATAAAATATATCCACTATAATAATAATAATAATAATAATAATAATAATAATAATAATAATAATAATAATAATAATAATAATAATATGGGATTGAGCATAAAATACACCTATTTGAAATTAAAAATAAAAGGAGAAATATATAATAATGATATTAAATACATTGTTCTTAATGATCCTCAATTGTTGTGTAGAGTTGGCTATATAGTGATACTTGCTATATTCTTGGATTAATGAAATTATGATGAATTTCTTATGGCTATAGTTTGAAGTGGAAGTCTTTGTAAATTGCCCTAATAAATAAGTGTACTTAATTTGTGAGTTGTTTAAGGTTATGATTCTTTGAAGTTTAATGTTTTAAGTTGGGAATAAGTGATTATTATTATTTTTTGATTAGTTGTTTTAATTGATTGTTGGGATTTAATTTAATGATGGTTAATTTGCTTGAGGACAAACAAGGTTCAAGTGTGAAAGAATTTGATAAGTGCATATTGAATATATATTTTTTCTATCAATTTTTGCAAAACATTCAGTTGAATTAATATATGCTAAGCTTGTTTTTTTATTCTAATTTCATTGTTTTTAAATAAAGCTCAGTTTGAGTTAAATTTTATATGACTTTTGCACATAGTGATTTTAGGAATATTGGACCTTTAAAGATTCAATGAAGATTTCAGAGATGATAGAATTTGATATTGGAAACATTGTCTTGATATAATTTGTAGAGGACATCTCAAGATTTCCAAAGAGGGCTGTTTAGTAAAATCAAAGTTCATTTGGGCCTCCAAATGATAAGTCTAAATGAGGCCTAAGATGTTGAAAAGAATTTCTATTCGAACCATTACGAGTAACTGGGCCATGTCATTGGCTTCCAAAGTCCAATTGAGGTGATCCAAAAGCATAAAGTCATATGAAATTCAAGGGCTACAACTTTTATGAGAATTAAGATCGAGATAATGTTGTTAACTTACTATAAATTGGCTTGCAATGTACAACTCAAATTCTAGAAGTAGTGGAGTCCAACTAGGAGTCTGTTTTTAGGTAGTTTCTTATTGTTAAATAATTGGTATTTTATTTTATGAAGGAGAGGAGGTCTAGAACGAATGGAGTCAGGTTTGAAACAAGTTTTTTAGGGTTTTATTGTTGAAAAGAAAAATTCAAGAGAGGAGGTTGTGGAGATATCGAACAAGAGATTGGAATTAATCTATAGCTGAATCAAAAGAGTTTTTCTTCACTTTCTTTAATTATTTCTACTTTAGTTTTACTTTGTATCGACTATGTTTAATTCAATTAATATGATGTGTTTTATTATTATATGAGCAGCTGAATTTGTTATCTAGAATGTTGATAAAGTGCAATTGATTGTTTGATATATATTTGTGATCTATTTTTCTTTATTCATGTTAATTCTATTATAGAGCTTAATGCTTGTAATTGCTTGGCCACCAATTGCATGATTTTAGATTATGGAATAACTCTGAAAGGAATATTCATTAATTGGAATTAGGTAATAGAATTACAAGAAAATAATTGATATGAAAGTATTCAATTTGACTTGTGTGGAATTATATGAATGATTGGTTCTTAATGAATTGATTATAGATTGTTAAGGCTATTGAGAAATATGTTATTGATTTATAATTAATAGGTTATTATGTCTTGAGAAAGAATAATAATTAATTGAGAATCATTTGTCCATAACATGAATAATTAAAATTGGATTAATAGACACAAGAAACCATTATTCGATTATCGCATGGATCATTAGTCTATGTTGTTAGTTTAATTGTTATTTTTCTTAAAATTAAAATTGCTATTAATAAATTTAAATTTAGAATTATTTTTTTCTTAATTACTTTCATTATTGAATTTCTTAAATAGTGATTAAGTTGATTTTGGTTGGTAATTAGTAAACACTCTTTGTGAGAACGGTTTCTTATTTTATAACTATATTACTAAGATGTGATTTTGTGCACTTGTAGATTTTGCATCTTACATATCACACTTAAAATTAATAAATTTTTCTACAAATGAAAAGAAAAAGAAAATCCTCCAAGTTGATATTATCATTACGCAAAACTTGAGTGAATATATAGTTACAACTTTTTGCTAAATAGTAAACAAAATCTATTATTAACTTGTTGATTAGAAACTCAACAATTGTATCACTATTAAGAAAAGACAACATGGATTCCAAGTTTATATATCCAAATGACAAACAACAAGTGATTTAGTTTTAAAGCCATCAACACCTACCAATGGAGCCATATATACATTCTGTTAGCATATATCATTTAAGAAATTAAAAATGATTAAGTGAAAGCCAAGATCACATACCTCCAGTCATAGTTACCAGATTCAATTTTTAGAATTGCAAACACCAATATACTTTGATGGATTAACACAGGCTTTCTTATAGATTTGAACCCTCTATATCCTTTTTCTCTTAATTTCACTTTATGAAAAAAAACAATGTTAACTCTTATTCCATCAAGAAGAGTTTTATCTGTAGAAAACTACCTTGTAAGTAACTTTCTAATAAACAGACATATTAACTGCTTAAAAATGGGCCAATCATATTTTATTAAAAAATAAAAATAAAATATTGTTAGCATTCTCCCACTTGGTTTATTCAATCAATTAATAAGTATCAACTTAACATTGACACATCCGTTATAGACAAATTACCTTATACTCAATTATAAGAGTTCGAATTGCATGAATTGTGGCGATAAGTCCTTTAGAGAAAGTATTACCTTCCACATATTACAATACAATTTTCTCTCTAAAATGAGAACTATATATGGTACAATACCTTATGAATACACTTCTAAATGTTTTTTTAGGATTAATGAATAAAATTCACATATGTCTTTCTCTAAACTTTATGTATACAACTAAATAAGAGAAGACAAATATAAAATAAATGGAGTCTTTTCAATTGATGAAATGCGATACAATAAAAGCTATATATATAGGGCATCTCAATCACATAAAAATTACATGTATGAACTAAGTACCATATCTTCAACATGTCCCTTCTAAGCAATAGGCGGTAAACCTTTTGTCAAAGGGTCAGCAATCATCAGTTTAGCATTGATGTGTTCACTAGACACTTTATTTGCTTTGACATGTTCTTGAATAGCTAAATACTTAATGTCAATATGCTTACTACGACTTCTGCTCTTATTATTCTTGATAAAAAACATAGCAGCAGAATTATCACAGTAAATCCTTAATGACTTAGAAATTGTATCGACAATTTCAAGTCCCAAAATAAAACTCCTCAACCATATAGCCCGTGATGTTGTTTCAAAACATGATACAAACTCTGCTTCAGTAATTGAAATGGCAACTAAAGTTTGTTTTGCACTTCTCCAACTTCTCCATGAAATGGCCCTACCAACCAACAATAAGACATATCCCGATGTTGACTTTTTTGAGTCATGGCAGCCCTTAAAGCAGAATCTAAATATCCGACTACTTCTAAAAAATCAGATCGCCTATATGTAAGCTTTTAATCCTTAGTTCCTTGAAGGTGTCACATAACTTTCTTTGTAGCTCTCCAATGGTCTAAACCTGGATTACTTTGATATCTGCCCAACATTCCAACTACATATGCAATGTTAGATCTTGTACAAACCTAAGCATATATAAGACTCCCTACTGCAGAAGTATAAGGAATGTTTTTCATTTGTTCCCTCTCTAAATTATTCCTTGGACATTGTTTCAAACTAAATTTATCACCTTTAACAACAAGTGAAATGCTAGATAAACAATTCTTCATACGACATCTCTCTAAAACTTTATTGATAAAGGTTTCTTGAGACAATCCTAATGTCCTTTTAGACCTGTCTCTATCAATCTTTCTTCTTATAACATATGATGCTTCACCCATATCCTTTATATCAAATTGTTTTGAAAGAAATTTCTTAACTTTATGAAGTAATCCCAAATCACTTGAAGCAAGCAAAATATCATCTATATAGAAGACTAAGAAAATTATTTTGCCCCCACTGATCTTATGATATAAATATATATATATATATATATTTGATCCATAATATTTTTCTCAAATCCAAATGAAGAAATAACATCATGAAATTTTAAATACCATTGATGGGAGACTTATTTTAATCCATATATAGATTTCTTAAGCTTACAAACTAAGTGATCATTCCCCTTTGAAATGAAATCGTCTAGTTGTTTCATGTAAACCTCTTTGTCTAGGTTTCCATTAAGGAACATTGTTTTCACATCAATTTGATGTAACTCTATGTCAAAATAAGCTACTAATGCCATGATTATTCGAAATGAACCCTTCTTTGAAACATGAGAGAAGGTATCGTGATAATCAATTCCTTCTTATTGAATGAATCCTTTGGATACAAGTCTTGCTTTACATCTTTCGACATTGGCTAAAGAGTCTCTTTTGATTTTAAAAATCCATTCACAACCAATAGTCTTTCCCTCTTTAGGTAATTCAACAAGATCCCATACTTTATTATTAGCCATTGAATCCATCTCGTCATTCATGGCATTGTACCATAATATGGATTTATTTCCATTTACCGTTAGTGAAAACGTAATAGGATCATCTTCACCACCAATGTCAATATCATATTCTTATAGGTACACAATATAATATAAAGAAATAGTAAGTTTTCTAACTCTGAAAGTTCTTCTTAATGTTACATCAACATTATCTAGTTGAAGTTATTGAGTAACTTGATTTATAGGGATATCCTGAGGAATTGTATCTTCAGATATATCTTGAGCAATTGGATCTTCAGGAATATCCTTATGATGATGTGGTTCTTCAACAATTGGTTGTTCAATATTAATTGAGTTATGAAGATTATCATATACAACCATTTTATGTGAAGATATAGGAGTAGGTTTAAAACTATTATTATCCTTAAAAGTTAAATTTTGAGGATGACTACTCTCACTAATCTCATCATACTCTAAAAACCTTACATTCTTAGATTTCACAATTCTCGTTGTACAAGATGGACAATAAAATTTGTAACCCTTAGACTTTTTTGCATAGCCAATGAAATTTCCACTGACTATTTTTAAGTCTAACTTTTTCTCATATGGATTGTAGACTTTAATTTCAATTGGGCAACCCCAAACATATACATGTCTCAAGCTAGATTTCCAACCTTTCCAAAGCTCAAAAGGTATTTTAGGAATAGCCTTAGTTGGAACCCTATTTAGCACATAAGTTGTAGTTTTAAGAGCTTCACTCCACAAAGTCAATAGGAGATTGGAGTTACTAATCATACTCCTCGCCATGTCCATCAAGGTTTGATTTCTCCTTTTAGCCACACCAGTTTGAGATGGTGAGCCTGACATTGTGTATTATGCTATAATACCTTTCTCTTCTAGAAACCTTGCAAATGGACCTGGTAATTATCCTATTTCTGTATGCCTACCATAATATTCACCATCTCTATCTGACCTCACAATCTTAATTTATTTGTCCAATTATTTCTCTTCTTCAACTTTATAAACCTTATAAGTATCTAATGCTTCATTTTTATTATAAAAGCAAATAGATATACATATATCTTATGCAAACATCAATAAGGGTAATGAAATATTTTTTACCATTAAGGCATATAATAAAGGTACGTTTCATAACATCCTAAAATATCAGTGTGTATAATCTCTAAAATTTGAGAAGTTCTCCTGGAACCTTTCTTGGACTTGTTAGTTTGTTTTCCCTTAATACAATCCTCCCAAGTCTTTCATGGAGAACTATTCAGATAGCCAAATCTTGGTATTATGTAATTGTAGTACATCATTTCCAATAAGAAAAATATCATCAACATATAATACCAAAAAGGTAATTTTGCTCCTACTTATACACATAAGGCTCTTCTTTGCATCTAACAAAATTAAACTTTTCAATAGTCCTGTTAAAGTGAATATTCTAACTTCTAGAGGCTTGCTTGAGTCCATAAACAGATCTTTGTAACTTACAAACCTTATTATGATCAGATAAGGATATGAATCATTGAGGTTGTGTCATATACACATCCTCTTCTAGTTTACCATTAAGGAAAGCTATTTTCACATCCATTTATCATATTTCATAATCATAGTATGATGCAATAACAAGCAAAATCTAAATATATTTGAGCATTGCCCCAGGGGAATAAGTCTCATCATAGTCAATTCCTTCTTTTTGACAATATCCTTTAGCAACCTTACCGTCTGCTCCAATCTTTTTCTTGTAAACCTATTTACATCCAATAAGATTTATATTCTCTGAAGCATCAACCAAAGTCCATACTTTATTGATCTTTATGGATTCCATCTCAGCTTCCATAGCTTTCTGCCATTTCTCTTGGTCAGAACTTTGAATAGCCTCTTCATAGGTCTTAGGGTCATCATCATTATGATCAACCTCATTCGACACATCATCATGCACCATTAGAATTAATTTATTTAGTGCACGGTATTGATGAGAAGACCTTCTTAGAGGTTCGTGTACAATTGGATCACCTTGTACTGGAACTGGTCGTTGTACATTCATAAATGGAATAGACTCATTTTTGTGCTCTTGAACTGCAATTGATTCTTGAACATCAACCATTGAAGTTGGCAACTTCCTTGTCAACTTCAAAACATCCAGTAAAGGCCGCTCACCTAGTATCTCATGTTCCTGATCCAATGCTGATTCATCATTCTCTTGAACTTCATCCAGGTCAATTGTCTCACCATGACATCCTTCTAAAAGGAATTTCCTTTCTAAAAAGATTGCACCTCTAGCCACAAACTCTTTATGGTAAGAAGGGTGATAAAAATAGTATCCTATTGTTTCTTTAGGATATTCGATGGATCTACACTTATCAGATCTTGAGTCAAGTTTATTAGTTTTTAGTCTCTTAACATAAGCTAGGCAACCCCAAACTCTAATGTGTTTAAAGCTTGACTTACGTCCTTTCCATATCTCATATGGTATAGTAGAGACAAATTTAGTGGGAACCTTATTTAGTAAGTATGTAGCTGTCTCCAAAGCATATCCCCATAAGTTTATTGGAAGATTAGTGAATCCCATCATCGATCTCACCATATCTAATAAGGTTTGATTCCTTCTTTCGGACACACCATTATGTTGTGGTGTTCCAGGAGATGTCCATTGAGAGAGAATCTCATTCTCTTTGAGATATCTAGTAAAATCATGACTAAGATATTCTCTACCTCTATCAGACCTTAGTATTTTATTACTTTTATTAGTTTGTTTCTTGACTTCACTATGAAATATTTTGAACATTTAAAAGTTTTAAACTTATGTCTCATAAGATATACAAATTCATATCTTGACATATTGTCAGTAAAGGTGATAAATTAAGAATATCCTCATCTGGCTTGAATTCTCATTAGGCCATAAACATCTTTGTGAATAAGACCCAATAATTCAGAGGCTCTTTCTCCACTCTCAATAAATGGAGATTTAGCCATTTTTCCTTTGAGATAAGATTTGCAAGTTGGATATGATTCATAATCATATTTGTCAATGTAACCATACTTGTGCAACTTGTGAATTCTTTTCTCCAATATGAGCAAGCCTACAGTGCCAAAGGTAAGTGTGATTTGTATGATAATCTCTTTTTCTCTTAAGATTAGAAACATGCATAATCTAATTAGCTATCATATTAGGCAAGGCATAATTACCATGTTGGAAACAACCATTTGCATATAAATCATCACCATGATAAATAGAGCAAATGTCATTTTTTAGAATAAAATGAAAACCATGTTTATTTAACATATATAATGATATTATATTTTATACAAACTCAGGAATATAATAACAATCCTTCAACACTAGTATTTTGCCCGTAGGCATTAATAGAGAAATTGATCCTATAGCTAGAGGTGCAACTCTTGCACCACTCCTAACTTGTAGATTGACTTCTCCTTTCTTTAACCTTTTACTTATCTGCAGTCCCTGTAACATATTACAAATATTAAAACTACTGCCAGTATCTAATACCCATAGTGAAGAATCAGTAACAATTAAGGAAATCATGAAAACATTTTTTCATGAATGTCTTAGATAGCTGGAATCTAGCTATCCTGCTTTGAGCACCATACATCTTCTTAAGATGTTCGATGATTGCAGGTGGATCCATATCCTAATGTTTCCTTTGGAGTTCTGAACTCATAAAAGTAAGAATGATGCATTTGGCAGTACAACATTCTTCCAAGTAATTTTGATAATCCTTGGTAGCCTCAACATCATCTTTAGATGGAGCTTCTTTGGCACACTTATCAATTTTATTGATAATTTTTCACGCATGAGAACTATGCTCAAATTACAGTACCGGTCATCAAAATTTGGTCCAATCAATTTGTTGGAATCAAGTATGCCTCGCAGTGATATAGCAGACATTTTGAGAAATATATAATTTATAAGAAAAGTAAAACACAATAATATAAGAACACATTTATATATATCATAAAGACATGGAATTTAGTCTAAATGATGTTTCTACTATTTTAAACTATATACATCTGTAATAGTTTAAGAAATTTTTATTTTTGTTTAGTGGAGTAATAAAATCCTTTAACAATATAAATGAGCCCCTTGGTAGTCAAGTTATTTCTCATACATATCTTAAAGGTAGGTACTCTTATCAATTGCATCTCTATGCAACTTTCTTAAATAGCTCTATGCTCAATAGTCCTCTAGTTATCAGATCACTCATATTGGCATAGTTGAGTTCATCCATCAAACAATGATAAAGAATTAATCGAATTTTATACTCTCTCGAGTAATCCAAACATTTAGTATAAAATTGGATAATCCTTTCCATATATGCATCTTATGCTGTAACACCCCTTCCCGACCTATAATAAGCCGAGGAGGAATGCTACATCAAGATACGAGCTCTGGTTATGTCAGCTTACTTAATGTTCCTTATAAAAATTTTTCAAAAAAAATTTTGACGGAGTCTCCCTTAAAATTCTAGGTCCCAAGTGTCGACAAAATTGATTTTTCTTATATTTGAAAAACATTTTGTTTCACAATTCAACTCAAGTACACTCCCAATAATCCACCCTTATAACCTCAACTACAATCCTGCAAGAAGAATTCACACTTCTATATTCACAATCCGACTCAATTTAAAACCATACAGTTATTATACATTACTAGATTTATACATATAAATACTCTCTCGTCAGAAATACATCATAATTAAAATTTATACATGTATGCATAACCCTCTAGTTGGTCTCGACAAACTTTACTCTTCTTGTGGCATAACAAAAGACTTCATATCTTCCATCTAAAAACCTGCGCGAATAAACACCCGCGCTAAGCCCGAGAGCTTAGTAGTCCAAATATAAAATATAAACATATAGTATAGAAGTATTGATATGTAATGATACATCGATTCAATATATAATTAGTTCTTATCATATCTTCTTTTCTTTTTAACTTTATCTTTAATATATCCTAGCTAATTTCATATAAGATGTATATATATATATAATATTATCACCAACCCCAATGCATCACCAATACTCAAAACCAATATATTAATACCCCTACATTATATATATACCATACCAACCATTATTGCAATACACACATTACACATCATATCACTCATTATTGCAATACACAATCTATATATCATATAAATCATAAATCATATTTCCAATAAAGACAACCTTTATCATCAACCACAATTCATTTTCCTATTACACTTAATAACATTATATTATTCACAATCCACCAAGCATAATTCATTATTAATACTCACAATCAATATTTCAATACTTGCATTTCACATTGACAATAAAGACAGACTCGGGCCCAAAACACTAATATGTTATTCAAAGTTCAGAGTTACTGCTTTGATCCATAATCACAATAATCAAGCCCGTAGGCAACATATATCATATCTCTATCCATGGAGAGTGTAACAGACCCAGTCTCTTGGACCATCCACCCGACTAATCGAGAAGATCCTCAACCCGGCAAGACTGTTACTTTTCATATATTTCACATTTATAATTCATATAGTGTAACAGACCCAGTCTCTTGGACCATCAACTCAACAACTTGAGGAGATCCTCAACCCGGCTAGACTGTTACATTTCATATGTTATAGGCATGCCGTCAAATCCAGAACTCTGAAAGTTGAATTAACATATTAGACACAACTCTTTTCATTTATATCTTTGTACATTTCTTTCTCAATTCATTTCATTTTCATAACAGGCAACCATGCCTCAATTATAATTCATTTACATTCTCGTAGCCAACACAATGGCTTCACATCTCATTTGATTCATCATAGCCAATCTCAATGGCTTCACCTCTTATCATATTTCAATTCACGTTATAGCACTTCATCATTCAAGTATACATAAACAATTATATTGAGCATATATCTTAAATTCATCATCATATAATCAACATGTCTATTTATTTCATTTCAATCATTATTACCAACCACAATTACAATACATTTCATCATTTCTCAAAACACATTAGCACAATTCATCATTACAATATTTATCATAACAAATTGCATTGTACTTACCTATTTGAATGATCTTCATATCTTTCACATCATCCAATCATAACCTTAATCAAATTATATTGACAATATAGTAATTCACTTAACACATTTACAAACAAATGTGTTAAGTCTTAATTCATGTAAATAAGTGCAATCATATAAACTTTGTACTTACCTTAAAACCAACTTACACCACTCTATACACCTACTCTTCCAAGAATCCTCAACACTTAGATTAGGGCAATTCAACCTCTTCACAACCTAATCCAAAAGGAATATTAGCAAAATGACCATATGAATAGTAAATTCTGGTTTTAGACTAAATTTTATCCTTATTTTGAAAATTTGTATAAAATAATATACTTGACTAAAAACTCTAAAATTTTTACAGAACTTAATTTTACATCTTAAAATCATTCCTTTAAAATTTCAGATCAAACTGAACACAAAATCTTGGTCAAATAGTTCACCCAAACAGACTGCCCCAATTGCCCTGCATCCTGGCAGCAGTTCTAAACTTTGTGAATTCCATAACTTAAATTCAATCAACTTGGTTCCAAATTATTTTTCTCAAATACTAGACTCATTAAGCAACAACATATCCAAAATTCAATTGAATATAATTTTTCTACATTTTATTAAAAATCCCGAAATATAGCTGTCTCAGTTAAGGTACCTGCTGGAACAGATCTAATAAAAATAATCTTTCTAAACTCATAACCTATCCAAAATCGAATCAACATATTTTTCAGTCATTCTAGACTCATAGAGGCACAACATATCAAAAATTCACTTCAAGAACATTTTTCTATAATTAATTAAAAATCATACAAATCACAGCCTTTACTAATTGTAAAACAGAAACAATTTCACTAAACACAAACATACATCAATTATTCCATTTTCCAACTCATATATATATCAAACCCTTACTAACCAATTTAATAATCCATCATCATCCTCACAAATAACCATTTAAATCTACACATATCTTTCAATCTTTCACTATTATCATCTTAACATACTAACTACATCCCATATCAATACAATCAATGGAAATCAATTCAAAGAAATGAATACTTACTTGAGTAGTCTTTGCCAAATCTTCAATCTTCACTTCAATTCTCTTTAAGCCCTTAAAAATTTTGATGTGCATAATTAAAATCTCCTTTCTCTCTTTCTCTCTCTCTCTCTCTCGTAAGAAGAAGAAGAAGAAGGAGACAAGAAGATTTTTCTTCTTTTCTTCATACTTATCCTATATATATATATATAATAATAATAATATTAATTATTTCTAAAAATTCTCCACCACAACCTTCATTCAACCCTTTGACTTTCTTTTCTTCTTTCTCTTTTATAAATATTATTATCATTATTATTAATTAATTAATATTATATATATATATATATTCACTTTTCCTACACCACTTTATACATTATGTATATGTGGTGTATATGTGGGTATATGTATATTCCTTTTATATTTCCCATATATTTTCCAAATACCAAATATACATCTCATCCCTCAAATACATCTACCTCTTCATTTCTTTTCTCTTTCATCAAACATATACATTTAATCCAAATACAACAATAACTCTAAAACTTTTAGGGTATATTTTGGGATATTACAATTCTCTCCCCCTTAAATAATTTCGTCCTCGAAATTATCCAGCACAATAACAATTCATTTATAATAAAACACCATCTTAATTCATATGAAGGTAATCGTATTCTTATATTATGATTTCATCAAATTACATAACTTTTACTCTTCCACCTTTAGTCAATCATCTTTTCCCAATTCACAACTCATCATTATATAGCTATATTTATCTTATTACTTTTTCAACAAAACACCCAAAATAACTCATTACATTTCAAAGAAATTTTCTTTTATACAATAATCAAATCATCTTATAATCTATAAATATACCATTCATCTATTACATTCAAGATATTTATCACTTCATCTTTTTATAGGCAATCTTTTAACTTTAATCTTGGAAATTATTGAATTAAATCTTACTATAGATTATCCTGTTATTACAATCACTTTTGAAAATAACCACTTATCAAACCTTGATTGATAACAATATTTTCATTTCTTATACTTAAATCCCTCTTTACCATGTTTTTCACTTAATATTAATATCGATACAATCTTTATAAATTTACTTTACAGATAATCAACCTTTTTCCTTTCATTATCTTTAATAACTGATATATCATAATTCATTCATGTATCAGCATATCACTTCATATATACATTATCATATATATCTTATACTCTTAGCATAACTATACATATTAAATCTCGATAATAATTCACAATCTTAATGAATTCTAGATCAATTGATCTAGCTGTCATAAAATAACAACATTTCAATCTTATTCCATTCAAACCAACCATTAACTTATTTAAGTTTATCATCACATATCAATATACATAACACAATTCTATTAGGTCAAACTCATTCTCAACTTCTAATCCCTTAGGATCCATCTGTTCGACTCCTTACTAACAAATTACTTCAAATTATCTTTCAATATTCATATATATCTTCTGCTTTCAATAATAGCAGTGCAATCTCCCATAATTCTCATAATTTTTCTCATACTATAATTATTACCCATAGTTCATTCACTTAACATTGTTTCCATCAATTAATTTATCTTATAACAAAAATATATTCAGTATCATTTTCAATCACATTTCATAAATTTCTCCCATTTATCATATTCTCACATTATCATACCATTACTATGATTACATAATCACTTTTTATTCATTCTTCACAATTCAAGACATTTACACGGTTCTCTTCTCTATTCATATTTTTCATAATTATAAACAAATTTCTAACATAGAATTGATAAGATACCACTTTACCAATCACAACTCCTAACCATATTTCTTGAAACAAAATTATCAATCTCACCCACATAATACTACAATCATATCACCTTAGGCCCAAATCTGCTGATAACAAACTTAACCAGCCAATTACACTAAACAAATTATATAGCCAGAGTATATTAATAGTCACATATGTAGTTTATAAATCAATATTGTTCCTCTATTATTCTTCTTCAAACATTTCCAACTATCTCAAAAGTTGACATAATTCAACTTTGTCTCCAAAACAATTTGTTCTTGATCATATGATTATCATTAGCCTAACTCACATCAACAATATTTCTTATAACACTTATGTGTACAACATTCAATCATATACAAACTTTATACAACTTCCATTTCTAACCTATCTCTTATAAAACTTTTCATACATTATACTTTCCATCTTTATTAAATACATATACATATAATATATATCCACAAGCATAATCCTTCAACCAGAAAGCATTATATGATAGTCTAGCTCAGTTATTATCATAACAATTTCATCGTCCATTGTTACTCGAGTCCTTTTTCACTTTCCATTACAATCCATAGTCTAACTCTTCATAAATCAAAACTTAATTTCTCATAGATCCACTAATACATGCCATATCATTCTTCATACCACTATACAAATAATTATACCACATTCACATACATAGGTCACGTTCACAATGTGACTTGCTTTCATATTTCTTACACTTTACAATTATATTTAATTCCTCTTTTTCATACCATCAATACACATTTAACATTTATTATTTTTCATTGAACAACACCATTTTCATCTTCTTTTTTTTTTTTTTTTTTTTTTTTTACATGACTTAAATTATTTATATATATCTCACATATTTATACATATGTCCCTTACATCCAATCATATACACATCGCCCATTAATCCTTATAAAATTTCCAAATTTCGTTATCACAAATCTCAATTTCTTGAACTAACATTGCTCAATCCAATTCTCACTATTAATATTATCACATGACCTAACTTTGCACAAGTTTATCAATGCAAGAGTACTCATTCTCAACACTAATAGATATGTAGTTGTATAGGTTACAAACACGCAATACTATGCGTACATTACACTTTCAAGTGATCAACTCAATCCTTGATCACTAGCATCTTACATCCCATTATCACCTTCCAAGTAGTCAACCTTATCATGATTACTTCATCACTTGCCAACTTTTAGTTCATCAAATTACATATCTGTAAGTCATTCTTAATATGCAAAAATTTTCATTCCACTTAACTCATATACGTACTATACATTAAATTTTCGATATTTAAATAATCTTTATCCAAATTCCGTTAACATTATAAATTCTCCTCTTACTACTTTGCTTAAACTTCAATTTACTCATCTCGTTTTATTAATATAAACTTAAGTAAATATCTTATATATACATACTACAAAGCAACATCAAAATATATCCTTTTTGACAATCATTAAAGCTCATTTCAAAAATCCAAATATTACACATTATCACCATTAACATGAGCTTTAACAATACTCAAGCATATTATATTCCTACCATTCAAACCACAATGTTTACATTAAATTAACAATACTAACAACACCATTTTATCTCCTTGCTTAACCCCTATCATTTTTTTTTTAATCTTAACTTTACATATTCAAACCTTAAGTTATCACACTTTGTCTATATCAATCAACTCATTCAATATTCCACCATATTCTCTTCATTATAATTACATATCCATCCATATTATCCATCAACAATATTTCCTCTCCCTTGCAATCCAAACATAAGCTTTATTAGAAAGAGATTCAAATAGTAGAGGAAAGATTACATACTTTGATTTTGATTTTGTTTTTAATTCATTTTTTTTTACTTTATTTTTCCTGATCATTTCTTTATATTATAATCATATTTCACATTTTCTTTCCTCAAGGAAACTACCATTCTTTAATTTATCACTTAAACTTACATAAATTTTTCCATCTCATTGCTTTCTTTAAATTTCCATTCATATAGAACTTCATCCACACATTATTATCCATTTCATACAATTCAATACATTTCAATTCATATAATACCACATTCGAGACCAACCTAGATGTTAATGCATATGCATGTATCAAAAATTTTATTCTTTTCATTTTCATTCATCATCATTTTTCTTTTTAAAACATTTCCTTTTTAAATTTACTTAGGCCGAGAATCTCGAACCTAAGCTCTGATACCAAAACAATTGTAACACCCCTTCCCGACCTATAATAAGCCGAGGAGGAATGCTACATCAAGATACGAGCTCTGGTTATGTCAGCTTACTTAATGTTCCTTATAAAAATTTTTCAAAAAAAATTTTGACGGAGTCTCCCTTAAAATTCTAGGTCCCAAGTGTCGACAAAATTGATTTTTCTTATATTTGAAAAACATTTTGTTTCACAATTCAACTCAAGTACACTCCCAATAATCCACCCTTATAACCTCAACTACAATCCTGCAAGAAGAATTCACACTTCTATATTCACAATCCGACTCAATTTAAAACCATACAGTTATTATACATTACTAGATTTATACATATAAATACTCTCTCGTCAGAAATACATCATAATTAAAATTTATACATGTATGCATAACCCTCTAGTTGGTCTCGACAAACTTTACTCTTCTTGTGGCATAACAAAAGACTTCATATCTTCCATCTAAAAACCTGCGCGAATAAACACCCGCGCTAAGCCCGAGAGCTTAGTAGTCCAAATATAAAATATAAACATATAGTATAGAAGTATTGATATGTAATGATACATCGATTCAATATATAATTAGTTCTTATCATATCTTCTTTTCTTTTTAACTTTATCTTTAATATATCCTAGCTAATTTCATATAAGATGTATATATATATATAATATTATCACCAACCCCAATGCATCACCAATACTCAAAACCAATATATTAATACCCCTACATTATATATATACCATACCAACCATTATTGCAATACACACATTACACATCATATCACTCATTATTGCAATACACAATCTATATATCATATAAATCATAAATCATATTTCCAATAAAGACAACCTTTATCATCAACCACAATTCATTTTCCTATTACACTTAATAACATTATATTATTCACAATCCACCAAGCATAATTCATTATTAATACTCACAATCAATATTTCAATACTTGCATTTCACATTGACAATAAAGACAGACTCGGGCCCAAAACACTAATATGTTATTCAAAGTTCAGAGTTACTGCTTTGATCCATAATCACAATAATCAAGCCCGTAGGCAACATATATCATATCTCTATCCATGGAGAGTGTAACAGACCCAGTCTCTTGGACCATCCACCCGACTAATCGAGAAGATCCTCAACCCGGCAAGACTGTTACTTTTCATATATTTCACATTTATAATTCATATAGTGTAACAGACCCAGTCTCTTGGACCATCAACTCAACAACTTGAGGAGATCCTCAACCCGGCTAGACTGTTACATTTCATATGTTATAGGCATGCCGTCAAATCCAGAACTCTGAAAGTTGAATTAACATATTAGACACAACTCTTTTCATTTATATCTTTGTACATTTCTTTCTCAATTCATTTCATTTTCATAACAGGCAACCATGCCTCAATTATAATTCATTTACATTCTCGTAGCCAACACAATGGCTTCACATCTCATTTGATTCATCATAGCCAATCTCAATGGCTTCACCTCTTATCATATTTCAATTCACGTTATAGCACTTCATCATTCAAGTATACATAAACAATTATATTGAGCATATATCTTAAATTCATCATCATATAATCAACATGTCTATTTATTTCATTTCAATCATTATTACCAACCACAATTACAATACATTTCATCATTTCTCAAAACACATTAGCACAATTCATCATTACAATATTTATCATAACAAATTGCATTGTACTTACCTATTTGAATGATCTTCATATCTTTCACATCATCCAATCATAACCTTAATCAAATTATATTGACAATATAGTAATTCACTTAACACATTTACAAACAAATGTGTTAAGTCTTAATTCATGTAAATAAGTGCAATCATATAAACTTTGTACTTACCTTAAAACCAACTTACACCACTCTATACACCTACTCTTCCAAGAATCCTCAACACTTAGATTAGGGCAATTCAACCTCTTCACAACCTAATCCAAAAGGAATATTAGCAAAATGACCATATGAATAGTAAATTCTGGTTTTAGACTAAATTTTATCCTTATTTTGAAAATTTGTATAAAATAATATACTTGACTAAAAACTCTAAAATTTTTACAGAACTTAATTTTACATCTTAAAATCATTCCTTTAAAATTTCAGATCAAACTGAACACAAAATCTTGGTCAAATAGTTCACCCAAACAGACTGCCCCAATTGCCCTGCATCCTGGCAGCAGTTCTAAACTTTGTGAATTCCATAACTTAAATTCAATCAACTTGGTTCCAAATTATTTTTCTCAAATACTAGACTCATTAAGCAACAACATATCCAAAATTCAATTGAATATAATTTTTCTACATTTTATTAAAAATCCCGAAATATAGCTGTCTCAGTTAAGGTACCTGCTGGAACAGATCTAATAAAAATAATCTTTCTAAACTCATAACCTATCCAAAATCGAATCAACATATTTTTCAGTCATTCTAGACTCATAGAGGCACAACATATCAAAAATTCACTTCAAGAACATTTTTCTATAATTAATTAAAAATCATACAAATCACAGCCTTTACTAATTGTAAAACAGAAACAATTTCACTAAACACAAACATACATCAATTATTCCATTTTCCAACTCATATATATATCAAACCCTTACTAACCAATTTAATAATCCATCATCATCCTCACAAATAACCATTTAAATCTACACATATCTTTCAATCTTTCACTATTATCATCTTAACATACTAACTACATCCCATATCAATACAATCAATGGAAATCAATTCAAAGAAATGAATACTTACTTGAGTAGTCTTTGCCAAATCTTCAATCTTCACTTCAATTCTCTTTAAGCCCTTAAAAATTTTGATGTGCATAATTAAAATCTCCTTTCTCTCTTTCTCTCTCTCTCTCTCTCGTAAGAAGAAGAAGAAGAAGGAGACAAGAAGATTTTTCTTCTTTTCTTCATACTTATCCTATATATATATATATAATAATAATAATATTAATTATTTCTAAAAATTCTCCACCACAACCTTCATTCAACCCTTTGACTTTCTTTTCTTCTTTCTCTTTTATAAATATTATTATCATTATTATTAATTAATTAATATTATATATATATATATATATTCACTTTTCCTACACCACTTTATACATTATGTATATGTGGTGTATATGTGGGTATATGTATATTCCTTTTATATTTCCCATATATTTTCCAAATACCAAATATACATCTCATCCCTCAAATACATCTACCTCTTCATTTCTTTTCTCTTTCATCAAACATATACATTTAATCCAAATACAACAATAACTCTAAAACTTTTAGGGTATATTTTGGGATATTACATATGCAATAAATAATTTTACTTTATTCCTGAACTACGAGGTCTCCTGGTTGTCAGGCCGCCCCCTTGTAAACAAGAAATAAATAAAAGTATTTATTTTGATTGAAAGCTATATAACAAAATATCTTATATTTTATTATTTTAAGAAGTCAATTTTTAAAGTGAGAAAATTATCATTAAGATAATTTTTAGTAAGATGATTATCAAATCACTCATCATATAAATAAATTTAGTTCAAGTTGTCCATATGCAATTAATGTACATCACACATATCATATAACAACTAAACAAAATTCAATATATAAATTATTAATATAACTACATATACATCACATATATAGAAATAAATTCTTATATCACATATAAATTGGATTTATTAAAATAAATAATATACTTAATATTATATATATGCATTTTATACCTTTAGGAAATTAAATAATTATGCATAACAATTATACTAAAATTATTTAAATCCATTCAATATAAAACATGAAATTGAATACATATATAAGCCCATGTTAAAGATTTGTTTGGAAACCTCTTTTAATCATCATCTTATTCTCAGTAAGATAATATTACACAATATTATTTTATTCATAATAAATTTTTAGAGAATATCCAAACAAAATATACTTTAACCAATATTTGAACTCTTCAAATATAGTTTAAACGCAAAACTCCATGGCTCTGATACCACTGATGGATTGTTCAGTGTTCATAACACGCAGCGAAAGTCTAGAACAATACATGATAGATCTATTTACGTTTAAAATTTATATATATATATATATGTTGAAAAACATATTTAAAACATATCTAAAAGAAAGTTCTTGATATTAAAACTCTGATAATATGACGTCTCTATACGTATCCACACTAAAACTGTATTCTGCTATCAACTCTTTGATAAATAATGGGATACGTGGGCAAATTAAGTAAAAATTTAAGCTAGAGATTTTCTCTAAAATTCTAGCTTAAAAGTGGATAAACCATTTTTTATGAGATTAAGGCTTTCTTAATCTTATAATTTATATTTGTATGATTAAGAGTAAATCAGATTATTTTCTTAATGATAACAAGCATAAATATATCTGTAATATGGCCAAAAGAAAGAGAAAATCCTTGTGCATCTTGTTTGAAAAAAACATATATATACTTATGGCCAAAAGAGAAAGAAAAACGTGTTCTTCTTTTCTAAATAGCGCGCGCACACACACATATATATATCAAAATGTAGCCAATGTTTAACATGCCTCCAAAGGACTAATGTGTTGAATATGAACTATTACTCATCAAGTTTTGGTGATGTCAATTTGATACTTGTCAAAGTGCATGTATATTGCACTTATCTTACCTCAAATATGGCCACGTATTGGCCATGGGAAAATATTATATATAAATATATATATTTAGATTATAATTATTTAAATATCAAATTTATAAATAATTATATAATATATAAATAAATTTGTCCATAAAATATTAATTAATTAATTTTTCTATTCTAAATAGAAAAATTTAATTTGTCGCTAATACTATTTATTATATTCTCAGTATTAGTAGATAATATAATAATATCACATTTGAATTAAAAATATTATTTATTTAAATAATTAAATTCTCTAATTAAATTATTAAATAATAATATAATTAATCAATTAGTAAATCTCAAAATACTCATTAGTATGCAATCTCATAGGTTCAATGCTAAATTGGTAACAAATTAGCCAAACTAATTTATTAATTAAGGTTGGTGTCTAGCAATACTCCTTAACGACCGAATAGCACGAAGTAAATCATTACTATCAAGAACTCGTAGAAGACTAATATAATATTTCCTTCTATTGTTATAGCTCCGGATCAACCCTAGGACATGATTAATTTGTCAAATCCTAATAGGTTGCCAACTATATTTCATGTCAATTATAAATAACAAGTGAATGACATAAAAAAAAACTCCTTTCTACTTCATTCATCTGCCATGTCCAAGTCTTAATTAAATCATTTATAATTAATGATAACATAGAATATAAACTCATTACCAAGAGTTGATAGATTCCATCTTGATCCATCATTAATTCTATAAGCATTTAATTATACCCAATATCCTTTCAACTATAGCTCTAAGGCAATAGGTGTCCAATATCAAAGTATAATAAATAATTTGTCAATTACTATGATGATCTCAGGTCAAAAGAAATAATTACATTGCACTCTTTAAGAGAATCTCCTATTGACAATTTATAGATAATTTCAACCATTAGGAATTCTCCATTCAATTGGTTCAATGATATGTCTCTATATGCACCATCTATAAATGTGATTTAGTTAATGAAAATAACTAATTCCTATATTATAGAAACCATCACATATATATATATATATTGATCTAATTTGATCATTAAAGCCCTATTTAATGATCCTACGATTAAGAACAACTTTAGATTAAATTATAAAATACTTGACTCTCATTATCAAGATCTCCATCAAGATGAAAAGTCTGAAAATTTAATCAAGGCTACATCATATTAACAAAATTAAACATGATGTTATAAATACCACATATGATTTACAATAAGATGTGTTCAATTATTATATGAGAAATTGGAGCTAAGGCATATCATATAACCCTAATAGCCAGGGGCGAAGTCAAAATTTACAGAGAAGGGGGGCAAAAAAAATTCTCTTAAAATTTTAGTCTTTTACTCTATTTATTTTTATTTTATTGCTCGATATACCATTCATATATAATTTTTATTTTATAAATTTATTAATTTATTAATAGACCATATTTATCTATCAAAAAAATAATTAAATTAATTAAAAATTATTAATATATTTATGTATATATATTTCTAAATTTATCTGATGATACATAAAAAATAAACGACAGAGAAAAAATATTGAATTATGAATAATCTCTTAATAAATAATTGAAGTTAAAATTATCACATAATAATATAGAAGTAAAAATAATAAAATTAAAATCTTAAACAAAAGAAATTTAAAAAAGAAAAACAAAAATAGATTTAAAAATGTTAAAGATTTTAAGTTTATATTTTTTTTCATTTTTCATTCTTTTTATTGAACTTTAATTTATTCTTAGTTCTTTTTTCTGAAAATTCTTCTTAGTCTTTTTAATTTATTGAATGAGTTCAAATTAATTTAGTTGAACAATTTATCTTTTTTCAAATTTCTTTTTTCTTACTCTTTTTCGCATTTGAAAATATCAATTTTTTTTCTTCGATTTGTTTAGAAGAAAAATACTGTTTAGGAAAAAAATATTTATTAGAATTTATTTTTATTTTTCTTCTATAAGCTAAATTTTAAGAGGGGCAAACAAAAAATTTTAAAACTTTTAACAAATTTTAAAATATATATATATATATATGTATTATTTAAAATTAAAAAAAAAAAAAGATAATAGAAGGGGGGCAGTTGCCCCCCTTCTACAACACATAGCCTCGCCAATGCTAATAGCAAATACCAACATGTTTTGAAGAATATTTATCTAATCTATACAAGACTTGAATCTAGTGTACTTGATGGATTAACATAGACTTTTTTGTAGATTAGAACCATCTATATCCTTTTTCTTTCAATTTCACTTTATGAGAAAAAACAACGTTAACTCTCATTCCATCAAGAAGAGTTTTATCTGTAGAAAACTGCCTATCAAGTAACTGTCTAATAAACTGACATATTAACTGCTTAAGAATGGGCAAATCATATTTTATTAAAAAATAAAAAAAATATATATATTGTTAACACCTTTGTGTTCTGCACTTTATGACAGTAAAATATAGCATATGCATATGTTTAATTATGGCACACTATTTGGTTATCTCCCAACATTTTGACTCCCTTCAAAATAGTATACTCTTAATTCTTGTTATTTTCTTTTGCCTCACTGCAAAATGTTTGAACTTTGTTTCCAAGCCTTGTAATGATAAAATCGACTAGTGATTCTAAGGAAGTAGCACAATAGTTGTCTTCTCCTCTAATGCCCGGCGCCTCACATTCTCTAATTGTGTCTTTGATGAGTTTAGCTTTCTTAGAATTGGGTTCTATTGACAAATATCTCAAAAATATATAGTTGTTGTATTGAATATCTCATTTTTCTCAAATAGTTTTGCTTCATAAGCTCCTGACATACTTATAAGTTAACAGCTTCAATTTCAGATTCTGAAAACCAAAATTTTGTTTCCTATACAGATGAACAAAAAGAGAAAGTTTTAATTTTACATAGCATGAATGTATTAAATTATAAATAATTATATATATATATATGAAAAAGAAATGGAGAAAATTAACTAACCAGGCTTTAAAAGATCTTTCAGAACCTTAGGCAATGGAGTATTTGGCAGTTTAGATTGCCAGTACATTTCTGGTGGTAGAACAGCATTATTTCCATTCACAAAAAGCATCTGTTAGTTTGATGGAAAAAAAAGCTAACATTACTTTCTTATATATATATATATATATATATAAACTCATACATTAATTATTTTAAAGAAAATGAAGAAATTAATATGTACTTACACAAATTAGAACAAGCATGGGAAGAAAGCTAAATTACTCCATATATTTAAGTAGAAATTTAGTATATTGAAATCTTAAACATTTAAACTATAATTCGTGTGTATAAATATATATGGGGCATGCAATAAGAGTTGGAAAACATGCATGCACAACACATAATGAAATGTTAGGTAGGAAAGATATGATCTAAAGCTACATAGTCTGAGAAAATTTTGGATGATAATGCTTCTTCTTGTGAGTTTGTTGACTTGAGTTGTCAAGAAGAGTGGCTGTGATTTGCAAAATCTGAGAGCAATTTAAGAAAATCTAGATTGTAGACTTTGTTATATAATAATATTAACTTTTATATTGTGATAAAGATAGCAAATTTTGGAGCATGTGAAAGGAATTATCAATGGTTCAAAATCTGCATAGGACTCTGAAGCAAGTAATGCTTGCTAGAATTCCCTAAATAAATATCCATCATATGCATGGCCTATGGACAGAATAATTTTTGAGGTTTACGAACTCATTTTGTAGAACTGCATTAATAGAAAATTATGAACTATGAAAAGAAAAATAAAATGATTAATGTAATTAAAAGTAAAAAAAAAAAAAACAACTCATTAGATTCCATCTAAAGGGAATTTTTCAGTCCAATTATTATTTTTTTTTACCCCCTATTTGATCATATATATATAATGATAATTAAAATTTACTCATTCAAATGGTTTTTATAATTAATTATCAGATTATTATACTAATTCGAATTGAGTCATAGAATAAATAATAAAAAATAAAATAAAATACAGCATAAAAATAGATGTATGTGTGCACTATATAACAGATATTTCATCCCAATTATTAATTTTTCCATCAATTAAATCATATATTAGATAATACATAGTCGATCAACACTTTGCCTGAGATCTAAGAAAATAAAAAGGAATATAATGATTGCTTACTCGCAGCCAACAAAAAACTTTGAAAAAAAAAACTTCATTAGATAATTCTATATATAGGAAAAAGAAAGAATTTTCCAGCCTTACATTCCATAAACTGGAGGCTAGAAACCAACCAAACCTCATATTCAATCATTTTCTTTTCTTTTTTTTAAGTTTATTTTTGAGTATATATTTCTCTAATTTGTTATAGAGAATTGAAATTAAAGTTTCTTTCTTTGAAGATTCAATATGCAAATTTAGAGTATTATAAAATCTTCTTTTTGCATAAGATGTTTCTTGATAATCCCTAAATTTATAATCATTAGTCGACTTTACAAAGTTTGGAAACAAAGTTCAAATATTTTCAAATAAAAATTAAGTGCATACTATTTGGAAGGGAGTTGAAATGTTGGATAAATAATCAATTATTGTGCCACATGACGATAAATGTATAGGCTGTGTTTTACAGTCATAAAGTGATGAACGCAAAGGTTCATATGGTTCCATTGATGGATGTTGATGGCTTCAAAGCTAAATCACTTGTTGTCTGTCACTTGGATAAATCAATTTGCAATCCAGAGCATTTGCCTTTTAGGTTCTCAATGTTAAATCAAGTGCATCACTAGTTTAACATTTTCTTAATGGTAATACAATTTTCTGTGTTTCTTTTAGTTAAGTCATAAGGGCGTAAAACTATTCTTATCAAATTTTAATACAGCTGTATATTTAGAATTCGAATTCAAAATCTTTGGTTAAACTATAATAGTTTCTTACTGACTGATCTATGCGCTTGGTAGTATCATTTTTTTGGATTTATAAATGAGTTAAAAAATACTTTTTTGTGTGTTATTTAGTGAGAAGTTGTAAGTTCTATATGTTTACTAAAGTTTTGTGCAATAATAATATCAACTTGAAAGATTTTTTTTTTCATTTTAGGTTAATGATAGAATTTTACAATTTGGTAATGAATTAGGTAAAACTAATATTCGGATTTAAAATAGTATTTTTATATATTTTAATTTAATAAAATTCTGTAAATAAATTAATAGATTCAATAATTAAAATGTAAAGGTATGTAAAAAATTCAATAAATTTTTAGAATTTAATAAATGATATAAAATTTTAATAGAGATATTTTTTTAATAAAAATTTATAATAAAAATTTAAATTTTATTATAATATTAAATATTTAATTTTATCTTTAATTCTCATGTAACTTTTTAGCTTAAAAAATTTGCACACCCTCATTGCATTTTTTATTTTGCCATTGATTACAGCTTGATTTCTACGCTTTTAAATGGATTTGGTTGCACAAACTTGACTAATATCCAATCCATAATTACCATTAAAATCTTCAATATCAATCCTGCATATGAATTTGGAAAGCACATACTTTCACAAATAAATTCAATCAAAGAGAATAAAAATGTACATAGAAATACTAACATATCTAAAACGAGTATATTTGTATTTATTAAAATAAATAAAAATACAAAAAATAAGTAATAGGACCATCATAAAACCAGAAAACAAAATTAAATTAATTTGATATGAACTTCCATTATTCTAGAATATAAAAATGTCACTATCTCTAATCTTGGGTCAAGTTTATTATATATGAATCAGCTAACATAATAAATATGTATATTTTTTACATAAATTTTAATTAAAATATATAGAAATATAATGGCCTGAAAAAATGGATAAGCTGACTTCATATAAATTTAGATCTTAAAATAATTATTTGAAAAATGACAAAAAAAATTCTAAAAGAATATTATTTAAATTTTGTTAATATCATTTGCACTTTAAAAAGAAATTGAAAATTTGAAAGTTGATAGTGTTTTGACTGTGTTTTTTACTATAAATGCATAGCATATTTTGGCGCGGGAAACAAATAGCCACACTCTATATATTTTAAATTTCAGCTATAGCTTATGAAAGCTAGGCAAGCCAATAGATTAGAAGAAAAAAACAAAAAATGAAGCCTCCAAAACCAATCTCCTCCTTCAGGCTTGCTTCTCTCCTTCGTCTACAGAAGGACCCTAAGCTTGCTCTCAATCTCTTCCAAAACCCTAACCCAAATTCCACGAAACCCATTCGCTACTCTCTTCTCTCCTTTGATCTCATCCTTATGAAACTTGGGCGCGCCAAAATGTTTGATGAAATGGAGGAAATCCTCCTTCAACTGAAAGCCGAATCTCGTTTTGTTCCTAAAGAACCTCTCTTTTGCAGCATCATTTCTTTCTATGGTCGTGCTCGCCTCCCTGATAAAGCACTGAAAGTGTTCGATGAAATGCCTTCTTATCGTTGCCCAAGAACTATAAAAGCTTTTAACGCGTTGTTACATGTGTTCATGATTTGCGAAGATTTTGATAGAATGAGAAAGTTTTTTGTGTATATTGACAGAAATTCGAAACCAGATGCTTGCACTTATAATATATTGATCAGTGGGCTTTGTGCAGATAGGAGATTAGATGATGCGTGGAAAGTGTTCAGTGAAATGGGAAACAGAGACATTATTCCTAGTGTGGTGACATATGGAACTTTAATTCATGGGCTTTGTCTGGATTTGAAGTTGAAAGAGGCTTTCAAGTTGAAGAATTATATGGTTAATGCCCGTGGGATGTATGCTAATGCCCATATTTACGCATCATTAATGAAGGGACTTTGTGAGATTGGCGAGTTAAGTTTAGCTTTTAGGCTTAAGGAGGAGATGGTTAGGGATGGAATCAAATTGGATTCAGCAATTTTTTCTACTCTAATTAGTGGGCTCTTTAAGGTTGGCAGGAAAAAAGAGGTTGTTGGGGTTCTGGAGGAAATGAATTTAAGTGGCTGCAAGCCTGATACTGTTACTTACAATGTGATGATTAATGGGTTTTGTAAGGATAAGGATTTCAAAACAGCTTACAATATTTTGGAGGAAATGAAGGAGAAGGGATGTAAGCCAGATGTAATTAGCTATAACATAATACTTGGTGAGTTGTGTAAGGATGGGAAATGGAGGGAAGCCAATGACTTATTTGAAGATATGCCAAGACATGGAATTGCTCCTGATGTTGTGTCATATAGGATTCTTTTTGATGGGCTTTGTAATGGGATGCTGGACAAAGAAGCAGCCTTTGTTTTAGATGAGATGATTTTCAAGGGCTTTGCACCTCGTTCCTCTAGTGTACATACATTCGTTGATAGGCTGTGCCAGGAAAGGAATGAGGATTTGCTATGTTCAGTTTTTGATAGTCTGGGCAAGGCAAATTTAATTGATATAGAGTTGTGGAAGATGGCTATTGCTATGTTATTCAAGGGCAAAAATCTCTCTACAACCTCTGTACTTATCGGTAGTTTGATGATTTCGTGAATCAAAATTATGCTAATCATATAAATTTTTTATCCTGTGCATAGATATTAGAGTTTCTAACCTCATTTGAGAGAATAGCAGTTCATAAATTCGTTAAAAGATCCACTTCATTTTCTTCATCTTCTCAGTCCCTTCCCTCCCTCTTTCTATTTAAAAAAAAATAAACTAACAATCAACTTTGAGTAGTTATTGGTAATAATATTTTTATTTTTTAATAAAATATGATTGGCTCATTCCTTGAACAAGCATTTGTTTTCTTAAACAATTATTGGTGGATAGTTTTTTTTTTTTTTAAAGATAAAATCTGCTCTTTTGATGGGAAAAAGAGTTCTTAACGTAAAATGAATTTCTTTATGCATGATGTACAAAAGAAATTCAGAGATAAGAAAGCCTGTATATATATATATATATATATATATTGCAACTTAAGATTTTATTTCTTACAAATCATGAGCCACAGCATCACAGATAAATCTGGGAATGGCACTATCCCATTCCCTAAAGCCAGGTATCAATATAGCAGCTCTAACTTAAGTGTGGGCTACTATATTTGCTGACTTGAAAATCTTAACTCACACCCCCTTACAGAAGAGAGGAGGTGTCTACAGTACCAAAATAGGAAGAATCCTTCTCCTTACTCTCATTTCCCTGCACAAACAGAAGGGCATCTGTCTCAAGCTCCACATTTTCATAGTTAAGTTTCTTTACTCAGCTTAGTGCCTCCCTCATGCCCTTGGCTTCTGCAAGTTTAGGCTCAACAGTGTCTTGAAAAGTTCCACGACGAGCAGCTAAACCAACCCCTGATCATCTCTAATTGCTGCTCCAAAGCCCAAGAAGCCTCAGGTCCCAATTGCTGCGTCCACAGTACAGTTGAAACATAGGCTTCTGCCAGTTATCTAATTCATTCCCCTGAGTCTCATTGGTCTGCATTCTGTCTCTTCTCACCTCCTCCCACTGGAGCACATAGGCTTTTGCAAAATTAACACAACCCATCACCCTCTGGAGTTTGTTGTTCCAAACTAAATCATTCCTGCATTTCCAAATCGCCCAAAGGATTGCACAAATGCAACTTAAATCCTCAGTTCTGCACTTATCAGAGATGGAACATATCCAATTGTATACAGAACGTAATTACATCAGTGATGACATTCCACAGTGGCGATAATCTCCAACACGCCTTGGCAAAAATGACATTCAATGAACAAATGAAATAATGATTCAGAAGCATTATTACACATCTAGCTCACATTATCCAACTCAGACCATTTGTTCCAGTCAGGGAATCAACTGTTAAATCTTGCAATCCATTTCTCACACTAGTGGAAACAAAAGGGAAGAAAGGCCTGTATTTGATTCATCAGTACACTGAATTCAAATTTATATAGATTAGATAAAAGTATGTGAAGGGACACTGGTGTGGAATTGAATTTGATTGCTGCGGCTGAAGGTTTTGTTCTTGGTTTTGTGAATTGCTGTGGCTGAAGGTTTTGTTCTTGGTTTTGTGCTTAATAATTTAATTTTTCTGATGATATTTGCTAACAGTTATTCTCATTATTCTTGGTATTAAACTAATTTTTGAGCATTATTTTCTGAGAATTCATTGAAATATCTGATATGGTAATTCATAGATACTGCTAACTTTGGTCTGATGCAGATTATGATTCCTCAAATGGCTACTTTTTGGAGGAAAACTGTTCTATGACCTTATACAAAGACTAATCTCCACTGAGCTATCCGTTTTTAATTACATTTTTGCTATGCATTTTTAATTACATTTTTACTTTTTTCTGGCCTCACAGAAACTGATTTAATGAAGTGCAACTTTTGCGTATCATTGTACAATATAAGGTCATGAGTTTGAGTTGTGTAAACAGTCTCTTACAATTATAAGAAGAATTACGTATAATAAACTCTATGAGTTTGATATTTTGTAATACTCTGCAGGAGTATTTGGACAGCGGAAATTTTTTTTTTAAAACGCTGACTTAATCAATTTAGATTATTTTATCTTGTAATTGAATTGATTTCCCAAGTCTGCAAGCACTTAGAAATACTTACTATAATTTATTATTTTTTACTTCGTTGACTTTTTTTCTCTTGTTTTTAACATCGTTGATTTTTTTTCTTTTATGTTTATTAGGATTATAACTCATAAATTTTCAATCCTAAAATCGAAAATAATTTAATAAAATCAAAGTTTGGTATTTCTTTTTCTCCTATTAATTGAACTTGCTTGTTTGATTCTTTTATTTTTTGATTAATTAGGTTTTGATTAGATGTTGGAAATCATAATCTTGCTATTTTTGACAACGTACCAAAACTCATTGTTACTTTTTTTGACTTTTAAATCCAATTTCATTGCATCATTTGAATTTATGTCTAATCATTTTAAAAATAAATATAAAAAATTATAAGCTTAATACATCTATTACTCCTTAAAATTAGCAGTTTTAATAGTCATTTTACTCATTATACTATTTAAGTATGACACATGAAGTACATAATATGAGATATAATATGGAGCGTGAAGTATAAATTCTTTAATAAAAATACGCATCAGTAACTATTTGACAAATGAATGACATATATAAAACCTTTTTTCCACATAAGTAATAATAATAATAATAATAATAAACAAAGGCTTTAAATTGATCGATCTTTAAAAACTTCAAAATTATATTTTAAAAGCTACAAAATATTAATTCATACACATTCAAGCCTTAAAACTAATCAAAATTGATTTTAATTTTGTTAAATTATTCATGAACAAAGCAAGAATTAGAATTAAAATGGAAATAAAAATCATGAACAAAACAATAATCAAAATTAAAATGGCAATAAAAATCGTGGACAAAGCAAAGAACCCAGAAATTTTAAAAAATAACATTGCTACCGATCACCGTCTCTAATAACCCCTTTGTCGCTCCACCGCCACCTCCTCTCTCTCTCCCACCATAGAATCATCTCTCACTTCCCCTGCCACGACCACCACAAGAGGTGCAATGATATTTGGAGACACTGACTACATTGACAACCTTCGTGGCTTCTTCAAAATCGACCATCCACTCCCAAATCAATCGTCCTCTCCAAAATCGATGCACTTAGACCAGCTCACATTGGAATAGCAAGCTCAAGCTCCACCATTACTCGTCGGCTCGAGGGAAAGCTAGCGTCGACTTAATCCATCAAGAGCTCCATCACCGGCGAAAATGGATTCACCGACATCAAGATGAAAGAGGCAATAATATTGGGTTTGTGGTTCTGGGGTTTAATCAGAGGCGATGATGCTAGAGGCGATGACGACCGATGATTTTTCTTTGGTTTTTCTTTTGATTATGGCCAGAAAATGAATAGTGAGAAGGTTTTTCCTTTAATGAGGGCCTGAAAATAAATAGTGATTAATAGTAAAATATTATTAAAGTAGTGAGTATTAGTAAATTAATATAATATTATAAATAAATTTTAATTTAACTAATTTTTAATAAATAATATAAAAATAATTTTAGAATTTTAAAAAATAATAATTAAGTATTTTACTAATTGAATGACATTTTTGACATTTTACACTGCATATCAATAAGTTTATTAGCATTCACAAGCACTTTAAAATGGACTTCATGCATCTTGCCACATCGGCGAATAATGATCAATTTGTAATAATAATGGCAAGTCTGAGGAGTAAACTGATTACTAAATAGTATATAAGATAAAATAATTAAAACTGCTAAGTTTATGGGGGAATAGATGTATAAAGTCAAAGTTATAAGCATTAATTGAAAAGTTATAAGCATTAATCACTTTGATATGAATTCCAAAATGAGTCAAACATGTTCTAACATTCCATATCCAAATAATCATGTGTAAGTTTATTTTTTACACATCATATAAATTTTTTTATATTAAGAATTATACGTAAGATACTTTTTAATAAAAAATACATGTTTTTTAAAGCAAAATATTTTTTTATTAATAGATCAAAAAGTATATATATATTGTACAAATAAAATTATATAATTTTAAAATATATAAAATATACATAACTAATGAAGTTATTGGATCTCTCTAAACTTTTTGGATACAAACAGTAGAAAATATTAGCGTCTCATAAATAATCTGACTTTTAATGAGACATTTATTTCATATGTCATCTGTAGAAAGAATACCTCTATTTGAGAAGAAAAAATAACATATATTAAAAAATGATACATGTCATCAAATAAGGAATGACACAAATTCATAATAAAAACTTAAATTGCACTCAATTTTATTCTCAAAAATTAAGAAATATAAAAATAAGAACAAATACTAAAAAAAAAGTGAAGAAAGACAAAGGAGCTACTGCTCATCAATAAACTGATGGTAGTCCTTATCTCAAATTAAGAGGAGAAAAATATATGAAAATTTAATAAAAAACAATAGAAGTTGTTTACAAATAAAAAATATTAAAAAAAAAGAAAGAAAAGAAAAACAGTTATTCGTAAAATCATTTGCCTTTAATTGAAGAGAAAAAGAAAAAAAATGAAAAAGTATATGAATAGAGTATTTGGATGTTTTGAAGACTTTGTAATAGTACTTTAGATTCTCACATTGTAAATACTTACACGTAACAACGAAATCATTTATTAATCTAAGAATGCATTACTAATAACACTGTTACTTGTCAAATTTGTGGCTTTTCATTTTATATTTTTAGCCATTTCATTCTAATAAGAGAATTTTATGTCAACAAGTAAATTTTATTTCACATATATAAATGGAAGAAGGAAAAAAAATATTTAATTATATCAAATGCCCAAAAAAAGATAATATTATTAATTTTTTTTTAAAATTATACACTTAAAATTCAAAGATATGAAAATTTTTAACAGACGTAATGAATATTATTTTTAAAATTTTCATATTAATTCATTGAAATGAATTTTTGCACTATAATATTGAAATAATTATTATCATTGGAATATATAGGAAAAAAATTGTCGATTTAATACTTCTTTCTTAATGTTTGATGTGTTATTTTTGGAAGAATACCATACCCGTATAATGTCGTGTTATTTATTTTCATTTCTGTATTTGTGTTAGCTACTTTGCTATACCAAGTACTTGGAGTAATATAAAGTCATAGCAATATATATATATATATATATATAACTGTATGTCTTTCTCTTTCAAAATATCTTATAATTTTTTTATATTATATGTGTTCTCGAAATATGATATGCATATTAAATGTATGTTTCTATTTTTTTAGGATACAAAATATATATTAAATGTTAATTTAAAGTGCAGTAGTTTTAAAATTAAAAATCGAAAATGAGTATTTAAAAAAAATTAACATTTTCGAATATAATTTTATTATTTGAATCTTTGTTTAATTCCTAAAAAAAAGCAATGAAATAAAAGAGAAGGCTAGAAACAAAACTTAGTTCAGATATACCTAACCCAAATGATTTGGGCCAAATCCCACCATGAATTTTCAAAAATTCGCAAAAAAATGTGAATAAATGTTCTTAAACCTTACGTTATAAATCTGGCTTGTAATAACCTTATAAATATCATATACCACCTTTCCTTCCGTATTTCATAACCCCGATCTCAATTAAATTTGGTTGTTATTATTAACTAATTTCTATCAAAAACATTACTTTTAACAATACATAAATGGCTCGAATAAGTGAAGCCAAATTCATTTTTATTCTTCTTCTTGTAATTTGCCACATTATACCTCGTTTCGAAGGAAGAAAGTTGATGAATAAAGGCAATTCTACTCCTTTGAGTGCCCATATTAAGGGCAATTTCCCTACTATACCTTCTTCCGATAATGATGAAGTCCATACCATTAGTGTCTATGAAGGGCCAAGAGCTTCTCATCTTTCCAAGATTGATCGGATGTTACGTTCTGTTCCAAGTCCTGGAGTTGGTCACTAATTGGTAATAGACACATAAATTCTCATGTGTTATTTTAATGAAAATAATAAATATGAATCTATTTGAGTCTTTTACTTTGTCATGCATTGTAGAGTATGATTGATTACTCTCAAAAAAACAGCTAGTTGTTGTCAATAATAAGATGATTTGATTCCCAAAAGCCTGGAAGTGAGAAGTTTGTTATTGTTATTGTTGAACAATTGTCATTGTTGTCAATAAATTGAGTTTGCCCTCTTCACGTGTTAAATCTTGTTTTAATCATTATTCCACTTGCCTTTTTTTTTCTTTTGTTAAGTATATTGTACGATCAATACTATTATAAAATATTTCATAAAAATAATATTTCATAAATACTAATATATATATATATCTATTTATTTATTTATCGACAAATTTGCCATAAATATTTTATTTAGTAGTATTAAATCATCTATATTTTATTTTTCATATTTATTTTTCATATTCAAGGGAATTGCCCTTGTTTGAAATAGAAGCATTAGATGGTTAGTTGTTTAGGTTGATAACCTAAGTATGATGCGGATGCTAAGCGCTAAGAAAGTTCATGATTTTGCTAATGCTTCACTTGTTTATAGTATCAAGGAATTGGTGAGATTGGACTGGCAGAAAATAATTACTCACGTCTACTGTAAATAAAATTATATTGCTGGCAGGCTAGCCATTTATGAAGAGTCCAAGCCTAGATTCAGACTTTGTAAGATAGAAAAATTGCTTCAAATGTTCTACACGAATTTTACAGCTTCTTCATCTTGCTAGGATTTGTTTCCTTCAATTAAAATTTGACTTCTTTTTTAATAGGGGCTCTTCTAAACCTATCCTAACCTTTTTCCACTTGTAAAAGAAATTTTCTAAGCCCCTATTAATACCATAGACCTTGCTCACAACTGATACATGAGATTTTAGATTAAAATTTCCAGATTTTAGTTTAGAGTTAACTTTGAAGAGTAGGGAGAATTTTGTGCAAGAGGAATTTAAGTTCAAGAGGCTTTCTTCTTTCCAAGTTTGATCTTTTCAATTTGTCTTCTTTTATTCTCTTTTAATTTTAATTTCAATTATGTCTTCTATTTCTGCTCTTTCATTTTAGTTTTTATTTCAATCATGAGTAACTAAAAACCTCATTAGGGTTAAACTTTTACTATTTGATTTATCTATGGAATAAGTATTTTTTATTTGATTCAATTGAAGTTTGCTTTTGATTATTTTTTTATCTTTGATCTTAATGCTTTGGTTATTTAGCCAACAATTGATTGATATAAGGTATTGTGTGATGAAGTGAGAGTGAAAGTATAATATTAGTTCAATGAGGTAACAATCTTAGATTAAAGTTTGCACCTAGAGATAGAGTAAACATTTAAGAGGTTGATACAAAGATTGCTCATAAATTTTAATGAGTTGGCTTAATTTGCTTGTAATCACAAGAGTATATATAACGTTAAGCTCAATATTAGGTTTAATATTTGAGAGAAACTGTGCCTTAATTTAAAAGAACCCAACCAATAATCAAGAGTAGATTAAGATTGAATCAATACTTTAGAAAATTCATAGTTAATCAATGAGGATAGGTTT